>OX336389.2:1074164582-1074789103 GCA_946902985.2 Meconema thalassinum
AGCATTTGCCTGGAGTTGAAAATGGGAAACCACGGAAAACCATTTCATGGAGGGGCGACGGTGGGGCTCGAACCCACGCGTCTGCCGAGTCAACAGAGAGCTTGGCCCCATGACCTAACGCTGCGCTTTAGCCAGCGTAGCCACTGCTGTCGGTCATCTGTTAGTGAACCTAGTGTAAGGTTGCTGTGAGGTGACACAAGTCATCACTCGGTCACACCTGGCGAGACAGAGGAATTATGGTATCGAGAGAAGGCTGTTACAAGCAGACAAAAGCATTTATGATGATAATCAGGCTACAGTGAGAGTTGATGGTAGGATGAGTCCTTGGTTTGAATTTGCTGGAGGATTGAGGCAAGGCTGTAATCTTTCACTGTTGCTGTCTAGTTTAAATAGGGATCATTTGTTAAAATGCATAAACTGGCTGGGTGGGATTGAGGTGGCAGTCTGCTTTATGCTGATAACATAGTTGTAATAACAGACAATCTTGAAATCTTACAAGCTAACATGTTACAATTTGAACAGAAATGTAGGGAATAGGGTATGGAGTTGAGAATTCTAACTAGTATTAGGAACTACAGTAGCCTCCGTGGCTTAGGCGGCAACCCGCCGGCCTCTCACCGCTGGGTCCGTGGTTCAAATCCCGGTCTCTTCATGTGAGATTTGTGATGGACAAAGCGGAGGCAGACAGGTTTTTCTCCGGGTACTCCAGTTTTCCCTGTCACAACTTTCATTCCAGCAACACTCTCCACTGTCATTTCATTTCATCTGTCATTCATTTAATCATTGCCCCAGGGGAGTGCGACAGGCTTCGGCAGCCGGCACAGTTCATACCCTCGCCGCTAGCTAGGGGCTTCATTCATTCCATTCCCTGACCCGGTCAGTCGACTGGAAGCAGGCTGTGGATTTTCATTTCATTAGGAACTACAGTAAATTGATGCAGGTAGACCATTCTAAGTACATAGGGCTGCGAGTTCTCTCAGGCCGGTAAAGGAATTGAGTCGAGGTGGAGGAAAGCTAATGCAGTTAGGGGATCATGGAGGGGACTTGTTCGCAAACAGAGACTCGCAGAATAGAATGGATGCTGAAAGGCAAAACACTCTCAAATGACACTGAATGAATTTTACTACTACTACTACTACTACTACTAATAATAATAATAATATATAAATAAAAAGACTCGAGTTCCTTTCTAGCTCTTATAAACATTTCCCGTCACTGGGTGGACTCGAGACGTGTCCAGGTTTTCAAGTTCACGTGGCAGATTTGGCCAGGATCAGATAACCTATACATAGACTTCCTTCCGAACACACGAAGAAAGATGTAATAATTTTACATTTGGATTATCAAACACATGCATGTAACCACCAGGTAAACGAAAGAGAGAAGGGGAGGATACGGAGAAGACTTCTGAAACTATGCTAGCCATGAAAGGACGTGTGAATCTATTGCATACATGTGAAAAACGGTCAATCGGCATGTGTGCATTTGATCAATTTCCTTATGGATACAGTTATGAAGCATTACTCGTGGCGCCCCACATTCAGACCACATTGCACGGAATAATCCAGGAATTGAGCCACAAGATGGAATAATCTTCCTTAATTGCACTCTCGGGTAGCAGGTGGAAGCTTTAACTCTCTCTCCATGAGCACGCCGGATATTCTGCTTGAAAACTTGAAGCTTTTTCTTCGTCTTCAGCATCCTACCACAGTCCTATAGGTCAGGTAAATTATAATTATACCAATTTGATTACACCCTAACAAAGTACTTTCAACGTGTGGCCTGAGCTTTAGATGCATCCCGGTTCCTAATACAATTACACACACTACTACAGTCATCACATAAATACAGGTTGTGAGAAAAGTTCAACACGCAACCAACTATACGAGGCTGATGACCAAAATGCCCCGAGCCCCTAAATGAATTAACAACAACAACAAAATCTTGTTTACAGAAACAGCAGAGGAGATATCAGGCTGAACCATCAGACCGGTCAATAAACTATGTACTAATATGTTCTGTAACTTACGAATCCATATGTAGCTAAATTCAAATAGTATGAATTATTATTTAAAATGTATACCTTTTAATTTAAGAGAAAACATGTTTTACATGAATAAACGAAGAAAAAAAATGTTTGTATCAACAGCTGGTGGATGAAAACTCGTTCTCCTTGAATGTTGCTTTGGAATTGTTGGAGAAAGGTAATACATATAAAAATAAAAATTACGCTTTTCCATTATTATTGTTCTTTTTAACTCGTTTCTTGATTCTCTTACAGCATGCCTGACAGAATCAAGGTAACCTTCATGTCTCAAATTCTTGGAGAATAGAACTATTATCACAGAGAAATAATAATTAAATATAACGAAAAACATGTTTCATACAAAAGTCACATATTTTTTTCACGGAGAATCCAAATCTGCAACAAAAAATAGGGGTTCCTATTTATGATTTCAAAGTCACACCCCTCCCGCCCACGGGGGTGGTGCAAGTGGGTCGAGTTTTATTTTAACGGATGTCCCTCTTTGAGGTGACAACTTTTTTTTAATCCGATTTGTATTTTTTCCAAATATTCCGAAAAACAGTTTTAAGTGCCTCACCCTGTACATAGGCTATTTACTAATTCATGTTTATGGTAACTGTTATAACTACACGCGTTTGTGGTGAAACAACTCTAATGTCCCCTTCATGTATTACAATGTCCTAATATTATCATAATATTATCATGAAAATTCTATTTGTCTTATGACGTCCTTTCATTATTTTAGGTCTTCCTCGTTGCGCAGAGGCTGGCATTCTTGGATGTCACCGCGGAGGCACGTGTTCGATTCCCGGCTCTGCCAAGACATTTTAATATTGGTCTGAAGATTGGAACGGGGTACACTCAGCCTCGTGAGGCAAAACCTAGAAGAGGCGGGTTCGATTTCTGCCTCAGTCATCCCGGAAGTGGTTTTCCGTGGTTTCCCACTTCTACTCCAGGTACCTAACTTAAGGCCACGGCCGCTTCCTACCCAAATAGTAACTCAATTAAAATACACACACTAGTACAGACATCACAGTGTCAAAGATTATCAGACAAATTCTACACACACCCAAGGACACGGGGCACGGGGCTTGCCGTTCATTTTTTGTTACAAACTCTAATGAAGTAGTCGAAGTTAACGCGTTTCTTCTCAAAGTAAATTATATTTGGGTGTGAGTTGAATTTGTCTGATAACCTGTGTGATGGCTGTATTTGTGTGTATTCGTAATTCAGATGAGGTTTGGGAAGCAGGCGGCCGTAGCTAAGTTAGTTAGGAACCATCCCGGCATTTGCCTGGAGTAGAAGTGGGGATACCACGGAAATCCACTTCCAGGATGGCTGAGGTAGGAATCGAACCCGTCTCTTCCCAGTTTTGCCTTACGAGGCTGAGGGCACCCTGATCCAACCCTCAGACCAGAATTACATTTCTTGGCAGAACCGGGAATCGAAACTTGGCCTCCACGGTGACAGCCAAGAGTGCTAACCACTACGCAACGAGGCGGACTGCTTATAAAGACACAGCCAATGTTCATCCTTTTGTGTTCTTCGAAACCAAGACTCATCAGATAGCCATCATTTTTATTCTCATTATAATATAACAAGGGGACCCGTGCGAGAAATCTCGCATTTCTACATCATTGTCGTTGTGTATGTGCCTCGCACACAGTGTGTTATATGTAATAAGTAGGGCTCGATTTTTAGGTGCTAAAAATCGGGAAAAGATTTATTTTTTATGTAATAAAGATACCTGAAATATGTGACAAAAAAGTAAAAATATTTAATTATAATTTAGAGTATTAATGTGAATATATACAATATGCAGTACTCACGAATGCAATTTATGCTATGCCTTTCTGACTGCTGAAGCATCACAGTACACAACGAGATACATCTTCAGGTTGTCCATCACAAATGACCAACGATTATCGCGAAACAGTTTTCCTGAAGGCGCGAAACTGCGACAATATGTTTCTTGCCCTTGAGGTGTTGTGTAACTTGAGATCACTGTTTAGCCTTGATTGATTTCGCATATGGTTGGCAGAAGAGAACGCCCCCATCAGAAGTAAAATTATCTTAAAATTCTGCAATTAAATGATCTTGTCGACTTCGTCGTTACGCTGGGGTCTGGCGTTACGTTACGGTGACGGGACGAAATGTACCCAGATGCACTGAGGTGTGTGACGTCATAGTACTGCTTGGTGCATGTGTTCCCCAACAATCTCTACTTCGTTAGTATAAGACAAAAATCCCCGATTCTTGGATGTCACGGGTAATCTCCAGAACCACTGGATGGATTTTGATGCGGTTTTCACCATTCTGTAAAGGATATCTCGAGGAAAGATTCTGTAGAAAATAATTTATGTATGATCAAAGGAAGCCAAGCAGTAACGATTTCAGTAAAAAGTCGAAAACAAACTTGGCGTCCGTGCGCTTCTTAAGCTTACGCTGGGCAATCCGTTAAAAATATCAATATACTATGAGCGTAAGAATTGGTCAGCATGAAAAGTTCTACAAAAAAGTCCGCATATCTCTATCATCAATACATCGCCCACTATAAGTGTTTTTAGACTGGATGGCACGTCCCCGCGCCTATGGTGAGCGTGACGGCATCCCGCGCGCTTGACCTTGCTTTGCCCTTGGTTTGCACTTGCCGTTCGCGAGTAATTTGAAACAAGGTAAAGTATTATAAATCAAGATAAGCATTATGCTGATAATTTTCTAACGTGTCAAGAGTCTTTGGCTTCGAGCGAAGCGAGCATTTGTAGCATTTAAAATGACACAAAGTCTAGTCTTTCAGACTGACTGTCACTTTTTTTTTGGTAAGCTCCCATTATTTTCTCCTTTATACTTTTGCTGTGGAATGCTTCGAGCATACAATAGGATAGAGAGTGCGCCCGCTATGCTTCTACCGACCGACCGTAGAGACAAAATAAAATCAGCTGATGTTGGGCAAAACAAAGTTGTCTCCCATAAGAATAGCATTATGAAGTGACTACTGTATCATTATAAACGATATTTATCATATCAATATGACTCATTTTAAGAGAATCCATATGAAATTACGTGTTGGTCTGTGAATCAAGAGGTCCGGGAACTGGGCAAGCCTTTCATGATCTACTGATGTGCACATTGCATTTACTCGCAAGCTGGCCTATTTATAAGGAATTTAAGGTTGTGAGCGGTGTCACGTCTATTAATCTAGTTGATCCATATCGTATTCTTTATTTAGGCTAGTGCTGGTGGAAGCTACAAATCATCTAATAAAATGAGTTCCGTATTATAAACTACGATATCTGTAAAACACTCCCTTTTACAATAGATTAATATTTGTGGCAAAAGGGTGTTTCAAAAAGAATATACGTATTACAAAGTATTATTTTGTCCAAACTATCGATCGCTGCGCCTCGGCTCGGCTATTGGAGAAACGAATACATAGTCTAGTTTATATTAATAGCCTCTAGATGTCAGTTGTTTCTGTTTTGCTTGGTAACCGTCATATGTTTAAAATGGCTACTCCGCAGCAGAAATCATTTTGTGTTCTCGAGTTTGCGAAGTGCAATTCCGTGATTACAGTGCAAAGACGTTTCAGGTTGAGGTACCAAATTGATCCTCCGAATGGGTGGAACATTCGCAGATGGTATCGATAGTTTGTAGATACATGATGTGTATGTAAAGGGAAGAGTCCTGGCCGCCCTCGTGTTTCTGAAGAAAATGTTGCACGAATTCAAACTGCTTTCCAACATAGTCCTTGGAAATAAACTTGTCGTGCCAGTCGGGAGTTACGAATGCCTACAACAACAATTTGGCGTGTTTTGAGACGTCGGTCGGTTATGAAGCCGCGAAAGTTACAGCTGTTACAAGAAGTCCTTATGACAAACGCAAACGTGTGGCATTTTATAACAAGATTCATGATGCTATTGACAATGATAACACTTTCGCAAAACACATAGTGTTCAGTGATGTTAGTGGTCAGGTAAACAAACACAATGTTCTAATTTGGGGCCTACAGAACGCACATGCCGACATTGAACATGTACGAGATTCGCCCAAAGTCAATGTGTTTTGTGCGATATCTCGATCAGCTGTTTACGGCCCATTCTTCTTTGATGGAACACGGTTAACGGTCAGCAGTATCTCGCTATGTTACAAAACTGGTTGTTTCCGAGGCTGCACGAACACAACTTTATTTTTCAACAAGACGGGGCACCCCCTCACTGGAGTCGCCAAGTGCGTGAATATCTGAATGAAGCTCTACCGAACCGTTGGATTGGTCGTCAAGGAGCTGACGACGTAGCATGTCTCAGCTGGGCTCCACGGTCACCGGATTTGACACCCTGTAACTTCTTCCTGTGGGTTTTCGTTAAAGAAAACGTTTATATACCACCACTCTCACAGAACCTGGAAGAGTTGAAGAACAGGATCCGTACTGCCACCTCAGTGACGAAGGATATGCTTGCCCGAGTATGGGAGATATTTCAATATCGGTGTGATATTGTTCGTGTCGCTGATGGAGGACATATTGGACATCTGTAATCAAAACTTGAGAGGTTCCTAAATATGTGTGTAAAGTTTCATATTCGTATGTCTTAAAGTTTAATAGATATTTGCATACGAAATACGTATATTCTTTTTGAAACACCCTGTAGTATAAACAATTTCACGTGAGGTTTCTTCTATGTCAGATGTTACACATCATATGCGACTACTGTAAGGCTCGTATTTATTTTTTCCTGTACTATTGAGATGATTTGGAAGATTTTGGCAGAAACCGCACTTTATAACTGCCTCTGGTTTAAGAGTTTTTTTTTTGTAAAACATAAACCTTAGCATTCTACGTATTCTGTTTGATGATGTTTATAGGTTTAAACATTACATCAAAGACATAGTAACTATTAGTCTACAGTAATTATGATTTACCATGGCTATTTTATATAATTATCTCTCGTCCACTTCGCTCGTTTACCTTGAAAGTAGGCCAATTACAGAGTTGGAGAGAGCATCATAATGCCATTTAATTATACATAAATGTATTATCGTGTTGGAAGCCATTTTTCAGTGTTGCCTTACAAGGGAAGTATAAAGTAAGACAGGTCGAAACTGACGTTGAAACTTTGTGGACGCAATTGTTGTACGTTACTGTAAGAGGACAACGTGCGGAAAATCAGCCTCCAGGTTGAACTGCAAGGCTCCGAAATCATGTGGCGAATCTCTCATATAAATCAATGGGAAGTACCGAGTAAGATACATGTTGGAAGGGATAGCCCTGACGGCCCATGTTCTCAAGGCTGGTGGGAAGCAGCCTGCATATACGCCCCGCCACGCAACCAAATGCCGCAGGGATGCCTAGCTCCGCCAGCCATCATTCCTGCGTACCAGAATGTCAGGTACGATTTCGGAGCCTCGCAGTTCAATCTGGAGGCTGATTTTCCGCACGTTGTCCTCTTATAGTACAACGATTGCGTCCACAATGTTTCAAGATAGGCTTCAACCTGTCTCACCTAATACTTCCCTTGTTAGTAAAATAAATGTAAATGCTTTTCATTCGGTCAACACTAATGTACCCAAATTGTAATAGGTGTTATTCCCTATACCTAAAATAAAAACATTAATTAATCTCATGTAGTAATGTTTTTAGGTTTAGGGGACAACACCCATTACAATTTGGGTACAATCGTGTTGACCGACTGGAAATCATTTACAATTTCATTTATATAAAAGAAAACTGTGCTTTACTTCATGACCACCACAACTGTTGTTGATAGTGGACTTTTTAACGGAATATTTACAGTACGACCTCTTATACATTTTCACCACCTCCTGATGAAGCCGCTAGCATTCTTGGCTGTCACACCGGAGGTCTAGGTTCGATTCCTGGCTCTACCAAGAAATTTAATTCTGGTCAGAAGGCTGAAACGAGGTCTACTCAGCCTCGTGAGACAAAACAGTGAAGAGTTGGGCACGATTCCCACCTCAACCCTCCTGGAAGTAGTTTTCTGTGGTTTCCCATTTCTACTCCAGGCAAATGCCGGGATGGTTCCTAACGTAAGGCCATGGCCGTCTCCTTCCTTTCCAATCCTCACTTGAATTACAAAAACACACACTAATACAGCCATCACAATAACACAGATTATCAGACAAATTTCCACACACACCCAAGTACACAAGGCTAAATGACCATGATGTCCAAGCCCCTCAAACGAAACAACAACAACAACAACACATAATAGTTTGTGTCAATATCTAACTTACTCTTTGGTGCTACAAATTACATCTCTTTTGTCTCTGCGATAGGTGTAGGTTACAAGTGATGAAATATATCAGTAGCTGTTTTTGTTGTTTAATTTAGGGACTTGGACAGCCCCATGTACTTGGGTGTGTTCAGAATTTGTCTGATAATCTGTGATATTGGTGTGTGTTTAATAGATTAAACATCATCTAATGATCACATAAATTAACATCAACTGTAATTCTGTAGTGCCGGGGAAACTTGGCACAAGTAGAAAAATTAAATTTTACCATAGAGTGAAAAATCTGTCCTAACGAATACATTATTGACATTAAAAAAAAACAACTTTAGTTTCTCCTTTGTAATTGCAAATTATTTGTGCCTCTCTTCTCAAGTTGGATTTGATACAAATGCCCACTAGAATTAACTACCTAATGAATATTGACTTATGCCACTTTTCCCCGGCGCTAGAAAATTCAGCTACTAGTTTGTTAAGTAGCGGTAGCTGAAACTTATTAATACCCAACTGTGGTCTCAAGTCCAATATCCCTGCCCCAGATCTCGGCGCTCGTGGGTGCAAGTGGAGGTTAGTTTTGTTACGAAGCACAGACAGTGGTGGGAAGTGTCCAACTACTCCAAACATGAAGTAGAATTTACACTCTGTTAATATTGCTGCGCAGTGGTGCTTACTCCCGTGAAGCGTTTGCCACTAATTAATATTAGTTACTTCCAATCTATCCTGAAGTTAATACCAGACCACTATCATCGAGCCTGCGAAGCTGGTGATGTCATGAGTTTGGATTAACTCCTAGCATTTATTGTGCACAGTTCAGGCTGTTGTAGTTTCTTCTTAAGTTAGCGAATGGTATTATTCAGATGTAAAACCTATTCTCTTAAGTTAAATAATTTAATCGCTCATATTTTTTTCGTTCCTTTATACTAACGTCAATATCCTTCTCCCTCTCTTCTGCAAGCCCAGTTTTCGACCGCCTCGTTGCGTAATGGCTAGCAATATTGGTTGTCACCAAGGAGGCCCGGGTTCGATTCCCGTCTCTGCCAAGAAATTTAATTCTGGTCTGAGGCTGGAACGGGGCCCACTCAGTCTCGTGAGACAAAACTGAGAAGTGGTACGTTCGATTCTCATCTCAGCCATTCTGGAAGTGGTTTTCCGTGGTTTCCCACTTCTACTTCAGGCAAATGCCAGGATGGTTCCTAACTTAAGGCCGAGGTGGCCTTCTTCCCAATCCTCATCTGAATTACAAATACACACGTTACTACAGACATCACAATAACACAAGTTATCAGACAAATTCTACAAGCACCCAAGTACACGGGGCTAAATGGCCACGATGTCGCAAAGTCCCAGAAATGAATTTACAACATCAAACAGTTGGACCATTTTTTGGTACGTGATGAAAACCTGACAAACTTGTGCATGTTTGTGCGGCGTTTCTAAGAAACATTTGTTGTTGTTAATTCATAATAGGGGCTCTGGGCATCTTGATCTTCAGCCCCGTGAACTTGGATGAGCGTGGAATTTTGTCTGATAATATGAGTTATTGTGATGGCTGTAGCCTATTAGTGTGTGTATTTGTAATTAAGGTGAGGATTAGGAAGGAAGCGGCCGTGGCGTTAAGTTAGGAACCATCCCGGCATTCGCCTTGTGTAGAGGTGGGAAACCACGGAAAGCCACTTACAAGATGACAGATGGGAATCGAACCAAGCTCTTCTCAGTTTTGCTTCACGAGGCTGAGTGGACCCCGATCCAGCCCTCAGACCAGAATAACATGTCTTGGCAGAGCCGGGAATCGAATCCGGACCTCCAGAGTGATAGCCAAGAATGTTAGACGCTACACCAGGAGGTGGACGTGTTAGTGTGTGTAGGGACAGGGATGAAGTAGGCGCCCTGGGACTTGGAATACGGTGCTATCTCGGTATTTGCCTAAAGCTGAGCCATCCAGTCATTGCGCTCCGGGAGCGCGGCCGCGCCCGGGGAGCACTGGGCAGTCAGACTAGCGCTCCTTCACCTACCACCACTACACTGTGGCAGCGAGGAGACGGACGATGTTCGGACCACGCTGACTAGATACGTACGTACAGTCGTGCGGCCGTCGGCTCTTGTGGGATTGTTGACATATTAATAGGACTGTATTGCCATAACAAATATACCGCATATACAAATCGAATGGTACTCCGTTGTATGTGCAGGAAACGAACAGAAGTAAAGAATAGTGTGATTTATTCAAAACTGAAATGTGAACATATTAGAGAGGAAAATTCAACAACAAATTGTGTTCTTTTTAACACATTACATCTCTGTTGCACACTAAACATTTGACATGCCCTTTATAAGCTGTACAGAAAAATGAAATTTCCCATTCTGCTTTAAAGACTGCTGCTTCACCACTCCTTTTTTGTATGCTGTTCAGTCATGACCACTGCGAAACTGATTTACTTATACGCTGTCAACAAAGCGCATTGGACTAGACTAGCAACTGATGGATCGGCTGCACAAGCGCGCTCAGCCAGCCAAGCTCCTCCCACCACTTCTGAAACTACCTTCCAACAAAGCACTCGGAGCACTGCCTTAGAGCGCGGCCGGAGCGCTGTCTGGATGGCCCTGGCCTAAAGGGAGTGTGGAGACCTCTGGAGAAAAACACACTCAGGATAGACCCGGTCAGGGGCGGGATTTAAACCTGTGACCTCGGGGCATGCTGAAGCTACCCTCACGGCCGTGGTGCATTATTTAATGAGCACCGCTACGCCACGGGACGAAGATTTAAGCATTTACCAACATAAAAATCTATAGCACATCCATTGTCGAGAAAAACCCAGAGGAATCTCGGTGAACCAGTTATAAACATAAAATAGCTGTGAAGACTTAGGAAATGCTACAATAACTTAACCATCCACTACTGACAGGAAAATCAGTTTAGATGGCATGAGTATGGTCTGTGCTTTTCGCCTCATCGCGGGAGTGCTGAGTGATATCCATCCGTCTCCGTGTGCGTTTCACGATTTCGTGTCTGAGCCTACATCTTCATATCAAGTGACGTATATAAATGAGCAATTGCCTTATTGGTGGGATTTAAAGCTTCCTCTTTACCCTCTCATGTAATTTTTTCAGGATTAGTGAATAACCCATGTTATTTGGGTACAATCTTGTTGACCGACTGAAAAGCATCAACTTTTTGTTTACTAAGGCAACACTGAAAAATGGCTTCAAACACCGTAATTCCTTAAATAATGATTTACCTAGCTTTATTTTATTTATTTATTTATTTATTTATTTATTGGTGCCTTTATTGTGGCGAAGTTAGGGCTCTAGGCCCTCTCTTACACTTAACCACACACAGTGCAACTTACATGAATACTCACATATGTTATTCTTAACCTACCAAACTTAAATACTAGGAAAACCTTAAATACTAGAATAAAATAAAATAAAATAAAATAAAAATTAAATTAAATTGGCGACTGCTTGATATTAACTAAGCTATACAATTTAAATGACATACAGTACATTTTTAACAAAATTATACTATGGTCATTCACTCACACATTCATACACAAATTGTTCTAGTTGGCCTACGAATTCAAGAGGAAATCTTTACATGCACGTTTGAAAGTTGTTAGGGATGCACAATTTCTGACGTCACGAGGACAATTATTCCAAATTCTAGTTCCCGACACGAGGAAAGAGTTACTGAAGGCAGATGAATGATGTAGAGGAATTGCAATTATAGATCCAGATCGCGTGTGACGATCATGAAAGGAAGAAAGAAAACGAAAATTACAAGAGAGATAGTGAGGAGTACTTTCATTGAGAAGTCGATAGATGAGGGTACATATGTGCAGGTTCCTTTGTTGTTCTACTTTTAGCCAGGAAAGTAGATCATAAAAAGGAGACACGTGTGAGGAAAATTTCAAGGAGAAAATAAACCTAATGCAGGAATTTAAAGCTATCTGAAGTTTCTTGCTTTGTTCACCGGTAGCATCTACTAATACAACATCACAGTAGTTAAATATAGTGAGTATCAAGGTTTGGACGAGTTTTATTTTCAAGTTACGGGGTAGAACGGACTGGTGAATCTTAAGTGGATGAAGTGACGAGTAAACTTTCCTGCATGTATTAGTAACGTGACCATCCCAATTCAAAGTTTCATTTAGTGTGACTCCAAGACTTTAGGGGTGCCTTCAACTTAACCTCATAACGCTCAACTTTTTTCGAGTTAATTTTGCATGAATGGTTGGAGGCTATATATGCGACCACTTCTATGAAAGACTAGCTGCGTGGCTCAGCGGTAACGTTCTCACCTGCCATTTGAGGGTGCTTAAATGTGAGGGAGCCGTGTCAATAGATCCCCTTCGGGGGAAAATTCCGGCACCCCGGCGTCTCTAAAAGCCGCAGTAGTTTAAAGGGATGTAAAACCCATAACATTATATTCTTATACTTCCATGAAAGACTAATATAAAATACATTGTACCCTATCCTTAGTGGTATTAATGACGTTCATAGACGTTTAGTGGCCAAATATGAAGCCACATTTCATATCTGAGGAGCAAATTACACCCGTACAAACTCATTTAACATACCATTTTACAGAACAGAGAGAAGAATTAAGTTGAGTATACAGAAACAAAATGGTGGCTGCATATTTACTGTCATCGCGGCAGGAGATGGCAGTTGAACATGCTGCGACGGGGTGCGGGGGTCTTGCAGTACGCATGCGCGGTCTGCCTATTCCAAACGTAAATATATCGGCTTCCTGCATGCCAATCGTTGTTATCGCAGCACACGACACGCAGCCAGAGAAAGAAGGCATGTGCTGAGTGAGTGAAGCAAGTAGTAACCAACTTAAATGTTTTTGGAATGCGCGATACGCAGTGAGCGGGAAGACCTATGCAGCTCAAACCCAACTGCCATCTCCTGGCGCGATATCAGTACCTACTAACCTATAAGGGGTTAAATACTGTAGCGTGCACCGGGTCTGCAAGATTCGTGCAATTGCCCAGAATTCGCCATGTGTCTCGCAGCGGCAAGTGGGCGGGGCGTATGGGGGAATGCAGAATACCCAGTCCGGCCGGGCTAATTAGGGTAGCCCCTCCCCAAGGCCACCACCAATACAATAGCGATACGAATCAGGTAGACTATTGACGCAAGGCTTCCAGACTCTTCTGCTTCTGGAGACTACTGGGCGTGACAAGAAGGTCCCGAACCATGGTGGGAGGGGCTGGATAATTCTGGAAGCCAACCACGAGGACATACTCGACGCTACTGGAAGGAGCAACGGCCGAGAACATTCGAGACCAGGAGCTGGATTGGTTATATACCGGCAAACTGCGGCGGGCAAGTCAGTCCTGAGTGAGTCCGCGCTGTCGGTGTGTGCCGTGCCGAGCGACCAGTGGAAATAAATGTGAAGTACTGTAATATTGAAGACAGTGCTGTGAAGATTAATAACGTAGTCAGTTCTGCGTGGGAGCGAGCGAGTGTGAGATCGGAGTCAGTGTTAGTTGAAGCAGTTGCCGTGCCTAGCGCGATGAGTGGAAATAAATAATGGAGGACTGTAAATAGTGAAGACGGGGTGTGAAGATAAATGTGGAAATAAATAATGTAAATAGTGACTGTGGAAGATAAATAGTAACTATAGGAGATACTTCCTTGCAGTGAACAGTGTACATAAATATTGACTTGTAGCTGTATAAAGTGCAATTCTGTGTATGTGTGTGTGGAAGTAAGTAGGCTTAATTTGAATTAGTGTAAATAACATTAGTGTAAATAAAGATTTAGTGCATTATAGCCTGACCTATTTTTACGAACCAGCGTGCACCGGGTCTGCAAGATTCGTGCAATTGCCCAGAATTCGCCATGTGTCTCGCAGCGGCAAGTGGGCGGGGTGTATGGGGGAATGCAGAATAGCCAGTCCGGCCGGGCTAATTTGGGTAGCCCCTCCCCAAGGCCACCACCAATACAATAGCGATACGAATCAGGTAGACTATTGACGCAAGGCTTCCAGACTCTTCTGCTTCTGGAGACTACTGGGCGTGACAAGAAGGTCCCGAACCTTGGTGGGAGGGGCTGGATAATTCTGGAAGCCAACAGCGAGGACATACTCGACGCTACTGGAAGGAGCAACGGCCGAGAACATTCGAGACCAGGAGCTGGATTGGTTATATACCGGCAAACTGCGGCGGGCAAGTCAGTCCTGAGTGAGTCCGCGCTGTCGGTGTGTGCCGTGACGAGCGACCAGTGGAAATAAATGTGAAGTACTGTAATATTGAAGACAGTGCTGTGAAGATTAATAACGTAGTCAGTTCTGCGTGGGAGCGAGCGAGTGTGAGATCGGAGTCAGTGTTAGTTGAAGCAGTTTGCCGTGCCTAGCGCGATGAGTGGAAATAAATAATGGAGGACTTTAAATAGTGAAGACGGGGTGTGAAGATAAATGTGGAATAAATAATGTAAATAGTGACTGCAAGAGAAACTGACTTGTAGAGACCAGTGTACATAAATAGTGACTTGTAGCTGTATAAAGTGAGATTCTGTGTATGTGTGTGCGGAAGTAAGTAGGCTTAATTTGAATTAGTGTAAATAACATTAGCGTAAATAAAGATTTAGTGCATTATAGCCAGACCAGTATTTTTACGAACCCCAAAAACGTTACAATTGGTGTCAGATGTGGGGTCAGGTTATAGTGAGTGCTTCTGTATGAAACAGTGATTACTTTTGAAAAGGCCTACATTAAGGAAGTGTGTACCATAGTGAATTCTTAGTGACTGTCTTGTGTGGACCATCTGGAAGCCTGGTTAATCGTGTGCGGACTGTCCGTGTCTCGAATTTTGAACTGTAAAATGGCGACAAGGAAAGTAAAACTTTCAGAACTGAAGGTGTCAGAATTGCGTGAAGAACTGGAAGAGAGGGATGCTGATGCAACAGGAACCAAGTCTACGCTACAAGTGCGGTTACGTCAGTTACTGCTGGACGCTGGCGAGGATCCAGACACATTTCTGTTCGAGATTCCTTGTAGCATGTGGGAGGTGTTGGAAAATGTTGAAAAGAAAATGTCAGAACATTTCGAAACACTGGGAAAGAAATTGACAGAACATTTCGGAAACTTTGGAAAGAAAATGGCGGCATTTCCGGAAAATTTGGAAAAGAAAACTGGGGAAAATTCTGAAAATAAAGTGGGGCATTGTGAGCATGAAACTAGTCATAACGAGCATGGAGGCGGTATGGGAAGTGACACTGCAAAGGGTGCTGATGACCAAGCCGAACGCATCTTGGAGTCCGGAGGTCGGAATGCTGAGCGAGATGGGGACGAGCCACTGGGAAGCATCACAGGCCTGGAAACCGGATTGAGGCCTAGCAGCTCTGACGACAGGAGCAGTGTCACAAGTGTGAGGACCCCGCACGTCGATGAGGCTACATCACGGCAGATCTACGGGACCGAGTTCGACACTGTGGCGAACCATGCCGGGTGCACGCTGGAGGACGGAACAGTTCAGCGAGTAACGGGACTTCAGGAACACATGGTGGAGGTGCTACACGACATCCAGTCGGGGACCGGCTACAACGGGATCGTCGCGACGCTGAAGGAGCATCATGTGGGCCACCAGCTACCTCCCATGTACCAGCTACGGCTAGAAGATAAGGACAGGTGCGCGAGTAAGTCACTTCAAGAACTCGCGCTAGATGGCTTGCCACCCGAGCACGTACAACGAGAGGCGGGATAAATCTTCGCGGATGAGCATCGCTACGCCATGGTACCTCAGCGTTCGATGCTCAGGTGAAGGCGATACCCGTCGCAGGCAAAAACCATCACGTGGGGAATGGCGGCGGCGAAGAGGACAGTTTGGTTGACGCCACCGAAAAGGAGTTCAGCCGCAAGAGACGATGAGGCGGTGGAGGTTGGCTATCCTCCACCAAGGCGACGTAAACCACCACCGGGACGCCGTCGCAGTAGAAAGGTCACCTGTTTGCTACGGGCTGGACGGGGCCATATGTCGCGAAAATGGCAGCAAGGAGCTGTCGCCCACCTAGCGAAACGAGAGATCGTCAGCCAAAACAGGCGCTTGTCAGGGCCCTCAATGCCACCCCCTTGAACATTGGATAGCCTCACGATAAACAACTCGAGGCGAGTTGTTTTGAGAAGGGGGAGCAGTGTAGCGTGCACCGGGTCTGCAAGATTCGTGCAATTGCCCAGAATTCGCCATGTGTCTCGCAGCGGCAAGTGGGCGGGGCGTATGGGGGAATGCAGAATACCCAGTCCGGCCGGGCTAATTAGGGTAGCCCCTCCCCAAGGCCACCACCAATACAATAGCGATACGAATCAGGTAGACTATTGACGCAAGGCTTCCAGACTCTTCTGCTTCTGGAGACTAATGGGCGTGACAAGAAGGTCCCGAACCTTGGTGGGAGGGGCTGGATAATTCTGGAAACCAACCACGAGGACATACTCGACGCTACTGGAAGGAGCAACGGCCGAGGACATTCGAGACCAGGAGCTGGATTGGTTATATACCGGCAAACTGCGGCGGGCAAGTCAGTCCTGAGTGAGTCCGCGCTGTCGGTGTGTGCCGTGCCGAGCGACCAGTGGAAATAAATGTGAAGTACTGTAATATTGAAGACAGTGCTGTGAAGATTAATAACGTAGTCAGTTCTGCGTGGGAGCGAGCGAGTGTGAGATCGGAGTCAGTGTTAGCTGAAGCAGTTTGCCGTGCCTAGCGCGATGAGTGGAAATAAATAATGGAGGACTGTAAATAGTGAAGACGGGGTGTGAAGATAAATGTGGAAATAAATAATGTAAATAGTGACTGTGGAAGATAAATAGTGACTGCAAGAGAAACTGACTCGTAGAGATCAGTGTACATAAATAGTGACTTGTAGCTGTATAAAGTGAGATTCTGTGTATGTGTGTGCGGAAGTAAGTAGGCTTAGTTTGAATTAGTGTAAATAACATTAGCGTAAATAAAGATTTAGTGCATTATAGCCTGACCAGTATTTTTACGAACCCCAAAAACGTTACAATACGAATTTTCATGCAATTTGTTCCAGTGGTTTTGTCGCCAACCCATAACGAACTGACATAACTTAAACGGAGGGTGTATTTGGTCACTATACTGTCCCCGCACTGTAACTCTGCCACGGAGTAATAGTCTAGTTTCATTTCTGAGAATTCGAAGGGACGATTTCTCTACACCAATTGTCTGCGCGTCAGGAGAAGTCAGCGGGATTTGAACAGCAGATGCCTTGCTGCGTACTACACACGCATTCAAAAAACAGCAAGTCAGTCACTGCTAGCTTCACTCATTAACACCTTCTGTCTGTCTACTCTGTACTCTGCGAATGGGTTAAGTGGAAAGGCGCCTCAGTGACAGATTACAAACTGGATGAACAACACGCACAGGGTGGGAGATAGCAGTAACTGAATGTTGATATATTTAGGTCAGTAATAGATAGACCACGCATGCGTAGAGCTGAGCCCTTAACCCCGTCGCAGGGTGTCGCACTGACTTTTCCTGGCGCGCAGACAATATCCACATGACATCACCCCACATTGTGGGGCTCGTGAGTTCTGAAGGTGTCGACTTAGCCTAGTGAACTCTGCACACTCGTTAGTGCTTATCACACCATTGTCAGAGTATGGCTGTTGTTCTGTACTTCATTTGAAGTTATTTTTGTTGTTTGAGTCTTCAGTCTTTTGGCTGGTTTAATGCAACTCTCCATGCCTTCCTGTCCTGAGCTAATTGTTTCATCTCTACATAGCTACCACACCTTACATCCGAGACAATCTGTTTAACATATTCTAACCTTGGTCTATCCCTACAGTTCTTGTCCATAACTAAGTTAGCTATTCCTAGGTGTCTTAGTATGTGCCCTACCAACCTATCTCCTCTCTTCATTATCAGTCGCCAGAAACATCTCTCCTCTACCACTCGTCTTAATACCTCTTCATTTGTGACTATCTACCCATCTAATCTTCCCAAGGTTGCAGGTTCGAAACCTGGCGCAGTCAGCTGGCATTTGAGGGTGCGCAAATGCGAGGGAGCCGTGTCAGTAGATTTACTGGCACGTTAAAGATCCCCTTCGGGGCAAAATTCCGGCACGCCGGCGTCTCTAAAAGCCAGTGTAGTTAAAAGGGACGTAAAACCAATAACATTATTATTATTACCATCTAATCTTCGTCGTTCTCCTGTAACACCACATTTCAAACTCTTCTATTCTCATCTTTTCTGTTGCGCCAACAGTCCAAGTTTCACTTCCATAAAGTGCCACACTCTAAACAAACGCTTTCAAAACGACTTTCTAATAACTAAATCTATATTTGATGTTAACATATAACTTTTATGTAGAAATGCTTACCTTGCATGACCGAACCTACTTTTTATATCCCCTTCGCTTCGTCCGTCACTGATTATTTAGCTCCCTAAGTAGCAGTAAAGTAATTTTGTAGTACTTGAAATTGTGTTGAACTGGTGTTATAATGTCTCTAGTTACAGTTTAAAGTATAATTAGAAGATGCCAACAGTGTGTATTGTGGAATGAGTATTATTGAATTAATGATGTGCCCCATCGTTAAATCGTCCAAACATTTCTATATTCCTCTGCTGAACAGACTCAAACTGCCATATCTAGGATAATTATGGACACATAGGTGTGATATGGTCGTTGATGTGATTCATATTCTGTGATGTGCCCCAACTGTACTGCTTACAAACAGAAACCACAGCATTGGCAGGGTAACAAAGTTTGAAATGTTACGGGTTAACACTTTGGTAATGGTTGCTTCAGCATGTTCTAAAACACCAACTTCCAGTGGTAACGTTTCAAACATAGGTTCAAAGCCTCTTTTAGAATAAATCCAAAGTTCATAGCACTATTATATTTTATGTGAAAACATGCGATACATTTCTCCTTTGGAATGATTGGGGTTATCAAGAGAGAGAATCATGCAGTTTAAGGACACAATCAGACATCAGTAAAATTGCAAAATTAGGTAGATTAAGGAGAATAATCGAACTCGAAATGGTGATGTAAATAATAATAATAATAATAATAATAATTGACGATTTGAGAAATGTTTTTATGCTCGCTAGTACAGTCGGATGTTGTTACGTAGCACACTGGCAGATACAGTCAATACTGTATATAGCGCAGGCACCGTACAGCTCATCTGGGATACATACGATGTTTTAGCAAAAAATGCAAGCTGTTCAGACAGAAAGCTTACTTTATTTATATAGATAATGGAAAACTGACAAAATTGTGTGTGTGATCTTTCGTAATGAAGAGAAGAAACAGAAGAGTAACAGCAGTGCCTTCCGTAGCTCGATCACCGCATTCCAGACAGGCTACTCGGTAAAAGAATCTTACTAATATAGCGTAAGCCTGTTCCTATCTTCTGTACACCACCTCCTGGTATAGCGGCAAACATTCTTGGCTGTCGCTTGCCAACTTTGCGAAGAAATTTAATTCTGGTTTGAGCGCTGGAACGGGTACACTCAGCCTCGTGAGGCAAAAACTGATAAGAGTTGAGTTCGGTTCCACCTCAGCAATCCTGGAACTGTTTTTTTGGTCGTTTTCCACCTCTACTCCAGCAAACGTTGGGATGGTTCCTAATTTAAGGCCACCGCCGCCTCCTTCCCAATCCTCACCTGAATTACAAATACACAGAATACTACAAACACCACAATAACACAGGTTATAAGACAAAGAACACGGGTGTGTACTTGGCTACAATGTCCACGCCACTCAAATGAAACAAATTACAAATACACACAATACAACATACACCACAATAACACAGGGTATAAGACAAATTCTATGCGGGCGCGCGCACACACACACACACACACACAAGTACACGGGGTTAAATGGCCACGATGTCCAAGCCCTTCAAATGAAACAACAATGAACATTAAGTTCTGTAACATACTTAGACAACGACAAAGGGAAAAAGAAATACGACAATAATCTGATAACGCATTGGTCTCGCCCATCGAGCGTGTATAATTACTTTAATAATGTGAATATAATATAATAAAGTTACTAGAACAACACAAGTTGAACTCCCTGGCCTTCTGTCGAGACGGCAAGTCGTAAAGGAGAACCAAAGAAGGGAACGTACGTTACGCAATTTCACACGACACGTTGACGATAATAAAAACGCAATGGCAATTGGAAGTTTCGAGATACGGTTGGTTCAAGTTCGAATGCTGCCGTAAAACCTCTTTTGTCGATCTTTCAATTCTGTTGGAACTTTCATAGTACCGGTACATTATAGACTACTCACTACTGCCTTTTCATTGAGTGTCAGCTAGTTCAGAATTCTGAGAATATTCTTAGAAAATATCTTTTTAAAGGGCTTGGGACATTTTCGTCATCAGTCCCGCGGACATGGGTGTGTGATAAATTTGTCTGATAACGTGCAGAAAACATAGAAACCTGTTTTCAGTTTTACTTTGCTAGATCCTGAGTAACAATTACTTATTTTCAGTTAATCCATACGTTAATGGGAGCCCAATTACCTTGGGTAACGATATTAATATAATCTAGTAAAATGGCCTTTAGAGTAGGTGTAATAATTAAACAAATTAATACACAAGTTCGCTGCATTATAAAAATGATATGTGAATGAGGATGATAAACTTCTAAAGAAAGTGGGAAATATGCAAGCAAAAATAGCTGATACATGGCTATTGGCTGCATTAATAAAATTATTATTATTAAATTATTAAAAATAGCTGAAAATAGCTACATTTGACACAAAAATGACAAAATATGACCTAAAAATGAATGCAAATATAATGGCATTTAAAAAAAATTGAATTACGTTATTTTAAGATTGAACTACAACTTAGCTTTCTCTGCGTGATGTTCTAATTGGACACACCTCGTAGAACTGACTGCACTTCCCTGCTAGTAACGCGTGTCATACAACTCCTGTAGCAACTAATAATCTTGTTTCCGAGCAACCGTTAACGGACCCTAGTCATAAAGGATATTTAAAAAATAACTGTTAATTGTGCGATTGATATTAGGTAACTGCAACCATGGAAACATGCACCATCTCGGAGTATAGTGGGTAGTATTCTTGGCTGTCTCCCCTGTGGTCCCGGCAGTGCAAAAAATTAATAATTCTAGTCTGGGGAGGGGAAGATGAACCAGATGACCTTAAAACAACAATCAAGCAAGGAAGCTTTTAGTTTTACGAGACCGTTAAAAGCAACAATCACCACCACCATCTGGTCTGAGAGCTGGAACTTAACCTCATGATGCAGGATTGCACCTCACCCATTCTGGAAGTAGTTATCCGTGGTATCCCACTTCTACTGCAGACACCCGTGCACCCGAGTAGTAGGTAATCTGTGCACCCGAGCCGCTGAGAGACCAAGTAGTGTACATATCAGCCGTTCTAGCAAGAGCGCTGCTTTACCACTGCGCTTCGGCCAGGTGGCACGGCGGTTCAAGTGGAGTGGGGGGAGGCCATTGGATTCATTCTGTGTAGGCACAGCGGGTGGAAACACGGAGCGCCACGTCCACGTGCTATTGTTTACTGTTTGGGTCCGGTTTTCGTCAACTATTGCAGTAGGCTCCACTTTTAGGGACGTATATCTAATATGTTGGATCCATTACTAAATTGAAGAACAAGTGATAAGCGGTTTTATTAGTAATGTTGGCAGCTAGGTTCGCTGGTAAACATGGGCTAGCGAGTAGCCTAGAATCAAACTGCACTTTCACCAAAATTATCGAAAATGAGATTATTGTATGTTTCAATGCGGAATTGTCTGAAGAATATAATAAACTGGTCGGTTGGTGTCAAACAGCACTATATCCATGTTAAAATAGGTAAGAGAATCACCGCTTGGAGACGAACAGCACTTTCTCCTACGGATAAAGTGCAGAATGACTCCAAGTTAGCGCCAGACAATGGCAGCCTCCCATTTGTCGCCATAGATTTGGTATCAAGGTACCGTACTCATCTGTCAAGAAGGTTAGTTCGGACACCAAAATGTATGACGTTAAGGAGTCCATGAAACGTGTTGTAAAAAAATGTACACCTTAATTACAATGGTTTGAAAATCCACTTGAATGAAAATCCACAGCCTGCTTCCAGTCTCCGACCGGGTCAGGAATGGAATGAATGAAGCCCCCATCTAGCGGCGAGGATATGAACTGTGCCGGCTGCCGAGGCCTGACGCACTCCTCTGGGGCAATGATTAAATGCATGACAGATGAAATGAAATGATAGTGGAGAGTGTTGCTGGAATGAAATGTTGACAGGGAAAACCGGAGTACCCAGAGAAAAACCTGTCTGCCTCCGTTTTGTCCAGCACAGATCTCACATGGAGTGACCGGGATTTGAACCACGGACCCAGCGGTGAGAGGCCGGCGTGCTGCCGCCTAAGCCACGGAGGCTTGAAAATCCACTTATTCTCCTTAATTTTTGTAATGGTCTGCATTTTTCAGTAAAATATATATGTATTACGTCTAAAATGCCTTATTTTATCTTGTAAATGTGATATATTCTTAAATTACATTTTATATTGACACCTGAGTGCACTTTATCAATGACCTAGGGACAAAATGCACTTTCTCCAACATTCATCATCATCTTGAGCAGTTTCCGACCGCTGGTCGGGTCTGCTTTTTCTCCAACATTAAATCTCCTTAAATATTCAGGTAGGTCAATAAAATCGGGTTTTATGTATTGCAAATGTGTTTCGTAAGTCAAATTTTTAATATACACTCATCAGTTTCACTAATTAACTTTGAGTTCAGCTGGAATCAGTTTTTGGGCTCTACTGAATAATCATGTTTTTGGAGAAAGTGCGGTTTGATTCTAGGCTACTTTGTTTTATTATATAGGGCAGGTATTAATCTTGCTCATAGTTTCAGTCGGTATAATTACACTGCAATCAGAATTTACGAATCTACTTTTATTTGTTTGGCATTTCGTGTAAAATCCGAATATAGGTACGATATAGTCTTGTACACGTTATATCGAGTAGCCGACGTTAAATGCATTTCATATGGATCATATAGGCTAGAGCATACACATTGTGGACAATTATTCCCTTATACTGCTTATACAGTATATTTAATGCAATTTATTCCTGTCAAATATACAATATTTGAACAGTTGCTTTCATCTTGCTGAAGACTTCTGTGCAAATGTGCTCGATCAGATATAGTTTAGTTATCGGTACTGAAGTTGTTTGAAATGCGGTACCGTACCCAAGTCCATCATTTTCCTGCTGCTGTCTCATTCAAGTACAGTATTAAAGATACAAAGTGGTTTGTGATCGAACCACCCAGGTTTGGCCCCTGGCCCTTTTTTGACATTCACTCTGCATGGCTGTGACGTCAGGTGCCATATGGGTCAGGGAACTGGTTCAATCGTGGGCATGGGTGAAGAAATAAAGTCGAAAAAGAAGGTTTGTTTGTTTATTTGCTCTAGAAATATATATATTAACAAGCTGACCCGGCAGACGTTGTCCTGCCAATCAAAGAAAGTGTTGTAACTTTGTTTCTTGGAGTGCTTTTGGATACACAATATTTTTTAAAATTTCTGTTAACTGCCTCTAAACTATCGTGGATTGAATTAACTAATTTAGAAACATTCATTGGAGGGTGCACAACAACTCTCCAAAGTTTGATCGCAAACGGATAAATGGCATTTAACGCATACTCGATTTGGTTTAAATGATTCGTGCGCTGCCACTCATTTGTTGAATCTACTCGCGCTCTTCCAACTGCGAAATTGATTTACTAAGTTAGAAAGCTTCACGTAAGTGTACACAACAACTCATCAATATTTCATCGCAATCGATGAATAGTATATGAACGCATACAGGATTTTGTTGGAACGCTTCGCGCGTCGTCACTCATTTGTTACATCTACTCGTGCGCTACCAATATTGTAAAATGGATTTACCAAGTTGAACACCTTCCCTGGCGTGTACACAACAACTCATCTAAGTTTCATCGGAATCGGATGAATGACATATGAACGCATAAGTGATTTTCCTTAAATGATTCGCGTGCCGTCACTCATTTGTTGAATCTACTCATGCGCTACCTATTGTAAAATAGATTTACTAAGCCTGAAACCTTCTCAGGCGAGTACTCAATGATTCACCAAGGTTTGATCGCAATCGGATGAATGATATATGACCGCATACGGGACATTGTGGAAACGATTCGCGCGCCGTCGCTCATTTGTTGAATCTACTCGTGCGCTACTTATTAAAAACTGGATTTACTAAGACAGAAACATTTCCTGGAGTGTACACAACAATTCACCAAAGTTTCATCGCAATCGGATAATGGTATATGGACGCATACGGTACTTTGTTGAAATGATTCGCGTGCCGTCACACATTTGTTGAATCTACTCGTGGGCTACCTATTGTAAAATGGATTTATTAAGCCAGAAACCTTCCGTAGGGTGTACACAACATCTCACCCAAGTTTCATCGTAATCGGATGAATGGTATTTGAACGCATACGGAACCTTATTGAAACGCTTCGGGCGTCGTCGCTTATTTGTTGAATCTACTCGTGCGAAACCTCCTGTGAAATGGATTTACTAACAAGGGAACGGATCGCGGTGTAAAATTCTGATCTGTTTGAAATTTAGTACATAATAATCCTACAGAGTTGTACAATGACGTAGTGAAAACCGCAAGGGCCGATTTCAATTTTGAACGCCAATATTGAACGCCAAAAATCTGCCGGACGACGGCATGAGCGAGGAGGTGAGAAGAGGTAAAGCTGACCTTCAAGACTTGCAGCACGCGCCGGCTCCCGGCCACTAGGCAGCAACCTGCCGTGCTGCGATGCATTCCACACATTAAACGTTCCCCTCACACTTCTACCCTCTCAAGGCGGACCGGGTTCGATTCCCGGTCAATGCATGTGAGATTTTCGATGTGAAATGCCATGTCCTGTGGTTCGGCTTGCACGTAAAATGGAGGTCCCGTGGCTCCTTCCTCTCGATAAGAGTATAAAATGCAACATATTGTGATGTTTTGCACTTGGCCATACTATAAATAAATAAAACAACTTTTTTTCTGTTTTACTCTTTGTAATCCTTGCAATAGTGAATGCTTACAAAAAATTGGTCAATACAAAGAGATTGCTTGCACCACGCGTACCTTGCAACACTTTCTTTTATACATATATCGCAAGCATTTTGGATAACATCATCCTTGAAACAAAATTGAACGGGGTTCGTAAAGCAAGCGGCTACTTTGTAGTACAATGTTGTACAATTTGCACAATGACGTAGTGAAAACTGCACGGGCCACTTTCAGTTTTGAATGCCAAAAACCTGCCGGGCGGTGGCATGAGCGAGAAGGTGGGGAGAGGTAAAGCTGACCTTCAATCCAAGCAGCACGCGATGGTTCCATGCAGGACATACGGTACATGTAAAGGGAGACAAAAGAATTTTCGCAGAAGTGCAATCGTTGAACTCATTAACACACAGCTATACAATTCAGTCTGTAATATCTGCCGATGGAGAACTGTTACCGGTATCTAAACTGTTAGTTGTGTTAAAAGAAAAGGACGGTGAATTTGGCCCTATTGTTAAAAGAACTTTGTTTACAGCAGATGATTTATTTGTATTTTCGTCCCCGTCCGGAAAGTTAACTAAAAAGCTACTTCAAAAGTGGTTACAAGATGTTTATTTTCAAACTGTACCAGACGACAGTTTTTTACTCTTGGATTCGTGGACAGCTCAAAGTAAAGTGAAGCAAATATATTAGCGTCAAAACCCGCCAACAAAGCTATCATTGTTAAATCTATTCTCCAGAGAACTACTGGAATGATTCAGCTGTTAGATGTGCTTGGTTTCCGGATATGGAAACTATTTGTTCGTTATTTTTATGACCTAATTATATTATACAATTTCGACAATAACATTCATTTGCGCAATAATATTTTAAAAACCCAATCATTGACCCACTACCAACTATCTTCTCCGCGGTTTCGTAACATGTGGAAATACAGTTGGTACAAATCTGGTTATGTTGAAACACTGCTTGCTTGCTTGCTTTGTGAACCCCGTTCAATTTTGTTGCAAGGATGATGCTGTCCAACATGCTTGCGATATGTGTATAAAAGAAAGTGTTGCAAGGTGCGCGTGGTGCAAGCAATCTTTTTTCATTGACCACTTTTTTTTGTAAGCATTCACTATTGCAAGGATTACGAAGAGTAAAACTGAAAAAAAAAGCTGTTTTATTTATTTATAGTATGGCCAAGTGCAAAACATCACAATATGTTGCATTTTATACTCTTATCGAGAGGAAGGAGCCACGGGACCTCCATTTTACGTGCAAGCCGAACCACAGGACATGGCATTTCACATCGAAAATCTCACATGCATTGACCGGGAATCGAACCCGGTCCGCCTTGAGAGGGTAGAAGTGTGAGGGGAACGTTTAAAGTGTGGAATGCATCGCAGCACGGCAGGTTGCTGCCTAGTGGCCGGGAGCCGGCGCGTGCTGCAAGGCTTGAAGGTCAGCTTTACCTCTTCTCACCTCCTCGCTCATGCCGTCGTCCGGCAGATTTTCGGCGTTCAATATTGGCGTTCAAAATTGAAATCGGCCCTTGCGGTTTTCACTACGTCATTGTACAACTCTGTAGGATTATTATGTACTAAATTTCAAACAGATCAGAATTTTACACCGCGATCCGTTCCCTTGTAAGTTAGAAACCTTCACGTAAGTGAACACAACATCTCACCCAAGTTGCATTGCAATCAGATGAATGGTATATGAGTAGTGTGTTTTGGACAGTTCTAGCACCTCCACCTCCACATTCCTCCACACAAGATGGCGGCGACGCGATATCTCTCGAACCCCTGGTTGGATTTTAACAAATGAGGTGTCGTTGAACTCGGGCTGACACCCCCTTTCCAATGGACAACATATTTCAACCCCAAAATAAAACCTACCCCTACTAGGGGGTGACATTTTAATTTTTTAGAGAATCTCTCCTTCCAATTGCAACATGTGAGAGTTTGAATGTCAATATGGAATGAAACGTTGTTCTACACAAGAGACATGTATACGGTGGATAGCCACTATGAATTAACATGCTTGTTTTTGTTTTTTACGCATGCCCACTCATGGCTTTTGTAAGAGGGTGGGGGAGCGGTTCCCTGTGGACGGGTCCTTGATGACAGGTCCCTGTGGATGGGGCATTGTTGACGGGTCATTGTGGACGAGTCCCTGTGGACAGGTCATTGTTGACAGGTCATTGTTGACGGGCCATTGTTGACGGGTCCTTGTCGACAAGTCCTTGTGGACGAGTCCCTGTTGATGGGTTCCTTTTGACTGATCCCTTTGGACCGATCCCTTTGGACCGATCCCTAATGCTATGATGAAATTAAACGTTGTTCCACATGAAACGCAAGCGAAGAGCCGATCGCTACTATGAATTAACATGTTTTTTTTTTTTGTTTTTACGCATTTGCACTTGGTTTTTTTTGTAAGAGGGCGGGCTTTTTGAATACAGATTTATAGATGAGTTTTTTTAATTAACCAAAAGATCCAAAACTAATAGGTCATTAGCTTTTAATATCTCATGAATCAATAAGGCTAAGGACTTGTATGAGAGGTCGTTGGACTTGGGGTGACATTCTGTTTCTTAATGTATTATTCATTTTTGTTAAAAGGGCCTAACTGCACTTTTGTTAATATCTCGTTAACTAATAATCAGAGAGGGTCAAGTGAGGTGTCCTGGGACTCAAGATGGTCAACCCTTTTCCATGACCAACGAATTTACCCAAAAGACCTAAAACAGCAAGGTCATTGACCTATGATTTTATAAACTAATAATCGGAGAGGGTCAAGTGAGGTGTCATAGGACTTAGAATGGTTATCCCTTTCCCATGACCAATGAATTTACTCCAAAAATCCAAAACAGTAAGGCCATTGACCTGAGATTTTATAAACTAATATGGGGTCGATAACCTAGATGTTAGACCCCTTAAAACATCAATTATCATTACTATTATTATTATTATTATTATTAACTAATAATCGGATATCAACATGTGAGGTTTTATAGGACTTAGATTGATCAACCCTTTCCCATAGCCAATGAATTTACCCAAAATACCCAATATATCAAGGTCATCGACCCGAGATTTTATAAACTAATAATCGGATACGAACATGTGAGATGTTTACCATGTGTGATGAAACATAGCTTGGTAGAGAAAGAATTAGTGTAGGCTACATGTATGGTGACTGACAAGTCTTTTACCATTGGAACTTGTTTTCAGATCAAACTGCAGTACAGAGAGAGTATAGGTTGCAGGTATGGGTTAATAAATGACAAACGGTGTACACAAACTCTGATTTATCGATTCAAGAATTAAGAGTAGACTACCTTTAATTGAATGGTTAAAGAGGATAGCTAAAACACAAAATAGTGATTACATTGTACTAAACCGAACCAAACCTAACCGAAAACAAGCCAAGGGTTTAAGTGTAAAACTTGTGGGTAAATGTGGTCATTGGTAATGTCAAAAAGGAAAGGGATAACGCTCTACCTATAGAGGGTAAGGTTTTTAAATGTATTTTTTTTTAAATTTTGACAAGGGGCCTAACTATACTTTTGTTGATAATTCCTGAACCCATGATGGAATTTTGACCTGTGAGGTGTCGTTGGACTTGGGCAGACACTCTCTTTTTGAATGTATTTTTGACATTTTAACAAAGGGCCTAACTATACTTTTGTTAATATCTCGCGAACCAATAAGGCTAGGGACTTGTATGTGGGGTCCTAGCACTCGGGATGACGCTCTGTTTTTGAATATATATTTAATGTTTGTCAAAAGGGCCTAACTGCACTGTTGTTAATATCTCGATAACTAATAATGGGAGAGAGTCAAGTTAGGTGTTATAATACTTAGGATGGTTAACCCTTTCCCATGACCAACGAATTTACCCCAAATATTCAAAACAACAGGGTCATTGACCTGAGATTATATAAACTAATCATTGGATATCAACATGTAAGGTGTCATTAGACTTATAATGGTCAACCCTTTCCCATGGCCAATGACTTTACCTAAAATATCCAAAACATTAAGGTCATTGACCTGAGATTTTATAAATTAATAATTGGATACGGACATGTGAGATCTTTACCGTGAGTGATGAAACATAACTAGGTAGAGAAAGAATTAGTGTAGGCTACATGTATGGTGACTGACAAGTCTTTCACTATTGGAACTTGTTTTCAAATCAGACTGTAGTAAGAGAGAGTATAGGTTGCAGGCATGGGTTAATAAATGACAAACGGTGTACACAAAATCTGATTTATTGATTCAAGAATTAAGAGTAGACTATCTTTAATTGATTGGTTAAAGAGGATAGCTAAAGAAACAAAATGGTGACTACATTGAACTAAACTGAACCAAGCTGAATCAAACCCAACCAAACCTAATCGAAAACAAGCCAAGGGTTAAAGTGAAAAACTTGTGGGTGAATGTGGTCATTGGTAATGTCAAAAAGGAAAGGGATAACGCTCTACCTATAGAGGGTAAGGTAAAGCTAGAGCATGGTGCTAATCCACACACCCAAGTACATGAACCACACACAACTATCCTATGCAGTTTTTATGGGTTGACTGTTAAAACTTGCTCAGTGGTTACTGGGACAAGATGGTCGCTACACACAACAAGCTTTAAATACCTGAGGCTAATAATCTATACACACACTCACACACACTTGTTCTAAACTAAACTGTCTTGCTGGCAGAGCTCACACAGTAGGTAAATGACAGAAATGCTTGGCTAAGAGAAATACAATCATTTTCGGTTGTCTAATGTTACCAGCTAAACATTACGTGCTATAGTGGTGAGCACATGTGCCTCTTTCACTGGAGATCTTAACTCGATTTCTAGCTCTAAGGCCTAGAACGAATCAAACTAAGAAAAAAAGGGTATGGTGACGCAGTGGTTAAACTGTTAGCCTTTCACTTTGGTAGACTAGGGTTTGATTTTAGGTTAATATGCATGTCATAAACAAACAAATAAAAGCAGAGATAATGTTTAAAACTGATTACATTTTTCTCTTTTCAAATTATTACTTAGATTACAAATACAAACGTGGACTGGGTTTGACATACATTTAATGCTTCCTATCACATACTAGACTGCAAGAAAGCCAAACAAGCAAAAGGTGTAGGTAGAGCAGTGGTAAAATCGCTATGTGTAGAGAAATACCTAGCGGTTTTATGAAATGGCAAAGGTATGTCGCATAAACAGTGCAGGATACAATCCAGCAACCATAATTTTTATCTTGTGGACAAGAGAAAACATATATATATAGAGAGAGAGATATAGAAAGCTTGTGTGTGTGTGTGGGTAGCATTGGTTGTTTGACCAGAGAAAATACGGTGAGGTAGGGTGGGGAGAGGGAGAATTAGCACTTATATATGAATGGAAAATAGATTTTTTTCAATCGTTTTGTTTTTCAAATGCAGTGGTAGATAGTCGTTATTTTGAAAAACATTCTTACTTGCAGTAGTAATAAGCCTCTATGGTTCCGCTAACACATAGATAGACTGTATTATTGCCATGGTCAAGCACTCACATTAAGATCATTTACAAAATCATAAAATGAAAAATAAAAAATATTGTTTTGGAAATATCGTTTTTTAACATACACAAAATAAATATATAAAAAATTTGTAAACAGCAAAATGGAAAATCCATGTTTCCATATAGACAAAATTTAAAAACCTTAAACGGACATTTATGAAAATATATGCAAATGGGAAATTGGCAAATGTGTAAATATGAAAATGGAAAAATCCATGTTTCCATATCATGAAATTGAAAAACATCAAACTGTCATTTTAAAAAATGCAAATGGAAAATTGACAAATTGCAATGTGTGAAATGTGAAATTGAACAAATGGCTATCATTATTTAAAAAAAAAGAACATGGTGCTCTATGGTTGAGGTGTGAATCAAACCCTCTACTTATTTGGACCACTCGAGACTGAGTAGACTAGTTTTAGTTGTCATACCACTTTTAAAAGTTTGTGTTAAATCTAGGAATTGAACCCAAGAGCATGTAGGAGAGATCCAAGGTTATAATATGTTAAACAGATAGCCTTGAATGTAGGGTGGGGTAGTTATATAGAGATGAGACGTTTCGCTCGGGGCAGGGAGGCATGGCGATCTGCATCAAACCAGTCAAAAGACTGACGACTCAAACAACAACATGTAGAGCACACCAAAGTAATGTTGTGTAACGGTAAATGTTAGTCAACGAACAGTAATGCATTACTAAAACCCATGACAAGATACCTAAGAGCTTTTCTAAAATTATTTTAAAATGCCTTTAACCCTATATTAAACACCCAGTTCACAAGACTCATAACTGCAATGTTATGGTCAAACAAAACAAAATCTATATTTCAAAACAAACAAGTGGTTTAGTCAATGTATACTGGAAAAAGTTTTATAAACACTCAAGTCCACAAAAATAATTAAATTAGTAACTGTCAGGTTGACCGAGTGGTTATGGTGTTTGACTTAAGTTCAAATTTTTTGTGCAAGAAAGCAAGGGTTCGAATCCCTTGCCTGATATAACTATTGCCTCAACATGGCTTGACCACACTGTATTATTGTGTACTCGGTACACAAACCATAGATAGAGTGTATTGTTTAAGGTCACTCTCTTTGCGAACATAATCAGAGACTGTTGATGGTTAACAATTGCATTAATAGTGGGACATAGGGATAGCAATTAAGAAAAACAGACAATACCCATACACTATTTTTATTTATTTAATGTAAGTACTTGTACAATAGTTATATACAAACTACAACTCTCTTTTGTCTATTACTATCTAGTCCTTTTCGATCCACTTGCATATCAAGGCAGATGACTTTATAGTTCAGTCCCTTAAAACAACAACAACACTACCTCTTGCATAGTCTGTGATGTTGATGACTCTTGAGGCGTGGAAGATGGATACAACATAACTTTTACAACAGGGGTTAAACGTTGCTCAACAAACAATGCACTATTTTGAGTAGCAACATCTTTTTCTTGTACTAACTTATTAGCATTCTGATGATTTTTTGCCAACACCATCAGTGTTTTGTCTGGAGCACTACATTGATGATCACTCACACTTAAAACCACACCATTTCTACTTTTCATATTGCCTCGACATATTGTTGACCTCTGTTTTGAGCATCGACAGAATAGTATTCCTTTTACATTTTGTCGTCTATAGTTATAAGAGTAGCCTTTATAGAGTACACGTTGTTTACCTCGGTTAGTTGTAGTAAGTTCCATAGTAGTAACTAACCCGTTAGTATGATTTGCACACTACAAAGGTTATCTCTGTTCTGGTAATAGAATTATTTAGCGTTGGCTTTTATATTTAATATGTACAGTTAAAAGTGATAGAAAAGTGGTAGAAACGTGGTAGCAAAGTGGTAGACAAGTGGTAGACAATTGGTAACATAGTGGTAGAAAAGTGGTAGCAAAGTGGTAGAAAAGTGGTAGAAAAGTGGAAGAAAAGTAGTAGAAAAGTGATAGCAAATGGTAGAAAAGTGGTAGCAAACTAGAAAAGTGGTAGAAAAGTGGCAGAAAAGTGGTAGCAAAGTGGTAGCAAATATTACATGTATTGTTAAGAAATAGTTTAAGCGGTTACATGGATTAATTACACTATAATTTTAGCATCACGAAGCTCATTTTCTATATCCAAAAGTTTTTCCTCATATTTAGTATGACCAGCCTATTTACAGGTATGCAAGTACTGAAGCCGCTGGATTAGCTTACTGGGATTGTTCCAGTAAATAAATTTAACAAATGATTTTTTGGGTGTAAACCATTATCATCATCATCATCATCATCATCATATTCATCATCATCATGGTTATCATCATCAATATAATTATCATGAATATAATCATCATCACTATTACTATCTAATCCTATTTGTTCATCTTGCAATGCAACAACCTTTGGCATAATTTGTGTTGTCTTTGATAGTGTTAGAGGTTTCTTAGACGTTAACGACTGTCCTAACATGTCTTTTTCAGGAGATAATAAATGCTCTTTAACAAACAACGCACTATCTTGAGCCACACTATTTTTTTCTTGGTCTTGCTTTTTTACCTTGGTTAGAGTATTTTGTCCATTTAAATGAGTATTATTTTGAGATTTACAATGATGATCGATTGAAATAAGTATGTTGGAGCCTTTTGTTTTAATCATTCCTCGACACTTTTTAGATCGTTGTTTCGAACAGCACCAAGTAACAGTTCCATTTTTATTAGTTCTTTTTTACAATATATGCATATCCTTTATAGTAAGCACATGGCTTACCATAGCTAGTCGTTGATACTTCCATGTCAACTGTTAAGCATAAACTAATCTCTAGTAAAGTTAACTCGATAATAAAAATTATAGTTTGTAGTATGTGCAGTTTAAAGTAAGAGCAAAAGTGAGAGTCAAATGGTAGAAAAGTGTTAGCAAAGTGGTGGAAGAGTGGTAGCAGTTTATAGTAGTCATGATCTTTTTTACCAGAATGTGATTTGAGTAAATGTAATTTCTAAACCTTAGCAGTGAGTAGTCAGTTAGTCTTGGTTCAGACAAGCGTAAACAGTTCTCCAATGAATCAGAGATCCAGATTTTCATTATAAAACAGTTATGTAACCAATTAGGTATCGGTACTTGATAGCTTCACACATGAACAAAAATTCCAACATATCTGACATGAATTACATGATTTGAAAGTTGACAAAGAATATCCAATCAACCATTGTAGTTGCAATGTCAAACACAAATACAAAATCAGCATGAACTTTTAAGTTACAGGAAAATTCTATGAAATAGACTATGCAGAAAATTGGAAATACACATCAGAAGTTTGCAACACCATCCTTCTAGCCTATATAAATTATCGACATGGAAAGTGTGCACTGCCCCTAACATTAAACCAATTTATCAATAACACAAGTCAACAATCAAAACATTTTGTGTTGAGTCTATCATTTAATGCATATATTCTGTCTATATTGAACAGTAACAAAAAACGCCATTCATAATTAATTAAGTTTGCTTTAATTCTTTATGTAATGATAAATACATATTTAAAGTTTTGGCTGACTGTTCAGGGTGAATCGGCTTTGAACACATAAGAGAGGGAATATTTTAAGACTTAACCTCAGCTCACCTAACATAACCTAAATTTACCTAACCTAACCTTGTCATATAGGTAAGAAACGGGTCAAGCTATGCTTTCGACTACCGAGTTTCAGCTACTTTTCAAGGTTACTCTCCCGAACATTGCCGGAGACTGCTGATAAACACCTATGTTCCCACGGCGGCGGCGCGCAACGACTTACATGACGCGCTTCCCCCTTTTCATTGATCCCTGTTGATTTGTCCCTTTGGACTGGTCCCTGTTGACTAGCCCCTTTGGAAGGGCCCTTTTTGAATGGAGTCATTTTTGACGGGTCCCTGTGATCCCTTTGGACCGGTCCCTTTGGACTGGTACCTATGGACTGGCCCATGCAATTATCCAAATTATGTCAAAGGGTTAATTCATGTTAATTCATAGTAGCGATCGGCTCTTCGCTTGCGTTTCATGTGGAACAACGTTTAATTTCATCATAGCATTAGGGACCAGTCCAAAGGGATCAGTCAAAAGGACCCATCAACAGAGACTCGTCCACAAGGACTTGTCGACAAGGACCCGTCAACAATGGCCCGTCAACAATGACCTGTCAACAGGGACCCGTCCACAGGGACCCGTCCACAGGGACTCGTCCACAATGACCCGTCAACAATGCCCCATCCACAGGGACCTGTCAACAAGGACCCGTCCACAGGGAACCGCTCCCCCACCCTCTTACAAAAGCCATGAGTGGGCATGCGTAAAAAACAATAACAAGCATGTTAATTCATAGTGGCTATCCACCGTATACATGTATCTTGTGTAGAACAACGTTTCATTCCATATTGACATTCAAACTCTCACATGTTGCAATTGGAAAGAGAGATTCTCTAAAAAATTAAAATGTCACCCCCTAGTAGGGGCAGGTTTTATGTTGGGGTTGAAATATGTTGTCCATTGGAAAGGGGGTGTCAGCCCGAGTTCAACGACACCTCATTTGTTAAAATCCAACCAGGGGTTCGAGAGATATCGCGTCGCCGCCATCTTGTGTGGAGGAATGTGGAGGTGGAGGTGCTAGAACTGTCCAAAACACACTACTTATATGAACGCATACGGGACTTTGATTAAAAGTTCGCGCGTCGTTGCTCACTTGTTGAATCTACTCGTGAGCTACCTATTGTAAAATGGATTTACTAAGTTAGAAACCCTCACGTAAGTGTACACAACATCTCACCCAAGTTTCATCGCTATCGGACGAATTGTATTTGAACGCATACGGGACTTTGTTGAAACGCTTCGCACGTCGCCGCTCATTTGTTGAATCTGCTCGTGCGCAACCTCCTGTGAAATGGATAACTAAGTTAGAAGCCTTCACTTAAGTGTACACAACAACTCATCAAAGTTTCATCTCAATCTATGAATGGAATATAAACTTATACGGGATTTTGTTCATTCATTCATTCATTCATTCATTCGTTTATTTGCAATTGGGGGTGTGTCCCCCGGTGGCAAATTAGATATACATAACAAATAAATAACTGTACATAACAATTCACTAACAATTAAACTGGAGTATTTACACAAATATTCAGTCCTTTCTTAAACACACCTATATGTTTGGGGAAAGGCTCTAAGACTGCGGCAGGTAGAGAGTTCCAATTATCAATGGCACGGTTTACGAAATAATATTTACCATAATTTTTTCGCTGTGGTCGGCCCTTAACTTTGAAAGGGTGATCGCTCCTACCCATGTAAGTAGGCCTTTCCACACGTTTGCTAAGCTCACCCCATGCTGGTTGATTTGTATACGTGTTGTACATAGCGCAGAGTCTAGATTTCATCCTCCTAGCCTCAAGTGATTCCCACCCAAGTTTCTTTAACATACGGCTCACACTGCTCCTGGGATTAAAGTCACTGAGCACAGATCTAGCGGCCTTTCTTTGTACCATTTCCAACTCATTTATGAGCCCTACTTGATATGGATCCCAAACCGCCAAGGCGTATTCCAGAATAGGTCTTACAAGTGACAAATATCCTAATTCTTTAGCAGAGGTACTACTGCCTTTTAATACCCACATTACAAAGTGCAGGGATTTGTAAGCTTTAGAAACGACACATCCTATATGACTACTCCATTTCATATCATTTCTTACGTGAACGCCCAAATATTTGCAAGAATCTTTTTCTACAAGTATTTCCGAGCCAATGTTATATTGAAAATCTTGCCTTCGCACTTTCCCTATTTTTAAGAGACTACATTTTCTTGTGTTTATTTTCATTTTATTTTCAATCGCCCACTTATAGACCCGGTTCAGGTCTTCTTGAAGTACTGCATTGTCTTGTGAGTCATGTATCTTTCGATATATTACACAATCATCCGCAAACAATCGACAGTCACTGCGAATCCCATTTGGTAAGTCATTTATAAACGCCAAAAATAACAAAGTTCCGATTACGCTGCCCTGAGGGATACCCGACGTTACGGTAATTTCATCCGAGAATCGGCCTTCAACTTTCACTTTCTGGGAACGACCCGTCAAAAATTCTTGGATCCATAAAATTACTCTTCTATCAATCTTCGTCGAAGCTAATTTATGGAGTAGCATGTCATGCGGCACGACATCAAATGCCTTCGCAAAATCTATAACTACGGCGTCGACTGAAACTCCATCGTCTAACGATTCGCTAATATCTTGAAAAAGTGATAGCATCTGACTCTCGCATGGGTAACCTTTCCGAAATCCATGTTGCCTATCATTAAACCATGATAATGTTTCCCACTGTTCCCTCAAGTAGTCGCAAATGAGATGCTCCATCTGTTTACAAACGATGGACGTAAGACTAACCGGCCTGTAATTGCCCAATTCAAGTCTGCTCCCTCCCTTAAATATTGGGACTACCGTAGCTCTTTTCCAGTCATCCGGGATTTGCGCATTGTTTATGGACACATTAAACATCACCTCTAAGTATCGTGCCACGGCCCTACCTCCTAGTTTAAGTACTTCACTAACAATATTATCAGGACCCTTCGATATATTGTAACGTAATTTTTGTATTAGCTTTACAATTGCTGACTGGTTAATTTGGAAAAGTGGAGCCCCTGATTCACCGTTAAGGTCCAACACACAGCTATTGGATTTATTGAACACACTACCATAAAATACATTTAATTCATTAGCAATGGCCTGCTTCTCAGTAATTAAGTTACCGTCACCGGACATTATCATCGACAAATTATTTGAATTTCCCTTTCTTCTCCTAACATGACTGTAATTTTTTTTCCACCCATCGCCTCCCGAACCAAGTAAACCTTGCATATAATTGTCATGAGCAGCCCTCTTTTTTAAGACGAGCTCTCTTGATAAGGACTTAAATTTCAACATATAATTGTCATTATCATGTCTTTTATTGTATAATTTCCTGATTTTCCGTTTAAGACTCCTGATTTCCCGTGTAATACTCAGGATCTGGGTTTTGTTTCAGTAATTTAAATGGAACAAATTTATCAATAGCGCTATTTAAAATTTTCAAAAAGTTAGTCCACAGGATATTAATGTGATTTCCTTCCGATGCCCATCCTACAAATAGCTCATTCAAATACCCCTGAAATTTGCCCTGATCCGCCCTGCGATACTGGAATATGATCTTATTTCCTACATCAGAGTCTAATTTTGTAATGTCACCGTATCTAATATTTAATTCAACCCCAGAATGGTCACTAATTCCTGGTACTTTCAGACAGTTAATATACAGCTCTACAGGCCTTACGATATAAACATCTTAGGTATTATTGCCTCTAGTTGGGAAGTCAACTACTTGGGAAAATCCCCCCTCCCTTAAGAATCTGTTTGCAGCGCTCTGAGCTTGACCACAGCTAGTTGACTCACCAGACCAGTCTACTTTGGGGAGGTTTAAATCACCGGCAATTATTATGCTCCTTTTCATAGCATTACCCGTACAAGTTTTATCATACAGTGTGTCGAGAAGCGAATAGTTATCTTTCGGTGCTCCATACGCCCCTACCACCTGAAGAGGGAATGTATTCCCTTTATCCGAAATTTGTACACATAACATTTCATGAACCGTATCAGCCCACTTTAAGAAACTAGCTATATTTTTGCGCACACAGATAAATAGCCCACCACCTCGCTTCCCCCGATCCCTTCTGTACATTTCGTAGGTCCCTTGAATTATTTCATTGCTATTTATATCCTCATATAACCAAGATTCAGTAGCAATGACAATGTCCGGAGAAAACGTCTCTACAAGATTCCAAATTTCAATTAATTCATTTCCTAAACTCTGACAATTAACCTGCAGTAATCTTAGAGTCTTACCTCCGCAGCAAATATCCCGAAGTAGCTCCTTCTGTTCCCGTCGGCTGGCAACCTCTGGACCTGCTCCTCCTCACAATGGTCGGCACGAACCGATGACCCTGTCATGTAGGCTCCCTAGGTTGAGAGCGCCCCGTCGATTTACATGCAGCCCGTCTCGGCGAAGTCACGGCCACCAATCCAGCAGTCAGCATCTACGTACACTAATCCCAGTTGTGCACAAACCCAGCCCATGCGGTCATTTACAGTCTTAACTCGCCTTAACGGAACATCTCCCCGCCGAACAATGCCACTCATTATAATTTTTGCATTTCTAAACTTGCTTTTAGCTTTTCTGCCTAGTTCGTAGAGCTCCCCCATGATGTAATCAGCTGTAGCCCTGTTCTTCAAATCGTTCGTCCCAACATGGAGCAACAACACTTGAACTTTGTCACAGTCCTCTACATTTGCTTCTTCCACTTGTTGGGCAAGCTGGTCAATTTTAATCCCCGGATAACACCGCACTTTCGCACCTGATTTCCTCGAGATATTCGCACTCCATCGTATCATAGAATCACCCATTATGATAACGTCATCCTCAGTTTGCTCCTGCACGCCCTCTTCTACACTGATCCCAGTAGAAAGCCGTTCAGTCACATCCTTCACCGTTTCCTCTGATTCACGAAGCTTTGTTCTAAGTTCCTGTATTATTTGATCCCTTGCTTTGATTTGCACCCTCAAACAGTCCGGCGTATCACATACTTTACAAAACCAATTCCCGACATCACAATCCTCCTTCTTGACCTTAATACATCCGAAGTGAAACCATTTCTCACATAGACCACACTGAACACCATTCTTCAATGTTTTGCTGCACGTCGAACACTTTAATGCTGCCACTGGATCATTTGCCTGATTCACATTTGGAGTAACAGGGCCTGGATTCACTTCCACTCCACCAATAACTAACAACGCAGCTATCACTAGGGCTATAAACCACAAGTTACTAGGTCCCGTACGCACACACAAACACCGGAAATCCCGACTACCATTCGCATACCACAGTCCAATCCTCGCGCGATAACACTCCAGAGAACAACCCATTCCAGCACACCTGAGAGCTCGGGAAAAACACGACCTTTCACTTTGACTGCCAACTGTTGAAACGCTTCGCGCGTCGTCACTCATTTGTTGAATCTAGTCGTGCGCTACCTAATGTGAAATTGATTTACTAAGCCAGAAGCCTTCCCTGGAGTGTACACAACATCTCACCCAAGTTTCATCGCTATCGGACGAATGGTATTTGAACGCATACGGGACCTTTCTGAAACGCTTCGCGCGTCGTCGCTCATTTGTTGAATCTATTCGTACGCTATATATTGTAAAATGGATTTACTAAGCCAAACACCTTCCCTGGAGCTCACTCAACATATCACCCAAGTTTCATGGCAATCGGATGAATGGTATATGAACGCATCCGGGACTTTGAAACGCTCTAACGTGCAGCGACTAACAGTAGAATTCGACATCACTGCCACCTTTGGTATAAAACACAACTTTTCACCACGGGCGGAGTGTAAGTAATGGCGGTAGTTGCACAGATTGCGACCAGGTGGCTCTAACGTGCAGAGACAAACCGTCCAAAGACATCAGCTTTCACGAAGGCCAAGGCTAGTGGTTTCCATGACGACTGTTTTTGACTGTATATTGTGGTTCTAAAATTGTGTGTAAATTGTGGTTCTAAAATTGTGTTCATTCGACCTACCGGGTCGGATTGTGAATCTAAACCATACATGGACCCACACTAATATACATACCAAACTCCATCAAAATCGGTTAATTCATTTAGGAGGAGTTCAGTCACATACACACGTGTCGAAGAATTATATATATAAAGATATTGTTTGAGTACTTGCTTGAAGATACTAATACAGATATCCTCCAGCAAAAAATGAGCAGCCTTTATTAACTACTTTGAATGTTATCTTTCCTCCAGTACTCTACTATGCGTAGCCTATGCCTGCAAGGTGTAGGCCTAGTAGATTGTTGTATGTAAAAGCCTAGGAGTACAGTAGGACAACATTCAGTGGTATATGTTGGTCTGTAGCTCCTTTCGAGTGGTGCTTCATTGTAGTTGTAGGCTTACTGAATTAGTAAATTAAATTAATTGGTATTCTGCCCGAAGGCAGGTCCGAGCCTTCGAAGAGGCTACCCCCAGCCGGAGTTTACTTGCGGTAGGGTGGCCAGGTCCTTTCCGCTCCTCCATATGTTGGCCAACAGCGCGCACTGCCTAGAACCGGCATACCATCCAAGTTCCGACTGCGCCCAATGTTGCTTAACTGCGGAGTTCTCATGAGATCCGGTGTTTCAACACGGCTAGGCCGTTGGCACTGAATTAGTACTCGTCATTTTATGCATGCATCATGGGAAACTGTACCTCGCTATAATATGATGGCGGAGCCTGTTAACATGCTGAGAGAACAAGGGTTGTTCTGGCATGGTAGGGACATTTTTCTTACACGGATGGTTTAAGTTCTCTTACCTTTAACACCCAACGTATGCACGAAAGTTAGCATCATATGCCTGTATATGCCAAGGCAGTTCTGTACCTAGTATTTGTTCTAGGCGCTGAACAGCACTGCGTACTTGGTTACTTTAATACTTTTAAACCAATTCGCTCATATGACGTAATGCATTCAAGACATCTCAATCTAGTGAGAGAATTTCACCTCAGTGTACCGTTGGGACCATCAGTTGATACGGTACACCTCACCAAGATTGTGGCCATACATGCTGTGAAGACCATTGCAAGGCATCTGTAAGTCACTACCTACTACTGAGTAATACCCGAGTGGAAGGTTTCTTTATTACAGCATATTTATCACAGCATTCTACATGCAATGTTCAATATATCATGGTGGTTTTCTACAAATATTTACTTTTCCATATCTCCTTTCATTGCAACTGCCCCATGCTCTCTGCATATAACATTGTGGTGTTTGAAGCCATATTTTCAGTGTTGCCTTAGTAAACAAGAGTTTAGTGCTTTTCAGTCGGTCAACACGAATGTACCCAAAAGAGATGGGTTATACCCTAATCCTGAAATAAATGACATGAGATTAATAAAACACTAGGATGACCAGTTTCGATCGTCAAGCGATCATCATCAGATCCATTACACGTAGGCTACAAAATCCATGTTTGAAATACAGGTGAAAATATTTACAATATGTACAATTATTTAGTTGCAGTATTGGTACTGCAACTGTCAGTGTGTGCTAAATGCAGTATATATGTTAGGTGAAATGCTAAATGGTGATAGCTATCCGGAGATTGTACTTTAGAGAGATTATATGGTTGTAAACTATGGTTAAACTATAAAATTTTAGGCTAACTACTTATCTGATTGTCTTCCGTACTACAGCCAAATAGCTTATAAAGATAATAGCGGAAACTCGGCCGTTAAAGCATGCGCTCGCCTGGAGACAGCGATCACAGTGCCATCTCTTGGTGCGAGTTGACAGCATTTCTCTCCTTGCCACCCACAGCTAGCATTTTTGAGTGTGCACCGACCGAAATTGCAAGGAAATATTAGGACATTGGCTTTAATCTATCCTTTTTGACATACTGGTATTTAAAACGAGTTGAACACGCTTAATTACATAAAAAAATTACCTTCTTATATATTTCCCAATAAAGTCAGTAAAATTAACATTTGTGTTTCTGAACTTGTTAGATTGCACCAACCTCCTTTAGCTTTAATAGTGCAATACGTACACTTAAGAGGCAGATGACCTCGCTGTTCCGTCCCTTATAAAAACAAATAACTACGTACACTTTCAATCGGAAATATTGAAGCATGTTGTTAAATGTTAGGCCTACTGTACCGTAGAGTCACCTCGTTCTATAATTATGCAGTTATTTCAATATTAACATTAGGCCTACTATCAACAACCTATAAAGATTTTATTCTTGACTTGACAAGTTTTTATTCCTGAAATCTTTCTCCACAAAGTGGTCTGAACATACAACATGAGTTCTCTTTAAATGTTCTGGGCCATTCCTTTTCATTACGTCATCTAATTCAGCCCTTCGGCTTCGAATAACCCACTGTGTGCATCTATAAATAAATAAAGAACAGGCTAAAATATGCTTAATTATATTGTAAAAGCCGGACCCGTGGTGTTGGGGTAGCGCGCCTGCCTCTCACCCGGAGGCATGGGGTTCGATCCCCGGCTCAGGGATTTTAAAACAGACGTGAGGGTTGGAACGGGGTGCACTCAACCTCGTGAGGACAATTGAGTAGCTGTCTGGCAGTGAGACAGCGCCCCAATCACGAATACCAAGATTAACGGCCGAGGGGACCCGACGCGCTGATCACGCGTCACCCCAATATCTGCAGGCCAAATGGCCGGGCAGCGGTCGCTTGGTCGGCCTTAGCCCGTCATGGGCTGTATAGTGCCAGGGGTTGACTTTTGTTGACTTTTTTAAATATTGTAAAAGCATTCTGTATTAAAAGAAAACCGAACTATCAGTGTAATGGTAGGCTACTTGTTTACAATAAATTCATACTTACATTTCCTTATTTCTTGGGAACCTGAAGAAAGATTTTGGGTCACTTTGTTGATTATAATTATTACAGCCATATATGGCACAAATACTCCCCGTACCAACCATTATAATTGGATAATTAGATCATCCACAGGTCAATAATTTCTTATAATTGTGTGGTTGGATCTCACGGTTGTAAATCAGCTGGTCTTACGTTGCCAACTCGGACCGCTAGGCGGTGCTGGGAAGCGCTGTCCCCTGTTTTGGCGAGGAGTTTCCGCTATTATCTTTATAAGCTATTTGCTACAGCTACTCGCAGTTTTCGTGCTCACTGGAACTCACTGTGCGGTTGACTGCGGTGGTTATCTTAACGACTGGTTTTTCCTGCCTTCTCCCCCCCCCCCCCTTTTGCCCCTACGTGCTGTGGGGAGTGATAGCGATGTGTTTATGTGAGGTGTTGCCAACCTAGATAAGATGTATGTTATTGAATGAGGTGGGTCTACAACTATTAAAGACCGTGGATTAGCCCTCGCCACGCGTGGAGCATAACTCCCGTCAACGCTTAGTTCGAATGGGTTATGCTCCTCGCGTGGCGAGGGCTAATCCAGGGTCTTTAATAGTTGTAGACCCACCTCATTCAATAACATACATCTTATCTAGGTTGGCAACACCTCACATAAACACATCGCTATCACTCCCCACAGCACGTAGGGGCAAAAAAAGGGGGGGGGGGAAGCAGGAAAAACCAGTCGTTAAGATAACCACCGCAGTCAACCGCACAGTGAGCACGAAAACTGCGAGTAGCCGTAGTACGGAAGACAATCAGATAAGTAGTTAGCCTAAAATTTTATAGTTTAACCATAGTTTACAACCATATAATCTCTCTAAAGTACAATCTCCGGATAGCTATCACCATTTAGCATTTCACCTAACATATATACTGCATTTAGCATACACTGACAGTTGCAGTACCAATACTGCAACTAAATAATTGTACATATTGTAAATATTTTCACCTGTATTTCAAACATGGATTTTGTAGCCTAAGTGTAATGGATCTGATGATGATCGCTTGACGATCGAAACTGGTCATCCTAGTGTTTTATTAATCTCATGTAATTTATTTCAGGATTAGGGTATAACCCATCTCTTTTGGGTACATACGTGTTGACCGACTGAAAAGCACTAAACTCTTGTTCTCTGCATATAACTTATTATTTTTTAGTTGGTTGGTGGTTCCCACTGACTCAGCGAGGGAACGCACCACTACCGCCCTTCCAGGCAGTGTCCTAGAGCTGGGAACACTTGGACGGATTGTATACAACTGGGGAGGTGTGATCAGCACTTCGCCCAGGCGGCTTCACCTGCAAAGTGAACAGGGGCCTCATGAGGGATGGGAAGGGAAGATTGGGATGGATAGGCAAGGAAGAGGGAAGGAGGCGGCCGTGGCCTTACAGGAGGTACTGCCCCCGTAAATTGAATTATGAGACCACGGTGGCTGTATTGGCATATGTGAATAAAGTTATGGCCGTCATAGTTGTGACGTGTATATTCATGACGTAGGCGTGGATGACGCAACGCTCGAGCAAGTAGGCTGGCTGAGCTTAGATTCTTGCTGACATCACGATTTTTTTCGAGAAGGATCTTAGATTTACGACGCAGTCGCAGGGAAGCAAGTAAACGTGCTGAGGATGAAGTTACGCTATTGGAGGGGAGGCTCGAACCAATGAATGATAGCTTGGAGGGAGACGGAGATTACTGAAACTACCATATTTAATAACTTTTGGCATGCAGAATTGTGGAAAACTATTTTCAGTTATGGCATTGATTTGGAATTTTGAAGAAATTAATTATATGTTTTTGAAATCTGAAAATCCGTCAAGAATAGCCAATGTTGGAACTTCGAGTAATGATGGAAGAAGAAGCTATGGTAGGGATGGATACGCCCCTTCAAAGTTGATAAAAGGCCTTGCACAGCAGAGAGGAGCTTCTCACTTCGTGGTTTTATTCTGACTTCATTGTCTGACTTCGTGTTCTGATAGAACAAGCATATCGTCATAAGCAAGCGTGGCAGAGTCCACCGCATCGAACAGTATTGGGTATCCAGCAGTGCAATTTTACTGTTACTAAAACTAGGCGAAGTTGGAGCGCACACATAAACGATTCTACAAGTTTATCTATCAAGAATTAGCTACTGCATTTATACTAATTCAATAGTGCATTGCAATATTGAGGCGTGTGCGAAAGTTGAACTTTTTCATTATAATACTTCAGAAGATATTCGCATTTAAAGACTGCAGAGAAAAGTGTTTTTCTCGAATCCTGAGAAGCACTTTTACTACCACATTCTACGCTACGGCAGACACGTGTATTGCAACCGTGATACTGAAGATTACATTTGGTGATACAACGCTACATTCTACAATGGAACTATACAATCTGGCAGTACTTTCGACTAACATTATATTGGAAGTGGAGATGGAAGACTAAAACTTTAATGCAATTGGGACATACATCAGTAGTGTGAAGTAGCAACATGGAGCTTCGATAATCGTCATTCTACAAAGACGAGCATGTAGTGAACATTCAGCTACACTCATGCATCGTAATCCATCGCTGAATTACATCAAATGGCAGTGGAAATAAATTCATACTCCACAATTATGAACATTTCTGCGGAAATATTTGCAATGAACTTCATGGCTGATTTCTACAAGAACTTCAGGGAACTTTCAAGAGTGGCAAGGGTTTTTCCCAGCACACAAAGAAGAGTTTTGCCAGAAGGATGTCTATCGTCTACACGGAGCAGTGCGATTTCCGGAGGAGGAAGCTGTTCTATTCTCCGAGGGCGCAGGTTCCAGGTTCGAGGTCGGTGCACATCTATCCGGTGGTGAAATGGAACCAGCAGCAGTCTTCTTTGAAATTTTCTTCTAGAACTTCAATCCAACAGATAAGGTAGCCGTGAACGTTTCTTGATTTATTTGAGCCATTTTAGTGAGATCTGAGCAACTATCTTTCCCATATTTTCTGTCATATATTTGATTGCAGCATATTCTTTTGCTAGATGTTTCTGTACTCTGTACACTTTGCAGCTTTATGCCATTTTCTTCGATTTATTGAGACATTATTATGTCATTTGCATATTTAAACATTTTGGATCAGTTTATACTGAAGTTAAATATTCTTTCGAGAATTTGAATTTTTCTTGTAGTCACGATTTGACTGTAAAGTTAACGATTTTCTATGGCAAGTTTGAATTCAGACAGCGTGTCGTTTTATTAAAGTAATTCTTTTCAGTAAATTACTTTGACCAATTTTCTGTCATCCTCAAGAAAGAAGAATGATTAAAAGATTTTAGAGCGTTAAAATCTACTACTTTATCGACGATCTTGGAAATACTAGTCGTTTTTATGAACATGATTGAAACACAGACATTTTTAGTCAATTCTGAAATACCATTGCATTATAGACAATTTTATGAAATATGAACTTTGAATACGATTTATTCAGTACACTATAGTAATGAACATTTGATAGGAGATTTTCTCAATTCTAGATTGAAACAATAATGTTTGCATTTTCTAGTCTATTTGCATTCTATTCGACTATTTCTGCAGTTATATGAATTTTGCTTGAATATAGTATTTTTATACTGCGATAATTATGATGAGATTAATTCATTTTGATAGACCAGGGAGGCGTGTCTTATCGTATTTGCTATTACATTTATTTGTGACTGGCAAATTTTTACTTCATATCGCTTCATGAATGAAACCCACGAAGGTTAAATATAATAACAGTTTTCGATACAATTGATGAATATAAGAATTTTTAAAGAGGAACTATGGATGTATAATCGTTAGTTCAGTGGACGTGTAAAAGTCGCTGATGAATAATGCCCTTTAATAAGTGAAGGAGGTTCCCACAGTAATATTGATGATGATGATGAATTTATAAGTGGAGGTTTTTTGTGTGTATTGTGGAAGATTTTGATGCCATATATAATGAGCTATATGATGAATTATGGGCCAATTTTGTGCGTTTGTGCGAGGTATGTTTCCGCTGAGTTGTATTGTTCAGGTCCATTGAAAATTATTCATGTGAAGTTACTGTTAAAATTAACAAGAGTGATAAATTGATTGAATTATAGATTTTGAATGGAGGTTACCGTCACAAATAATAATTATTAAATCTTATTAAACCTGAATCTAAAATGTAAATATAAGTAACCTTCATCGGTCGATTATATTACCACGATTTAAGAAAATATCAACCGGATAAACGTGTGGTTAATGTATTTCAAATATAAATAAAATATAAATAATGTAAATAACTATGTAAATATCTATAATAATAATTTGAAACAAACGGGATTAATAGAGGCGTGTAAATTTTTTCAATTGTCGTTTGACTAAGTTATGAACAATCTAAATGTTATAAATAATTATTGAACACTATGATATAACATTATGCGTTTTGCTATTAACATTTAAACAACGCTAGTTCGATAATTGGAATAAACATTTAAATAAGATTTGAGATTAACAGAGTAATCCATTGCAATGTGAACGGAACTTGTATAAATTTTGCGTGATAATATTTGAGTTGAGATGTGAGCATTTAAATTGTTTTGAATGAGAGCTAGACTCTGCGTTGGCCAGCATATGGTGACACTGATTAGGCAGCTGCGTCCATTTGACGAAGCAAGTATGCAACACTGCATAGGGTGTATTGCAGGTGGCCAGATAACTGAATGGTGGAGGTCAAGGTCAACTACTTAGCGGCCTTGCGGTTATTAATAAATGTGTGTCAATGAATTAAATTATGAAGTTCATGAACAAGGAAACAAATGCTATATGTCTCGTCCCAGCTCCCTTATCCATTCCAATGTGCATTGTTGTTATTATTACGTTCTTTTGAGCTAGAGAAAGCTGAATTTTTGTATGTGAAGTCTACAGTCCTACAGGAGGACATGGTTGCATTGACAATGGCTTCAGACAGCCATATCTATTTTGTTGTTAAATTTTGTTATTTTTTTTTTTCTTTATGTGAAATAAATTATTGTGCAGTTTAAATTTTCTGGTCTCCGACTTGGTTCATTTTAAATATCGTGGTGGAGGTTATTGTGAGGGCATACTATTAAGTGATCCAGTTGAAAACCCAGACCCGAGATTAAATTGAATAGGTAAGTAAAAGGTAAGTATGAACCCCCGTATATTTTTTGGTGTGTTCCACAATAATTTCATGTTAACTACTGTGCTCTAATCTCGGTAGTATCTGTCAGTGCCATTTTCATTGATGTAGCTGTGCCGGTGCAATCGATTATTGGCAATCCGATTGAGGGGGCGGATTTCTGACAGCCTACTATCCGGATTAACGGGGACAGTACCATCCCGGCATTTGCCCGAAGACGTAGTGGGAAACCACGGAAAACCAGTTCGAGGTTGGTTGAGGTGGGAATCGAACCCCCTCTACTCATTTGGACCACCCAAGGCTGAGTGGACCCCGTTCCAGTCCTCACACCACTTTTCAAATTTCGTGGCAGAGCCGGGAATCGAACCCAGGACCTCCGGGGCGGCAGCTAACCTTGCTGACTGCTACGCTACGGAGGCGACATATAAATTATTTCCCTCGTTTTTGTGATGTGGGTTGTATGCTATTACATGAATACATACAACTTGTTGTCTCCTGGTCCTTACCAGTTGTTGCTGTAGCATTATTGCTACTAGGAACAGATGCTGGAGCAATAATATATGGGTGAATTCCTGTGAACTGATGAGTGGTGTACCAGTATGTTACTTGCCAAGTATTTTTCACAAGTGTTATTGCAGTAGGCTATGTATTGCATATAGGCCACCAAACCAATACCCTTGTACGAATAGTTTCTCTCCACTCAACCGATGCATGAAATGGACACTGCATTTTTAACTCTAGGAATTACAACCTCCTCTCCAATGGGCAGTGAAATATAAATGTAAAATTCCTGCCAACTCTTTAATAAGGATTAGTTAGTTAATTAGTTAAATACGAGAGTTGATGCATGGTTATCGTCGATGTATTTCACGAGACCATTCGGGTTCGTATTTACTTAAATACGCTTTACGGCATGCGTAGGCTTGGTTTCACCCTGGAGAAATATGGCCGACAGAACAAGAAGCATTGATCGTTGTTTGCGATATGCGATATTTGCTTAAGATTTTCTGGAACATAATTATAAAGGAAGGGAATACAGAAGACCTTATTCATGGCAAAAGTTTATAATCATATGAACAAAGTAGGCTATTTAGGAGACATAATAATCAAGAGTTTAGTGCTTTTCAGTCGGTCAACACGAATGTACCCAAAAGAGATGGGTTATGCCCTAATCCTGAAATAAATTACATGAGATTAATAAAACACTAGGATGACCAGTTTCGATCGTCAAGCGATCATCATCAGATCCATTACACTTAGGCTACAAAATCTATGTTTGAAATACAGGTGAAAATATTTACAATATGTACAATTATTTAGTTGCAGTATTGGTACTGCAACTGTCAGTGTATGCTAAATGCAGTATATATGTTAGGTGAAATGCTAAATGGTGATAGCTATCCGTAGATTGTACTTTAGAGAGATTATATGGTTGTAAACTATGGTTAAACTATAAAATTTTAGGCTAACTTCTTATCTGATTGTCTTCCGTACAACAGCTACTCGCAGTTTTCGTGCTCACTGGAACTCACTGTGCGGTAGACTGCGGTGGTTATCTTAACGACTGGTTTTTCCCTGCTTTCTCCCCCCTGCTCCTACGTGCTGTGGGGAGTGATAGCGATGTGTTTATGTGAGGTGTTGCCAACCTAGATAAGATGTATGTTATTGAATGAGGTGGGTCTACAATTATTAAAGACCGTGGATTAGCCCTCGCCACGCGTGGAGCATAACCCATTCGAACTAAGCGTTGACGGTCTTATGAGGACGTCCCGGCACCTTTAATACTGCCGCGAATATGGGCCTTGGTTTATTGCAGAAGAAAAGTACATCGTACACCTGATCCAGATAACATTTACCTATTAATAACCCCCTAATTTCCCCCCCCCCCTTTTTTTCTAGCTTGGCAGTGTCGCTAAATTGTGTTTTGTTTCCGACAGGGTGTGTTTTTTAGTAGCGTGAAGAGGGGTGAGCTCTCCATGAACGTGTGTTCATTTAGATTGTTGGGATTGTTTCGTTTGGCTAGGTGTATCTCGATTGCTTCCTTTATGTCAAGAGCTCTGCCTTTCGATTCGTGATGGATTATTTTAAGGTCCGATTCTATGTTGGTAAAGCTGTGCCCTGCGTCACACATATGTTCGCACACGGCTGAATGTGTTCCGTATCTTATCGCATTCCTATGTTCAATACAACGTGTGTCTACTCGCCTTCCACTCTGCCCGATGTAATTAGCTTGACAATCGGTGTCTTGGCACGTTATAGAATATACCCCTGACCTTGAATACGGGTCACGTTTATTTAGATTACTATTTAGGAGGTGCCTAGCGGTTGTGTTTTTCGTCGTGAAAGCTATCTTTATGCCTTGCTTTTTGAATAGGTTTAGTGATTTTATATGTATTCGCATTCACATAGTTGAAAAGCGCAAAAAACAAGCAAAAAATTAACCAACAATTATACGACATTCAATTGCAACACGCTTTAACTCACACATATGTTCGCACACGGCTGAATGTGTTCCGTATCTTATCGCATTCCTATGTTCAATACAACGTGTGTCTACTCGCCTTCCACTCTGCCCGATGTAATTAGCTTGACAATCGGTGTCTTGGCACGTTATAGAATATACCCCTGACCTTGAATACGGGTCACGTTTATTTAGATTACTATTTAGGAGGTGCCTAGCGGTTGTGTTTTTCGTCGTGAAAGCTATCTTTATGCCTTGCTTTTTGAATAGGTTAGTGATTTTATATGTATTCGCATTCACATAGTTGAAACGCGCAAATTTTTTCTCATTACTGTCCGGTTTGGGAATCGTTTTATCTTTATTTTTATGTTTGGCTATAATTTGATTTATTTTGCTTGGCGAGATAGGAATTTGATAGAGTGGTGAAGGCTATTAATGGATTGGATAATTGTACATATTGTACATATTGTAAATATTTTCACCTGTATTTCAAACATAGATTTTGTAGCCTAAGTGTAATGGATCTGATGATGATCGCTTGACGATCGAAACTGGTCATCCTCGTGTTTTATTAATCTCATGTAATTTATTTCAGGATTAGGGCATAACCCATCTCTTTTGGGTACATTCGTGTTGACCGACTGAAAAGCACTAAACTCTTGTTTACTAAGGCAACACTGAAAATATGGCTTCAAACACCACAAAGACATAATAATGAAAATGAAAATCCACAGCCTGCTTCCAGTCTCCGACCGGGTCAGGAATGGAATGAATGAAGCCCCCATCTAACGGCGAGGATATGAACTGTGCCGGCTGCCGAGGCCTGACGCACTCCTCTGGGGCAATGATTAAATGAATGACAGATGAAATGAAATGACAGTGGAGAGTGTTGCTAGAATGAAATTTTGACAGGGAAAACCGGAGTACCCGGAGAAAATCCTGTCTGCCTCCATTGTGTCCAGCACAGATCTCACATGGAGTGACCGGGATTTGAACCACGGACCCAGCGGTGAGAGGCCGGCGTGCTGCCACCTAAGCCACGGAGGCTTTAGGAGACATAATTATAATAATAATAATATCGTATGGCCTCGGTGCCGGGTGCAAGCTTTGTTAATTGATGCCCAGAGGGCAGCCTGCATGTCGAATTGTATCGCTCCTTGGAGTGCTATGAAAGTCAAGGTGGTTAGATATCTAAGCTCCTTGACACTATAGCGCTTTCTAAAAGGAGGAACTTTTTTTGTTGGCGGAAAATCCCGAGATAATTTTTTCCATTATGAACACGGCCTACTGAATTCAAAGGGGTTCTTTAACAACACCAACATCGTATGACATGCGTATTGTGAATTTTGTCGCCTTTCCATTATCACTTACCGCGGCCAGGAGCGAACCTGCAAGCTTGGGGTTGGCAGTCCGACACGATAACCACTCACCCACCGTGGCAAGCTTTAGGAGATAATAATAATAATGTTATTCATAATGATGAATTTTGGGCTTATGCCGTGTTTTATTATACTAAAATTCGACGCGTTTCGAAAGAAACCATGTCTTTCATCGTCAGGAATAATCTGGAATACGACAATGTTGCTAAGAGAAAGCAACGAAGAATATATAGAAGGTCCCCAAAGATGGACGCCATTATAGCCCCATGTTAGGGACAACGGAAAGCAACAGTGAATTACTTTCTCAGGGTTCTGATAATAGGTAGCCAGGATTCACTGAGATTGTAGCCGGTGTCGCGGTTGAAATTATCTGGGTGTTTACGTATTTCAACCGCCTCCCTGATGATTCTGGGACGATATTGCATTATACGGGCAAGAACATCCACTCCTTGGATCATGACATCATGGCCAGGTGTTAAAGCATGATCGGCAACAGCTGATTTATCAGGTTGAATGAGCCTGATACATCTATTATGTTCCTTAATGCGAGTGCATATTGTTCTCGAAGTCTGCCCGATGTAAACCTTGCCACAAGTACAGGGAACTCTGTAGATACCCGGTTGTTGCAAACTGTCCTTAGTTGGTCGCAGGAGTTGCCTAATCTTAACAGAAGTTCCAAATACAGTCCGTATGTTGTACCGACGTAGGATTTTAGCAATACGATCCGTTGTGTTATGTATGTACGGAAGGTAAGCAGTTCCTCTTACATCTCTTTTCTCAACTGACGTCCTATTATTATTTGTTGGTTTCAGAACCGTAGAAATCAAAGCCTTGCTATAACCGTTGCTCTCAAAGGTGGTTCGCAGGGTGTTAATTTCTTCTTGTAAAGAAGACACTTCACAAATCCTCCTAGCCCTGGTAGTTAGAGTAGTAAGGATACCATGTTTCTGGGCAGGGTGATGGTGAGAACTTGCGTGGAGATATCTATTGGTGTGTGTTGGCTTACGAAAAACGCTGTGTCCTAAAGATCCATCCTCTTTCTTGGTGACGAGAACATCTAAAAAAAGGTATTTTGCCGTCAGATTCCTTTTCCATGGTGAAACAAATAGAAGGTTGCTGGAGATTAAGGTGATCCAGGAAATGGCTAAGATTTTCCTCACCTTCCGTCCAAACAACGAACGTGTCATCCACATAACGCCACCAGATCTTCGGTTTGAAAGGAGCCGACGACAAAGCTTTCTCTTCAAAGTTCTCCATGAAGAAATTAGCCACAACAGGAGAGAGAGGACTACCCATGGCCACACCATCAGTCTGCTCATAAAAATTCCCATTCCATAGAAAGTAGGAGGAGGTCATGCAGTGATAGAAAAGTCTTGTGATGTCTTCAGGAAAGAAGCCATTAATGAGAGACATAACACCATCAATAGGTATTCCTGACGATGAAAGACATGGTTTCTTTCGAAACGCGTCGAATTTTAGTATAATAAAACACGGCATAAGCCCAAAATTCAACATTATGAATAGTAACACGGGCCGTGAAAGTCTAAATGACAATAATAATGTTATTTGTTTTACGTCGCGTTTAACTACTGCGGCTTTTAGAGACGCCGGGGTGCCGAAAATTTGCCCCGAAGGGGATTTTTAACGTAAATCTACTGACACGGCTTCCTCGCATTTGCGCACCCTAAAATGCCAGCTGACCGCGCCAGGATTCGAGCCTGCCACCGTGGGAACAGCAAGCGAAAACGTTACCGCTGAGCCACGGAGCCAGCGAAAACGTTACCAATGAGTCTTGGGGCCAGCCGTATTTAGGAGTACTAGCAGTTGTGTGTATACATTGTTTACTTAGCTAAATAGGAGAGACACTCCCTGTTGTCTTCGTAGCGTAAGTGGTTGCCTTGCAGACTCGGAGTTCATTATGCAGAGCTGGAAAGCGTTCGAATCCCATTTTGGATATGTTTTTTTTTTATTACCGTGTTCTTCTTTCGTGGTATTAGTAACATGTACCGGTATGTCTTTTATAATTTCATTGCCATAAACATATGTTTTATTCATATAATTGAAAGTTCGTGTGAATTTCGGAAACAAATGAATTCTTCCGATGTTGCAAGATGCAGGATGTAGAATTCAGCTGCTCCCCTCCACTTTAACGTTGCTTTAGAGAGTTGAGTGGTCAGATTTGGCCAATTAACGTAATTGCCTGTTAGTGGTGAGTTAACGAGCGTTTCTGTTTGATGAAATGCTCGTGCAAAGTTAAATAACCTTTAATGATGAATTAAGAGATAATTGACGTAGATGAAAACGGCCCTTTGAGTAACTCCTCTCGGAATCGTAGGAAAGTCTAACCCTTATGGCAAGCAGGCGTTACTCAGGGCCAGTGTGAGTGTGAAACATTGAAAGTGAGCATTTTGTATATCGGCCACAAAGGTTAGAATTGCCAGTTATTCCGAGAGGAGTTACACCACTTAGGGCCGTTTTCACCAACGTCAATTACCTTTTAATTCATCATTAAAGGTTATTTAACTTTGCACTGTGAGCATTTCGTCAAAGGGATATGCTCGTTAACTTACCACTAACAAGGAATTACGTTAAATGGCCAAATCTGGCCACTCAACTTTCTAAAGCATCGTTTAAGTGGAGGGAAACAGCTGAACTCTACCTCGTGCATCTCGCAATGTCAGTTTATTTTTGAGTTTCACACGAACTTTCATCCATATGAATATGAAATATGTTTATGACAATGCAATTATAAAAGATCATACATGTTGCTAAGTTTTAATACCAAGAAAGAAGAATACGGAAATAAAAAAAAGCATATCCGAAATGGGATTTGAACCCCTTCTAGCTCTACAAAATTAACTCAGAGTTTGCACCACAACTACTTACGCCACGAGGACAACTGGAGAACGCGTCCAAGTGTACTATGTGTACACACAACTGCCAGTTCTCCTAAATACTTTGTTCGTATCATTTTAAGCTTTTGTCACGATTAAGGTCTTCTGTATTTCCCTTCATTTATAATTATGTTCCAGAAAATATCAAGGAAGCATCGCAAACAACAATCAGTGCTACACGCTTCTTGATCTGTCTGCCATGTTTCTCGAAGATGAAACCTAGTCTACGCATGTGCGAGAGACGTAAAGCTTATTTAAGTAATTGCGAACCCGAATGGCCTCGTGAAATTCATCAACGATAATCACGCATTAACTCTCGTATTTAAGTTAAATATGAATTAACTAACTAATCGTTAGTCAAGAGTTGGTGAAAACGGCCCTTAGGCTCTCAATGGCTCAAATATCGGGAAGGTACCTTATTAAGGACTACGGTTACAAATACAAACTAGTACATCCATCACAATGACATACAGTAGCTTATCAGACAGATTCCATACGCACCCAATAACCAAGATGTCGCAAGCTCCTACGTGAATCAACAACAACTGAGTAGTATGAAACTAGACAGTTAGGAAATCACTACATGAAACTGCTTTCCCCATAAAATGAAGTGGCACTAAACGTACCCATGTGCTGGAGGTTATATAGACCCAAGCTATATATTTTTCCCTCAACAACGCACTGCGCTCCAGGGAAAATCAAGTTCGTTAACTAAAGTGGATCACACGATTGCCGACGTTAATAGTAATTGAATCTAGACCCGGCGTTCTCCCATACTGCCTATACTCCTGCAGCGTTCTCTGTTACTGATTCTAGCATGTTGTGCATATTTTTGTGACTATGTTTTCAGACATGATCTTATTATTTATTCATATCCATTACCGTAAAAGGCGAGTATTGATGATATGTAAAGATCTATAAAATGCCTTAACATTTATGTTATTATTTCATTTAGAGGCTTGAGGACATGTTGGTCATTAGTCCTCTGCATTTGGGTGTGTATGGAATTTGTGTTATTGTGATGACTAGGATTAGGATGTTTACGACATTTCATATTTTTTCCTGGCTTTAATTTTGGTAATAGTGTTGAATTCAACAAAAAAAAAATGAAAGTTTCTTAGTACTTTTAGATGTATTTTGAATGCCATAATGTATTTGGATGTTTAGGTCATTTCCGTATTTTTGGCATATTGTGCATATTTTGTGATTATGATCTGAGACATGCTCTCATAAGTTATTCACATCCATTGTTCCCATTACAGGAGTTGCTGATATTTTAGTCTGACGGTCAATGGGATGTGATCTTGCGGGAAATTTAGATATGTATAACTTAGAACATCACTCCACTGTTGTTAATACAGAAACTGCTTATCCCCAGTTGCCGTCACATGTTTGTTGCTCATTATTTTACTTTATTTAATTTATTTTTCCGTTTCTTTTCTGTTCCCTTACTCCGTACATTTTCACCAAAACCTCACATATAGTCAATCCCCGAACAAGGGGACTTTACCATAGGAGATTTAAATCACCGAGGTGGGGAATCGAACCCAGAACCCTCCTCGCCAAAGCCTACCAATGTTAACTAAATAACCTGGGGCTGGGCATGTTTTGAGATTAGGATTGGGAGGGAGGCGGTCGTGGCCTTAAGTTAGGAACACTGTAAATCTATTGAGTTTCAAAGTTTTTTGGGACAGTATACCGTATAAAAATATCTCAAGTTATAGGCCTAGCAATTCAGCAATTGTTCAGACCCTCCTTAACGGCAAAATAAACAAATTAACTTTCTCCATTGAGAATAAAAAGATGCAATGATTTTTGCTTTCCTGTTCAGTGCTTGTATGCACCGGTATTTGAAAACACCGCGAGTGTGCAAGCGACATATCAGATTGACCACCTTGTGGTGTTATGGCTAGCATACTTGGCTGTCACCCCTGAGATCTGGGTTTGATTCCCATATCTGCCAAGAAATTTAACTCTGGTCTTAAGATTGGAACGAGGTAGGCCTATTCTCAATCTCGTGGGGAAAAACAGGGAAGAGGTTGGTTTGATTCCCACCTCAGCCATCCTAGACGTTGTTGTGTGTGGTTTCCAATTTCTACTCCAGACAAATACTGGGATGCTTCTTAAGGCCACGACCGTCCTTCCCAATTCTCGCGTAAATTACAAATACTACTGCAGACACCACGGTAACACAGGCTACCAGACAAATTCTACACACACCCAAGTGCGTGGGACTGAAATGATCACGATGAAATACTACTACTCTTATGCAGTGAGATGTCCGTAACCATTGTGGTTATGGAAGATGGGGGAGAGAGTCTGGTGCCTATGAGTAGAGCCCTGCGCGGATAAACAAAACGTTACCCACATCCGCCCCGCATCCGCACAACTGTTATCCGCATCCGGACAACTGTTTTCCGCATCCGCCCCGCATCAGCCCCGCATCCGCAAGACTTTTTTCCGCATTCGCACGTTATCCGAATCTACAGGCATTACAGTAATATTTTTAATTACAGTAGATAAAGCATTAATTCCTAAAGCAACATATTTAGACATTTGAGGAAAACGTCGTTCGCCTAGGCTTTGTATGAAATGTGCTATATTTAAAATGAATGTTATACAGCCAGAATTGCAACCCTTTTCAGTTCGGAGTGTTAATTATGCTTAATGACAATTTGAATGACATTATCTGAAATCATCATCTTACATTTGTCATGAAAGAAACATAACGGAAAAATGAACATCTGGTTCTTAATAATGATATTAAACAAGATCGGAATGTATTCTAAAAACTGCTAATTTTCTCCAAACATTATCCGCAGCTTATCCGCTATCCACACAACCATGCAAACTATATCCGCATGGTGAATATTTTGCGGATATCCGCATCCGCGCAGGGCTTTACCTATGAGCTAGGCTCCTCTTACTCTATTTTGGGGGATTATAATTTTGGTAATTTGAAGTTGAGTCATGAGTGGAATAAGAACAGCATGTTAAGACTCCTGTAGTGCAGAGGTGTGGATGTCATGGCCCGTGGACCGCGTCCGGCACGGCTCGACGGTTCAAGGCCTGTTTGTGTCAGCACCAGTGAGATGAAAGACGAGGCTTTCAACTTTTAAACGATCAGAAGACACACAAGCAGTTAATTGCTCGAATCGGTGACGTAAAAGGGTTTTTAATATCACATAATGCATGTAATGTTAAGGCATGCGTATAATGTATGTCTACCCCTTATTATTCCCGTTTTCCAACGGGGTCGGGGATGAGATGCGATTGATGTTTTTTTTGTGGCGGATGTTTTTTTTACGGCCGGATGCCCTTCCTGACGCCAACCTCATGAGAGGAGTTAATGAGAGATGAAATGAATGATGGTGAATGAAACTGAGCAAGGATGTGGAAGGAAGTGGCCGTGGCTTGTCAGAAGATACCGTCCCAGCATTTGCCTGGAGTTGAAAATGGTAAACCACGGAAAACCATATCAAGGACGGCCGACGGTGGGGCTCGAACCCACGCGTCTACCGAGTCAGCAGAGAGATTGGCCCCATGACCTAACGCAGAGCTTTAGCGAGCGTAGCTACCACTGTCGGTTGAAAGCATGCGTATAATGAAGTGTGGAAACTCGTGTTTGGTTTTGCGAGAATTCTGGATGTTTGTATTATACTTTAATTTAAATTATGATTGTATTCAACTGAGGATAGTGTGGGAGGGGAGCTGAAAGCAGTGTCGTAGAGGGGATAACCAGTGATATCCAAACGACTAATGTATGTCGTACCGTTGTAACGGCTACCTTTGTCGTTGGATATCGCTCTACAAGTTGGGCGATCATTTATAACGTTTCTACAGATATTACACTCAAGACTCCTTAAAACCACCTCATCGTTCTTATTTAGCATTGGCCTGTCTAGACAGACGACATACACTTTATTAATTTAGATTTACTGGGCGCCAGTTATCGTAAAGATAACACATTAAAATTTTATTTAGCCACGGCCGCTCCCTTCCTTGAGCCAAGATCTATCATCGGAGCGTAGGGCAATAAACTTGCTCTATGAGATACTCTTTGCATTCCAACTATCCTATATATTCAACTCCCAATGAACAAGACATTTTAACTAATACTGGTTTATTTACAACAGAATTATTAACATTTGATCTGAGGTTTCGAGCTGTGTACAATATGTGCATTAATATTCCCTAATTGCGGGGCAATATTGACTGTCTTCTCGCTAGCGCTGATCTTCTGTGTTGATAATAACTCGGTCCACATACCTGGTGCCTTGTGGTTCAAAGTCCATCTCTTTGGTCTGCTTGCAGTCTAATTTGAGATCTTACGCCAACACACGTTTATTGACCTTTGAAAACATATGTTTTCTTCTTCTTGTTGTTGTTGTTGTTGCTGCTTGTTTCTGAGTTTGATCACCATGGTAAGCAAATTTGAACAAACCAGGCTAATTGAATTCACTAAGTCCCATCTTACTGAGGGACTGACAGAGTCTACGACTCACAAAGTCAGTGAGTGAGTGCGTGATCGAATAAGTGAATGACAGAATAGAATCTATAGAATAGCCAGTGCTGAAGTCGCGCTGGGCTTTTATACACTCTGAATGGTCCCGATGTTTCGCGGCATAAATTTGCCCGCGACCCATCAGACCAATTATAGCAAAGCATTTCTCAGTCCTCAAGCGACGCTAAAACTTCTCCGAGCGGGAATACAGGCCCGCGTACTTCAAATATTCCACTCAGAACCCGCTATTCCTCTCGTTGCGCATCTATATATTCCGCCGAAATCTTTCTCCAAGCCCTTGTCTCCAGTCAGCGTGGCTTCGTTCCAGAAATACATTTTCTTGCAATATGTTGCTTCACCGTCCGTAACTTCTTCCAACCATGCCCGTCCTGTCATTACAATTTAACTAATAAAACAGCCCTAGACCTCTATAAAAACCCTGTTTCTTAATCTAAGCACTTGACAATATTATATATGACTATGGTAATGACGTGAATATGGTATGGCCCCTCCCTTGATATTAATGGGTGAATAAAACGATATAACTTTGATATTTCAATAATAATAATAATAATTACACAATGACTTTAAAAATAATAATAATAATAATTTGTACCGTAATCAAGATTACGTTACAAAACGTCCCCATGGTTTCATAAAGAATGTAATGAATGATGAAATCACAAATCTTCCCTTTAAAACTTAACAGGAAATACACTGAATATACATATATGACCCTTCAAATTACATAATGATTATACCCTTTTCATTTTCCTTGACTGATCTGCACTCTTCTTGCAATGTTACATAAACATTCTGATTGTCCTGTGCAGTCATACAGGATTTACATGCTACATTTGTTCTTGTAGTCCCTTACAATAACAGAACGCAATATATTGCTTCTTGTTTCACGCAACACAAGTGATTTATCTCACTTCCACCAATTCCTTAGAGCCACGACACGACTCTAATTATAAACACACGTCAGTCTGCCCTTCTTGCTGCACTTGCTCTTTTCTATGATATTTCCTCAGATTGTAAATGTTATATGTACCAATGACACAATTTTCCTGATCTTTCAATAAGTAGGCATTCTTTCCTATCCTCTTCGAAACGACATAAGGTCCAGTAAACAATAAAAACAGCTTTGACATTTTCCCTTCCAATGCACAAGATGGCAACGGCTTACGTAACAATCGTTGCTACAAACCTCCATGTACTTCCTACCTCTCAACAAAACACTGACTAGTCTCGATAACCTCACATGAGTCAACAATACATACCTGAAATAACTACCTAGTGTCCTACCTAATTTCCTCACTAACGTTGAGCAACTACTACTAAAATCTACTGTTGAGAACCACTTCCGCCCCTGAAAACGTTGAACTAAATCCTCCACTGCTTCAGTTCTCAGCTGGTCGCTTTCGACTCTAGTATTTAACATTCTGGCGTCTATGCACAGTCTCACTGAATTGTCTTTCTTGGCTACTACAACTAATGGATTTAAACAATGGCTAGCTGAAGGCTCAATTATGTCGTTTTCCAACATTAATTCTATCTGTTCTTCGACGGCTTTCATATATTTAGTTGCGACAGGATACCTAGGCCCTACGAAACTACTTGTGTCTTTATCGACAAAACTATGCTCATATAAGTGTGTTGCTCCGGGTTTTGAGCTGAAAATTTCCTTATATTTTATTAATACCTCATGTAACTGATGACCTTGCTCATCATCCAGCTTACACTGTGACAATGCATCATGGATCCTACTCTCAAGTTCAGACTCCATTGCAACCTGACACACCTTAAAAACTTTGCTCTCACTAGCATCTCCGCGGTCTACCTCATTTACTTCAGGAAACTCATCACTCACAACCACGTTGCTTTCTTCCTCAAACACACACACTTTCATTTGTTTGTCAGTCTTAGACACCTTATACGTAACCTGAACTTCTTTATCCTGCCAAAATAAACATATCCTGCCAAAATGAAAATCTAATTTAACTTGATATAATGATAACCATTCCGCACCGAGATTCACCGGATATACTAAATTTGGAACTGCCAAACAGGGCTGAAATTTAACTAACTCACTAATGTTAATTGGAACTGCGACTTGCTTACATATTTTCTGAGACCTACTACCTACAGCTGTGACAATGAAAGTGGACTTAACTGGCATTATATCAACATGAATACCTTCTCTCATTACATCTTCCAAAAATCTTAAATTTATACAAGAGTTTTCGCTTCCACTGTCCAATAAAACATCAACTTCTTTACCCCACACATTAAGTTTAATTACTGGTGACATAGTCTCATTCTCAACATTATCTAAATTTCCACCATTTAGGTCATAAAGCAGTTCTTCTCTAACATCTATATTAAAATCTCCTAAATACTCAATATTCCTAGGACATTGAACTGCAATCACTTCGGGCTGTCTGTTGACCTCACTGCAACCCGTTATTCGTTTAAATTAGGCCTACTTGCCCCTGGTGTAGATTGTTGTTGTTGTTGACCTGTACGTCTGTCTGGCCTAGTACCTTCCCCTCCTCTGTTCAAATTCTCGTTCCTCGTATTTGCTGTGCGTCCCCCATTGTCAAGTCGTCTTTCGTAATTCGCATTCCTGCCTTGTTCTCTTCCCCTCTCTCTCTCACTTTGCACGAAATTATCTCCTCTACTTATTGGCTTGCGGTCGGTCCTACTATTTTCAAGAGAGTCAAAGTTTTCCAATAGCTTCTCGAATCCGTCAATAGTAGTAATATTCTGCATGAAGAATGCTTCTTTAATTATATCGGGAAAATGCCTTAATAATGTTTTAATTACCTGTGATTCAGTCTCTAAACCTTCTAAATTCTGGCATATAAGTACATGCGCTAAGAAATACTCTGTGTACGAAACACCATCTCTCCTTTAGTACTTTCCAAAAATAATGTTACATCTTTCTCTTTCTTGCACATTTTCATTCCAGTACTTGGCTATGAACTTCTCTTTAAATTTTCTAAAACTAGTCATCTGGTATTTATACACACTGAACCATGACCTTGAATCCCTAACAAAGGATTTATCTAGCATCTCAAGTACTTGTTCCCATTGAACGATCCCCTCTTCTAAATCTTTAGCGAACTTCTTTTCTACTGTTTTTAAGAATTCCATTGGGTTATATGCCTTGCCTGTGAATACTGGCAAATCTGCCTCTTTAGTTAGAAATCTACTTAAATTTCCTAATTGTGCATTACCGCTATTTGTTGCTATTTGCTTCTGACATCTCTGAAATTTCTCCTCCATTTTATCTGTTTTACTCGCTACTTGTTCACTGATACTGTTAAATTTACTGTTAACCTCTTCCCTAATTTCTTGATTATCGCTCTCTAGTTTATTTTCTAAATTACCTATTTTAGCAATATTATTATCACACTTGACCTTCATACTGTTGACTTCTCCTTCTAAGTCAACCCTAACCTTACTACATTTAATTTTCACTTCCTCGTCAATTTTGTCAACTCGCTCCGACACTTGTTGCATTCTGGCATCAACCTTAAGTGACCATGATTCCTCCACCTCACTAATCCTGTTTTCTAACTTATTGTGAAATTCTCGGCCTACTTCTTTAATTTGTCTATTGAAGTTCTCTGTGGCTTCATCAAACCTCTTACCTTGTTCATCTAGCTTCTTACTCTGCTCAGAGAACTTAAGATCTATTGCTTTTTCTAGTTGATCGCTACGCACGTCAAATTTCTTACTCTGTTCCTCTAACTTCTTACTCTGTTCAGTTATGAGCATCGTCAGGTTTCGAAGCCAGGAAGGATTCTCCCCCTCATTACTCTGGATGTTTGTAGCCCCGTCTTGTTTATTTTCCTCAGTTTCCTGATTTTCGCTTACTTTTGACATCTCATCATTGGTACCCTGCACATCTAATTTCGACATTTTAACTGATCTTATAATACTACGGTTTCTCAAATTTATGTTCCCCAAATTATCCCTGTTACTCATTACCCAAAAAACAACTCACCAAAAGAACACTCCTAATTTATAACCGTAGTTCCCTAACTTGATATATGCCTCTTTATTGAAAAACTCGGAATGAATGCAAAGAGTACTCGTTTATATCGTACATGAAAACAACTTTAAACTTTAACATACTTGAAATAAACTGGATTTATACATAATATCCATTCACTACAGTACGATATTTCGTAGCCCCACATTGGTTGTGCCATTTGTAACGGCTACCTTTGTCGTTGGATATCGCTCTACAAGTTGGGCGATCATTTATAACGTTTCTACAGATATTACACTCAAGACTCCTTAAAACCACCTCATCGTTCTTATTTAGCATTGGCCTGTCTAGACAGACGACATACACTTTATTAATTTAGATTTACTGGGCGCCAGTTATCGTAAAGATAACACATTAAAATTTTATTTAGCCACGGCCGCTCCCTTCCTTGAGCCAAGATCTATCATCGGAGCGTAGGGCAATAAACTTGCTCTATGAGATACTCTTTGCATTCCAACTATCCTATATATTCAACTCCCAATGAACAAGACATTTTAACTAATACTGGTTTATTTACAACAGAATTATTAACATTTGATCTGAGGTTTCGAGCTGTGTACAATATGTGCATTAATATTCCCTAATTGCCGGGCAATATTGACTGTCTTCTCGCTAGCGCTGATCTTCTGTGTTGATAATAACTCGGTCCACATACCTGGTGCCTTGTGGTTCAAAGTCCATCTCTTTGGTCTGCTTGCAGTCTAATTTGAGATCTTACGCCAACACACGTTTATTGACCTTTGAAAACATATGTTTTCTTCTTCTTGTTGTTGTTGTTGTTGCTGCTTGTTTCTGAGTTTGATCACCATGGTAAGCAAATTTGAACAAACCAGGCTAATTGAATTCACTAAGTCCCATCTTACTGAGGGACTGACAGAGTCTACGACTCACAAAGTCAGTGAGTGAGTGCGTGATCGAATAAGTGAATGACAGAATAGAATCTATAGAATAGCCAGTGCTGAAGTCGCGCTGGGCTTTTATACACTCTGAATGGTCCCGATGTTTCGCGGCATAAATTTGCCCGCGACCCATCAGACCAATTATAGCAAAGCATTTCTCAGTCCTCAAGCGACGCTAAAACTTCTCCGAGCGGGAATACAGGCCCGCGTACTTCAAATATTCCACTCAGAACCCGCTATTCCTCTCGTTGCGCATCTATATATTCCGCCGAAATCTTTCTCCAAGCCCTTGTCTCCAGTCAGCGTGGCTTCGTTCCAGAAATACATTTTCTTGCAATATGTTGCTTCACCGTCCGTAACTTCTTCCAACCATGCCCGTCCTGTCATTACAATTTAACTAATAAAACAGCCCTAGACCTCTATAAAAACCCTGTTTCTTAATCTAAGCACTTGACAATATTATATATGACTATGGTAATGACGTGAATATGGTATGGCCCCTCCCTTGATATTAATGGGTGAATAAAACGATATAACTTTGATATTTCAATAATAATAATAATAATTACACAATGACTTTAAAAATAATAATAATAATAATTTGTACCGTAATCAAGATTACGTTACACCGTGTTACACAATGTTCTACACCATACAACCTTGTATGCAAACTCATCTCACAATCAATTGTGTCCGACCCAATGGCGAATTGGTTAGCGCGCTAGGCTTTGGTCTGAAGTGTCCCGGATTTCATTCCCGGCCAGGCCATCAGGGATTTTAATATCCTGGGATTACTTCCCGTGGCTCGGGGACTGGGTGTATGTGACGTCTTCATCATCACTTCATCCACATAGCGGTGTGCAGGTCACCCACGGGCGTCAACTAGAAGGACCTGCACTCGGCCTCTCAGGAAGCCACACGATCGTTCATCTCATTGTCAGTTGTGGTTCCCCATTTGGGGGTTTTGCGCCATCTTGGTCATGTAGCCTCGTGTACTTTCTCATTTTACAATTGCATAAATAAATAAATAAATAAATAAATAAATAAATAAATAAACAAATAAATATTAAATGGCTTTGGGCGAAATAGAATTCGATTGATTTCTATAAAAGTATTTAGTTAATTTTGACGATAAGAAATGTGTAGTTAAAGACGTGAAAGTGTTTCTGTCTAATTGCTGTTTTCCATTTTTTCTCCAACATCGGGATTAGTTCGGTGGAGGTGCGTCATTGCTCAAGATTGTAAAGATGTTCAGTTCGTGATACGGTAGAAATGCCATTGAGATCATAGGTAATCACAGGATGTTAAATGTATGTTTCCATAATGCCAGCATATAGTTCAGGATAAGGTGGAAAGAAGGAAAGCCACTATTTGTTTCATATCACCTTTACACGCCTAGTCTAAAACGAATTCATGAAGTTTGACCGCCTCCGCCATATTTGCTTTGAATGGTCGCAATCATACAGTATTATTCGAAATGCGTGTATATTACGACATTGCGTTAAATGGGAGTGTAAGCGAATGTTTTTCAGTCGTAATCAGGAGTATGAAAGGGGGCTTTTATGAAGCACTTGACAAACACGAGCACAAGAACTATAAAGAGCACGCGCATACATACAGTATAGCATGTGCTATAATGGACGGCCAACTTCAAATAGTAGTAGTAGTAGTAGTACCTATTCTTTCGCTTGTTTGTCTAAACCAGGAGGTTTTATTGCATCGGTTTCCATTTGCAGCGCTCGAGAATACAAATATTTAACTACAACTCACAGGCCAGGTGAATAAACATTACAACATCGACTCAACTGTCCCTTCTTGCTCTCCAGATCCCCCTCTCCGGCAGTGAACAGCCTAATGTATAGTCCCAGTCATTCGGAAATAGCTTCGTCTGTTGCCCTTCACATTGATCGACATTTAATGTTTTTCAGTCGCTAAACACGATTGTACCCAATTGTAATGGATGGTTCCCAAATCCTGAAAAAAAATATTGCATGAAATTAATGAATACACTTGGACGAACAGATCATCAGATCCTTTACACTTAGGCTATTACATCTATGTCTACAAGTATGGGTTACGATATTCATAATATAGACACTTATTTAGTTGCAGTAAGCCTCCGTGGCTTAGGCGGCAGCACGCTGGCCTCTCACCGCTGGGTACGTGGTTCAAACCCCGGGTCACTCCATGTGAGATCTGTGCTGGACAAAACGGAGGCAGACAGGTTCTTCTCCGGGTACTCCGGTTTTCCCTGTCACAATTTCATTCCAGCAACACTCTCCACTATCATTTCATTTCATCTGTCATTCATTTAATCATTGCCCCAGAGGAGTGCGTCAGGCCTCGGCAGCCGGCACGTTCATATCCTCGCCGCTAGATGGGGGCTTCATTCATTCAATTCCTGACCCAGTCGGAGACTGGAAGCAGGCTGTGGATTTTCATTTTCATTTAGTTGCAGTAGTGACATAACTAGCACACCTAGTCAAAATATGTGATGTTTTGTTGAGATATTGATAGTGGTGATTGACTTCCGAATTCGCTTGCTTAGTGTGATTATGTGATTGTTATTAAATGGTCAAGTTAATGAGGATTGTGCACTTAGCTGTTTGAGTGATGTCTGGCCCGTTTATGTGCTGCTGCCGATGCGATGATAATCGCTTGACGATCGAAACTGGTCATCCAAGTGTATATATTAATGCCATGTTTTTTTTTAGGATTAGAGAACCACCCATCACCATTGGATACAATCGTGTTGACAGAATGAAACACATCAAATTGCGATTACTAAGGCAACACTGAACAAGTAGTTCCGTGAAGAACTCAATAGCCTATTTTCATACATCATATTCATGTTAATTGCCTCTATCAATATACAAAATTTCAGTTTGATTGCTGTAATATATTCGTATATATTGAGGCCGTCTAAATATTTTGGATGATCGCCATGCTAGTTTTTTTATAAACGTAGGCCAGGTTTATTATTCGAACATCAATCGCATGGTTAGGAGGATTTACTTGAGAATATCCAATGACTGTTGCTCAAAATACTAGTTCTGCTCTTAAATATAATTTGATGTTTGTACAATAAATGAAATTTTGTAAGGATAATCATAATAAAATAACAAGTAAAATAAGAATACAGAGGATCATTGTGATAGTCAAATCATTATCGTGAGTCCACTTTCTTTTGGAAAAGCATGTCATTGCAGCCTACTTTGCATGGTAGGCCTAAAAGCAATTGTTTTTCATGACCCATAGATACAGATCACATTTTACACACATGATACAGCGAGTCCGGGAATGTTCTCCGCAGTGCCTACAAGCTGCTGCGAGAGATTACATCACCAGTTACGTTGGCAGCACGGCTGTCGCTTGTATCATAACAAACAGTAAACTTTATACTCACCACAGTCATTCATAACTGCTGCTACAAATATATAACACTTTCCTGAAATCCCCCTTCGTCAGTGAATAATATTAATACGTGTATTTATTTTTCTTCAGGAAAGTGTGTTATATACAGGCACCCCGCATAAAATAATTGAACAAACGCGTGTTGAGCGAATGGAAAATATAAATTGAACTGCATAGTGAGGTCCGAACTTATTGAAGTTTCAGTACTGCTGTGTTTATATTTACAGAGGTAAATTTGTTCGTAAGTGTTGTTGCATCTTCTGAGGCTTAACATATCCCCCTATACTATACAGAAATTGATGACATGATTTTTGTTTGTTAATGCTGTCCGGCAAACGTCAAGAGGTTTGGTCACCACTATAAGTTCTAACTAACTGTCCTCCCCAATCGAACACGGTATATGACTGTCAACTGTAAACAACTGCTGCTAACAACACAAATTATCTTTTAAACTGCCTTCCTCGGTGTTACAGCCCTGACTTCCTTAAAATAGCCACCTTTTCTTCTCCCTTCTTAAATTCTCGCATCATGTGTCCCATCCAAGTCAGTTTTTGAGATTTCACAAACCTTACTATATTTTCTCCTTTTTTTCGTTTAATTCTGTGTTAGCCTTAATTCACCAGTTCAACACCATTATTCACAGGGCCATAAATCCTTCTCAAAATATATTTATTTTAAACTATGAGAGAATTTTGTCAGTAGCCTCTCCTCCGTAAATCACAACTAGTACTATCAGGGTTTTGTAAAGCTCTCGTTGCGTAGCTCTGGACAGTAGGATGGGCTTTAAGAGCATTAAATTAGCAAAGTATTAAGATGGTATATTGGTTTTCACGGCCAGTGAAACCCCACACAAGACACGACACAAAATTAGAAAAATTGCTGAGATTTAGCAAAGTAGGCATTATAAACTGACATCGTTGATATTCTCATTCTATGTGATGGTTCGAACGTAGAGTAAAAGCTTAATTATTTTAGATATGTATCTTCCTATAGCAGTGTTCTTTGTCATCTTGCATCTCTATCAATTAACATTTTCATATGGCTTATCTCGTCCACATTATTCCAAGCCATCACTCTGTCCTTTACCAGTGTACTGAACATTTCTAACATTGCTACTGGCATTTATTTTATCTATCACCTTTTATTCCACATTATTTATTTACTTATTTATTTATCTATTTATTCATTTATTTATAGTCTTGGAAGCCATTTTTCAGTGTTGCCTCAGTAAACGAAAATTAAAATTATTTTCAGTCAGTCAACATTATTGTATCCAATTGTAGTGGGTGTTATTCCCTAAACCTGAAGGAAATTATATCAGATTAATAAATTCATTTCAATGTTTGTTTTTAAGGCACATGGCCTTGTTATGCGTAATTGCAAGATATTAACTAAACTTAAGCAGCAACTTCAAGTATAATCAGCGCACTTAACTCTCAAATTAATTATAATAATCTTATTATATAATACGCTAAGGTGTATGTTTCACAAAACTCAAGCTCCTAAACCAGAGGGAGTTAGAAGGTGTGGTTTTACCAAAATCTTCCAAATCGTCTCAATAGTACAGGGAAAATCTTGCATTTCTTGAAAAGTCAACGGAAATATATTTATTTGTTTATAAAGTGCTATTAAACAAATATACAAGACAATAGCCCCTGGCAGAACTGTCACGCGTATAGCCCTAATAGCACTAGGGCCGGGCGGGTAGTCTGTACACATGGGGCGCACACAACCCATTAGAATATGCGAGAGTTCTCGCACGGGTCCGCTAGTAGTAATAATATTAGACTAAACAAGACTTGAAAATGAGACGGGAGACGGAATTCAAACTCAGGTCTCCTACATGCGAGCTTTATCCACTACCACCAGCGCGGACTTGGCCACGACCAGAACTCATTCTTAAGTCTTCGATCAGTGCCCATCATTACGAAACGGAATGACTTCAAACCAAGCATTCGTTATGCGGGCTCACTGACAGGGCTAGAAAGTGAAGCTTCCGTAAGACCAATGGGTATCACTTTTTAATTTCGATCTTCAATTGTCACTCCTTATTGCAAATAATAAATAATAATATTAATACTACTTTTATTGATTTTACGTCCCCTCTCTTGGATCCGGGATGTCGGTATTTTACCACGAAGGGAATCTTTAACGTGCCAATAAATTTTATGACATTATTCCCTTGCCTTTTAAGCACCACCCCGCGGCGTAGCCGTGCCCGTTAAATCGCGCACCACGGCCGCGTTGGCAGCTGAGCTGCAGCAAGTCTGGAAGTCGCATGTTCGAATCCTGGCGTTGACAGTGGCTATCCTGAGCGTGATTTTTTTCTGTTTTTATTTCCACACTCCCTCCAGGAAATTCCCGGGATAGAACCTTACGTCAAGTCCTGGAGCACCTTTCCCATTCCTGTCCCGAATGTAGTTACATACAATTACTAGTTATCATAGGAATGCAGGTTACTTATCAGGCAAGTTCAACACGCACCCAACTACATGGGGCTGATTACCAAGATGTCCCAAGCCACTCAAATGAATTAACAACAACATATAAGCACCCTCAAATGCCAGTTAATTTCGCCAGGATTCGATCCTGTACCTTGGGTACAACAAGTGTGGGAAACCACGGGCAACCACGCCCAGGAACCCACGAGACTGAGTGGAGCTCTTTCCCGCCCTCAGACCGGAATTAAATTAAACCAAGAATGCTAGCACAACGAAGTCAGGAAAGTGAAGGGTATAGGGAAATATTTTTAAAATATTTTTTTATATCAATGAGAGGTTCTTTCCTGGTCCTAAACAATACCTAAGGTGGTTTGGGAAACAATGACTTAGGTCCAAATTGACCCAGAAAACAAGAAACTGTGCACCGAGGAAGAAGGGGTCAGAAGTTTGTCATTCCAACCATACATGCAATTTTACCGCTGCACGGACTACCGAAGGTGGCGTAGTCGGTTGCACGCTGAACTGCTATGCCCAAGACCGCGGGTCCAAACCCGGCCGGAGTCGTCGGATTTCTAAGAGCGTTAAAATCCTTCAGTATGCCTTCCTTCTAAGATGAAGTAAAGTCAGCGGGCCCATGTCATAGATTTTATGGCAAGTAAAAGAACCTACCATTGCAATTGGTAGTGTGTAGCAAAATGTGTGGGTTATATTTGGCTGGTTAGAAATGCTCTATCAAGTTCCAACGTTCGCATCTAGGTGTTAGTGAGAGTAGCATTTGGTAGCCAAAGTAGGAACTACTTGAAATTGAACTAGTTGGGAGCCTAAAGGCTTTCAATCAAAATACCCTGCTATGGCCATTCCGCTGCAATTCATATATAATAATGTAATTTTACTCCAGATATAAGCTGAAATGTTTTAAGAATTATAGAACCGTAGTAGGAAAGAAAACAAATGTAGTTCATCATTATTATTTTAAAAAATAAAATTAGTTACAGAGTTAAACTCTTCAAATGTCATATGCTGAACATAGTAAAAGTGTGATATAGCTTGTGCTGAAGTGTGTTTTGCCCAACAGGGGAGCGGTTTATGAGAGTAAGAGGGTTAAAACGTTCGTCAAGTAGCTACAGTCCCTTTAAACCACGAGGGAACGGTCAGGACGTCTGAAGTAGAGAGTAAGAAAGCCGACACGGGACTTAGGCGGAACTTACGGGCTGTCTACATATTACGTCATCACCCTTCGGTCATTTTTTGACTCCCCCCCAATGTAATGTAGTTACTGTGGGAGCCGATGGGAACATTTCCGTATCAACGAGAGAAGCTAACGTTCCTCCCCTCTTATCATGTTGCAGCACATGAATTCGTTGCTTACGCATGTGCCATCAGGTAATAGTAGCGTTTTTCTTTAATAAAACATATTTTTTACTCAGAAGTGAAATAATCCAATCCATGAAAAACAACAAAGCGTCGGGAGAGGACCAGATCGTTGCAGAACTATGGAAAAATGTAGGTGAAAACCTCATCATCAAACTCAAAGAAATTATTGATGAAATCTGGCAAACAGAAAAAATTCCTCCAGATTGGAAGATGGTGATCATCCATCCAGTATACACGAAAGGTAGCAAAATGAACCCAATCAATTACCGAGGGATCTCATTACTCTCGGTAACTTACAAAATTTTGTCCAAAGCCCTTTTGAACCGTGCCTATTTTCAACTGGATCCGCAGATTGGTGAATACCAAGGGAGGTTCCGGAAAGGCCGATCGTGCACAGAGCAAATTATCAATTTGAAAAACTCAATGTCTTACTTCCGTAAAATGTCAAACAAAAATTATGTCATTACTTTTGTTGACTTTGCAAAGGCCTATGACAGCATTGACCGTGAATCCCTTGTTGCTGTACTCTCAGAATTTGGATTAGATCGCAAAACAACATCAATCATCAAAGATACCCTCTTGAATACAAGTTCAAAGGTTAAATTTATGGGAGGACTGAGCGCAGAATTTTCAATTGATACAGGGGTGCGTCAAGGAGATGGATTATCTCCATTGTTGTTTAATTGTGCGCTCGAAAAAGTTGTCCAAGAATGGAGACGAGCTGGTGCACCATCCCATAGACTAGGACCAAAACTCAAAGGGATAACACTAGACTGTTTGGCATTTGCGGATGACATGGCGTTAATTGCTCCAAGCATTTCTGATGCCCAGAAACAACTTGAATTACTCCAAGAACAAGCAGCAAAAATCGGCTTACGGATTTCTTTTGACAAAACGAAATTTATGACTGATATTAAAACTGCTCCGAATACACTCCGCATCGGTAAATGTCAGGTCTCCCGAGTGAAAGACTTCAACTATTTAGGTGAATGGATCAATGAAACTGGCAACGAAAGAAAAGCTATAGAAGCAAGACTACAGAAAATGGAAACTGCTTTCCATTTGACAAAACAAGTTTATAACAAAAAATGCCTCTCTTGGAATTGTAAAATTCAACATTATAAAACAGTAGTCTTGCCTGCAGCCCTTTATGCAGCCGAGACACTTAATCTACAACATAAAACACTGAGAAATCAATTGGAGATTAAGGAACGCAAAATCATGCGAAAAATTTTGGGACCAAGAATTAAAGATGGAATTCACCTTCCGAAACCTAATGCTGACGTCTATTTAAAAATTACTAAAATCACAGACACCATTCGTATGAGAAGGATCCAATTCATGGGACATTTGGACAGAATGGACCCAACTAGGTTAACAAATACGTTTTTGCAGAAAAAGGCAACAAGGTCCAATTGGTACAAACAGGCGGAAAAGGACTTGGCTGAATTAGGTTTTCCTAATCTCAAGGATCGAGAGGAAATTAGGAAAATTACTAATACACGGGGTTTTGAGGCAGAAGAGAGAAGACCTACCAGACACGTCTGGTCGCAGCAACGAAGACTAGCTCAATCGTTGCGCATGAAGAGTTATTGGGCAAACATCAAGGCCAAGAAGTGTTGATTCCGCGTGGTCCTAGGAGACCCATTCGCGCAGAAGAAGAAAACATATTTTTTGTTGAGTCTTAACGTTGCGTCATACAGCTAGGCAAAATAACGAAAGAAAGAAAGAAGGAAGAGACAAAATAAGGGTTGATCACCATTAAAGACGTGGTGTATACAAGTCGCTTTAGGGGGTGGGGCATATGATATGAATGCGTGAGAAGAGAAAACCTACGAGCTAGAGGATAAAAGGGTACTGGTTGACTCAGATGAGACTTCATAATGACCACCAATAAATTATTCCGTGACATAAAGCTGAAGTGATTACAAAAGTGAGTTCCATTGTTAACGAAGTGCTAATTTTATTAGCCTGTTGTCTTTATGGCCACTATTTAAACGTCTTAATAAATCTGTTTCGTTGTATCTCTCCTCAGAGACCACCTCGTGGTGTAGTGGCTAGCATTCTTGGCTGTCACCCATGAGGTCCGGGTTTGATCCCCGGCTCAGCCGAGAAATGTAATGTAGGCCTGAGCTTTGCCTTACCTTAGCAATCCTAGAAGTTCTTTCTCGTAGTTTCTCAATTTTATCCCAGGCAAATGGCGGGATAGTTCCTAGCTTATGGCCACAGTTGTCTCCTTCACAACCCCAGCCTCACACACACTCTACTGAAGAAACCACAATAACAATAATACAGGTTATCTGACAAATTCTACACACACTAAGTACACGTGGCGGATTGTCATGATGTTCAGGCCCCTCAATGAGAAACAATACGTTTCCTCACTACGCTATTATGTTGTTTCACTTTAAGGGACTTGGACATCGTGCTAATTTAGCCTCGTGAACTTGGGTGTATATATAATTTATCTGATAACGTGAGTTACTGTGGTGTCTGTAAGTAGTGTGTGTATTTGTAATTTATATGAGGATTGGGAAGGAGGCGGCCGTGGCCTTAAGTTAGTAACCATCCTGGCAATTTTCTGGATTAAAAGTGGGAAACCACGGAAAACCACTTCCAGTACGGTTGAGGCGCGAATCGAACCCACCTCTCTTCAGTTGTGCCTTACGAGGCTGAGTGTATCACGTTCCAGCCCTCAGATCAGAATTGAATTTCTTGACAGAGCCGGGAATTGAATCCGGACCTCCGAGGTGACAGCGAAGAATGCTAGCCACTACACCCAGAATGTGGACACTATCCTTTAATTGTTGTTGCTTCCTTTCAGAAGGCAGGTACAAGGTAAACATTATATTTTGTTGTTGTAGCTGCTTCGTATTAGACACTTGGCACATCGTGCATATCTGTCCCTTGCAACTGAGTGTACGAAATTTCTCTGATAACCTGTGTTATTGTGGTGTAGCTATAGTTTAAGGTAATGTACCAGCCCAACATTTTCCTGGAGTTCAAGTAGGGAACCAAGGAATAAACCACTTCAAGTAAGATTGAGAGTTGAATTTCAACCCACCTGTGTTGTCAGTAGCAAAACAACTATTGTAGATCTTTTTTGTCGTGTGGCCTCCTGAGAGGCAGAGTGCAGGTCCTTCAAGTTGACGCCCGTGGGCGACCTGCGCGCCGGGATGAGAGATGGAATGACGATGAATGAAACTGGGCAAGGATGTGGAAGGAAACAGCCGTGTCCTGACAGAAGGTACCATCCCAGCATTTTCCTGATGTTGAAAATGGGGAAACCACGGAAAACCATTTCAAGGACGGCCGACGGTGGGGCTCAAACCCACGCGACTACCGAGTCAGCAGAGAGCTTGGCCCCATGACATAACGCTGCGCTTTAGCGAGCGTAGCCACTGCTGTCGGTAACTACTGTAGTATAAAGTATATGAAAAGTAGGTTGGCTCAGGCAAGGAAAGCATTTCTACAGAAAATAAATCTGATGACATCGAATATAGATTTAGGTATTAGAAAGTCATTTTTGAAAGCCTTTTGCTTGAGCGTGGCGCTCTATGGAAGTGAAACTTGGACTGTTGGCGCAGCAGAAAAGAGGAGAATATAAACTTTTGAAATGTGGTGTTACAGGCGAATGATGAAGATCAGATGGGTAGATAGAGTAACAAATGAAGAAGTATTAAGACGAGTGGGAGAGGAGAGATGTTTCTGGCGACTGCTAATGAAGAGAAGAGATAGGTTAGTGGGACACATACAGTAGGCTACTAACTGAAGACACCCAGGAGTAACAAACTGAGTTATGGAAGGAAGGGTTGAGAACAAGAACTGTAGGGGTAGACCAAGGTTAGATTATGTTAAACAGTTGGTCTCGGATGTAGGGTGTTCTAGCTATGTAGAGATGATACGATTAGCTCAGGACAGGGAGGCATGGGAAGCTGCATCAATCCAGTCTAAGAACTGAAGACTCAAAACAATAACGTGTTCTCAGTTGCACCATTTTGCCAGGATTCAAATCCTTCATACTGACAAAGTCGGTAATTGAACCCGGATCGTCACATTGGGATATCACTATGCTTACATTTACGCCACATTTGCGGGTAACGTAGACATCACGGGTTATTCGTTCAGGATGGTTATCTTTTAATCAGAGATACGTGTAATTCTCTGTATTTTCTGCTAGCTGCCGTACCCATAGTTGGCCGTTTAGTTAATGAAGCTTCCATAACTGTTATAGTCCTTTATCTCTTACCATTTGCAGTCCTATTAGAGGAGTATGGAGATTTTGCTTACACAGAAGGCGGGTAATTTTCCGGCATTTCCCTATATTTTCAGAATCGGGAAAAGGTTTATTTTTAAAAGAGACATTATTATACTGTATGTGGGGCAGTGGCGTAACTAGGGTTGGCTTCTGGAGGGGGATCAGCAGAGTCAAAATTACATTGTGGGGTGAGGGCTCTCGTACAATGAGATAGCCTATAATCAATCTACATATTTTTCGTATTTGTTTTCATTAGCATTTGATGCATTATATTTGCAGTTATCAGTGTGCCAGAGCTCGAAAATAAACAATTTCGTTGATATTATAAAGTCCAGTTTTCTTTGCGAAATCATCTGTCTGGCCCTATGTATTCCCCGACATTGTAGAAATATTAATAAAGTACAGTTTCCAACTAAAGTTTAACTTACAACAGCAACACAACTTAATTAAATATATATAATTCACTTACCAAAATTAAAGAATGCTTACCTGTCGATCAACACAAATTTTGCCCAATTATATTAGGCGGAAAACAAGTACTTGAGATTTACATGAGATATTATTACAAAATGGGGTACTTTTGCACACAAGGGCGTGTTATTTTGTAATAATATCGCATTTCTTTCAGGTTAGGACATCTAAATACTTGTTTCCCATCTAATAGAATTGGGCAAAATTTGTGTTGATCGACAGGTAAGCATTCCTTAATAGAACCAGGCAACACTGAAAAATGGCTTCTATCACTTCAACTTTCAAAACTGACACTGACACTTGGATAATGACAGAATGGCAAATAACAAGTGGTGTATTTTTCGAAAGGGATGAGGAAAGATAGTGCCACATCCATCTCACGGCCACCCATGTGGCTAACTGAACAGCTGAGGGTTTTGCTCATTCAATAATTGTTAAGTAAGCCTAAGGGTAATGATAAAAAATTTACACGAGTGAAAAATAAATTCTTTCAAATTAGAACGCAGAACCTCACATAATCCAATCATGTCACCAATACAACTCTCACCCGGAGGCCGCGGGTTCGATCCCCGGGTTCGATCCCCGGCACCGTCAGGGATTTTAAAACTGACGTGAGGGTTGGAACGGGGTGCACTCAGCCTCGTGAGGACAATTGAGTAGCTGTCTGACAGTGAGACAGTGCCCCGGTCACGAAAACCGAGGTTAATGGCCGAGGGGACCCGACGCGCTGACCACGCGTCACCCCAAAATCTGCAGGCCAATTGGCTGGGCAGCGGTCGCTTGGTAGGCCTAGGCCCTTCAAGGGCTGTAGTGCCACGGGGTTAGGTTAGGTTAGTTAGTCACCAATACAAAGATTGGCTTTACTCAAAATTACACATTTCAAATTTTTACAATTTATCTCTGGGGGGGGATTGGTCCCCCTAAGGTTACGCCACTGATGTGGGGAGAGCATAAAATCCTGTAATTTTGCATTAAAATAATTTCAAATGTAACTCTGTATTACTTAACGACCATTGTTGCTGTAATTACGCTACTATTTTGATCAAATGTATTGTTCTGTATATTCATTTTCGTGGCAGGCGGTAATGAAATCCACGCGTCATTCGGAGAAAGAGCTTAACCACACTCACGTTCTAGGGGTGTGGTTTCTCCTGAAGGAAAACAACATACCCTCCAGTGAGGGTGACGATATCACTTTATATGGAAAGGCCAGAATAATCAGTGGCATTCCTCAGACTCGACCCGTGACGCAGTCGGCAGAGCGGAGGAATGTCGCTCGCCCCCATTTTACGAGCCGCTTTGCAAGAAGCATGGGAACTCGTGCATCTGGCTTAGATTGACAATCCTCTTTGCAGCCTCTAATGAGCACTTCCCTTCATCCCTTCAAATTAATACTGTGATTCTTTCCTTCCGCTGGCAACGTTCCAGGCATCGGGAGCAAATTAAAGTTTAAAAATAAATAAATGACATGTATATTTAAGTAGCCTATGCTTTAAAATATAAGCCAGTTCCTGAGCTGGGTCCAGTTTTCCCTTTATTCCACTTCCTCTCCCAAGCTGCCTTCCATGGCTCTACTTGCTTCCAAGTCCTTCAATCTTTATTATTCAAGGGTTGGGGATATTTATTTTTCCTGTATTGTATTTCCCTTATCCCATTATATCTTCTGTTCTTTTAACATGAAAGTTATTTATAAGTCAGTCGTTGTTTGAGTATTCAATCTTTTGACTGGTTTGATGTAGCCCTCCTTGCCTCCCTGTCCTGAGCTAATCGTTTCATCTCTACATAGCTACCACGCCCTAAATCTGAGGCAATCTGTTTAACATATTCTAACCTTGGTCTATCCCTACAATCCTTGTCCTCGACCCTTCCTTCCATAAATAAGCTTGCTATTCCTGGGTGTCTTAGTATGTGTCATACCAACCTATCTCTTCTCTTCATTAGCAGTCGCCAGAAACATCTCTCCTCTCCCATTCGTCTTAATACCTCTTCATGTGTAACCCTATCTACCCATCTGATCATCATTCTCCTGTAACACCACATTTCAAACGCTTCAAATCTCCTCTTTTCTGCTGCACCAATAGTCCAAGTTTCACTTCCATAGAGTGCCACGCTCCAGACAAAGGCTTTCTAAAAGTCAGTAGTGGCTTTCATCTAATTCTCATTTTTCATTTATCATTAGATGCTCACGACCTAGATGTTTCACCCCCTTAAAAACCACAATCACCACCCACACCACTGACTGAACACTCCCCAGGCTGGAATTTGGAGGGTTAACTTCAACCGATATCCTTGCTATCAACAGTTATCACTTGCCGTACAGTTCAGTGAGGTCACATTTAATTTCATTGCATGTCGTTTTATTTTTCTAAGTACGGATTAGTTATTGAAAATTTATGCAGGGAATTTGCGGTCAATACCAAATTTTCTCATAACGTTGAAAGTGAGGAATATACAGAAACAGATGCCCATGCATTATTTCGTACCCCTGTGTTGATAAAGAGCTGCGGCAAGTCCGGATAACGGAGGTTTGAATCCCGGCACTGACAGAGGATAACCTGAGTTTGGTTTATTCACCGGGTTTTTCCAAACTCCCTCCAGGCAAATGCCGGGATAGTACCTTGTTTCAAGTGCCGGGCCACTTAACCCATCCCTGACCGTAATAATTACAGTTACACACACTACAATATTCTCACAGAAATACAGTTAGATATCAGACAAGTTAAAACACACACTCCAGTACACGGGGTTGATGACTGTGATGTCCCAAGCCTCATAAACTGCTGTTGGCATTATTTCTTCTTTCAAGAAGTTTATTAAATATTTAATGAACAAATCTCTGCCTGCATCGTAATTATGCCCACATTTTCCCAGCAAACTCATCTTTGGTTCTGAACAGTGTTGTCCCCTTATGGTGCAGGGGGTTTCTTGCCGAGGTAGTCCTGGGTTCGAATACTGACTCAGTCAGGGATTTTAGAGCTGAGAGATGTAACCGGGTGCACTCACCCTCGTGAGGACAACTGAGTAGCTGTCTGATCAGAAAGGCAGCGCCAAAAGAGACTGGAGAACAAGGGGACACGTTGCATTGAACACGCGTCACCTCGCAATTTGCAGGCCATGTATACGTTATGTTATTATGTACTTAATGCAATGGCAAAGATACCCTAGCATCTACACACATCAAAAAAAGTTTTGCATCACCTCGGTTCCCAGATCTCCGGCATATAGACGTTGACTGTGTATATTGTATCAAAGATACAGTCCCTTTGACTGTTCATAGATGTCACTAAAACTGCTCAAAGATGTAAACAACCATGCATGAGCAGGGCCTATTAGACGGAGGGGGTACGACAGCCGATCAGTTCCAGTCATTCCACCAGGACGAAGGTACGCTGCTCGTGTTGTCTGTAGTTCTAGCATGCCTAGAAGGTCAATACCGCAGTTCGATCGCGTCCGCATTGTTACTTTGTGTCAAGAAGGGCTCTCAACAAGGGAAGTTTCCAGGCGTCTCAGAGTGAACCAAAGCGATGTTGTTCGGACATGGAGGAGGTACAGAGATACAGGAACTGTCGATGACAGGCCTCGCTCAGGCCGCCCAAGGGCTACTACTGTAGTGGATGACCGCTACTTACGGATTGCCGCTCGGAGGAACCCTGACAGCAATGCCACCATGTTGAATAATGCGTTTCGTTCAGCCACAGGACGTCGTGTTTCAACTCAAACTGTGCGCAATAGGCTGCATGATGCGCAACTTCACTCCCGACGTCCATGGCGAGGTCCAGCTTTGCAACCCCGACACCATGCAGCGCGGTACAGATGGGCCCAACAACATGCTGAATGGACCCCACAGAATTGGCATCACGTTCTCTTCACCGATGAGTGTCGCATATGCCTTCAACCAGACAATCGTCGGAGACGTGTTTGGAGGCACCCTGGTCAGGCTGAACGTCTTAGACACACTGTCCAGCGAGTGCAGCAAGGTGGTGGTTCCCTGATGTTTTGGGGTGGCATTATGTGGGGCCGACGTACGCCACTGGTGGTCATGGAAGGCTCCGAAACGGCTTTACGATACCTGAATGACATCCTCCGACCCATAGTGCACCCATATCGGCAGAATATTGGAGAGGCATTTGTCTTCATGGACGACAATTCTCGACCTCATCGTGCACATCTTGTGAATGCGTTCCTTCAAGATAACGACATCGCTCGACTACAGTGGCCAGCATGTTCGCCAGACATGAACCCTATCGAACATGCCTGGGATATGTTGAAAAGGGCTGTTTATGGACGTCTTGACCCACCAACCACTCTGAGAGATTTACGCCGAATTGTCGTTGAGGAGTGGGACAATTTGGACCAACAGTGTCTTGATGAACTTGTGGATAGTATGCCACGACGAATACAGGCATACATCAATGCAAGAGGACGTGCTACTGGGTATTAGAGGTAGTGGTGTGTACTGCAATCTGGACCACAAATGCTGAAAGTCTAGCTGTATGATGGTACAACATGCAATGTGTGGGTCTCATGAGCAATAAAACGAGCTGAAATGTTGTTTGTGTTGATCTCTATTCCCTTTGTATTTAAAGGTTCCGGAACTCTTGGAACCGAGGTGATGCAAAACTTTTTTTGATGTGTGTATATGTTTCTATTGAAGTTTCTGAAACCTTCCAGGCGAGAGAGTAGTTTTCTGTGACACTTTGGAGCTCAAGCTCTTTGCCTCGTCTATACGACACAAAGACTGTACTCTACCGTTAGAAGAAGGCGGACTTCGCCTATCAGAATGTACTTGAATAGGAAACCACGGAAAACCATTTTACGACGACTGACAGTGGGATTTGAACCCAATCGTTTCCTTAGCACAGATATAGCTCGACCCTATGATTTGGAGCTGCCGACATAAACTGGTCAGTGATATATAAAGCAGTATTTTCATTACTTTCTTTTGTCAGTAGAGATCGATTCCACGTAAGCGTCATACCAAAGGCTAAAACCTGAAACCAGTAAGAATGAGGTAGAGAAGTTTGCGATTGGATGGAAATCGTTCTTTCCCCCGGCCTTGCATCATGAAAAAACGGCTGCCATGCGCACAGTTGACTCGTTTTAAAAATATACATGCAGTAGGATGTAAGTAATTAATGAAGGAATATTTCCTTCCACGTAAGGAAATTATGTCGTTCTTAAGAGCAGTATTTTACTTGCCGTCCAGCTCCCTGGCGTGTTGGTAATATCGGTGTGTTTATATTGGGAGTGTTTACGGCAGTAACGGCCAAGAACCTTGCCCGCGTGCGAAAGTCCTCCATGTGATCTCACGCTTCCCCCCACCACATCGCAATCAGGTGGCCACTCCTCCGGTATAGCTGGGAGTCGGTCAACTGGAGAAGTGTAGTGTAGTTCTCCGAGAAAAGTACGGCAGTTGTTGAACGGCTTTGCTAACATTTCGAAATTACGAAAGTTTGATGCTTGTGATGACCGACTGAAAAGAATCAAACATGGCTTCAAACACCATAATAAATTTCAAAATTATGAAATTCGCAAATGTTGGTATCAAGAGCAGAGCAATGGTGATAATCCTGATAAATATACTGTACAGTACAAATAATGCTAGGGGAAAACCTCAAACCTGAATGAGACAAGCAATGGCGATAAGTCTGCACAGTGCGGAGGATCTCCATGAGAAGAGTCGTTGAGACTCTCCAGTAAAAGCCAGTCATTCACACTCCAGCTTGCTGCCCACTAACCAGTTGCTGGATTGTTTATTGCGTTGCTGACAGCACAGTGGCCAGCACAATCGCGCTGAATAAAAAATACGTCCACTACTTGCCGTCCACCCTGATGGCATGTTTGTGTCGGGGCGGCAAGCGGAGCATCCAGCCGCATACAATAAGTGTGTAACAAAATTATCGGTGATGAATAAATAGACTTAACGAAAATTCATACAAGCGTACAAAAAAAAAAAAAAAAAACCACGTGCCTTTGGAATCCCAGTTTCTAAAACTATTCAAATAGACAAATACGAAAAGCTCCTTTAGGGGATTTATTGGAAATTCGCCCACATTTTCTTCCTTTTCTTTTGCAACAACAACAAACAGTAGTGCTAGTTTCTGTCTTTTAGTCACAAATCACTATGCCGGTGAAATTCTAACACAGACAACCTATCGCATTAACAGTCAAACGTGAAATGAAGCTGGATGCACCGCTGGAGCAGGAATGAGCTAGACTCTTCCAGCCGGGCGACCAGCAAGCTGGAGTGTTGTGAATGGCTGGCTTAAGTTCTTACCTGCCGGTTAAGTTCTGCATAGATTCTTCTAAGTCTAAAGGATCTTTAAGGCTGATAGTTAATAAAAGAATTACAAATAGAGAAAAGAATAACTTACTGAAATTCAACGACAGCTGGAATTTATGGTTATACGGCTCGCTCGGGATAACATTGGACAGTTAGCAAAAGATGTAAAATTACAAGTACTGAGAAGCGAGTTCATTTACAGTATGTAGGTTACTCTAAATATTTGTATATTTCTCGTCAATCTGATACAGAAATCCTATTCTGTGTACTTGTACCTGTTGTAATAGTAATTCTTGCTTATCGCGTATTTAAACATTTCTTCGTTGTTTAAAATGACTAGATAGTTTGCCCACGCGTTTCCTGCTAGACATACTGTGCAACATGCAATTATGACGTTGCGGCGCGTCGTGCTACTGTCATATCGTGGCTTGCCACAGCCATGCATCGTTTGTTCCATTGTTTTATTCTTTCATTTTCAATTCATTCTAGATGCGAATAAGCTGCAGATCATTGAAACACTTGGCCTTGACACTACTGCAAGCACGTAGACGTTTTATATGAAGTACAGCATCCTCCTTCTCGGACTCAAATCTTTTACACAGGTTAGTGGGCAAAACAGTGAAAGCAGGGCATGACGAATATGACTGAAACGAAATCCGGACCATATGGACATACTGGTAACGGTGACATTCTTCAAATCAAATCAACTACAGTAGATAAACTACTACTTAACAATCCGGCGATATTATTTAGTAGTTTTCAAACCTGTGCAAATGTGTCAATTTTCAGTTTTGTGCCTCCTTTGATGTGAAACAGTAGTGAATACATAAAATGGACAACTTGGCCCCATGTCTTTCATACCAAATTTCCCCTTCAAGTATTATACGGCATAAAGTAGAAAGACGAACAATAATAATAGGCTGGCTGCGTGGCTCAGCGGCAACGTTCTCGCTTGATGTTCCCAAGGTTGCAGGATCGAATTCTGGTGCAGTTAGCTAGCATTCAATGGTGCGGAACTGCGAAGGAGCCGTGTAAGTAGATTTACTGGAACGTTAAAGATCCCCTTCGATACAACATTCCAGCACCCCGGCGTCTCTAAAAGCTGCGGTAGTTAAAAGGAACGTAAAACAAATAACATTATTATATGTAGATAATTCAAACTTAATAAATTCAAATAAGGAAAATGGAGGAAAGAATTAAAAGTAAAAGGCATCTCTTGTTTTTATTTTAAAACATTTTCTTCTAGTCACAACGCAACTTTCACAAATGCAGTCACAAACAATTACGTTAACGAACACTAGTACAGACACCTCAATAACACATTCACAGGACAAATAAATATCTGGGGCTGCCGAGAATCATCGCACCCAGTCCTCTCAATATAGTAGAGTCAGCATGCATGGGTATGGTTGTGTACCCTTCCACAATTTCTGTTCAGTATACAGCTGAGGAAATCCAAGTCTTATAATTTCGCTTCACGTGAAACGTTGAGTACAGTACTTATGGGAAGGTTTTCAGTAAGATCCCAGGAGTGAAGTACTGGAAGTTCTCAGAATTGTTTATTATGCAACCTACGTAACAAAGTGGCCGGAGCGCCTAACCGGTAAGTAGTAGTTTATCTAGTTATATTTCGTACTACAGTGTTGGGGTCGATTTCACACAGAGGCAATTGGCTAGTGAAACGTGACTTATTTTGAATGTAGATTATGGTATCAGAGTGCGACACCAAACGCAAGAACGTGCAGCTGTCATCTCTAACGTCAGAGAGTGGTCTGAACTCCTGGAAAGATACAGAAAGAATGGTGGAATGCGCCTTTGAATAGCCTAATTCGAGTGCAATATGACTCTATACCATGTCTAGTGAAGGCGTACGTCGTCTTCGTATTGAGCCTTTTGCATACATATTGTCCCCCCCCCCCCCCCCCCATAAAAATTATATGCTCAGCCAGCACATCACTTTCAAAGTGTCTTTTCTGCTTCTTCTTTTTTCCTCGAGCCATATGGGTACTACTTACCTTCATAGTAAAATGCTCTCCGCATACTAAAGGTAACTGGCTGCTTGGCTCAGAAGTAACGTTCTCGCCTGCTGTTCCCAAAATTGCAGGATCGAACCCTGGCGCAGGCAGCTGGCATTTGAGGGTGCGCAAATGCGAGGGAGCCGTGTCAGAAGATTTACTCGCACGCTAAAGAAAAAATCCGGCACCCCGGCGTCTCTAGAGGTCGCAGTCATTAAAAAGGAAGTAAAAACATTATTATTATTATTATTATTATAATTATTATTACAGTATTACATACTAAGTGCATCATCTCCTTGTTCCTTGCAGAGTAATCCAACACCCGAATCTGGCTGAAAGTTATTGCATGTTTCCTTTTATATTTCCACAATGCGATACACAATGCACGCTAATTCTGCATTACACACACAGACAACCCTACGAAAAGGCGCTAGAAATATAAGGGAATGATAGGTGCTAATTCAAATACCTCTTGTGGTAAGACCCACAGATTTGCATGGAAATGACTTATACCACTGCTTTTGTGATGCGCGATTTACCCTACATTCTAGCCTGTTTCCCTTGTCAGACACAGTGCTCAAAAATCTTTCCATATTCTGGAAGAAGTGTTCAAGACGTACCTTTCCATATGTGTTATACATGCTCACTCTTTCACTAACAGAATGCAGCGTTACCCTATTCGTTGTTGTTGTTGTTGTTGTTGCTGATGATGATGATTCATTTAGGGGCTTGGCGACATCGTGGTCATGTAGCACGGTGTACTTGGGTGAGTGTGGAATTTGTCTGATGATCTGTGTTATTGTGATGGCTGTATGAGTGTGCGTATTTGAAATTCAGATGAGGATTGGGAAGAAGGCGGCCGTGGCCTTAATTTAGGAACCGACCTGGCATTCGCCTGGAGTATAAGTGGGAAATCACGGAAAACCGGTCGTCAGACCGGTTTTTTGTCAGAACCGGGAATCGAACCCGGGCCTCAGCAGAGACAGCCACGACTGCAAGCCACTACGCAACGAGGTCCTTGTACGTCAAACCAGCGGAACAATACGTGTAGTCTGATGTGTATTAAGTGATTACGGCTGAAACAATAAATTCGTGTGTGAGAGGCTCAGATTTACAGTAGACCTGCATGTGGAGCATGGAACGCAACAGGTCGACGGGGCAACGAATTTCCATGTAAATCTAAATGTTATCTCTACAGTGTAACACAAGTTTCTGGAAACAAAAAATATTGCTTGTATATCGGCCAGGAAGAGACCATGAAAGAAGAACAACAGCTGTACCGGATACATACCCAGTATCTGCTCACAATAGCACAGGAGGGACTAGAGAGACAAAGCCACACGTCTGCGACAACAACTACCGTGCAGGTTTTGGCTGAAACTATCCGCAATAAAATTCCCAAAAATTAATTACGAGCCTGAAGGTCCATATAGGCCCCTCCCCTTCAGTTGGCTTCTGGGAGTAACTTAAGTATCGAGATGATATCTTTGCATATATTAGTGCTCCAGATTCAATTCCCGGTCAATGCATGTGAGAGTTTAAAAGTGAAATGCCATGCCCTGTGGTTCGGATTCCACGTAAAATAAAGGTCCCGTGGCTCATGATCACAAAACAACAAGCTTCACGTTTTGGACAATTTAGTAAATAGCAATCAGAAGTAACTCCAAATACGACTATGATCAAAAGGTCCATGAAACATATTGAATTATAATTAATTCAAACCATTATTTCAATGATATTTAATTCAATTGAGCTCTTTTATTTACGATAAAGTGTCGCTTTATTTAGTGATGGAATTTATATGTTTGTATTGTATTATTGTGGCATTCTGTTGTTTACGTTAAAGTATTGTCTTTAGTTAGTACTGGAATTTATATTCTTCACGACCGTTTGAATACTAAATGCGGGTTTTCAGCCGAAATTGTGTTGTGTACATGTAATACAAGCCATCTGTCTGATGCGAGCAGGACTCAATGACATGTAATCCATGTACACAACACGACTTAGTGGCTGAAAACCCTTTATTGGTTCATTTAGTTTTGCCTGAAACGGGTGTTGTTTTGTTTGAGGGGCTTGGATATCATGGCCATTTAGCCCCGACTACTTGTGTGAGTGTGGAATTTTGTCTGACAACCTATGTTATTGTGATGGCTATATTAGTGTGTATTCGCATGGAGTAGAAGTGCCAAACCACAGAAAACCACTTCCAGAAGGGGTGAGATGGGTATCAAAACCACCTCTTTTCAGTTTTGCCTCCCGAGGCTGAGTGTACCCCGTTCTAGCCCACAGACCAGAATTAAATTTCTTGGCAGAGACAGGAATCGAACCAGGACCTCCAGGGAGACAGCTAACAATGCTAGTCACTACACCTCGTAGTGGTTTTTGTCTGAGAGACAAATTAGCTTTGCGATGATTGTGTTTCCCTTGCTTGATGTTTAACATTGTTGTAATTCTCAGTGAGTGACAGAGATACTGTATCCATGAAACTTTCACCTCCGTACAAGAGTGCTGGTCTGAATAATGAAGAGATAGTTATCCAGTCGTGTAGGTCGAGTGCTTTGAGTCCCGTTCCACAACTGCAAATGGGGGCTGCACGTGGCTAACGTTAAGTGTAGTTTTCTGCCGGCATTTGTCACACTCTCTCCACGTAAATCCCGGAATTATGCCTTATTTCAACCCCCCCCCCCCCAAATCATCGCCCCTAATGTTTGCATCTACAAGACACACATTACTGCAGTCATTACAGAAGCACTAATTAATAATAATAATAATCTTATTGGTTTTACGTCTCTTTTTACTACTGTGGCTTTTAAAGACGCCGGGGTGCCTGAATTGTGCCCCGAAGGGGATCTTTAACGTGCCAGTAAATCTTCTGACACGGCTCCCTCGCATTTGCGCACCCTCAAATGCTAACTGGCTGCGCTAGGGTCCAATCCTGCAACCTTGGTCACATCAAGCGAGAACGTTACCACTGAGCCACGCAGCCAGTCAGAATAAAATGCATACCCAGTATACAGGACTGGTGATCAAGATGTCCCAAGCCTCTAAAAGAAGAAACAACACCAAAACTGACAGTTTCTTTTTGGTTCTACGTGGAATGTTCCGAAAGTAAGTTTCATCATTTCATTGCACTGGCAGATGGTACACCAGGTGACACAAACAATTGCCATAAGAATCCACACCCATGGCTGGTTCAACGACGGAAGGAGCGTCAGCGGAGGGGGAATGACGCATGCGCAGTGCCGACGAAGAGAGAGGAGCATCAGACCGGCGTGCCCGATATTGTTCGAGTACAACTCACGATGGCAGACAGACTTTTACTGACAACGTGGTCGCCAATAGAAGTGCGTGCTGCTATCCGGTATGAATGGGCACGTGGGAGTAGTGTGTTGGTCATCCATGAACGCCTACAGACCGTGTATGGTGAAGCGGTCATGTCTCGTCAAATGGATCGTCAGTGATGTTACATGTTCAGTGAAGGACGGCAGAGTGTGGAGGATAAAGATCGAAGTGGGCTTCCCTCCACATACACGAATATAAAAAACATTGCTCGAGTACAGGACATGGTGTTTGCGGACATGCGCATAACCCGAGTGGTTTCTTCAAACTGATTGCACGCTACATGTTTCTCGATGTCGGTGGCGCCTATGTCGAAAAATAGTGCAAGTTCATGATGTCATGGTGTATGTCGGTTTGGGAATAAAGGGTCCCTGGGAAGAAAAACATGTCGAAACTTATTTTCGAAATTTCTCTGGTGATTCCCTCCTTAGAAACTGAGAACTCACTGCATGAACTTCCACACACCTAAATTCATTTTCCTTATTCTACTGCCACTCAACCCAGTACTCGAAAAATCTTTTTTAATATTTTGAATATGTAAGTTAATGGATTTTAATTGACGCAAATTTAGAGGTGCCACGTGCCGGGCTTCCGGAATATTGCACTTATTGTAATTTTGACGCACCAGTAACCAGCACTCTCACATTCAAGCATCCTCAAATACCAACCAACTGCGCAGGGATTCTATCCCACAACCAAAAGCACCGTAGGTGAAATGCTCAACACCATGCAGCCAAAGTGAAATGGCCAAATATTGTAATCATTTATAAAAAAAACTAATTTTAGAGATCCCTTTACATGCATATAAGGCAGTTAATGCTCATCTTAAGTCATTCATTCGGTTCTGAACACACGCGTTCTACTAACAGCCTCAAACTCATAGTAATGGTGATTTCAGATCTGCAACTGCAAGCATCACTGTGCGGCAAGCATTGAAATAGAGAAAATAATGATTATTTTTATGTAGATTATCACAACACGAGAAGTTGCTTGGTTGATATTATTATCCCCTGTATACACCATTGACATATTCAAGTTTAAATATTCGTTTCCCGACAGCAGAAAGACATTAGATTGTTGTTGCTATTAATTCGAATTAGGGGACTCGAACACCTTTGATCATCAACCCCGTGTACTTGGGTGTGTGCTGAATTTGTCTTATAACCTATTCTTCTGCGGTGACTGTAGTAGTGTGTAGCTGTAATTATTAGGGTCGGGGATGGGGTAGGTAGGCTTACTCGGGACTTGAAAAATAGTAATATCTCGGCATTTGCCTGGATGGCATGTGAAAACATCCAGGAAAAGCACTCAGGATAATCACTGAAAAGAGAATCCAACCCATCTCTTTGAATTACACTCACAAGGTTAAGAGACCCCGATACAGCTTTCAGATCAGAATTCTTGACAGAGCCAGGAATCGAACCCAGGAGTCTCAATGCCTACCCCTAGACCACAGAAGGTGGCTGGAGGAGAATGGGGACAATAATTGTGTACGAAACTTATTCATCTGCCCTTATGCATTGACCAGAAGTGCCTGCCTCCTCAATTAACACTTGGCCAATACCCATGCCTACCAGCCCTGATTGAGCACGTCAATATCCCTCGAGTCAAGATGTATGAACTGGTAATGGCGTTCTGTCCAAGCTAAAAACCAGAGAGGGAACTGGGCACATTGAAGAAACTATTTCCTGTACAACCGTGAGCCGTGAAGTAATTGCAACACAATCTGCTCAAGGTGATGGCTTTGTTGCGCGTGTCACGTCGTGCAACACACGGTAGTATATCCTCCATCTGACAGTTTAAAGAGTTTGCTCTTAGCCCATGGCGTAAATCGTTAATCGCGACCGCTACGGCGAGCTGCAGCAAGTCCGGAGTTCGGATACGCGAGCCCCGACGTTGACAGCGGCTATCCTGGGTGATTATTTTCAGGGTTTTCCACACTTCCACAATACCTAATTTCTAGTTCCGGGGCACCTACCCCATGCATGTTTAATACAGCTACACAAACTACTACAGTCATCACAGGTTTATCAGACAAGTACACGGGGTTGAAGGCCATTAACAACGATACCTGCTGTTGTTATTTCTTAGGGGCTAGGGACATTTCGGTCATCAAAACAGTGTACTTAGGTATGTGTTGGATTTCTCTGATAACCTGCGTTCATATGGTGAGTGTAGAAGTGCAACTTCCAAGTGAGGCAGGTTCAAATTCTCCTCTTGGCTATCCCAAAGAGTGGTGCTCCTTAGTTACTCACTTCTGCTTCAGGCAAATGCCGGGATAGTACAAAATTGATGGCCACTGTCACCTATCTCTCAAGTCTAGACTCAATGGATATTACTGTATAATGCCGAGTGGAACTTCTAACCCATCGTTGCATGCTTTTGAGTTTCTTCTTAATTAGTTACCATATATTATACGGTTATTGGAAAGTTGCAATTCTACCCATCTAAGAATTTTCTTTGTCCATGGCAACAACAACAACAACAACAACAACAGAATGCTATGGACTGGGATTTACTGTTTACATTCAGAAAATCTTGAAAACGTTCCTGAATGCCGGTTTTGAGTGTTAATTAGAAAATCCACATACCATCTCTGATTGTTTGTTAGATGTCAATATTCTACAAGGAGGAGCCCTTATTGTAGTGAACTGTAGCATGGAGCTATCGAGCAAAAACCGTTGTTGTTGTTGATGATTTATTTACAGGACTTTACGACATTGTGGTCATGTAGCCCCGTGTAGCCTACTTGGGTGTATGTATGAAATATGTCTGGCAACCTGTGTGATTATAATGGTTGTACTTGTGTGTGAATTTGTAATTGGGGCTAATGTTCGGACACGAGGTGGTTCTGGCAGGAATTTAGGTACTATCCCGGCTTTTGCTTGGAATAGAAATGGGAAACCACTTCCAGGATGGCCGAGGTAGGAATCAAAACCCACCTGTTCTCAGTTTTGCCTCACGAGGCAGTGTGTACCCCGTTGCAGCCCTAGGACCAAAATTCAATTTCTTGTCAGAGCCGGGAATCGAACCCGGGCTCCACGGTAACAGCCAAGAATGCTAGTCACTACGCAAGAATAAAAAAAGTGGTGGACCAAAGCTTCGAATATTTCTTTAAATAGGAAGCTAAAAGAAAAAGTAGACTTTTAATACAGTATTTGACTGAAAAAATCATTTGGACATTTCAATTTATATAAAAAGGAGAGAACAGGGATTTTCCCAACTTGGCGAGACTTATCGGAATGGGTATAACCTCTCCTCCTGTCGTTAAACATACAAGATAAGCAGTATTGACGTCCGATACACAATTCTAGAATCCATAACTTACAGAATTATTTGACCTACCAGGATAGTCTAGAACATAAAACAATGACCGCAGAGGCCCCAAGTGATTTTTGATAATGGCGGGTTCGAATCCAGCCAATGGCCATACTGGAAATGGTTCTCTATAGTTTGACAATTCAACTGAAAGCAATAGGCAAATATCGGAACGGTGTTCTAGTCCTACCCAATCGGAACCCCAAATGATTAATAAGAATACACATATGATATTATCCTCAGTTGTTAGCATTCTTGGCTGTCACCGTGGAGGTTCAATTCCCCGCTATGCCAAGAAATTAAATTAAATTAAAGAGTAACTGCTTGGCTCTGATGCGTAGTCTTATGGTGAGGTGCCTGAAGCGTTAAGTCACTTAGCGACGACCATATTAATACAGGTTGTAAGACACATTTCAGACATGTTTTTGCCTCAATTATTTTGAGTTGGTTAATTTTTAAACAGCTCAAAATAATTATTATGAAAAAAGTAATCCTTTCATTTTGTCAAGCTACATGTTCTTTACATTCTAGGAAAAATTGACGGATCTTTGACCAGAATGATGCAACAATAGTGTAGGCATCAGGGGCGCACCTATGGGGGGGGGGGGGGGGGACGAACGGGACCGGTCCCCCCCCAGGGGGTTTTCAGGAGTGGTCCAGAAAAGAATTTAAAGTACATAATTGACGAAAAATTTATTATATGACACGTGAAAAAAATACACAAGAGCAGTGGAGAGAGCGAGATTGTTACCGTGTGAGCCTAATTTTATTTACTCTTTCGTTTTTTTTTTTTCAAATCTCATCTCCGTGGCAACGTGGATTCTCTGAATTCTCTGCCCCCTACCACTCAAACCGGTTCAAACTGCTTTCGTCACTTAAAGTCCATACATCATTATTGTATGTGCATAAAGACATACCAGTTAATAGCGATGAGGTTTTAAACGAACTTGCGAAAAAACCTCGCCGTCTCGACATCAAGATTTAAATATAGTCTTATTTTCTTTTGGTTTTATCTACAAATAATCTGTATTATTTACCAATATATTTGTTTCAGTATAAATATACATTATCTTAATTTGATTTGGTAATAAATATCTTATTTCTTCCTGTATTGTAGTGATTGGTGGAAGCTTTTAGTGTTGTATTACGTAATTATTGATCAGCAATTAACTGATGAAAAGTATAGTTATAACGGCAGACTTTGCGGTTCGGTTAACATTAATAAATTTGTAATATATTAACCCACTAAAACTTGTTTTAACTTTTTAATAGAAGCTAAGTTTGATAACATTTTTCACGTCTCAGGATAGATAAAAATGCAGTTTTCTGCGTCCAATTTTTTTAATTTTTCCGGGGGAGAACCCCCGGACCCCCCCCCATGGCCCTCCCCAAAGTAAAATCCTGGGTGCGCCACTGGTAGGCATACCTACCTTAAGGATAGTAGGCCTACGGAATATAACAAATATTGCTTTCATTGATCTTGTTTTGACGATCTTGTACCAAATCAAAAAATAATACTTCATATTTATTATTAACTTAGCAGCTGGTTTGGGAAGGTTAGCTCTTGGCCGTCACTGCGGAGGCCCATGTTCGATTCGCGACTCTGCCAAGAAAGTTAATTGCGGTGTGAAGGCTGGAACAGTATACACTCAGCCTCGTGAAGCAAACCTCAGAAATAGCGGCTTGGATTCCTACCTTAGCCACCCCGGAAGTGGTTTTCTCACTTCTACTCCAGGCAAATGCTGGGATGGTACCAAACTTAAGGCCACGGCCTCTTCCTACCCAAATCCTACGTCGATTACAAATACACACTAGTACAGACATTACAGTGACACAGGTTATCAGACTTCTACACACACACACACACACACAAATACATGATTGTGCTGTCGCAAAGCCCCTAAGATAATCAACAACAACAGCCAGAGGAAGGCCTTGCCTAATTCATAACCATCTGCCAAATGGAAGCACAAGAAAAATAATAAATAATAATAATAATAATGAAAAATACAAGTAAAATAGGCCATTGTCATAGCACCAGCTTCTCTTGAACTAGCTGTAAATCTTCAAGTTGCGCAATGAACAGGTTAACCTCTTGATGGAAATTTAATGAATCACATTGTATATAATTGTGCAGTGGACTAATTCAGCGCAAGCGATGAGCATAATGTAATGGACGGCCTTGTTTACCAACTGTTCGTGATAGAGAGCACTGCGACGACAACACAATATTGCACAGTACTTACATGAAGTAGTGTCTTGGTGGCCACCCATGTCTTGCAATCCATAGAGTTGGCACATGCGGTGTAAACTGTAAGCACTGCTCAGCGCACAGAACAATATAGGCTCCGCGTCAAGCACAGGCACGACACTGGCTGCGACTTGGGACTGCATGTACAAGGACGACCTGCCGTGCTGGTAGCTACTGCTGCTGGGAGATAACGGGATAGGCAGAGCAGGGTCTAGCTTCTGGGGAGGCCTTCAGGCTTGAGGGATGTGCATGAGTCGGGAGGGGCTGCGCTCTGTGGTACGTTTAATAAACTACGTAGTAAACAAAACAACTGACAGACAATATGCGTCATCAAGCGCTCATGTCCAGAAGGTATAAATACGAATGACAGAAAATGAACGTCCCAACAATTTAACTAACTACCCAAACGTCACAACAACAAAATGTTGTCGTTGATTAAGAGCTGACCTTCAAAATAAAAGATTGCGGTTTGATCATCGCTCATTCCGATGGCATTTAAAGGTGCTGAAATTTGACAGTGTCGTGTGCATAGGTTTATAAGCACATTGATACAGCCTTTCAGGTCAAAATACCGCGGTACCTTGTTTCCTTTAACATCAAAGCAGTTAGAAAGGAACGTTAATACTATTAAAATAGAACTACCTCGTCGTACCAGTCATTCATGCTGCAGGATGGCATCAACAAAAATCAGTACGGTACACATCTAGGCCAGTCCCCTTCAGCTTTGTTGTTTCATTCGAGGGGCTTGGACATCGTGGTCATTTAACCCCGTGTACTTGGGTACGTGTGTATAATTTGTCTGATAACCTATGTTATCGTGGGTTCTGTAGAAGTGTGTGTAATTCAGACGAGGATTGGGAAGGAGGCGGTCGTGGCCTTAAGTTAGGAACCATTCTGGCATTTGTCTATAGTAGAAGTGGAGAACCATGGATAACCACTTCCGGAATGAGGTGGGAATCGAACCCACCTCAGTTTTGCCTCATGAGGCTGAGGCGCCCCGTTCCAGCTTTCACACCAGAATTGAATGTCTTAGCAGAGCCGTGAATCGAATCTGGAACTCCAGGGCGATAGCCAAGAATGCTAACCGCTATACCAGGATAATATTAGGGACTTTCTGAATTCAAATATTCTTACTTTCACCTCAACTTCGCATTTTTTTCAGTGTTCATTCTATCAAAAATGACCAATTAAGCTCCAAATTGTAGTCTATTTCGATTACATTTATTTGACACATTTGCTAAAATAAACAGAACATTTGGAATATAAAACACTACGGCCCTCTTTTAACCGCTTAAATGCTAGGTGTTTGAAAGTAAAATTAGCCTAGTTCCTTCACAATTCTTTTAACCCGAACTTAAATTTCGAGTACCATTACAAATGTATAGTTGTTGTTCTCGATTATTTAGGGGCTTTGCGACATCGTGGTCACGTAGCCCCGTGTACTTTGGTGTGTGTAAAATTTGTCTGATAACCTGTGTCACTGTGATGTATGTACTAGTGTACAAGTGTGTGTATATGTAATTGTGCTAGGATTTAGGAAGGAAGCGGCCGTACCTTTCAGTTAGGTACCACCCCGTTATTTTCCTGGAGTAGAAGTGGGAAACCACGGATATCCACTTCCGGGATGGCTAAGGTGAGAATTGAACCCACCTCAGCTTTGCCTCGCGAGGCTGAGTGTACCCCGTTCCAGCCTTCAGATCAGAATTAAATTTATCAGCAGAGCCGGGAATCGAACCCGGGCCTCAACGGTGACAACCAAGAATGCTAGCCATACGCAATGAGGTGGACTAAGCCATTTTACCATGATGTAACAGTCAGATACAAAATATGCAAATAAAGCTCCTTTTAATCTTAGTTTACCTAACCCGGAATAAAAGTTAAACCTGTCTGTTTCAGGCCGTTCCAGCAGAGCTGTTCGCCGGTGAGCAGCTGAGTACTCGCCGCCTTGCGTGAGTAAACCTGCAACATGGAATACAGCTCTGGTGTGGGGGCTGCCGTTACTGCGCGGTGGATACATCAAGACTGGCAGGAAGCGCATGGATTTGTGTTATGACCTTCGGCCAATGATGAATTGGCTATCACCCCCAGTCCCTCTCCAACCGTGCTCCGAGCATCACTGATGAGTACTCGCGTGTACGCATACTCAAACTTGTAAAGTTAAATAGTCAGCCCGAAGGTTAGTCGGGTCCTCAATATGCATCGCCATGGCTTGTATAAGATGAAACTTCGTTCAACTCACAACATTCACTAAACAGAAAATTGTTGTTAATTAATTTAGTTTCCTTTTTGCGACATCGTGGTCATGTAGCCCCCCACCATGTACATGTGAGTGTGTGTGTATGTGAAATGTCTGTGTCATTGCGAAGGCTGTACTATTATGTATATTTGCAATTGAGGCTAGGATTTGGAAGGAGGTGGCTGTGGCTTAAATTAGCAACCATCCCGGCGTTTGCCTGGAGTAGAAGAGGGAAACCAAGGAAAATCACTTCTCGGACAGCTGAGATGGGAATCGAACCCATCTCTTCTCAGTTTCTCCTAAGGAGACTGGTTGTACCTCGTCCAACCCTCAGCCCAGAATTACATTTCTTGGCAGAGCTGGGAATGGAATCTAGGACCTCTGGATCTGAAATCTCAATATGTACCCCGAGACTACAGAAGACAGCTCCAACTTTTGGGCTAAGTTCTACGAGCTACAAAAATCTTAGATTCCTGGAGTAGCTTACATATAAAATTAATGATATTTTAGGACAGTTAAAACTCGATGGGAGAGAGGTATTCATCCCAACTGACTTCATCAAATATATCAACTTGATACTGTAGACGAAACATCATGATGATGATAACTTGCTTTAAGGAGCCCTAAATGAATAGAATAATTATCAGATAATGTAATATAACAGTGTTATTGGTTTTACGTCCCTTTTAACAACTGCAGCTTTTAGAGACACCGGGGTACCGGAATTTTGCCCCGAAGGGGATTTTTAACGTGCCAGTAAATCTACACATACGGCTTCATCGTATTTGCGAACCCTAAAATGCCAACTGGTTGTGCCAGGATTCAATCCTGCGACCCTGGCTACAGCAAGTGAGAACGTCACCGCTGAACCACGCAGAAGAATTACTAATACTCTTATTGCTAACTCCTCACTAACTTACTAAGGGAAGGCGACCACCTCGTGGTGTAGCGGCTAACATCCTTGGCTGCTGCCCCGGAGATCCGAGTTCGATTCCCAGCTCTACCAAGAATTTTAATTCTGGTCTGAGGGCTGGAACGGGGTCCATTCAGCCTCGTTAGGCAAAGCTGAGAATAGGTAGGTTCGATTCCCATCCCAGCCATCCTGGAAGTGGCTTTCAGTTTATCCCACTTCTACTCCAGGCAAATACCAGAATGGTTCCTAACTTAAGGCCACGGTCGCCTCCTTCACAATCCTCACCTGAATTACAAATACACACACTAATCCAGCCATCACACTAACACTGGCTTTCAAACAGAAGTCCACACTCAACCAAGTACACGGGGCTAAATGACCACGATGCCCAAGTCCCTCAAATTAAACAAGAACAACAAAACTCAGGGAAGGAAGTAAAATGAACTCCGTGGCGTAGTGACTAGTGTTCTTGGCTGTTACCGCGGTGGTCCGGGTTCCTTTCCTGACTCGGCCAAAAAAAATAATTCTGTTCTGAGAGCTGGAACGGGGTTCACTCAGCCTCGTGAGGCAAAAGTGAGAAGAAGTTGGTTCGATTCCCACCTGTCATCCTAGAAGTGGTTTTCCGTGGTTTCTACTCCAGACGAGTGCGTGGATGGTTCCTATACTAAGACGTTTCCTACTCAAATCCTAACGTCTTCAAGTGTATTTAATAAGCACACCTACAGCCATCTCAATGACTCATGTCATCAAACAAATTCCATACACACACCGAAGTACACGAAAGTACATGACCACGATGTCACAAAGCCTCCTAAATGAATCAATAATACACCTTTCTCTTTTAGTCAGTTGTTAGGAAAGGCAGGTTACGAGGGGGAGAGGCCTGAACCCTCGAAAAATTAGGGTATCAGAAAACAAACGGAAAGATATGGGCCAGCTAAGGTGGGAAAGTAAAAGACACCTTAACCTCCGATACCCTAATACCATCGGAATCGTAAGAGACCAAGATTCGCCGAAGGGAGGTCGACATGAGATATGGAATCAAATCCCAATATAAGTAAGTGGAAGCAATTCAGGCTCAGTTAAGAGTCTAGTAGCTTGTCCACGTGCCACTTGTTGTACGCCCTGGGGGTGGGGATACCTCTAAGTTAAGGGTGTGTGAAACTGAACATTGTAAGTTGTAGAAGCCATAGTTCACAGTCGGTCATTGTGTGAACAAACGTGTACACGTGTCCATCGATTGAAGAACAACCCACACATAGGACTGTGTATTTCAGTTTGACCTTCATATTGTTGGTCATACGAAAGCTATTCCACTAGGTAGCCTAAGTGTTCATTTATAATAGTGGCTAGAGACAATACGTCACCAGCTACGCGGTAAGCTACTGTATTGTGTTGTCTTTTGCTGCTTTTTCATCGGTCAACACATTGTGCACAGTGAATCGGGTGGGGTTGACCATTTAAGTGTGATAACTAACTAATACTGTACATACTGTATTTTTTCCAGGAGTGTGTTTATATATTTATAACTTGTACCCCATCCAATACTCTGGGCACAGTCGTGTTGACCGACTGAAAAGCAGCAAAAGACAATTTGTATAGGCAACACTGAAAAAAGAATGGCTTCAAATTTCCACATTACTGCTTTGTGTGTTTATGCTGTCTGCCTGGCATCGTGCTTACTAAGGACAGATAACCTAAATATTTTGTTCTTAAAACTATAATAATAATAATAATAGTCGAAATTTAATGTTTTTCAGTCGGTCAACACGATTATACCAATTGTAATAGGTCATTCCCTAATACTGAAAAAAATTAACATGAGATTAATACTGAACCCTTCAGTATCGCAGTGTTTATATGCAAGAATCTTGATCAAGGGGTCGCGCTCAGTTCATAGTGTGATGTTTACGTTCGCCAAACAACATGCTCTACTGAGGGAAGGGTCATAGGATTAAAACTATAATTAAGAAAGGAAGTGACAAGACGTAAAATAATAACATAATTTAATGACTATTAGTGCAAAAAAATGAATATAAAGAACAACAATAATAATATTCCTCCCTGAATCTTCCCATGACAGAAATATCTATCAACGTTGAGGAGTCAGACGGATCACCCCCTCATAAAAATGTGGATCCAAGTTCCACTAACTTGCATTGGGATTTTATGTACGCGTAATGACTAACTACGAGGTATGAGTACTTGGATGACTGTTCGTTTACAGCGGGTAACAGCCACGATGCTTACGATCAATCATCTCGTAAATCAACGTTTACGGAAATAGGACACAACACTAATAAAAACCCTTAAAATTAATACTGACACACAATCTAAAATCTAATATTTACAGGAATCTCCCTCGAGACCCTCCTTCAGTGCGATGACGCATCTGACAAATGAGCTGCCAACACGGCCAATTGCTCAATACACAAACAAGGAAAAGACAGCATCGCACGTGACTGCACGGGTCACTAATACGGAACATAAACATGGAATGAAACCAACAACAACAAAAGCCTCACCAGCTGAGATTACCTTATATGAACAAAAATGCACGTTAAGCTAACGCTTCGGAGATTATAGTGATTCGTAGGCAACTCCCATTTATTTAAACAATTTTTATCATTGATCAGTTCTTATTCTGTATTTCAAGTAATATTACGGAGCCAACAAGCACTCCACTAATGACCTCGATGCAATCTTTTCAGCCCGCCTTGTGAAAACAGCTTCCCCCCTTCCTCAACTCCTTGTCATCGTCCAGCTCCAGTGTGTAAAAATAACTTGACCAACTGTCCCGTTATCTCGTAGAATCAACAGCAACAAATCTCAACCACATAAACATATGGTAAGACATTAATCGATATAGCCACATATGTCCTCGCAAGGTAACGATATGGACTTGGCACCAAGCTGACAGAAATCAGTTTACGCTGAAATTCCCGCTTGTAATGACCAATCAAATACACACACACACACACTGCTGGGAATGACATAACACTTTTCACACAGGTCGGTTGAATCAGATGCTCACAATCATTTTAAGAATATTAAAACCTACGAGAGAGCTGACTACTCTTCGCCACAACTCACATTGCTCCAACGGCAATAAACTCACTGAATCTGATCAATAATAAACATTACAAAGATTAATTTACCCTCCAATCTACTGTATGATTATATTAATTCAGTCCTACTTCTGAAACACAATATATCTCCGAGAAACGTTTCTTAACCGCATTGCGTGCACATATGCAAACACGGTTGTCCACATAGCCACGTTAATTAAAACAAACAAACAAGAACTTACGACTATGAAAAATTGTGCGAGCTGTTTCCATGCAAAAGGTGTGTCAGACCAAAACTAAATACACTACGTTAATCAACACAAGCAAGATATTTACAAACAAAATATGTCCCATATACCATAAGTTAACTTGTCAGATAATAAGAATATTATTCAGTACTCATCCTCGGCCAGTCACCGTCAGCGAACATCTGCAGCCATCTCCCTACTTAATGCTGCTTAGCTCATCTCAAACATCTCGACGGAGTGTTGACAGTTCCAAACTTCTTCCAGGATAAGCGTTGTCATCTCTCGTGCTGATGCAAAAAGTTATAGATTATTACACACTCGATATCTGCCAACTAAATTCACCGTTTTAGGTACTTATTTCCCCAGAACAGTCTGTTGGCGAATTGTCGATGATACTGTCCCTACAAAATAGTACTGTGACTATCTATCACACTGAATTTATAACACATTTGTATTAATAAAAATCTGTGTCCTCATGACACGCAAAGTACAAGTGTCTACGTCCTCAGACGCGCAAAATGTAATAATAACCTGTGTCTCCCGACACACAAAATGTAATAGTAACCTACGTCTTCAGACGCACAAAATGTAATAATAATACTTGGCTCTTCACGCCACTTATAAATGAACTGGCCCTAGGTATCGATAGAGGGGGAAATTATATAAAAATTTCTCAAAATAATAGTGGTACAGGAATGAAACAAATATCACTGAACTCGTAAATTTGCGCAGGTCAAGAATATGCCCATTAATTCTAGAATCGATCGTAGAGATGTTGTCTAGCCGATCTCCCGCGTTAATGCTAGCTATCGCGTGCCCAAGCTAGACTTGGCGCGTTCGTAAGCAATCTCTCATTGGTTCCACTTTTTCGTTAACTTCGCGGTTTTTATCAGACCTCGGCCTCGTAGGAGTGTCCAGTAGTACCATCAGCCACTCACGTTACTGCATTATATTTTTTCTAGGCGCGAATAGTACAATGAACATGTCATAAGCGTGTCTCACCACGCGTCCCTTCTATTTTGAGGTAGCCACCACCTGTCCTTCTGAAACATTGCTAGGCTCTTTCTTTTCACAATCCTTAAGTATTTAGCATTTTGTCAAACTGCTGCAGGTATGTCCCCGCTGTCTCCATCAAATGCTTGAAGTTTCCTCATCTTCGTCTGGCTATTTCATGACGCTGGTGGAAATATTAATTAATTGTAGAAATAAAACATCGAATCATTTATCCATCAGAGGATAAAGGGTTCAATACATACACTTGGATGACCAGTTTCGATCGTCAAGCGATCATCATCGGATCCATTATACTGTACTTAGGCTATTAAATCCATGTCTACAACTATGGATGATAGTATTTATAATTTGTGCACTTATTTAGTTGCACTAGTAGTTAAGCTAACGCAACTAGTCAATATTTGTTAGTTAGGCCTATATGCGATTTTTTGTTTAGATACTGAAAGTGATGATTGCCCTTCAAATATGCTCGCTTAGTGTGATTATCTGATCATTGTTAAATGGTCAGGTTATAGTGGATTGTGAAACTTGGCTGATTGTGTTGTATGCGGTTCAATTGCGAGCAGCTACTCTCGTCACGTACTACTGTTTAATGACTAACAAAATGGAACATATGGAAATTATGACGATCATGAACTGGAAGATGGAGTGGACTGGAGAAGACGGAACTAAACGAGACATCTTGGATACTCGGGAACGTTGCCTTTCCAGGCGAATGCGACGAAGGAAACCAACCCCTCTGGATTAAATGGAAATGCTGAGATCGACTCCACGGACATCAGGAGATTTTGACATCATCCAGATTTCCATAAAGGTAGAGGACTGTACAGTTTTGTCTTAAAGTAGTTTGAATAGTAGCCGTCACGTAGTATTAATTCTCCGACAGTTTATTCGCATCGTCCGGCTCCGTGGCTAAATTGTTAGCGCGCTAGGCTTTGATCCAAAGTGCCCCGGGTTCGATTTCCGGCCGAGCCATCAGGGATCTTAATCCCCTGGGGTTAATTCCCGTGGCTCGTGGACTGGGTGTAGGTGCTGTCTTCATCATCACTTGGTCCTCATTACGACGCGCAGATCGCCCACGGGCGTCAACTTGAAAGACCTGCACTCGGCCTCTCCGGAGGCCACACGATCATCATCATATTCGCATCGACTAGGGTTATTATTTTGACAAGACAGTATTTTCTTTGAAATAGACGATTTGGTACACTATGATTACAGGTATTTTGGATCCCTAGCGATATTCGAGTATTAACGTATTCAGTGACATAATCAATGGAGCCGTGAAATGGAGAAATAGCAGTTGCACTTTGAAAAAAAAAAAAAAAAAAAAATCTTAGTAATACGGAATGATGCAAGTCGACTTCGTACATATTGTGTAATATATTATTATGACTATGAGTTATGGAAGCATTTAATAGTCCAGCTTAAAGTCGCCAGTTGTAGTTGGTTGAATAATTGATTGCGCATGAGTGAGACGAATGGACAGGAACATTACATTCTACTGCAAGTGACCCACAAATCACTAGAAACTGTGAGTAGTTGATGATATAGCAGTAGAAGACCAGTATATTAAGGGATATTTATTTGTGTTGTAAGCATGATATGTATTGATAGAAGTGCAAGTCTGACAGACTCTATAATCCAATTTCTTGTGAAATTTTCTCCTGAGTGTACCTCAGAGAATACGGTACTTGAGGCACATATCTGTAGAAATTTGATTTGGAAGCAATGATGGTATTAGATGATTATTGGAGATTTATATAATGATGTTTATGTAGTAATAGATCTCACGGATAGCATAACATTGTCATATGTGTTGATTCAATGAGTCAACAATTATTTTGAAAAATAGAGCCTTTGAGCACCCTACGCATACATCATGTTAATGAAATTTAAGATACCAGTTGTGATCTGGGAGTGATTAATAATAATGATTATGATAATGTAAAACCACAAGTCATGCAATTAGATAGTCGGATGACGATGAAATAATTTAATGGTTCAGTTTTCTGTATCCATCATGTACGATGTTTGCATTAGGAGTATTATTGGAAGTACCATAATTTATAATGATATCCCGATTGAGTAGAACCTTGTTTTTGATTAAGTGTCAATTCAAATAATTCTGCAGTTATGAAAGACAATAAATTATGAAGGAAGACTTGCGACGATTTAAGCCACTAGGAAGGATTGAGACTTTCCGAGGAAAATAGTTTGCTGTAAATATGTTACCAACATGTGGTCCTTGTAAATATTATTTTAGCAAGAAAATTAGGGAGTGCCATATATTGAAAATATGAGTTGAAATGTGAATTAAAACTATAAACCTAGTCAAGTAAAATGAACATTATGGGCACAGTCAATACTATGCCGATTATGATTTCTAGGAAAGCCAAGTCATGTGAGGGATAGAATATCTTCTCTTATAGGAAAGTAATTTCCGTTTTGAATTTATTGCAAATCCCTACAGATTATGGAGTGCTACATTTATTTGGATTCAATAAATGAATTTGAGTTGCCACTTTATCGTATTCACTTTGTCTTGTGTATTCTATTTTTTCCTTATCCTTCACGTGTGACGTAAGAGCAGTGCAATATCGCACCCACTCGGATAATTCTAGCACTGTTCTCAGGTTTCACATATGTGTTTGTGGTTCATTGGTGGAGGTGGTTCACCAGCAGGTGCTGGTACAGTATGTACGTATGTATGATTACTAGATATTTCAAGAAGTAGTCATAAGGCTATCTCACTGCATATTACATTACAGGCTATTTTCCACCAATGCAAATTAACTCTTGATCCGTAGTTAAATCAGAGTTAATTCTGCACGTGCATTTCACCAGAGCAAATTTCTCATTAACTTTTGATAAATGCATCATAAAGCTAACTGGTCATTCTTGGGCACTCTACTCCTTAAAGATCAGTTAAAGTCAAGGGAAATTAATAGATGATCACGCATACAGTAACGGCAAAACAGCGGATGTTTAAACTGTTATATGTTGTTAAGATGTTTCCGAAAACATTTTCTTTATTTTCCTACGAATCGAAGGTACCGTACAGGGAATGTGTTAAAAATTAATAATAATTATTATTATGTTATTGGTTAAGATTGGAAACCACCTAAACCATTTTCAGGACGGCGGTAACGTTACAACTTGAAAATAACCTTTGAGATAACGGAATTTTTCCGTTCAACATTGACAAGAGTTCCGTTATGCGTTACGTTCTGGTCCAGATTCTTGCAACATAGCGAAGGCAGTACGGGAGGGAGTGAGACGGGAAAGCGAGCGAGAGAGAGACAGACTATAGTTTTCCCGCACCATCACTGCAAGGCCATCCGCGCCAGATGCACGCCGGCGTAGAGCCAGCGTGCCAGCATGTATTGTCTGTTCCAATACGTAACATTACCTGTCCTGGAACGAAATGGAACGTGAAACCAAACCCAGTAACTGGAACGTTGCACCACAGTGGCCGAGTCTGTACCGGTACAGCAGATTGGAACCGGACGGAACGTTACGTCGTCTACGTACACCTCTGTCTTACAGGTACGTGTTTCGTCAGAGGGTTGTTGCAGGAGGCGGGCGTGGCCTAAGTTAAGAACCATACCGGCATTAGCCTGAAGTAGTAGAGGCTGGGATGGTCGAGATGGAATTCGATCCACCTCTTCTGAGTTATCCTCACGGAGTTGAGGGAATTGAACCTCGACCTCCGGGGCTACAGTGAAGAATGCTACATGCTACACAATGAGGCGGTCCGATAGTAGGCCTATTATATACTAATTCGCGGTTTGGTAATCTGCTCTCTGCTTGTACGCACACTGCATAGTCATACACCTCCAGACACACAGACTGGCACATACACACGCAGTAAGTTCAAGTGTGGGGCTGATGACCTCAATGTATCTTGTCCCTAAATGTCTTGGAGTCAAGAAGAACGTTGAAGTGGTGCTTTGCTAATGGGTACGTTACCAAAACGTAAGGGAATAATGCTTTTCACCATCCATGGTCAACATAACGTTTTCAATCACACGCAAATCTGGAAGTGTGATTTCATTGGAGTCATGATGAACGCTGAAGTGGTACTTTGCTAATGGGTACGTTACGCACACTGCCAGCAAGGACGCGAGCACTCGTGGCTACATGGTGATGAAATGGCCTTGCCAGGAGACCGGTTAGCTTAACATCTACCACTGGGCCACGAGCTCATGATCCAGTCAAGCCTGTTGGAAATGATAATTGCACTAGCAACGTCGATATACTTAACACAGAGACGCAGTTTGTTTAGAATCATTCTAGGATTGGATTATCTTGAACATCATCTCCGTATACGGTACCTATTCTGTGGTTCTATGAAATAAGGCAATTTATGAGCATAAAGCCTGAAGGTCTAGCGAAGGGAGGAATGAGAGGGATAAATTGGTGGTTAATGGGGGTGTACAGGGTGTCTATTATGTACCTTTGGAGAATGATAGGTCGTGTAGGGGACGGGTATAGAAGTAATTTGAGATAGGGAACTTGGGGTCGGAGCGGCCTCCTTAACCCCTAAAATAAGGGTTGATTCAGGCCCTCAAGCCTGTAAGTTAGGCAACCGACACAAGCCCCTATTATTTTTCTCAATCCTTGAACTCTTGGCAAGATTCATTTCACCACGTGGCGTTGGCGTAACGGATAGCGTTGCGGTGAGAAAGGCCGGTAGTCCCGGGTTCGATTCCGGGCTTGGGCAAGATACTTTTTTTTAATGTTATTTTAGGTGTGAGGTTTGTAAGCTTGATACCTTCGGTAAATTAAATCAAGTGACTACAATACGACAAATAACATTAAAAAAACGATTTTGTCCAAGCTCGGAATCGAACCCGGGACTACCGGCCTTTCGCACCGCAACGCCATCCATTACGCCAACGCCACATGGTGAAATGAATCTTGCCAAAAGTTAAAGGATTGAGAAAGGTAATAGAGGCTTGGATCGGTTGCCTAACTTACAAAGTGGAGGGCCTAAATCAACCCTTATTGTAGGGGTTAAGGAGGCCGCTCCGACCCCACGTTCCCTATCTCAAATTACTTCTATATCCGTCCCCTACACGACGTATCATTCTCCAAAGATACATATAAGACACCCTGTATAAGAACAAAGCATTGAGAGAAGTAGGAAATGAGGACCTTTGCCTTCTTTGTGGGAAGGTTATGGGTGCAGCACACCTGATCAGGGAATGTAATGGCACCAAAATAATAGGAGCAAAGTTTGTAGATAAGGAAGACATAAACAGAATAGAAAGTGAAAATGAATATCACATTTTAATAAAATTACTAAATAGGAAATGGATGAACAAAACTTGTTAATGTTATCAGGGGACTATGGGACACGAATGCGACAGATGAGAAACACAACAAAGAGGAATGTGAAACAAATGTAAAGGTAGAGGAGATGGTATCCTAAACTATAAAACTTAGTTAAAGTCTAGGATAGCCTCTCTGTATCAATTAGGATAAGATTAAGATAGTACTTTTTAAAAATCCATTATTATTGTTTTGATAATTGTTTATAACATTTAGTACCATGTAAATTAATTGCAGGATCTGTGACTCATTTAAAAAAAAATTATGTTCCGATATAGTAATCTTACTCAGAAGGATTTTTGTATTAGGCTATCAGGGAATCACTGTAAATGATAATCACATGTAGGTCTGTGGACTGGGATGGGGTACACTCAGCCTCATGAGGCAAAACCGGGAAGAGGCGGATTCCATTCCTACCTCAGCCATCCCGGAAGTGGTTTTCCGTGGTTTCCCCACTTCTACTCCAGGCAAATGCCAGGATGATACCTAACGTAAGTCCATGGCCGCTTCCTACCCAAATCCTACCTCGATTACACATAAATACTCTAGTACAGACATCACAGTGATACAGGTTATCAGACTATTTCTACACACACCCAATTACACGGGGCTACATGATCATGATGTCTCATAGCCACTAAATGAATCAACAACAACATAATAGTTGCGTATTGTCTCAGGCCTGTATACTTAAAGCACATTTCACACGTAATAACACACACAGAAGACAATGCAACATGCCTGACAGATAATGATACCCAGTCATTGTGACAACAGCAACGTCGTGGGCGGTCTGGATAGCCTTCTATAGCCTCCATCTTACATTGGTGCTGTACCACTCTTAAAGTGCTTCACTCCTGTCTCCACCTCATCATCGTTAACTTTAATGAGGGAAAACAGACAAAAAATATCAGTTGAGGGACACAGAAAAACTATAGGCTATCCAATTTTCTTATATGTTTTCTCTCGATTTGTATTTACGGTATATACAGCCGCGATGAAGTTCCTTAGAGGAATAATTGGGAAGACACGGAGGGATAACATCAGAAATGTGGACATTAGGGAGAGAACTGGGTTCCCAAAACTGCAAGACAAGATAGAAACCAGTAAGCTGAAGTGGTACTGTAGCAGTTTCGCTAGCCCACCCTTTGCCTAAGCTATGTTGTTTTAATGGGCGCCAAGACCTCAATGCAATGTTGAAATCTAAATTTGTATTTAACAACGTCTAGCTCTGGCAGAACACCTTCAAGACTCTATTCACTCAGATCGTGGTATGATTTGATCATTAACCCAACAAACAATTGTATCAGGAGAAGGAATTGGTCTATATCTAATGCTACCTACTGAAAGCAAAAATTGCATTGTAAAAGAAATGAATTTATTATATAAAACAAGAATAGCAAAATTAATAATAATAATAATAAGTTTAAAATTTAAATTGGAGCGTTGCGATTTTAATATTACCGATAGAAAATTACGTGAAAACGGAGTCTGATAAATTATTGATTTTACTCTTATTCCCAAGCTATGAAGTTACTGAAATATGAAATATAAAACAAAGAGAAATGAGAGATTGCGTATTTCTGCGTCATTCGCGCTTACCACTGGAAATTGCCGAAACATTTCCCTCGTACTGGATGATGCTGTGAGCTTCCCACAGTCTCCTGGACGTCGACATTTTTGTCGATATATGATGAGATTCTGGTAGATTAGATAATTCTATGGTCCGTACATCGGACCCAAACACTCGTACAACCACACTGGTTAAGTATTACAAAAGTTAGTCCTCCACTCCACGGAACATCGGAGCCACTCCCGCGTACAACCGTACTCGTTAAGTTCTATACAGATAGTCCTCGTTCCACGGAACACTGAACGATATATGCACCCGTCGCATCCCCACTCTTCATCCGACTTCTAGCTTGCGTGGTCTCCACTGATTGGCTGCTCCCTACGCGCTAGATCCCCACTCTGGCTCATTACACTCGGCGGGAGGGAGAAGTTCCATACATTCGTCTTTCCTTGACGCTGCGACCCAGGATTGCGTCATGCTTTCCGACAAGATTAAGCGTGTACTTGAATTCCCAGTGAGTCACGTCTCTCGATATACCCTAACTGACGAAAACTCCGTAAAATTCCGCAATCACATAATTTTCTATGATAATGTCGTTCGTAATAATTTGCTTGATAGCGTTTTCTAAGACATAGAAAACCTATCTGAATGCTAATAATTTTTATAAAATGCTCCGAAAATACCTTAATAATAATTATAATAAATTAATAATAATAATAAATTAACATGAAAAATTGTCTTGGCTGAACAATTTGCCGCGTAAATAAATATAGAATGGCTTCCTACTGACTTATGCCAGTTGCATAAAAAACCCTCGAAAAACACGTTACATATTCGCCTCGGATCATCGGATGATATACCGTGACGACGGTCCATTATCCGATTATCCCAGACACGTTAATAATCCCCATCCAAAATACATATTACATAAATGAAATCACCCTAAATTACAGATATATACACTCATATTTTTTTCTTCACGCACTTTGCGTCAAAGTTTGTTGTCACTATGGATTGCACTTTGCAACCAGTCCAATGTTTTACATATAGAATAGTGTTCCACGGATATTTCCGCCTCTCAAATTTCTCTATGTTGGAGAAATAGACATAATTAATGTGTGAGCACTATGTATTTATGATGTCATATCACACGCATTGAAGGTGTTCTGATATATTTATATCTCCATAGAACTTCCTAATTTCACTGGAGGTCCCTTCCTTATGGTGAAATTTAATCTCACTTATCACTGAGCACACGATCACACTATTGTGGCAGCGCCTCGTGACCATAATACTTAATCTCTCTTTAAAGTAGATGAAATTAATATTGACTTCTGAAAAAAAAAACAGTAAATGCGCATTACATATAACACCAAATATTTCTGTGCCGTAATTTGTTAAGTTAAGTTAAGTTCCCGTAGACCATATTCTACTTAATACTAGTTCTCAACACAGACCCGTTCTCCTGACACAAATAAGACCTTTGTACAAATTACCTTAAATTACACACTTACAAATCTTACATGGCGAGGCCGTAAACAGAAATCACGTGTGCTGATATGTATGAGTTTCATGAAGGACTGTCTCGCCTTCTGATGGCCCATCTTTTGCCTCGTGGACGCCTTCAGCAAAAATACCCTGTTCAAGCGCTCACCCATCTCTAGGAGGCAAATGGATATTCACCAGCGCTACCAAATTCTGGCCTTGGTGTATCGAGACATTTTAGTGCTCAAGAGCATCCGACAATCCCGTCATATTTCCCTGTACCTTAAAAACTCTCATTTACTTACATACTACCCCCCTGTGCGACTTCTGATACGCCTGCCTGGAAGACCATCTCCTCCCACGCACCAAATACCATACTTACTCATTTGATAGGCTGGCTCGCCAGCTAAACACACTCACTTTATGACACATATTTTCGTAGACTATGTATATTATACGTCCCGTATAATCTGTTTCCCTCACTATTCTCCAGCACCTATGCTGTTTTGCCAATACGTTTGGAAGCTATAAATGTTACTGCGTCACCTGCTTCAAACCTTGCAAGTGGCTCCCTTAAATGAACGTCATCACGTTGCTCTACCTAGCATATTTCTCAGTGTCTGTAACGATGCCCTGTTGCTACTGTCCACACATGCACATATTAAAATACCGTCCTCTGCTTTAACCACAGGATAATCCCTACATAAATTAGTGTCCCTCGATAGCATGTTTGCAAGAATGTTATCTTTACCTTTAATATATTTTACTGTGAATTCGTATTCCTGCAGAGCAAGAATCCACCTACTAACTCTGTTAGAACTGAGTTTACAAGTCCTCATATACAGTAATGCATGGTGATCTGTGTGGATCTCAAATTTCCCCCCCTACTAAATACATTCTAAATTTCCCTAAACTGAAAACAATACCTAAAAGCTCCAACTCAGTAATCGTGTATCTTTTCTCTGCTGCTGTCAGTCCTCGCGAGGCTAAAGATACAATGCACAGATTACCCTCATCATCTTTCTGACATAATACTCCAGCAATGCCTATATGTGAAGCATCTGTCATAACCACATATTCCTTATCTTTTAACGGATATTTCAGCACTACAGCTTTCTCAAAACCTTCCTTCAGCGCTCTAAAAGCCTGATCATGCTTGGACTCCCATCTCCACCGAGTCCCACTTTTAAGCAATTCCCTGAATGGTTCTACCAACCCTGAGTATTTAAGAACGAACCTCCTAAAAAAGTTGCAAATTCCCAGGTAAGTTTTTAACTGTTTAACATTCTGTGGCACCTCTGCGTTAAGTATCTTATTAACCCTACTTTCTTCTGGTGTTACACCTCTACTCGACACTCTATGACCTAAAAATGTCACTTCTGACTGACAGAATGACGACTTAGACAGCTTCAAAGTGAACCCTGCCTGATCTAACTTCTGAAAAACTATATCTAAATGACCTAGATGCTCCTCAAAACTGCGTGAACTAATTACCATATCATCTATGTAAATGGTTACAAACTCTTCTGTGTCATCCCCTAATGCGATGTTTAAAGCCCTAATTAAAGCTGCTGAACTACTCTTTAATCCATAAGGTGTTCTACAAAATTGATAAAGGTTATATTTATGACTAAAAGCTGTAAATGGTCTATCTTCGTACATAAGTGGCATTTGCCAAAAACTGGAACTCAAATCTACACAAGTGAAATACTTCTTCCCCTCAAATGTTTGCATTAATTCCTCTATTGACATAGATTTCAGCTGATCTGAACTAATTCTACTGTTAACCAAACGAGCGTCTAAACAAATACGAACCGTGCCGTCGGTTTTGGGTACCGTGATCAAATAATTAACATACGGACTGTTAGAGTGCTCAATAATCCCATCTTCAAGCATCTGGTTAATTTGTGCCTCAACTGCACTCTGATAAGCGAAAGGTACAGGATATCTATGTCCTGTGAATACTGACCTATCAATAACGTTCAATGAATGGGTATAGCAATTGGCCATACCAATGCGATCCTCAAAAACTCTCCTATTACACAATAACACATCATAGAGCCGAACACATTGTTCCACCTCTATATTACCCTGAAATGCAGCATCACGTAACGAGTCCTCTAGACTTCCGTTCGTAATCACACTGCCCACAAAACATGGAGAACCCCGCTCTACGGCTGGCGATATCTCATTTAAAGTACAAATCACACCTACAATACTACTCCTCTGAATATGGTCATTGAACGCTACTTCTACTTCAGAATCTCCCCATTTAAATTTCAAACTCCCTACATCATAACATAAGTTACCAGACACTCTACTTAGCCACTCTGAACCCAAGATAACACTGAATACTAAATTTGGAATTACAAGGCAAATCTGCTTCTCTACATGATTATTAATTTTAATGTCTACTAAAACTTGCTTAGAAATTACTTTGGACCTCTTCCCAACAGCTGTGATAACAAAAGTGCTTTTAATTGGCATCTCCTCAAAATTTACTCCAGTTCCTTTCATTTTATCATAAAATGCACTACTTATGCAACTCTTCATACAACCACTATCAATTAAACATCTGTGTACGCCTCGGACACGTTAAATTTAACTATGGGGCTCTTACTAACCACTTCCTGAATAATACCTTCATCATTTAGTTCATGTAATAATTCATTTCTTACATTTAGGTCATAGGGTTCCTGTATAATTGTATGGACAGGGCATGCTACAGACTGAGATTCTGACCTTACTTCGCAGCCTGGTTCGCGTTTAAAGAACCGCTACAGCTGGCCGTAGTACTACTAACTACTGAACTGGTCTGGTTGTTCTGGGCTGTGTTGTCATTGTTTGGCTGTATATTACTACCACCAGGCTGTCCTCTTCCTTGACCCCTATTCTGGTTGTAATTATTGTCATTATAATTTCTCCCTTGATTTCCCCTGAAATCATTGTTTCTCCCTTGATTTCCCCTGTAATCATTGTTCCTCCCTTGATTTCCCCTGAAATCATTGTTCCTCCCTTGATACTGATTACCATAGCCATTTCCTCTGTTCTGATTTAGCTGATTATTATTATTTCTATTTTGAGCGTTGGCTCCTTCGCCACCGTTCCCTTGAACTTTCTGATGCCTGGCTTCATTAGGTCTATTATTATTATTACCCTGGTTCCAATTGAAATTGTCCTCATAACCCTCTCTCCCTAGTGCATCAAATGTGCTTAACAAATTTTCTACTTGTGATATTGTCTTTACATTCTGGATACAAGCAGCCTCCTTGATCCTATAGGGAAAGTGCCTAAGTAGCAACCTTACCACATCACTTTCCTCCTTCAAGCCATCCAGATATTTACACACTAATACCTGCCCTAAAAAGTATTCGGTCATGGTGGAGCTTCCTTTAGGGTTATATTTACCACACACTACTCCCTCACGATGCTGCGACTGAATAACCTCATTCCAGAACTTTTCACAGAATTTCATTTTAAAATCATTCATATCAGTAAATTTGTCTCTGTAGACAGCAAACCAATTCCTCGTTTCCCCCACAAACACTTGTTCTAAAATTTCAACTACCTGGCACCACTCAATACTACCATTTTCCAATCTCTCCCCGAATTTATTTTCTATAGTGTTCATGAACTCCATTGGGCACCCCTGTCGATTGCTGAACTTACCCAGTTCTACCTCCCTGTGTGTGCTATTCACAAAAACTGGCCTATTCTGACTATTTTCTTGCCTGATCCTAGCTTTTAATTTTAATTCTAATTCTGCGATTTTCTCCTCAAGCCTTCCTCTCAATACTGTTTACTGTTAATTTAATGTTTCCTTCTGATTCTTCTACTTGATTATATAGCTTTGCTTGTTTCTCCTCAATCTTGCTAATGCTCTCTCTATTACTCTCTCTTAAATCATTTACTTCTGCAACTATTTGCGAGTGGACTTTCTCAATTCTACCCCCCCCCCCCCCCAGCTGTTCTTTAACCTCTTTAGTTGCTACCTGAATTTTGTCAATTTCTCCCCCCAATTGCTTTTTGACCTGCTGTGTTTCCAGTTGCACTAGTTCTTTTAAAATTTCAGCCTGTGTACTGATTCTAATTTCTAACTCCTCCTGTACTTTTCCTAATTTCTTGTCTACATCTGCAATTATCTCTTTAACCTTCTCTTCCATTACTCCTCTGATTTCTCCTCTAATCTGCTCCATTTTCACACCAATTTCCTTGTTGTTCTTATCTAATTTTGCATTATTCTGTTCTAATTTTTTATTTAAAACTTCTGTACTTTCTTTATTTTCCCTACTGTTTTGTTCTAATTTTGCATTATTCTGTTCTAATTTTGCATTTAAAGCTTCTGTACTTTCTTTATTTTCCCTACTGTTTTGTTCTAATTTTGCATTATTCTGTTCTAATTTTGCATTTAAGGCATCACTACTAACTTTGTTCTGATACATGAACTCGAGAAGTAAAGTTTTTAATTCTGGTTGGCCGCCTACACTCCCTGTTTCAGTATCGGGATTTACCTCCGCTACCCCGGTACTACCATCACTCGACATACTGCTCGTATCATCACTCTCCAGTTGATGACCACTACGAAACCTCATCTGTCTTTCTTTCTCATCCCCCATAATGATATACCCTGATAAAGACAAATAACCCCCAAAATGCAGGCACAGAAATATATACCCTTCTCCTTCCACAAATGTTATTAGGTTTTCAGCCCCAAGTTGTCGGCGACAATTGTAGCAGTTTCGCTAGCCCACCCTTTGCCTAAGCTATGTTGTTTTAATGGGCGCCAAGACCTCAATGCAATGTTGAAATCTAAATTTGTATTTAACAACGTCTAGCTCTGGCAGAACACCTTCAAGACTCTATTCACTCAGATCGTGGTATGATTTGATCATTAACCCAACAAACAATTGTATCAGGAGAAGGAATTGGTCTATATCTAATGCTACCTACTGAAAGCAAAGATTGCATTGTAAAAGAAATGAATTTATTATATAAAACAAGAATAGCAAAATTAATAATAATAATAAGTTTAAAATTTAAATTGGAGCGTTGCGATTTTAATATTACCGATAGAAAATTACGTGAAAACGGAGTCTGATAAATTATTGATTTTACTCTTATTCCCAAGCTATGAAGTTACTGAAATATGAAATATAAAACAAAGAGAAATGAGAGATTGCGTATTTCTGCGTCATTCGCGCTTACCACTGGAAATTGCCGAAACATTTCACTCGTACTGGATGATGCTGTGAGCTTCCCACAGTCTCCTGGACGTCGACATCTTTGTCGATATATGATGAGATTCTGGTAGATTAGATAATTCTATGGTCCGTACATCGGACCCAAACACTCGTACAACCACACTGGTTAAGTATTACAAAAGCTAGTCCTCCACTCCACGGAACATCGGAGCCACTCCCGCGTACAACCGTACTCGTTAAGTTCTATACAGATAGTCCTCGTTCCACGGAACACTGAACGATATATGCACCCGTCGCATCCCCACTCTTCATCCGACTTCTAGCTTGCGTGGTCTCCACTGATTGGCTGCTCCCTACGCGCTAGATCCCCACTCTGGCTCATTACACTCGGCGGGAGGGAGAAGTCGTTTTCCGTTCCATACATTCGCCTTTCCTTGACGCTGCGACCCAGGATTGCGTCATGCTTTCCGACAAGATTAAGCGTGTACTTGAATTCCCAGTGAGTCACGTCTCTCGATATACCCTAACTGACGAAAACTCCGTAAAATTCCGCAATCACATAATTTTCTATGATATTGTCGTTCGTAATAATTTGCTTGATAGCGTTTTCTAAGACATAGAAAACCTATCTGAATGCTAATAATTTTTATAAAATGCTCCGAAAATACCTTAATAATAATTATAATAAATTAATAATAATAATAAATTAACATGAAAAATTCTCTTGGCTGAACAATTTGCCGCGTAAATAAATATAGAATGGCTTCCTACTGACTTATGCCAGTTGCATAAAAACCCCTCGAAAAACACGATACAGTACGGACATATGAGAATGGAAGATTATAGAGCACCAAAAAGAATATTTATGAAAAAAATACCAGGAAGAAGACCACGAGGAAGGCCCAGAAAGTGGTGGATAGATACGGTGAAGGAAAGCATAGAGAAAAGAGGAGTAAAAGAAAAAGAAGTATTGAAAGAAGGAAATGAATGGTGGAGGGATAGACAACTGTGGAGGTCCTTGATTCGCAACCCGACCCAGGGAACTGGAAACGGGAAATGAAGAAGAAGAGACCGGTACAGGCTAACATGTTTTGCAGTGTATTCGGAGCAGGCCTACCGCGGAACAATAAGTCTCTGCTTAGACGTATTTACTAACAAGATGCAGTCATTCCTGTCTTCAAACTAGAGCTGGTAATAAGTGATGCTCGATTAATCGAATAATTTGAAATTAACCGAAAACGATTAATCGATTAATCGAATAATAGATTAATCGGCTAACCAAATAATCGATTAATTGCTTAGAAGACACGAGATAAGAGCAGAAGTTTATTTGACAAGTCATCACTTAGGTTTTTATTTATTTATTTATTTATTTATTTATTGAATTAAACTTTGCAGGTGAGGCCGCCAGGGCGAGGCGCTAGTCCCGCCTCCCCAGTTGAATCCCCCGACCCGATGTCAAGCTCCAGGACACTGCCCGTAGATGCGGTATAGGTGGGATCCCTCGCTGAGTCCGTGGGAACCTGGAGGGTTATGATCGTGTGGCCTCCGGAGAGGCCGAGTGCAGGTCTTTCTAGTTGACGCCCGTTGGCGACCTGCGCATCGTAATGAGGATGAAGTGATGATGAAGACGGCACATACACCCAGTCCCTGAGCCACGGGAATTAACCCCAGGAGATTAAAATCCCTGTTGGCTCAGCCGGGAATCCAACCCGGGACACTTTGGGCCAAAGCCTAGCGCGCTAACCATTTAGCCTCAGAGCCGGACACCTGGAGGGTAAACTGACTACGAAAGAAAAATTGAATTAAATACAATGTGTACAAACATAATCTAGATGATGAGTCAGTTTCATTCGTCCTTTGCATAATGTGTGATTGGCAGAGTTCTTTGATTACATTCGAACGGATGATGCTGTGCGCAGGCTCGGTTGCAGAGTTCACAAACACATTCACTATCAGCGTTGTGTAAACCTTTCCTGCTGCAGATTCGGTGGTGGAATCCATGTATTGCCCCCTGGTGTAGAGGTGGTGGAGTTCGTAACCGGCTGTTTTCCATTCCTCCTCTCTCATGGCTGGTGTGCAGCAGAAGGCGGGGTCGATTTCTGCTGCTTTCTGTGCCCGTTCTTCCAGGAATGTTTCGCATGCTTGGGTTGGGGTCAGGTTGTGTGATAATATCAGGTCTTCTATGAATGTCGTTGTTCTCACCAGTTGATATGCCTGTACTAGTCGGGTTGGAGCGTACTTCGATACCCCAAGCGTCTTGTCTAAGTATCTGGCTTTTGACTCTATCCAGGGCTTTGACAATTTTGTAGTTCTGGTGTGGCCATATTATTTTGATGACGTAGGATGCTTCAGGGGCAATGTTCAAACTGAACAGTGAAATTGCTGTTGTTAGTGATAGGCTTCCGAGTCTTTTAATTTCCATTGTGGCTTTTATTGCGGTGATTGTTCTATCCTCGACGTGTCTTGTGAAGGCAAATCCGTTAACCAGTAGAGTTACCCCTCAGTGACACAGGAAGGACAAAAATCAATCAAATTGGGAAGGGTTTCGAAAAAAGAAAACAAAGTATTTTTAGCAAAGAGTTTGAATTCTCGTTTAATTTTTACAATATTGTTGTTTTGTTTTACATTGTTTTAGCCTAGTTTTCACATTACATTACATTATTTAAAACTATATTATTATTATTATTATTATTATTATTATTATTATTATTATTATTATTATTATTATTATTATATTTCAAATGCTGGCAATGGCCATAGTGGAGTATATTAATGAACGCCCGTAGACCCCCATCAAGTTCAATTTCAAGTAGTTCCAACTTTGGCTACCAGAGATGCCACAGTTACTGATACCTAGTGGCGAACATTGGAACTTGATAGAGCGATTCTAACCAAGTAACCTAGAAATTTAGCTACACACTACCGATTGTAGTGGAAGGTTCTTCTACATGCCATAAATCGATGGCATGGGTCCACTGGCTTAACTTCTCCTCCTAAAGAAGGAATTCTGAATAATTTCAACGCTCTTAAATATCTGACGACTTCGGCTGGGTTTGAACCCGCGATCTTGGGCATAGCAGTTCAGCATGCTACCGACTATGCCACCGAAGCCGCTATTTAAAATTATATGATATAATATATTAAAATTAATTACATGTCTGTTTTGCTTCTGTAGGAGCGTAGTTTTTTTTAGCGTATGGCTTTTAGTGCCGGGAGTGTCCGAGGACATGTTCGGCTCGCCCGAGTTTGTAGCTTCTTCTAAGCGGACACCTATGGGAAGAGCTACAAGCACCGTCGCGTGTGGAGTGTTGTCTGGGGAGGAAAGTTTGAATGTAAGGACTAGGAGTTGGAAGGTAGCGGCTGTGGCCTATAGTTAGGGACCCATCCCTGCATTTGCCTGGAAGGAAGATGGGAAACCACAGAAGGCCATATTCAAGGTTGCCTGCGGGGAGATTCTAACCTCCTCGCCACCCTGCCTGCCTGCAGCCACGCCGTAATTCCCACGGCTAACTCACAGGAGCGTAGTGAAAGGAGCGAAGTACATTGATTGTCATGTCTCTATTTTACTCGAAACTCACTGACTTGTGAGTTGAGGGTTACCACTTATTGTAGTCAGTCCGCTTAGTGGCGCAGTAGCTAGCATTCTTGGCTGTCACCGTGGATGTCCAGCTTTGAATCCCGGCTCTGCCAGGTAATTTATTTCTGGTCTGAAGACTGGATACAAGATATTTCACTCAGCCTCGTGAGGCAGAACTGAGAAGAGGTGGGTTCGATCACTACTTCAGTGGTAATCCATGGTTTCCCACTTTCACTCCATAGGAATGTCGAGATGGTACCTAAATTAAGACCAAGGCCGCCTCCTACCCAAATCCCAAATAAACATAGTAGTACAGCCATCATAATGAGACAGGTTATCAGATTGATTCCACACAGACCCTAGTACACGGGTTAGATTGATACCATCTTCGTTAAATAACACTGTCGTTCTCTTTCTATGATGATATGTGCAATGTGCGTTCAAAGCCAAAATACCTTTTACTACACAACACATACTTTCAGATATCAGTATCAGTGTATGGAAAGCCCTCACTTCTCCTAAGGAAAAAAAGAAGAAGAAATATATTGGAATGTATAGACCTATTACTCAAATCGAAGTTCTATTTTAAGGGGGGGGGGGGCATACTTCTTAAGGAGCCAAAACAATAGCGTTTTTAAAATTATAACTGTGCCTGCCATAAATCCCGTACCACAATTACAGTATATACATATCCAAGGAAACACACACATCTTGTTATTAGAAGTAAACTTCTTAAGTTTCAAATTCAAATCGTATTGTTTTAAAATTCATTTTTCAAAATTTGGGCCTGGCTTGGTGATGATCTTCACCGTTTCGGTGATATTTCACATAGTTATAGAAATGCTTGGACTTTTATTTTTTTAAAGTGGATGTTAAACCTTCAGCTACAAAACGAATATCACTCAAACATCTGTAGATTTAATCTATCTTTCTATAAAACGTTAAAACTATTTTTTGAGTTTGTTCAAAATAGGAATGAAAATATAACGCTTAATTAAAGAATAATATGGAAATGAGGAGAGCCTCCGTGGCTTAGGCGACAGCACGCCGGCCTCTCACCGCTGGATCCGTGGTTCAAATCCCGGTCACTCCATGTGAGATCTGTGCTGGACAAAACGGAGGCAGACAGGTTTTTCTCCGGGTACTCCGGTTTTCCCTATCAAAATTTCATTCCAGCAACACTCTCCACTATCATTTCATTTCATCTGTCATTCATTTAATCATTGCCCCAGAGGAGTGCGTCAGGCCTCGGCAGCCGGCACAGTTAATATCCTCGCCGCTAGATGGGGGCTTCATTCATTCCATTCCTGACCCGGTCGGAGACTGGAAGCAGGCTGTGGATTTTCATTTTCATGGAAATGAGGAAGACTCATTTTGTAGCTGAAGGTTTTACACTCACTTTAATTAAAAGGAAAGCACAAAAATTCCAATAAACATGGGAGATATGAGGGAAACGGTGAAGATCAGCACAAAACAAGAATCACCTTTTGAAAAATGGATAAAATTTGAATTTTGAAAATTTAAAACTTTGTTTCTAATAACAAGATTTGTGTGTTTCTTTGGAAATGTTTATTTTTGTTGTACAAGATCTACGACAGGCACAGCCATAATATTAAAACCGTTATTGTTTTGAATCCTTAAGCTACATGTCTCCCTTAAAAAGTAATTGAAGGGTCTGGTGCAAGAGGAGGGTGACTCCAGTTTACTATATTTTTCAGGAGAGACATAAAACTGATTAACATATTTCATATAGCTTGAATAGTTCTAACAGATATATTTTGAAGCGCTTAATTTAAGGTGGTAATGCATGGCTACAATTTAAAAGTTCACACCGTTTAATATCATTAAATATTAATATAAATTTAAAATGGAGTTACATCTCTCTTGCACCTAAATATTAAAAATAATTTGAAATAACTGAGAATGTCTCTTCATTTAAAACAGTAACGTGTAAGTCGATAAAGTGAATGTACAATAAAGACTTTGCTGTGATAAAACAAACAACATTAAACATAAAAGTCACCATAGTAAGTGGAATATATAATTTAAGATTTGTCTTCATCTTCTGCAAGGGAATCAGTTGAGATACTCTTCAGGGCTTCATAGTACCTCTGCCACCAAGGTCATCATGCCTTTTATTTTTGTAGGTTTTAATAACAGCTACATACTGGAAGTGCCTCTCTATTGCCCCAAATGCAAGAGGAAGTAAATATTTAATCACATGTATTACTATCAGTTTCTAGCGGATCTGCCTCATTCTTGCACCAAAGATGCAACTAATTTTAATGCACAGTTAGCTGAAATAAACAGTTTTCTACGAATTTTGGAGTTACCCCCAACTTGCACCAAACCCTTCAATTACAGAGAGGCTTGAGCTCAGTTATAAACAAAATATCGCTACTGTAGCCTATATGAAATAAACTCTGCAAGGGTATCGTCAACAAGATTTTTCTCCATCAACTGTATGACATGCAAATACAAATTTTGTTTTACTCTCTGTTATTGCAAACTCTCGTATAAATCAATGGGAAGTAGCGAGTACCGTACATGTTGGAAGGGACAGCCCTGACGGCTGAAGCGCTCAAGGCCGGTGGGTAGCAGACACACGCTCCAGTCAGCATATACGCCCCACCTCCCACCCGAGTGCCGCACGGATGTCCATCTCCGCCAGCCGTCATGCCTGCGTACGAGGATCTCAGGTACGATTTCGGAGCCTTGCAGTTTTAGCTGGCGGCTGATTTTCTGCACATTGTCCTCTTATAGTGTAACGATTGCGTCCACAGAGTTTCAAGATAGGTTTCGACCTATCTTACCTGATACTTTCCTTGTTAGCTTAATAAAAATCAAATATTTAATATGCTAGTTTTTAAGTAATAACATTCCATTGGGACATTATCAAGAATTTAAACTTGAAAGGCATGAGAAGTAATGTAAATGTAAAAAAATATTGTTTTAAGGTGAAAAACAAATCACGATGCCGCATAGCTCCGAAATGAATCAACAACAACAAATTCCACTGAGTTCTTGAATTGCGTTTCGCTCTTAGTTTGCACGTCCCTTGTGTGTGCTTTCCAGTCCCTACATGCACAGAGAGTACAAGTGTAATTAGGCAGCTCGTGTGTAGTCTGACGTGATTGTTTAATCCAATTCTTTGAAGAGAAATACAGTAACTATATGCATAGCACGAACACGTTCAATCTGATGGCCAGAGTACACAGTAGTTTCATTTCGTGTTCTCTGACTGTGATAGTCCCTGAAGGCTTATTTGATAGTTACATTTAATTTGAATGCTATTGATATTTCTTTCAAATAAAGTACACTCGTGTGGCTCACTGGCGTGATTACAGTCTTCAAAATGGAGTCTTGAATGTCAACAATACCGTTCCAATACGTATAGTACGCTGAAGCAAAGGAAACTGTGGTGCTAACTGATAATGTGGGCAGAGAGGCGCTTGGTTGCTTACAGAGGCTTGAAGACTAGACTGAAAGTTGAAAGGCATAACAGCCTATAATGAGATCGAAAGAACAATTTCAATGGTTGAATGAATGAATTAGTTTTAATGATTTCAAATTATAAAAGGATGACAGTAATGCTATTGGTATTACGTCCCTTTTAACTACTGTGAATTTTGGCCCGAAGGAGACCTTTAATATGCCAGTAAATCCACGGTCACGGTTCCCTCTCATTTGCGCACCGTCAAATGCCAACTGACTGTGCCAGGGTTAGATCCTGCAACCTTAGGAACTGTAGTCGAGAACGTTAAAGCTGCACCACATAACCAGTAACATTATGAGGGGAATTCTCTCATTCTTACCCCGTTGTCCTAATGATCGGTTGAGAATTCTCAAGCTCATGAAAAAATGGATATACTGTATTTTACAAATGCTTTTGTTGCTTTCATATAGAGACTCAGAAAATCATGGTCATCAGTTCGTGTATTTATATGTGCAGGTTATCTGTGTGATAACCTGAGTAGTTTGAGTATTTGGACGAGTGTGGCCTTGATTCAGGTACCATCCCGGCATTTCTCTAGAGATAATTGGGAAACAACGGTGAACCACGGCTTGAAGGGTTTAGATGGGAGTCGAAGCCAGGATCTTGCGTGAGCAGAAGTCCAACTAGACACCCTAGCCTAGACCATGAGGGCGACCTCAAAGTGCCTGAAGAATCCCTGACTCCCAAGTCAGGTCATCCCATTAACTGTCCTTAGTGCCCAAAACAACACTGTAATGCAGAGAAGCAGCGAGGCAGAATTTCCACTCCTCTCAAGCACTCCGCTGCTCCAATTGCAAATAATAATTAATTTGGTGAAGTGTTGACACAGTTGGTAGACAGTATGGGCTCGGGTTACACCGCTAGTCAAACCCACACCCTTAGGCTATGCCAGTATCACGCTCGGCAGCATGCATACAGGATAATTAGATAAGATGGTTGCTGTTGTTGATTCTTTAGGGGCTTTGCGACATCATGGTCATGTAGCCCCGTGTACTTCGGTGTGTGTAGAAGATGTCTGATAACCAGTGTCAATGTGATGTCTGCACTAGAGTGAGTATTTATAATTGAGTTAGGATTTTGGTAGGAAACGGTCGTGGCCTTGCGATAGGTACCATCCCGGCATTTGCCTGGGTAGAAGTGGGACACCACGGAAAATCACTTCCAGGGTGGCTAAGGTAGAAATCGAATCCACCTCTTCTCTGGTTTGCATCACGAGGCTGGGTGTACCCCGTTCCAACCCTTGACAAGATTTTAATTTATTGGCAGAGCGGGAATCGAACCCGAACCTCCGCGGTGACAGCCAAGCATGTTAGCCACTACACAACGATGCGGACAGAACGTGGAACAAGAATCTAGGGAATATGGTATAATATCATGATTTCAAAAACGAAGGTGATATCGGTAGGGAAGAAGCACAAGAAACTTGGATGCCAAGTAGGAGGATCGAAACTGAAGCAGGTGGACAATTTTAAATACTTAGGCGGTGTATTCTCTCAAGATCATAATATAGAGAAAGAGATAGAGTCAAAGTGCAAAAAAGCTAATGTTGTGAGTTCTCAGTGGCGATCTAGTGTATTCGGCAAGAAATAATTTTGTGTAGCGGCAAATCTCGCTCTACATCACTCTGCATTTAGACCGACCTTGCTGTTTGGAAGTGCGAGCTGTGTAGATTCAGGATATATCATACATAAGCTGAAGGTAACTGTTATGAGGGCAGCACGGATGATTGCTGGGACAAATACAGGGTCTTTCACTCAAGTTCAGGCCGCGCGGCGCGTGGAGGGTCGGACGAGCACATGGCAACTCACTAAGCTTGGGGTCGAGGGAGCGCCCGTTCGAATCGCATGTAAATAACAAGCACACATAATAACACATAATCGAAATCACTTGTCGCAGAAGATGTTGAAAATGTCCTCCACCTGCATCTACACATTTCTGGCATCTTCTAAAGAAATTTTCATTCACACGCATTAGTTCATCTACCGAGATAGCCTCAATTTCTCTCGTGATATTTAGTTTGAGTTCATCTAAAGTGTGAGGGTTTGTTGCATTAACCTTATGTTTCAATTTACCCCATAAATAAAAATTTAAGCAATAACACGTTATACAATCTTGAAATACCCTACAATAACAATTAAACAATAACCACATACACACGTTATAAACTTATAACACGTGTAACTTAAAATAGGCTATAAACGAAATAACGAAGTCAACTTTAATCGTCAAATCCTGCGTCGCAACTGTCTCATTTGCAATGTGCTCGTCTGACCTTTGGCTCGACCTTCTACCTTCAGTGCTGCGCCAGCCGTGCGGCCAGCCCCACTTTGAGTGAAAGACCCTGTAGATGGGAGCAATGGCAGGAGGGTACTCGTGATGAAGGGACAAAGGCTAAGTTAGAAATGAACACGTTAGATGAAGGTGCTCGTATTAGTAGACGAAAGTTCGTGTGAAGAGATTGGGTGGAGAGAGATTACCTAAGAGTTTAACAAGCTCGGCTGTAGATGACATGAGAAGGGGAGGAAGACCTATGGCGATGATTGGATTCAGTGTTCAACGATTCCAAAGTGAGAAGTGTAGAAGCAGAGGAGGCTGATGATAAAGGATTATGAAGACGACTTGTTCGCAAACAGAAGTTTGCAGACTACACTGGACACTGAAAGGCAAAACAGTCTGAAACGAAAATGAATGAATGAATGAATGAATGAATGAATGTGAAAATCCCCTTGGATTTGGTTTGCGATCAATCTTTGAGTAAACGATTGAAGACAGTATTATTACTACTGAGGCATGGATGCTGTAATGCCAAGGATGACTAAGGTAGGAGGTAGTGGTTCACATTTCACATGAACAATGATCTATTATGGGGGATGAAGTTACACACTATTATCTCCCCCTATTACTGTACATCCAATTAGTTCGATCAGTTCTCTTCATAATAATGTACAAAGAACCCAGCTCGGTAGACACTATTGTTGCTTTAAGAGTGGTTTCAGTTTCCGTACTTTTGAAATCCTCGCTCACAATAGAGATGAAGGTATTGTGTTGAACGTACCCACGCGTTTGGTTCTGACTGTTAAAATATACGAGTTAATATAAATCTGGCGTAAGACAAGAATAAAGTGGGTAGATATGATGCAAGGAATTATTAACCTATAGGTTGTGACCCAGAATTGGGTGGCCCTGTCTTTCGGGGAGAGGCACCATCGCTTTTCAAAGAGTAAGCCTGAAGACTTCCGATACTCTGCTCTTCAAAGACATGAACACGGACAAAGAGTTTTTACCAATAGAGGTCGTGGTAGGTCAAGGATCACATTGAACATTTGTGAATAATTGTTGTCATTTAGCTCTTCAATAATTAAGGAGCGTCGGAACTAATGCCGGTAAATCGACTCTTGCTGCATATGTGCGTTTGTGTTCCTGGGAGGAGTATTGAGTGAAAAATGATTTAACATTTGATTCTACAGTGAGAGCCTTCCATATAGAATGGAACCTCGCTGGGCCGTGTGACGGACAGAGAGTGATAAGTCACTACCAGTTGACTAGCATTTGCCGATTACACAAGAGCGGGTTGGGAAGCCCCGTATGCTGTCATTGCATTTATTACATATGGAGCTGGCAAGATACCTTAGTTGAGATAGTTACGACGTGTGTACTGTAGGCTATCTCGTATCCAATGAACATGGTCAGATATGCAACAAAACATAGAATTTTCCTAGTGGAAACTTATCTTCTCAAGAAGAAGTCTGACAGTAAATGAGTTCGTAAGTTTCAGCACCGTGCGATTTATACTTGTGAGAGAATCCCAAACAAAATGTAACTTATACAGAAACAATCCGCGTACTCTGGAGGCTCTCAAGAACTAAATAACTGCACTGATACCATATATCAGTGAGCATGAATTACCGCGAGTGTACCAAAACCTCCTAAGTTGCTGCAATGTGTGTTGAGACATTGAAGGACAGTATTTCCAGCAACTACTCTGAAATTCATGCGAGTAATGATTATTAAATACGTTAAAAGTCGTAAATGTGTTGAACTAGTTGGGCGCTACACAGCTGCTAGCGCCAGTGCTTTGCTCGAAAGGGGCTAGCCACAGTGCCCCGGTCGTGACATGGCAAATGCGAAGTTCCGTTCTGTAGAGCAGAGACTCACTGTATAAACATCTAACTTACTATCAAGATCTGCTCAATCTACCTTAACAAATCGTTTGAAATGTCACAAAGTTGTCAGTATTTGTTACGTTCTGCAATAATTGCTTTGCTTGACTTGGCTTATTGGTTTTTGTTCCGATGCTCCTCAATTATTATCACATGACACGATTTTTCATTAGGAAATATTTGCAACAAACAGTAATACTAATGAAAAATGAAAATCCACAGCCTGCTTCCAGTCTCCGACCGGGTCAGGAATGGAATGAATGAAGCCCCCATCTAGCGGCGAGGATATGAATTGTGCCGGCTGCCGAGGCCTGACGAACTCCTCTGGGGCAATGATTAAATGAATGACAGATGAAATGAAATGATAGTGGAGAGTGTTGCTGGAATAAAATTTTGACAGGGAAAACCGGAGTACCCGGAGAAAAACCTGTCTGCCTCCGTTTTGTCCAGCACAGATCTCACATGGAGTGACCGGGATTTGAACCACGGACCCAGCGGTGAGAGGCCGGCGTGCTGCCGCTTAAGCCACGGAGGCTCAGTAATACTAATAATAGTAATAATAGTCTATTAATTTACTAGCAACCCGTATCTTTAACAGCAGGGTTTTTTTCGACTCGATTCACTGAAACCGTTACTGCTTGGCTTCTTTTTGTCATAAATTAATGTTTTTCTACAGGTATCTTCTTGGAAAAATACTTTACATAACTTAATGGTGAAAACCGCATCAAAATCCATCCAGTGGTTCTCTAGATTACCCGTTACATCCAAGAATCGGGGACTTATACTACTGTATATAGATACAGGGAGGCGCACGAAATGTCATACATTGAAAATGGTTTATAAAATGTGTAAATCTGGGCTCACAACCATGTCCTTTCGTGAACAGAAACCTTATTTCATGCGTGATTCGACAGACAGCAGCACATGTCGCGCATGCGTACCGGCTTCGAGTTATACAGCATGGCGTACAAAGGGAGGTAGACGCGCGAACAGAAGGTGAAAACAGTGTTGTTTTATGCGGACACAAAGAGTGTAACTCGTACTCGGAAAGGTTTCGTGTTTATTTCCGTACCCGGTGGGTTCCCTGCCGGCAGATGGTGTATAGACTGGCCAATCAATTTTAAACAGAAGGCAATATACTGGAGAGAAAACGAACCCGTCTCCAACTAGTCCGCTCACCGGATAATATTGCTGCTGTGAGAGCGGCTGTGACTCGGAGCCCCTCCAAATCCACCAGAACTGCCTGTTTTCAGCTGGGCATCTCTTGTGAGTCAATTCAGAGAATACTGCAGTCTGAGCTTGACCAATTCCCATACAAAATGACAACAGGTCATAAACTAACGGAGCTTGACAAGCAACGGTGAGTACAGTTTGCTGCATGGGCTACTGCAGAAGGTGATCTCGTACTGCACAACACATGGTTCAGTGATGAGGCACACGTTTATCTCAACGGTGCTGTGAACATGTCCGGTTTTGGGCGAAAGAACGGCCTGCTATTGTGCACGAGGTTGAAAGTCATGGTGTGAAAGTGTGTGTGTGGGCTGCAATTTCCAGTCATGGAATTATTGGGCCAATCTTTATCAATGACACAGTCAACAGTGCGCGTAACATGGACATGTTGCAAAACAGTTTCCTTCCACGACTCTTTGCAACACGACTACCAATAGAAACACAGTGGTTCATGCAAGATGGAGTTCGTCCGCACGCAGCAAATGTTGTTCTGGACTCCCTGCATGAACATTTCTGGCTCCGAGTGATGTCCCATCGATATCCCGAATGTTTTCTGAGCGGCTCAATCTGGCCACCACATACCCTCGATATTAATCCCTGCGACTTCTTCCTGTGGGGATATTTGAAGGAGACAATCTACCGCCAGAAACTAGAAAATGTACTGCAATTGCAAGTGGCCATTGTGACTTTCTTCCGAGGGACGAGTGAGGACATGTGTCGTAGAGTGGTTACAAACATGCAGGTTCGTCTCGAAGCTGCTGTACGCCGAGAAGGTGGGCATATTGAACATGTCCTGCATACTGACAAATCATGCATATTTCAGTGAATATTGTAACGGCATTCTTTATCAAATATGCTGTATATTAAATATTCTATAAACAATTTCCAATGTATGACATTTCGTGCGCCACCCTGTATGAATATTATTAATTGTTATTCTCAATTTTCATTTTTTGTTGTTGATGCAGCTGACCCCGTGGTATACGAGTAGCGCACTTTTCTTTTACCTAGGAAGTCCCTGGTTCGATTCCCGGCTTCAGTAGGGATTTTAGAAATGACGTGAGGGTTGGAACGGTGTGCACTCAGCCACGTGAGGACAGCTGAGTAGCTCTCTGATCCGAGAGGCACATAGCATACTGACGACAACAATTTTAGAGCCAAGTGTGTTCTAACAGATTTACAACAAGGCAACGTATTTTGCGAAAATTTAGTGGCTACTAATATTAATAGCCGTGCGTCAATAATAGAAAATCACAAGTTTAATATTATTACCCACCATAAGAATATTAAGAATCTTAAATTTAGGCTAGTTATAGGCCTAAATAACACTATTACTATTGAAGTGCCGCAATTTCAAGTACACACAGGATAATTTTTATTATTCATGACCATTTATTTTATTTTCAGTAGGGTCAGAGACCGTCCTGGCATTTGCCTGGTGGTGGAAGTAGAAAACCACGAAAACCAATTTCTGGACGGTCGAACCCACGCTTTCCCGATGCTAGCGAGGTACGAGGTAGCGCGTTAGAGCTCTTAGCTACCGTGGCGGCTAACGTAGGATTTTGAGACATTGTTTTCAACACTAGGGTTAATGACATTCTTATTTCCGCCACTGATCTCAGTGTTTTCGTGGAATTGCCCTTTGTCCATTAATTATAAATTTGTGTGACTCCGTGGTGTTGATGTGCCACGTTTTCCACATACCAAGGAAGTCCCGAGATCGATTTTCGGCTCCGCTAGAGATGTGAGATCTATAATAATAATAATAATAATAATAGTAATAATAATAATAATAATAATAATAATAATAATAATAATAATAATAACGTTATTGGTTCTACGTCCCTCTTAACTACTGTGGATTTTAGATATGCCGGGGTGCCGGAATTTTGCCTTAAAGGGGATCTTTAACGTGCCAGTAAATCAACTGACATGACTCCCTCGAATTTGCGCACCCCCAAATGCTAACTGAATGCGCCAGGATTCGATCCTGCAAACTTGGGAACAGCAGGGAGAACGTTACCGCAGCGCCACGCAGCCAGTAGATATGAAATCTGACGCGGGGGCTGGAAAAGGATGCACTCAGGTTAGTGAGTACAATTAAGGAGGTGCTTGATACAAGAATTAGCACCCAAAGGCCTAAAATCAACGTAATGATACTGATGGTGTCGTCGCGCTGCCACGCGTAACCCATCATCCACAGGTTATGAGCTGGGTGGTGGTACTCTGAGAACCAGTAGCAATGTTGGTTAGTTTTATTATACTTCGAGAGGATAGAGTAAGAGGCCGGAGATTGTAAAGACATTTTACTAGTACGAATTTACTGCACGGTGAATATTGAATAAAGGAACATGTTACGTGTTACACTTTATCGACCTGGGGATTTGTAATTACCATTTACTTCCACAACTATTACCCAAAGATTTAGTATATCTTTTCAATACGAGATAGACAACTGAACTATATGGCAAGTGGTTCATTTGATTCCACTCAGGGAATTGTGTAACACGGTAGAACATGCGGAGAGTACTACGCATCAAAATAAACGAATAATATCGACTATCAATCTATTTGCCTTGCTATATGACATGCACATGATTTCAGACCGGATTTCAAATCAGTCTTTCTATATTACATGGGTTTGTGATACAGAAAGTCTGAATGATAGAACATGCTACGTGTTACATACCATAATCAGCTATTTAGTATGCATGTAAGTGTTAGAGATGAAATTCGCGTGAACATCTTTCTCCTCAAACGTATCATATTCCCCAAAAAGACTATAAAATTCCACTGAAACTTCATTAGTACAGTAATTAACAAGAAGTTCCGTGACGAACTAAAGAGCCTACTTTTCTTAAAATATAAGATTCATGCCAATGATTAATCTATATGGATCTAGCTAGAATAATAACGAAATTAAGTTTGTAATATCGAAATTTCAAATTAGTTCGAAATACTGAATACCTGGCAATTTATAGCCTAATAGAGAACTACAGTTGGCAGCCCTGGTGACTGAATATATTCTTAGTTCCATCTCTTAAGGTACAGAATACAAAATTTGGTTGAAGTCAAATGGATAGCATGGACGTTACATGCAGTTAAACATTGGATCTAACAGCGCGCGTAAAATCATGTTGGCAACAATGTCATGCATGTATTGGTCAGAAATAATCTGAAATAATATGATCTATTGTTGTGCCAATTTTGAATGAAATCCATTAGTTAGTATAGAAGTTACATGCATTTTAAAATTGGACCTATCAGCAGGCTTAGAATCATGTTGGCAGCACTGACGTATATTAGTTACTACAAATTCGTCTAGAATGCCAGGTACTATACGTGTGCAAAGTTTAGAGCTATTGGCTTGCATACTTTCTGATATATTTATATTAGGGTAACAAAAATAGAGACAGCATTTATTAACAATTGGCAGCCCTGGTTACCCTTAAGAATCGGCATGGTCATATCTGTTATGGTACACATATCACACACGAAATTTGGTTGAAATCCAAATGATAGTATAGAAGCTACATGTACTTAATGTTGGACATCTCAGCAGACTTAGAATCATGTTGGTAGCACTGACGTATATAAGTTACTCCACATTAATATAGAATGTCAGGTACTATACGTGTGCATAGTTTAAAGCTGTCGGCTTGCATACTTTCTGATATATGGGTATTTGGATAAAAAAATTGAGAGCGTTTATTAACCGTTGGCAGCCCTGGAGGGTCTTAAGAATACGCTCAGTCATATCTGGTTATGTACACATACAACATACGAAATTTGGTTGAATTGCAATTGATAGTGTAGAAGTTATATGCATTTAAAATTGGACCTATCAGCAGGCTTATAATCATTTTGGCAACACTGCCATGTATGGCCTCCTGGAAATTAAACTACAATATTATTATCTATACGTGTGCCAATTTTGAAATAGCTCCCATTCATACCTTCCAAGATATCCAACATGGAGCTCAAATTTCGATTGCGATTTTCTAGCAGTTGGTAGCACTGACATCATTTTCAAATATGGCCGTGAGATATTCAGGTATAGCTCTTTACTCCTACCAAATTTTGTTTCGATTGCTCCAGCCGTTTAGGAGTTGATAGGGGGGACACACACACAGACAGACAGACAGACAGACAGACACACATTTGCCCGATCTCATAAGTCTACTTTTACCTCATTTTTGCAAAATGTGAAAAGTAGGCTAAAAACTGTGTTACTCAGTAAGGTAGCCATGCGTGTTCATTTGCACAACACGGCTGCGATGGGAAGCTGCAGCTAGTCCGAAGATTGGATGTTCCAACACCTGTTTTAGTAGTGAGAAGAGAATTAATGCTTATTTCTGGAGTTCAATTAGATCGATTAAAATAATTTGTACAGACGTGATGAGATTACTATCGGAAAAAGCATTTATTTTCCTCATTGAAGACCTATTAGCAACCTTGAAGAAATGATTACTTCAATATGCCAATTAGATGTATTCTTCATTGTAATTCTTGTTTGTAGCTATCCTGTAGCTGTTCCATGTTGTAAGCAATTCTTGTCAGACAGAGAGTGTTTTATTATGACATTGTTGTGTGAAGAAGATCACTCTCTCAAATTACTGTCAATATTATTATTATTAGTCCCGCGGCATAGCCGTGCTCGTTTAACTGTGCACCACGACCGCGCGGGCAGTTGCAGCAGGTCCGGAAATCGCAGGTTTGATCCTGACGCTGACAGTGGCTATCGTGAGTGTGTTTTTCCCCAGGTTTTTCCACGCTCACTCCAGGCAAATGCCGGGATAGTACCTTACTTCAAGTCCCAGGGCACCTACCTAACCCTTGTCCATGACTGGCTGCGTGGCTCAGTGGTAACGTGCTCGCCTGCTGTGACAAAGTTTGCAGGATTGAATCCCGGCGCAATCTGTTTGCATTTGAGGATGCGCAAAGGCGAGAGAGCCGTATCAGTAGATTTACTGCCACGTTGAAGATCCCCTTCGGGGAAAAATTCCTGCCCACAGGCGTCTCTAAAAGCCGCAGTAGTTGAAAAGACGTAAAATTAATGACACTATTATTAATATTTATTATCATCCCTGTCCGTAATACAGTTAAACAAACTACTGCAATCATTACATCGATACAAGTTGTTAGACAAGTTCAACACTCACTCAAATACACGGGGATGATGACTAAGATGTCACAAGCCCATAAAATGAATTAACAAATTGTTAATTAGATGGCACTCAAATTCCTTTGTCAAATAATAACAGTCCGCTTCGTTGAGTAGTGGCTAGCACACTTGGCTGTCACCTCGGAGGCCCGGGATCAATTCTCGGCTCTACTAAGCCTTTTAATTCTGGTCTGAAGACTGGAACGGGGTACACTTAACCTCGCGAGGCAAGCATGAGAAGAGGCGGATTCGATTCCCACCTCAGCCATCCAGGAAGTGGTTTTCCGCGGTTTCCCTCTTCTACTCCAGGCGAATGCCGAGATGGTTCCTTACTTAAGGCCACGGTTGCCTCCATCCAAACCTCATCTGAATTACAAATACACTTATACATACAACCATGACAATGACACAGGTTATTAGACAATTTACACACACACACGTACACGGATCTACATAGGCACGATGTCGCAAAGCCCCTAAATGAATCGACAACAACAACTACTCTAGTTATAACAGAAACTATTTAAATAATTATTATGAAATTACGTGCACCATCGACTGTGTGATTAAACAACATCAATAATCCAGAGTCGCTACTTAGGGGGAAGTCCCAATTTCCTAATATATTATTGCCAACTTCTGCGCGTGAATACACTTACTAAGCACATTTATGACCATCTCGTGGCGCAGTGGCTAGCATTGTTGGCTGTCATCCCCGTGGTTCCGAGTTTGATCCCCGGCTCTGCCAAGAATTTAAAAGTCTTGGCAATGTCTGGTACGAGGTCTCACAGCCTCGTCATGTGAAATGGGAATCTGCCAGATTCTATGGCAGGAGGAGTGGAATGGCACTGGCCACCCTACCACACGCCAACTCCGGCTCGGGACGCCTGGTCATTGATCCCTTGACGAAGGCAAGGGCTCTAATTCAGGTCGCCTACGTCCCTGGAGGGGTATGGCACTCTAGTTTAGTTAAGCACATTTAAGCACAGTATTAAGTGTGAAGAGCCTCCGTGGCCTAGGCGGCAGCACGCCGGCCTATCACCGCTGGGTCCGTGGTTCAAATTCCCGGTCACTCCATGCGAGATTTGTGCTGGACAAAGCAGAGGCAGACAGGTTTTTCTCCGGGTACTCCGGTTTTCCCTGTCACAATTTAATTCCAGCAACACTCTCCACTGTGCTGGACAAAGCAGAGGCAGACAGGTTTTTCTCCGGGTACTCCGGTTTTCCCTGTCACAATTTCATTCCAGCATCACTCTCCACTATCATTTCATTTCATTGCCCCAGGGAAGTGCGACAGGCTTCAGCAGCTGGCACAGTTCATATCCTCGCCGCTAGATGGGGGGGCTTCATTCATTCCATTCCCTGACCCGGTCGGTCGACTGGAAGCAGGCTGTGTTTTTTTTTTTTTCATTAGGTGTGAAGAAATGTAATAATAATGTTATTGGTTTTACGTCCCTTTTAACTACTCTGGCTTTTAGAGACGCCGGGGTGCCGGAATTTTGCCCCGAAGGGGATCTTTAACGTGCCAGTAAATCTACTGACACGGCTCCCTCGCATTTGCGCACCCTCAAATGCCAGCTGACTGCGCCAGGATACGAACCTGCAACCTTGGGCTCAGCAAGCGAGAACGTTACCGCTGAGCCACGCAGCCAGCCGTGAAGAAATGATTCTCAGACTACTTTACGGGCATTGTCACACATGGAGTAACTTTAAACATATATTACAATAATTTGACCACGTATGTATGTCGTTCGAAAGCGCTTCGTGAGTGGATTACGAACAAATGTCTCGAAAAAAAAAAAAACACCGGAAAAGTGGAAACACACAATTTTTCAACGTATAAAGACCAAGATTTCAAAGTTACGCGTAGGATCTATTCTAGAGTTCTACTGGACCGAAATGAGCAACTATTATGTGGTTCGAAAGATTTCACTGAGTGGCTTTCTTAAAGACCGTTCTACTGTTCCATTCAACGGGGTTTATTGCTTGTATATCATAATAACTGACAACGATGACAATAGCAGCAGCTGTAACATTGGCAATGGGGGTCAAACATACGAAATTGAAAGTGGAATGTTCGGAACAGATTTCTAAGTAGGTTTGTGGCTGCACTGTGATTGCCTTCAAAGTAATGATTTAAAATAGCACACCATTTACGTGGTTAATTAATAATCGGATTTCTGGCCCTAAATAATAATAATAATAATAATAATAATAATAATAATAATAATAATAATAATAATATGTTGTTTGAGTCTTCAATCTTTTCATTGGTTTGATGCAGCGCTCCATGCCTCACTGTCCTGAGCTAATCGTTCCATGTCTACATAGCTACCACACCTTAGGCTGTGTCCCAATATTCAAGTTGTCTGCTATTGACTAGCTGCTAGCTACTATGTGTATGTGCTATGCACTACAGAGATTTGGGACATGTCTGCTTGATCACAGCCTCCTTCATAGACTTATGTTCTGAAACGCACTGGACTTACATACTGGTGCTAAACCAACACTCAAGATGGCGGTGATCTGCTACTCCTTGTAAGCTCTTTGCGCTTTCATCAGCTGTTTTAAATAAACAATACCTGAACGATACGATCATGGATGCGCCAAGATGATCACTTTTTAGTCGAGCCCTAATTATGGTTTGTGTTTAGCTTAAGTCAAAGACAACCTACAATTTACATAACCTACAATACCGATAAGCTACAATTTCTATAACTTCCTTGACGTAGTCAGCCAATCTAGCAAGCACTTTCGTTCACTAGCTACTACAGACTTGATTGCTATGTGATAAGCAGTATTGGATCACGACTTCTGACGTCTCATCTGGTAAAGTAGTCGACTATCTAGTTCACTACGGCTGAAATTGTACTATTGGGACACAGCCTTACATCCGAGACGATCTGTTTATCATATTCTAACTTTGGTAGACCCCTACAGTTTTTGTCTTCCACCTTTCTTTCCATAACAAAGTTTGCTATTCCTTGGAGTCTTTGTACAGTAAGTGTTCTACCAACCTATCTCTTCTCTTCATGTTTCATCTCTCCTCTCCCAGGCATCTTAATACTGTACCTCTTCATTTGATACTCGTCTACCCATCTGTTCTTCATCATTCTCCTGTAACACCACATTTCAAACGCTTCTATTTTCCTCTTCTCTGCTACGCCAACAGTCGAGATTACTCTTCTATAGAATGCCACGCTCTATACAAGTGCTTTAAAAATTACTTTCTAATACCAAAATCTATATTTGATGTCAATATGTGACATTTAATGTAGGCCGATAACCCAGATGTTAGGCCCCTTAAAACAACAACAACAACAATCATTTAATGTAGAAATACTTTCCTTGCCTTGGCCAACCTACTTCTAACAATCTCTTTGCTTCGTCGATCATGGGTCATTGTGCTTCCTAAGTAGCACAAGTCTGCTACTTCCTTTACCTTTTCACCTACCAATTTGACGTCAATCGGGTTTTTTGATTTTATTTGGCTGCATTCCATTATTTTTGTTTTACATTTATTGATTTAGCATTTAAAATCCCATTCAAATCCACTGGTAAGTCGGCTAAGATGACAATGTAATCAGTAAATTCCAGAGGTGTGAATATTTATCCTTGAATCTTTACCCCTACTTAATTCTTCTTCTTTCGTCGTTATGCCCATTCAAAGAGCGCGTTTGAACTTGTTAGTTGGCCTGGTGATTTTCGCCTTCTTATCCTCCCAAAATCTCTTCAAGAATGCACTGTGTTGCATCTTGCGTTCTGTCGACCACTTCCTACCAGTTTTCTTTATGGGTTTCTCCCTAAATTTATGGTTGGCTAATTTTGTCCTAAAAGCTCCACGATTGTCTATGATGTCGCCTGTGATATTTATTTCTTGGAGATCCGCCTTAGTTTCTTCTAGCCATTTTATCTTGACCTTCTTTGATTTGACTACTTTGAATAACCTCTTAGTTAGTCTGTCGCTGTTCATTCTGTAGATATGGCCATAGAAATTCAGGCGTCGCTTCCGTACGGCATCAGTGAACCTGCCAGTGAAGGAGTAGAGGTCCGCTGTTCTCCTCTTAATCCACATTCCATTTCCTCTCGTGTGACCATAAATTTTACCCCTACTTAATTATTTTCTTTATTTATTTTTATTACTTGTTCAAGGCTGTAGATGGAAAAGTGATAATTTGCAGCCTTACCTTATACCTATCAGAATACCAGTCTCTTTCTCTCTCTCTCTCTCATGTCCTTCGACTTGAATAACTGCCGTCTGGTTTCTGTATGGATTGTAGATCACCCTACTATTCATGTACTGTATTCCAATCCTTTTCAAAATGTCAAAAATGTTACTCCAATCAACATTATCAAAAGTCTTTTCTAAGTCTACGAATGCTACGAACGTTCTCTTATCTTTCCTTATGCCACCTTCAAATATCATCCTAAGACTTAGTACAACTTGCCTATTTCCTACGTTTCTCCCGAAACCAAATTTGTCTTCACCCAACTAGGTTTCTATATCTCTAGTAAATATTATTCTAGTCAGGATCTTTGAAGCATGAGCAATCATGCTACTAGTGCGATAATCGTCACATAAGCCAACTTCTGCTTTCTTCGATAAAACGTTGATAACATTCTTCTTAAAACCAAAGGGTGCCTCATCTGAACACACTAAGTGAAATAACCTGATCAGACCTTCATTACCTATGCAACGTAGCAACTCAATTAGTTAATCATCTATGCCTGGTGCTCCGTTGCTGCACAAGTCCTCTAGTGCCAAATCAAATTCCGAACTCAATATTAAATGTCCTTTCTCTTCCTCATCAATTTCCTCCTCCCTTACCATTACATGATTCTCAATCTCCTTACACCTATACAAACGCTCTCTGTAAGCTATCCATCTCTCAACCTTTTCTTCTCTATCTGTTAGACCCCCGCAGGCTGTTCCAGCCGAGCAACTCATCCGTGAGCAGCGGAGTACTCGCCGCCTTGCGTGAGTAAACCTGCAACATGTAATACAGCTCTGCTGTGGGGGCTACCGTCACTTCGCGGTGGATACATCATGACTGGCAGGAAGCGCGTGGTCTTGTGCTATGACCTTCGCCCAGTGACGTATTGGCTCTCACCCCCAATCCCTCTCCAACCGTGCTCCGAATTTCACTGCTGAGTACTCGCGCGTACGCGTACTCAAACTCATGGATTTGGAACAGCCTGTAAGTTAGAGGTTTTCCATTTGAGTCCTTAATATTACAGCAGTTAGTCTTCGTTACCCTCAAAAGTAATCTTAATCATTCGATAAGCTCTATCTACTTTTCCAAATTTCAGACAATTTTCTATACTTGCACATTTCTCGTTCTACCATTCTTCTTTTGCTTGCTGTTCTTGTTTACCTCATTTTCCAGACGTCTGTATTCTGCTCTCCCCCTTTTATCTCTTGCATTCGTAGCATTTGGATTCCATCCATTAATTCCAGTATATCCTGAGTGATCCATTGTTTTCTACCTACTCTTTCCTACCGATGTTTGCTTCTGCAGATTTTGTTATTTCATTCTTCAAGAGTGCCGATTCCACTGCATTTGAAGTTTGTTTAGGGTTCTTCATTAGTCCTTCACTTATACTCCTCTGTAAACTTTCGTTCACGTCCTTCTATTTCAGTTTGTCTATTGCCCACCTTTTTGGCTTTTGACTGTTCTTCAGTTTCTTCAGCTTTAATCTGCGTTTCATAACAACAAGATTGTGGCCAGAGTTTCGATCAGTTCTGAAATATCTCTTACAATCCATTTCGAAGTGAAATACCATGTCCTGTGGTTCGGATTCCACGTAAAAAGGAAGTCCAATGGCTCATGCTCTCGTGATTAACGGCCACGTTAAACTACAAGCTTCCTTCCTTTTCTAACATTCCAGAATCAGATTTCGGAATCTCTGCTCGACTGTAATGAAGTTCTGTAACACCCGGTCTGATCTATGAGTATGTACTTTAATTGTGGTTATTGAACCAGGTGTTAGTAATGACCGAATTTGGGCTCGGTGCAGAATTCCATCAGTCTAATTCCTCGATCATTCCTTTCACCTAAACTGAATTCTCTTTCTATCTTTCCTTCTCTTCTTTTCCTACCACTATATTCCAATTTTCCATTATTATAACATTTTTGTCACCCTTGACATACCTTAGGGTTCCATATATTTTTCGTAGACGTTTTCTATTTTTCTCATAATCGGTTTTACTAGTAGGCACATAGACTTGTACTACTGTGGTACACGTAGGTTTCGTATTGATTTTAGCTACAATAGTCCGTTCACTATATTACTCATATGGTTCCACCCACTGTCCAAGTTTCCTAGTCAATATAAGACCTACCCACGCGTAACCGTTGTTTTATTTAGTACTAATGATTCTATTGTCTCTTGACCAAACTTCTTGTTCTTCCTGCCTGTGCACATCAAAATATCTCAGACCAAATCCAACATCGATCTATCCATTTCCCTTTCTAAGTTTCCTTACCTACTACTGTTAATCAGACTTCTAATATTCCATCCTCCGGTCGGTAGAATGAGGGATTTCCTCTTTGTCACTTGTGTGCTGTCAACCCCCTCTCGAGCAGTCCCACTCTGAGAGCCGACCGGGTAACGAGTTTACAAGGGAGGAGTCCATCATCACATGTAATTATACAAAACGAGTTGCACATCATTGGGAGGATCATTACGGCTGTAGATTCCCGTGGCTTTCAGCCATACAGCAGTACGCAGCTAAGCCATTAGTTGGCTAATGTTATCAATGTATCCACCGTCTACAGGACAAGTAAAGAATTGATGAATTCTGAAATGCTGCTACTCCCCTTCAGAATAAAGTAATAAAACATGTTAGACCAACTTTATGACACTGCGCTATGTAGCACTACACTATGTTGCCCAACTGTATGACACTGCACTACATTACACAACTGTATAACACTGCTCTATGTTAATCAACTATATGACAATGCACTATATTATCCAACTTCAAGACACTCACTATGTTCCACAAATGTTTGACACTGCACTATGTTAACCAACTATAAGATACTGTTCTTTGTTACACAACTATATGATACTGCACATGTTACATAACTGTATTATGATGTTTGAAGGCATTTCTCAGTGTTGCCATAGTAAACAAAAGTTTGGTGCTTTTCAGTCGGTCAACACGATTGTACCCACATGAGATGAGTTATTTCCTTACCCTGAAAAAAAAAAAATACATGACATTAATAAATGCACGTGGATGAACAGTTTCGATCGTCTAGCGATCATCTTCAGATCCATTAGACTTATAGCCTATAGACTATGTTACAACTTATAGCCTAAGTGTAATGGACCTGATGATGATCGCTTGACGATCGAAACTGCTCATCCAAGTGTAGGCCTATTGATTAATCTCATGTAATTTTCCTCTGGATTGGGGAATACCCCATCTCATTTTGGTACAATCGTGTTGACCAACTGTAAAGCAACAAACTTTTGTTACATAACAGTTTGACACTGCACTATGTTAACCAACTGTATGATGCTGCTGCACTACATTACACAACTGTTTGACACAGCACTATGTTAACCAACTATAAGACAATGCACTACATTACACAAATTTGACACTGCATTATGTTAACCAACTATAAGAAACTGCACTACATTCTACAACTGTTTCACACTAAACTATGTTAACTAACTATATTATACTGCACTACATTACACAAATGTTTGACACTGCACTATATTAACCAACTACATGATACTGCACTATGTTACACAAATGTTAGACACTGCACTATGTTAACAAACTATATGACACTGCACTATGTTAACCAACTATATGATACTACATTATGTTAACCAACTATATGTCACAGCACTATGTTACACAAATATGATACTGCATTATGTTAACCAACTATATGATACTGCACTATGTTAACCAACTATATGATACTGCACTATGTTAACCAACTATATGATACTGCACTATGTTAACCAACTATGAGGCACTGCACTATGTTAACCAACTATAAGGCACTGCGCTATGTTAACCAACTATAAGGCACTGCATTATGTTAACCAACTATAAGACACTGCACTATGTTAACCAACTATAAGGCACTGCACTATGTTAACCAACTATAAGACACTGCACTATGTCAACCAAAGGCACTGCACTATGTTAACCAACTATAAGGCACTGCACTATGTTAACCAACTATAATACACTGCACTATGTTATCCAACCATAAGGCACTGCACTATGTTAACCATCTATAAGGCACTGCACTATGTTAACCAACTATAAGGCACAGCACTATGTTAACCAACTATAAGGCACTGCACTATGTTAACCAACTATAAGGCACTGCACTATATTAACCAACTATAAGGCATTGCACTATGTTAACCAACTATAAGGCACTGCACTATGTTCACCAACTATAAGGCACTGCACTATGCTCACCAACTATAAGGCACTGCACTATATTAACCAACTATATGATACTGCACTATGTTAACCAACTATAAGGCACTGCACTATGTTAACCAACTATAAGGCACTGCACTATGTTAACCAACTATAAGGGACCGCACTATGTTCACCAACTATAAGGTACTGCACTATGTTAACCAACTATAAGGCACTGCACTATGTTAACCAACTATAAGGCACTGCACTATGTTAACCAACTATAAGGCATTGCACTATGTTAACCAACTATAAGGCACTGCACTATGTTCACCAACTATAAGGCACTGCACTATGCTCACCAACTATAAGGCACTGCACTATGTTAACCAACTATATGATACTGCTTTATGTTAACCAACTATAAGGCACTGCACTATGTTAACCAACTATAAGGCACTGCACTATGTTAACCAACTATAAGGCACTGCACTATGTTAAACAACTATAAGGGACCGCACTATGTTAACCAACTATAAGGCACTGCACTAAGTTAACCAACTATAAGGCACTGCACTATGTTAACCAACTATAAGGCACTGCACTATGTTCACCAACTATAAGGCACTGCACGATGTTAAACAACTATAAGGCACTGCACTATGTTGACCAACTATAAGGCACTGCACTCTGTTAACCAACTATAAGGCACTGCACTATGTTAACCAACTATAAGGCCCTGCACTATGTTAACCAACTATAAGGCACTGCACTATGTTAACCAACTATATGATACTGCACTATGTTAACCAACAATAAGGCACTGCACTATGTTAACCAACTATAAGGCACTGCACTATGTTAACCAACTATAAGGCACTGCACTATGTTAGCCAACTGTAAGACACTGCACTATGTTAACCATTGATAAGACACCACACTATGTTAACAAACTATAAGGCACTGCAATATATTAACCAACTATAAGGCACTGCACTTTGTTAACCAAGTATAATACACTGCACTCTGTTAACCAACTATAAGACACTGCCCTATGTTAACCAAATCTAAGACTTTGCACTATGTTAGCCAACTATAAGGCACTGCACTGTTAACCAACTCTATGGCACTGCCCTCCGTTAACCAACTATAATACACTGCACTCGGTTAACCAACTATAAGGCACTGCACTATGTTAACCAACTATAAGGCACTGCACTGTCTTAGCCAAATATACGACACTGCACTATGTTAACCAACTATAAGGCACTGCACAATGTTAACCAACTATATGGCACTGCACTCTGTTCACCAACTATAAGGCACTGCACTATGCTACACAACTATAAGACACTGCACTATGGTACACAACTATAAGGCACTTCACTATGTTAACTAACTGTAAGGCACTGCACTATGGTACACAACTACAGTATATGACCAACCAACTTAAACCCCTTGGCACCACAGCCCACGAAGGGCCTAGGCCTATTAAGCGACCACTGCCCTGCTATTTGGCCAGCAGATTGTTGGGCGACGCGTTGTCTGTGCGTCGGGTCCTTAGGCCGTTATTATTGGTTTTTGTGACCTGGGCGCTGCCTCACTAGTCAAACAGCTACTCGTTTGTCCTCTCGAGGCTGAGTGCACCCTGTTCCAGCACCTCTCACGTCAATTTCTAAAATCCCTGACAGAGGCGGGAATCGAACTCGGGGCCTCTGAGTGAGAGGCATGCGCGGTACCTTTACACCACGGGGTTGGAAACTATAACACACTGTATTATGCTAATCAACTGCATGATAGTAATAATAGTTGTAATATAAAAATGTTAATAATGATAATAATTATTATTTTTATTATTCACCTTCAGAATATTTACATTTTAAACATTTATTTAATGGTGTATTTTCATAAATGTTCTATTTATGTCTGGTGTATGGTAGAACAAGTCATGGTGTAGTTGCTAGCATTTTTGGGTGTCAACGAGGAGGTCCTGCTCTGCTAGGGAGTCAAAATCTGTTCCGAGGGCTGGAACGGGATATTCTCAGCATCGCGAGGAAAAACTGAGAGGAGGTGGTTTAGATCCCTCCTCATCCTGGAAGTGGATTTCCGTGGTATGCCACTTCTACTCCAGCAAATGTCGGCCACCTCCTTCCCAATCCTCACCTGAATTACAAATACACACCCTACTACAGTTACCACAATAACAAAGGTTTTCAGACCAATTCTACACACACATCCAAATGCACGGGGCTAAATGGGCGCGATGTCCAAGCTCCTAAAATGAAACAACAACATATACACATACAACCATAACCACCACAATGACACAGGTTATTGGACAGGTTCACACACAGTCAAGAAAATGGGGCTACATGTCAACGATGTTGCAAAGTCCCTAAATGAATAAACAACAGCAACGATTCATGGTTGTGGTTGTTATGTTGTGAGTGAGAGGGAGTTACTGCGTGCACCAAGAGGGTGACAGTTCATGGGGAGCGCGAGGGTCGCGGTAAAGCTCTGCTCTCTATGTTCTGCCAACCAATGAAGAATTAATTTTAGCACTAAGGTTCCGTAGTTGGCACTCATGAACGCTGACATCAAACCGTCTGGTGGAAGCGGGAATAGTCTGTTTTGATTGATTTTCCTCGTGGTGTTGTAGGTTGTTTTGATTTGTTCGGTATTTTGATTATTTATTTGAATTGAATTGGGAGTCAATCATGCCCCTGCAAGGGAGGAAAAATTGCCAAGCACCGGGATGTAAGAATTATAATGCTAGTGAGAACAATACGGCAATTTTCATCTTCCTGGTGTTGACCATGTGTAAAACTAGTGGGCAATATGGACTACTCTCGAATAAAAATATATAGAGAATAAATGTGTGCATTTCATCTCTTGTTTGTTTTCTTACCCATTCTCCTTTGCATTGCAATAAAATTTGTAGTTTAGGGCTACGGGGAGGGGTGGGTGGCAGCCGGCATGCTAGGCAAAAAGTGAGGTTATGGCAATATAGTGTGCATTTGGACAGTTTTCTTTATATTCATCGAATATCCCAACAATTCTTTAGAGTAGGAGAGCAATGTTTATTTAGCCTAAAGGTGAATTAAGCTCTAGAACGGCATAACTGTGTCCTTCGTGACAAATCTATTGCCAACATTGATATATATCAAAATGTATTATTTTCCTATCTGGACGTATATTTCAGCGCCTAGCGAAAGGCGCAGATATGTTTGTGTTATTTTCATGAATAATCAATAACTCATCCCAGAACATACTGTTCAATTACGTGTAATAAAGGCTACTTTCATATGTCTTTTTACTTTTTATGTTGCCAGACTTGCCCGAGCAGTACATAGGCTCAGGCGTTGCTCTCTCTCGGAAATTCTATAACCAAAAGTGACGAATCTCTTATAGTTACATGATCCTCGGCGTGCACTGAGTGTACTTCTGACTTGGGATGACATCCAAGGTGCCGTCCACATATTACGTTATCACAGAGAGGGGTGGGGCCGGGGAATGGGATAGGGGTTCGAAGTTTGATTACATTGATGACGTTCGGGGAGGGTAAACGAAATGATTACGTAATCACTTAACAAATAACAAAAATCAACTTATTTTACGCTGTTCTCGGCTTTGAAGCCGTGATGACAGAAGGCGCGAGGGAAGCCAAATAATACTTCTATTCAGTTGTTCGTACATTTCTGGTCCTTCTTTTTCTTTTTTGCCCTGAAGGATCTCAGAAAACTGCAGCGTTATATTTTGTAAAATAAAAATAAAATTGATGTCCCTGAGTCTCTAACATAGCGTTTCTTGTTTCATTTATTTAACGTGATGAAATCAGAAATATTGAGTATTGCTTTGTGTTTACGTAACACAGGGAGGTGGGGTCGGTGCTATGATTACGCATGATTACATGGGGGGTAAAAATTGACTAAAAAGTAATTGACGTAATCTGTAGATGATCCCCAGGAAGCTACTGTAATTAGCAGCAGACACAGGATATCGTGGTTGGTAAGGAAGGAGACTCGCTCTTTAGCTTCTTACGAGACTTGTTCTCGTGCCAAATCGTTCTTAGACAGTAAATACCCACTGAGAACGAATAAAAATACCAGCTCCCAACTCACACCTACATGGAAAAGTAAACACCGCTACGAACGAGCAGTGAAATCTGGACATTAAAATTAATTATACTTTTTTTTAGAGCGTTATCTCAATTCCGAACCCAGTGATAGTTCGCTTTCTCCCGTTAACCATTATTTTCGTAAACAGGCATGGTTTGTAACACCTGTCTAAGGACGAGGCGATACAGATAAGAATACGAGTCCAGGGAATTTTGTATAATGCTAGGAAATTGGAAACTTGGAAGGAATTTCTTGAGTGTTGACTTTGTAATTGTCATGTAGAACTGCTCTTTATTTGGTCAACACGTATAGGGAAGCCCAATTATATAAAAATAAAATACCTACAAATTGTATGTTTCGTTACTTAAAATAATTAAGTAGCCTACATAAATGTTAAATAAAGTACACACTTACGAATTGTATACTTCACTACTTAAAACAATTCAGTGTGTGAATTTTATATCAGCCATATGGGGCCGATAACCTAGATGTTAGGTCCCTAAAAGCAACAAATATCATCATCATATTTCAGGCATTTGTGTAGAATATCTGCAATGGTGCGTATCTTCTTTTTCATTATTTTCCTTATGATTGGTCACGCCTCCCAACCGCAGGCCTATGTGGATGTGCCTTCCAACATTTATGAAATATTTGTGATAGCTACAGAAAATAGAGATAAATGTTATTCAATAATTTAGAACAACATGATTCTAAAAGGAACTGGACTAAGTTCTATGTTACATGTCTTATAAATTAAAACCAAATACCGATGAGAATAATAATAATAATATGAAATATATTTACTTTTTCATTCTGAAAATGAGATCTAAATTTACCCTGTTCGTTTACTGTGACCCTCTAATAATTTGTCAGGACTTGTTGTCCTTCAAATGTCTTTTTCAAATTGGATACTAGGGTAGCACGAACGATTGCTAGGACAAATGGGAGCAATGGCACGGGGGTGCTCGCAATAAAGAGATACAGGCTAAGTTACAAATGATCACGTTAGATGAAGCTGTTCGTAGGAGCCATCTCAGATGGTGGGGTCATGCGTTGAGAATGGGGGCGTATAATAATGTTATTGGTTTTACTTCCCAATTTGAATTCTGTGGCTTTTAGAGAAGCCGGGGTGCGGTAATTTTGCCCCAAAGGGGATCTTTTACGTGCCGGTAAATCTACTAACATGGCTCCCTCGCATTTGCGCACCCTCAAATGCCAGCTGACTGCGCCTGGATTCAACATTGGAACCAGCAGGCGAGAAATTTACCGCTGAGCCACGCAGCCAGCCAATGGGGGAGGAGAGATTACCTAAGAGAATAATGAGCTTGTCCATAGAGGGTAAGAAAAGCAGAGGTAGACTTAGCAGGCGATCGTTAGATTTAGTGTTCAAAGTGACGCGCGTACGAGTAGAGGAGGGCATAGTGCTAACTGCTAATACGGGATCACTTGTTCGCAAACGGAAGCTTGCAGTCTACACTGGACGCTGAAAGGCAAATCAGTCTTTAACGAATAAATGAATGAATGAATGGATCCCATGTTTTTACTCACACACGGACTATGAATTCATTTTAAGTTATGGTTTGCCAGTTGGTTTCTGTGTTGTACTTTGCAAGTCCTCGTCAGTGAAAACCACTGTTACCACACTGTAAACATGTACAGTAGATGAGAAAATGCTAACAGTAAGATACCGTTCAGAAAAATTATATAGGCTAGTTCTTGGAACCTTGATCGAGGAAATTTGCTGTAAAAGTAATTCAAACGCTTTCTATTCGGGTACCGGTATTCATCTCCGAGTTCTATGGCATTGTGAAAATCCGTCTCTTCTAATAGGAATATGGTAGGAACAGTAGCAATTACCACAGAGAAAGTTGAAGAGAATAATTCTATGTCAGGTTTCTTTATCTAGAGTCGAATTTGTGAATTACTTCTCGTAATTTTGCATAATGATGAAAGCTTGAAGTTGTGATGGTCAAACATCACCATTCACAAAACAACTGCATTACGAACAGGGATGAAGTAGGTGCCTCAGGACTTGAAATAATGTAGCCTACTATCCCAGCATTTGTGTAGAGCAGTGGCTATCAATCTTTGGCAGCTGATGCTCCGCTTTTCAGATTCGGATGGTCATCGCCCCCCTCCCCCCGTGACTTCGATAACCTCTTCAATAAACTGACGTGTTTCGGCCGGCTGCATGGCTCAGCGGTAACGTTCTCGCTTGCTGGGCCCAAGGTTGCAGGTTCGTATCCTGGCGCAGTCAGCTGGCATTTGAGGGTGCGCAAATGCGAGGGAGCCGCCGTGTCTGTAGATTTACTGGCACGTTAAAGATCCCCTTCGGGGCGAAATTCTGGCACCCCGGCGTCTCTAAAAGCCAGAGTAGTTAAAAGGGACGTAAAACTAAGAACATTATTATTATTATTATTAAACTGACGTGCAGGATATAGATCTAACCTAATAACACTACATAATGGACTAGCCAACTTATAAAAATTATAAAACTTTGTATGTAACAATAATACTGGAAAATGTCAACTACTACATCGTTGATGAGTTGAAACACGTCGCGCATGGTCATAGTTAACTTTCACGCAAGTAGGTCCAAAAAGTGTGCAATTAAACGTGCGTTGAGTGGTTTTGTTCTCGCATACGCTCTCAAGCTTGATTTTGCTCCGTACAACACTGCAAATTCCTTATTTCACCTCCAACCTCGCGGCTCCGCAGAGGTTTGTGCTGACAGTTGGCAATTACCAGTGCTTTTAAACGATTGACTTGGCGTGACAATCACGTGGAGAGATTCGAAAAATGTTTATTTCACAAAATAGTAATATTAGGGTTTAAAATAAATACATAGAAATCACATCACCCTCCCCCCTGGTAAACCTCTACGCCCCCCAGGTTGGGAACCCATGATCTAGAGGGAGTGCGGGAAAACCCTGGGAAAAAAACACACTCAGGATAACCGCTATCAGCAACGGGATTTGAACCTCCGATCTCAGGACTTGCTGTTGCTGCCCTTGCGGTCGTTGTGCATGATTTAACGAGCATAACATATCCTAGTCCTTAATATTATTTATACACGTACTCAGTAAAGGCCAATGCAGTTATGGGCTTAATGTTGATTATGAACTGTTGTGTCTTTAATGACGCAGTAAAGGCACGGTGCTGATGACCAAGAAACCCAAAGCCTCTTATTGCAACCACAGCAACAACAATAAATCCTTGCCCAATGAATATTGAAACACATACGCAGTAAATCCCCAAAATGCCACATCCAATCCTAGCCCCAATTAATATTGATATATATAAGCAGTAAATGGCGTTCGGTTCGTAACTATGTAGCGTGTACTTCCGCGTTACACAATACTTCGACGTGAACTGTACTGTCTGCACGGTGGTGTCGTCACGGGCTCAAGTTTGTAATTCCATTACATCAGACTGGTGGTGACAAATGTGAAGCGAGAGGGCGAGAGAGTGACTGTGAACAGGCTCACCCGCAAGCTTCAAGGTCAAGGACAATCGTCTAACTAAACCAAACCTCTGGTTTGTAGTGTTGACCATGATGCTCATCGATCATCATTGTTGTTACATGGGTCATTCACCTGCCACAAGAGCGCACGCTTAGCACTAGAGTGTTGTGCTGTTTCAGTGTAATTTAAGGCTCGGTCAAAAACCGTCCGCTGTCAACTCTCTATCGTATAATATTGCGTCATCCTGGTCAACCAGATGTCGGCCTACCTCAGTGGACTGGACTAGTGGGCAGTTGAGATTTTCCACAAAGTTTGCGCGAACTTGAATTGCTGACGAATAGATAAATTAATAGATCTTGTACGCCAGTGCGCTTTTTTATAGCCTATGATTTGCGTCATTCTGACTACAAGGATGTGGTGAAGAAAGCAGAAGTATGTGGATAGATTGCGAGGAAATTGGATCAAAGCAGTGTGTCATTACTTGGCTACATTTTTATTACCGCATTCATATATTCGAAATTCAAACAAGACGTAATTCAGTATAAATATAATAGTCTATATACAAGTATGAAAAATCCACAGCCTGCTTCCAGTCTCCAACCGGGTCAGGAATGGAATGAATGAAGCCCGCATCTAGCGGCGAGGATATGAATTGTGCCGGCTGCCGAGGCCTGACACACTCCTCTGGGGCAATGATTAAATGAATGACAGATGAAATGAAATGATAGTGGAGAGTGTTGCTGGAATGAAATTGTGACAGGGAAAACCGGAGTACCCGGAGAAAAACCTGTCTGCCTCCGTTTTGTCCAGCACAGATCTCACATGGAGTGACCGGGATTTGAACCACGGGCCCAGCGGTGAGAGGCCGGCGTGCTGCCGCCTAAGCCATGGAGGCTTATATACAAGTATATTAAGAGCAAATAATAGGGATTTGTTTAGATGCGAACTTGAAAAGTAGATGAACTAGAAAGAAAGAAAGAAAGAAAGAAAGAAAGAAAGAAAGAAAGAGAAAGCAGCAACGTAACATCGAATAACTCAGGAAGCAGGGATCAGAGAGGATGAAACAAATGTGAACAGAGAGGAAGAGGACATTTAGCAAGAATTAAAGTACGGCATTGATTTAACGTGCTCTATAAAAGTGTTATTCGAATAAATAATAATATACAAGTATAGACTAATAATCATTGTACCGACAGTGGTAGCCACACTTGCTAACGCGCAGCTCTAATCCATGGGGCCAAGCTCTCCGCGGACTCGGTAGACGTGGGTTCGAGTCCCACCGTCAGCGGAACTCGAAATGATTTTCCGTGGTTTCCCTATTTTCAACTCCAGCGAAATGCTGGGATGGTACCTTCTGACAGGCCACGGCTGCTTCCTTCCACATCCTTGCCCAGTTTCATTCACCATCATTCATTTCATCCCTCAATAACTCCTCTCATGAGGTTGGCGTCAGGTAGGGCATCCGGCCATAAAAACCATCCGCCACGCAGTCTTTCATCGCATCTCATCCCCAACCGCGTTGAAAAACGGGAATTACAAGGGGCAGACATACAGTACATACAATAATGATTGTAGGTCAATTGTACAACGTAAATGAAATTTAATGAAAAGATAATTAAAGCAAAATGTTCGATATCATGATTCATGTACGATTTTTGAAGTGATGAACGAAATTGTTACGTACAGCAAGGGAAGCATCATATGATGTTTCACTCAATCGTGAAGTGTCTTCTGCTAATTATTCTTTCTCATCAGTCCTGATATCTTTTGTTAGCTCTAATGAAATAGTGAAGGCAACAAGTAGCTTCCATTATCTTCAAGCACCCATTTTCTTTTTCGTCGTGCTCAATTCAAAGCGAACAGAAGATGCAATACTTCTTCTTCGCCGGACGAACTGCTGGCCATGTTGAACTAAAAACAAGGAAAGAAAGGCGAATTTTCGAAACTCCGAATTGGATTAGATCACGCAATACGCACTTGATCGCGACTGTTTTCCCACTGGTTCGCCTTGACTTGTCCGTATTCTGTTTGACCGCTCTAGTCCGTGGCGGTCTGAGGTGGTTCCCTCCGCGCGGACTGACCGCTTCCTGTTTGACCGAGCCTTATTAATGTCCGCGGTGCGGACGTCTTCCCCATGACAGTGAGATACGCGTTTAAAGAGTCCATTTAGCTAGCCAGGCACATTTCTCGACATTGACCACGCTCAAGACCACCGAGCGTTACTTAAGCGATTATATAATACCTATTTAGGTCACACACGTACACATGGCAAGGTACCAAGCGCATGTTGATGCATATCGTAGCGTTGAGAAGTGGTAGTGCCAGCAGTGGTGCGAAGAAATAAGTACTACTAAGTAGAATTTCCTGCGTACAGGAGTAAAATGTGTCATTAAATTTTACTAGTCCCATAAGAATCTAATCGGATCCTTACCTTTTTCAGCTCTCTGCCACCTCTCGTGGAAATGTCTGTCTGTTGAAATACAGCATGCTCGGCGGCACCCGTGTAGTTTGAAGGCATTCAACTTACCTGTAGAAAGACAAAAGACAAATTAATTTCATTGAAAGAAAATGTGATGAAAGATAGAGAGAGAAAACAAATATCGTTCAATTTTGGTGAAACTTTTGTTGTTGTTATTGTCGTTGTTACTGATTCATTGTAGGGAATAAGGATATCTTGGTCATCAGTCCTGTGTGCTTGGCGTATGTTGGATTTGTCCAGTAACTTGAGTTTCTGACCCCGCGGCGTAGCCGTGCGAGTTAATGCACTCAGAACGACCGCGATGGGGAGCTACAGTAAGTCCAGAGATCGGAGGTTCGAATAGCCTACCGCCGCTGACAGCGGCTTTTCTGAGTGCGATGTCTGGATCTACAGTTTCAACTCAAGAGATGAATATGAATTGAGAAATTGCCTTACTGGTGGGATTTGAGTCTTCCTCGTTACCCTCCTTTAATCCTTTGTATTAAATTGATAATTTTTGTGGGAACTTCTACTGTATTTAAATACGAGTTTGCATGTCATTTCATCAGTAGGTTTGACGCCAACCCATAACAATCATTTTTAATTAGATTCTTCCTTTCCCCAGGCATCGTGATCATGTAGCCCCATATACTTGGGTGTGTATATAATTTGTCTGATAACCTGTGTCACTGTGATGTCTGCACTAGTGTGTGTATTTGTAATTAATGGTAGGATTTGGGGAGGAAGCGGCCGTGGTCCTATGTTAGGTAGTCTACCATTCCGGCATTTGCCTGGAGTAGAAATGGGAAACCACTTACAACCATTTGCAGGATGGCTAAGGCAGGAATTGAACCCGGGTCTCTGCGGTGACATTCAAGAATGCTAGTCACTACGCAACGAGGTGGGCTCATAACAAACAGACAGAGGCCATATTTGGTCACTATACTCCTCAACCGGGTTAAATTGTAAGATTCAGCCAGAAATTCAAAATATTAATACATTATTCATATGGATTTTCATATTTTTGGCACATAGTGAATCATCTCAGAGTAGAATATAGGCCCTACAATGTCATGATGAGGATCTTCACATAAAACGGGGAAACTACCTTAAAATTGGAATGGCCCTACGAAATTGGAACGTCTGGCAACCGCAAAAGAAAGCCACGAGAGGAATCCAAGAAGGTGGTATAAATAGGTGGAAGAGAGAGCACTCAACCACTCGTTTATTTTGCTACTAATGATAGCCGTCATGCTTTTCGTCATATTTTACAACGTGCGTCAAGACGACCGTGAAATCAGCAGGAGAACATCCGGTGCTGAGATACATCCCCATCACGACTCTGACACACTAAATCCTCCGTCAAGGAACTGCTTTGCTAATGTATTGTAATCGGATTACGCGCAAGTCTTCCAAGAAATATTCCCCCTTTAACCAATAGACCTAGGTTAACCACAGTGAGGACACTCCCTCTAGAACGGAGACTCGTGAAGGCCGCGTGGTGGCCGGGTCACTGTGACTAGCCACACTGGCGCTAGCAACAGCGTAGTGCCCAACTAGTTTAACACATTTACACATTTTAACGTATTTAGTAATCACCGACGGTAGTGGCTATGCTGGCTAAAGCGCAGTGTTAGGTCATGGGGCCAAGCTCTCTGCTGACTCGGTAGACGCGTGTGTTCGAGCCCCACCGTCGGCCGTCCTTGAAATGGTTTTCCGTGGTTTCCCATTTTCAACACCAGACAAATGCTGGGACGGTACCTTCTGACAGGCCACGGCCGCTTCCTTCCACATCCTTGCCCAGTTTCATTCACCATCATTCATTTCATCTCTCATTACCTCCTCTCATGAGGTTGGCGTCAGGAAGGGCATCCGGCCGTAAAAACCATCGCCACAAATACTTCCATCGCATCTCATCCCCGACCCCGTTGGAAAACGGGAATAATAATGGGTAGACATACAACGTATTTAGTAATCATAATCACTTACATGAATTTCAGAGTAGCTGTCCTTCAATTTCTGAACACACATTGCACCGACGTAGCAAGTTTCGGTACACTCGCTGTGATTCATCCTCACTGATATTTCGTATCAGTGCAGTTATTTCGTTCTCAAGAGCCTTCAGAGTACGCGGTTTATTTCTGTATACCTTTTGTTTGAGGTTTCCCCACAAGTAAAAATCGCACGGCGCTGAAACTTACGAACATTATTTACTTCTATAACTATAACTGGTGCGAGAGTGAACACGAAACTGCTTGAAGTCCCAGTTAGGAAGACAACCGGATAAGTATTCAGCCTGTATTATTACAGTATAACCATAGTTGATTTTGTATAACCATATAATCACCCCAAACAGACAAATTCCGGATTTTTATCACCATTTTAGAATTTCACCAACATTTGATATAACACATTTAGCATACACCGACAGTTGCATTACCAACACTGCAACTAAATAATTGTACATATTGTATATTTTTAACCGGTATCCTCAAACATAGATGCTATAGCCAAAGTGTAATGGATCTGATGATGATCGCTTGACGATCGAAACTGGTCATCCTAGTGTATTTGTTAATCTCATGTGATTTATTTCAGGATTGGGGCGTAGCCCGGCTCTATTTGGGTGCATTCATGTTGACCGACTGAAAAGCACCAAACTCTTGTTTACTTAGGCAACACTGAAAAATGGCTTCAAACCTCACAATGTTCAAACTTCTTATTGAGAAGATAAGTTTCTACTTAGAAAATTCGATGTTTCGTTCTATACCTAACCATATTCACGGGATACGAGGCAGGCTACAGTACTTCACAGCAAGGCTTAATTATCACAACTAAGGTATCTTGCCAGCTGCGTATGTAATAAATGGCATGACAGCAACCAGGGCTTCACGACCCGCTCTTGTAATCGGTACATGCTATAAATCTGACGGTGTGTCATTGCAACCCGTCCGTGGCACGGCCTTTGGAAAGCTTCGTTCTATAAGGGAGGGTCATCACTTAATAGGGGAGCTTCAAAATACAGGGTAATAAGAGCTCGCACAGAATGACTAAATTTTAAAGGCAGAATAAAGGATACATAGTAGAAGGGAATTGATATACATTGCTATTCATCATAGTCACCATTTTTGTCCAAGCACTGTTCGATCTTCTTGCCTAGCTTTATTCAACTTCATTCAATCCCCCGCGTAACAACAGTACCAGCCGCCACTGGTTTCATATTCTGTCACACTACTCACCTCCACGTTAGTGTTAATTCAACCCAGTAGCCATTGTTTCGCCCCAGTGTGCCATTGGAAACACTGAGAAGTTGTTATTGTTGCTGTTGTTGTTGATTCATATAGGGGCTTTGCGACGTCGTGGTCATGTAGCCCCGTATACTACCCTGCCAGGGAATTGTTACCGCTAGACGTGGAGCGGGGCTGTTGTTTATACATTACGTCAGCTCGCCACGTTATGGTTGCTGCAGGTGGGTGCGGAGCAAGAGAGGGAACGCATGTACAGTCATACAATGAGAACACACCACACAGCGCACGACCCAGCACGAACCATGTACACACGCAACATGCGATGAGGTTTCGCTGGCGACGACTGCACGTCTATTGCAGGCGTGTGGCTGGGCGGAGCTCATTAGTTCCGATTGCCGCCACCGGCAACAATTCGCTGGCTGGGTAGACCTGTGTATATTTGTGTGTGTTATTGTTCTGTTAATCTGTGGTATTGTATACGTATTACTAATTGGGGCGGAGATTCGGTTGGATGCAACCGTGGCCTTAAGTTAGCTACTATACCGGCATTCACAGTACTTGAGTAGGAGTGGGAAATCACGGAGAACAACTGCCAGGATGGCTGAGGTGGGAATCGAACCCACCTCTCCTCAGTTCTCACTCTCGAGGCTGAGTGTTCCCCGTCCTAGCCTTAAGACCAGAATTAAATTCTCCGGAAAATCGGGAATCAAACCCGGACCTCAGGGTAGACAGCCAAGAATGCTACCCACTGTGCCACGAGGTGGTCAAATCTGAGATGATTGAGGTGTCAGAGAAACATTAATTCTTCTGAATTGTTTTACAATGAGTGTATACGAATCCTAGTTTCCTTTGGAATCGCAGATTTGACCATGTTTTCGCGCACACAGCCATTTTCAAATGATGTTTTGAGGGTCTGACGCAACATATGTACCATGAACGGCAGAACAAGTCACACATGAGAACTCTTCTTATAGTATTTTTGAGGCTACCTCGTAGCATATAATATTGTCTGCAAAATTCTAGTAGAGCTTATTTTATGCTATTTAAGGACACACACAGTTGTAAACTAAGCAAGAATAAACAGAATATAAGAGAAGAATTTTAATTAATCTTGATGTACACAGAGTAAACCCACTGCGTAGCCGTACGCGTTAAATCACTTGCCACGACTGTGGCGGGAAGCAGCTGCAAGTCCGGAGATTGGAGATTCGAATCTCGGCGCTAACAGCGGCTATAATGAGTGTGGTTTCTCTCTGGGCATTTCCACACTCCTTCCAGGTAAATGACTGGATAATACCTTATTTCAAGTCCCAACCCTATCCCCGGCCCTAATAAATTACCAGCTACGCACACTTCTACTGTCACCACAGAATCACAGGTTATAAGACAAATTTTACACACACCCAGGTACACGGGGATGATGATCAAGATGCCCTGAGTTCCTAAAATGAATTACCAACAACGACACCTTTTTCTAAACGAATAAAATAGCCAAAACATGAAAACTATGTATAAAACGTGACACTCATTCATATCACCTATTCGGAAATGTAAACATATTACCCCATGCCATCCCAGGATTAATCAAGATGAACAGAGAATGCTTCTACACTGTCCACAGTTTCCACCTTGAGGGTTTTCATTTCACACGTTCAACAAGGAAGTGTCACAAACAACAGTTAGAAGTCCGTCATACTTCTAATCTACCAACAGCAAGGCCAAGACATTAAAAGCATAAAACGGACAATTTATGGTCTTGAAGAATGCATAAACAGTGACTCATGAACACATAGCTTCGTAAATGACTTCCTGTGCTGGGAAACTTCGTACATGTCTAACCCTTATTATTCCCGTTACAGCAGGGTCCGAGATTAGGTGAGATTAATTTCGGTATGGTGAATAGGTCTTACTTGAGAACTGGTATGACGGACACCCTCAACATAGCGGGCAGACTATAAAGGAAATGGTGAGGCCACGTAGTGAAGATGAAGCACTAAAGTCTGTTCGCTGAGTCAAGATAGTGGAAGTAAACACAGTTGTACACGTGATTGCAGGGCTGCCCGCAAGGGGTGCATAGAGCTATGGCTGTTTTACGTACACCAACTTCAGTGCTGTGTACAGCCTACATGTGAAGCGGGCTGACTTATCGGTTACATGCTACAGCGCGGTTTATTTATTGTTCACTTATGTAACTTAATTAATTAATTAATTAATTAATTAATTCTTATCTGGTTATGACAGGCAACAGTATACAGTGCAGCACAGCACTAAGTGCAGCAAGTCTTGTCTTTTCTAGGGCTACGGCATGACTAATGATCTTGGAGCTTCTTGGCTACCCCAGTCCGGCAGAGCTGATGACGTGAACTGGGCGTGTTCACTGTCCGCGTAGCCAGGGGCACTGTCTCGACTCGGCGAATAGACTTTAGAGGTGGATGCACAGACCAACGGTGTGGAACCCCAGAATTGGCAGGAGAAACATAGGAATACGTATGAATCGATGAGCTGACACATTCATGGAGGAAAGGAAGTTTGTAGTTTTACGTGACCGTTGATCACGCGATCATGAGCCACGGGAACACATTCAAGAAAACGGCTGGACCACAGTGGACAAGAAGAGCAAGAGACAGGCAGGAGTGAAACAACCTAGAACTCCTTTTCAAAACATAGTGCGAAGATAAGAAGTGAGGACTTCAGTGCAATGCAGTGAATAAGTAAATAAATAAATGAATAAATAAATAAATAAATAAACAAATAAATAAATCTTCTGTCTACTCAGCTCGTTTGTCCTGGTGAGTTATATTGTTTTTAAAATTTCCAAAAAGATGTGTCCTTTCTTTCCGTTATTACTTCCGTGTACGGCAAGCTTTCCTTTGGCTATATTTTTCCCTTCTTCGTCTTTCATTCACTAAAAATGTGGTTGTTAATTTTCAAAGTCTTTGCAAAATGCTGGACATATTGCAATGTTTTTTCCTAGTTCATGGAGGAACAGAAAGACTTTTGACTTTTCAGAAGCAAGAAAGGGAAAAGTTGAACAGTTTAATGGTGGAATGGACCCCATACCACGTTGCTTCCGTCAACACACAAGCGTGAGGTTAAACGTTATATTCGCAATAGCTTCGTAATGATACAACACGAGAAGACTTGTCAATGGGGAGTGATATCCAATATTATCCAAATATCAGGTGTTCAAAGAGTAAGGTTTAGCAGAGTAGCTGCCCCAACTGGCATAACGTGGCATTGATGGTCAGGGTGTTCCTACAGCATTCAACGCATGTAACATTGGCATGGAGAATTTTAAGAGCTATTTCTGATCGGATGAGGCGGAGACAGAGGTGGGGGCGGCAAATGTGTCTGACAACATCGACTGAACAAACATGTACCGTACAATTGCGTGCTTATTAAATGAACGATTGAGTTCAGAGCAGAAATGAAAGTTCTGTACAGTACTGTCATAAATTATTTGCTGTAATATGTTACTTTCACATAGAGTGTCAGGAAGATTGTAGATACATAATAATAAAAGAGTAACCGAAGGCAGGTCTAAGCCTCCGTAGAGGCTACCTTCAGCCAGGAGTTTACTTGCGGATGTTGGCCAGGTCTGTTTCGCTCCTCCGAATGTGTGCCAACAGCACGTGGTCCCATCGAAACTGGCATACCATACAAGTTCCAACCATGCCCAATGCTACTTAACTGCGGAGTTCTTATAGGATCCGGTATTTCAACATGGCCAGGCCGTTGTCACATGATAATAATAATAATAATAATAATAATAATAATAATAATAATAATTGTGGTGTTTGAAGCCATATTTTCAGTGTTGCCTTAGTAAACAAGAGTTTAGTGCTTTTCAGTCGGTCAACACGAATGTACCCAAAAGAGATGGGTTATGCCCTAATCCTGAAATAAATTACATGAGATTAATAAAACACTAGGATGACCAGTTTCGATCGTCAAGCGATCATCATCAGATCCAATACACTTAGGCTATAAAATCTATGTTTGAAATACAGGTGAAAATATTTACAATATGTACAATTATTTAGTTGCAGTATTGGTACTGCAACTGTCAGTGTATGCTAAATGCAGTATATATGTTAGGTGAAATGCTAAATGGTGATGGCTATCCGGAGATTGTACTTTAGAGAGATTATATGGTTGTAAACTATGGTTAAACTATAAAATTTTAGGCTAACTACTTATCTGATTGTCTTCCGTACTACAGCTATTCGCAGTTTCCGTGTTCACTTGAACTCGCTGTGCGGTCGACCGCACAGCGAGTTCAAGTGAACACGGAAACTGCGAATAGCTGTAGTACGGAAGACAATCAGATAAGTAGTTAGCCTAAAATTTTATAGTTTAACCATAGTTTACAACCATATAATCTCTCTAAAGTACAATCTCCGGATAGCCATCACCATTTAGCATTTCACCTAACATATATACTGCATTTAGCATACACTGACAGTTGCAGTACCAATACTGCAACTAAATAATTGTACATATTGTAAATATTTTCACCTGTATTTCAAACATAGATTTTATAGCCTAAGTGTATTGGATCTGATGATGATCGCTTGACGATCGAAACTGGTCATCCTAGTGTTTTATTAATCTCATGTAATTTATTTCAGGATTAGGGCATAACCCATCTCTTTTGGGTACATTCGTGTTGACCGACTGAAAAGCACTAAACTCTTGAATAATAATAATAATGGGATGCATTTTATGCGACAAGGAATCTATTTCAGTCCTGTACAGGACTTTAATTTTACTCTTCTCTCGACTTAGCCGCTTATTTTTAAGTTCGCAACCTTACATGGTTGGAAGTTTAAAACATTACTCTCACAAATAGGCTACTATAGTGAGACATTTTGTTGTTGTTTTGAGGATGACAGAGTTTATTTAAATAACCTCGTTCAAACATACACACAAGCAACTTAAGCAAACGTGTAATGAGATCCCTTCGATGTTTTTAGAAGGTTTTCTTATCTCAAGCTAAACGACCATAAAACACCTGTTAGATTGTTTTGCTAACTCGGCGCAGTCTATTGGCGGTAGACGTCGTTCAATTTTTTCCAAATTTTATAACATTAGTCCTACATTTGTGTGCGGGTATACATATAAACAGTTTTCAGGTAGTAAGTTAGCGCCAATACTGAACTGTATATACTTTTCTTTATAAGCAGTTAATAGTTGATTTTGGAATTTGAGGTTATCTATCATCAAACTAATACGAACTTACAACCTAAAACCCAAACATTAGAAAATATTGTCATTAGAAAAATTAACTGAATTATCTTAATTTTGCTGTTGTTGATTCAGTTAAGGGCTTTGTGACATCGTAGCGATTTAGTACCGTGTTTTTATGTGTGTTATGTGGAATCTGCTTCATAACCTGTGTTACTGCGATGGCTGTACTAGCATGTCTATTTGTAATACGTGCTAGGATTTTTTTAAGAGGCGGCCGTGACCTTAATTTAGTTACCATCCCAGTGTTCAACTGACGTAAAAGTGGGAAACCACGGAAGATTACATCTAGGATGGATCAGCTAGGAATCTAACCCACCTCTTCTCAGTTCTGCCTTGTCCATTTATGAGATAGTAGTCTATATATCACCGATAAATACTGTATTATTAAAGCAGCTGATGTATGAATTTCTCAGCCTATTATTACCGATATTTTCTGTGGAAATGTTAAAAAATCTAAGTCGAAATATTATTTCTGTATACCTTTGACCTACGATGTTGGAAACATAAGAAAACAAGTAAAAATAAATCTTAAATATTGATATTGGAAAACATATAAATATAAAAAATAAAGTAAAATTAATAATAAAAATCAAAATTAAATTTGAAGAAATAAATATAAAATTGAACTATATATATATATTGTTAATCACTTATCCTCCAAGCTCGGCTTCACACGTGGACTCTGTGAGGATCATTCCTCTACCGTAAAAAGGGCAGTGTCTTGGAACTGGACACACTATATCAGCAGATATAACTGGGGATGGTGACAGGCCGATCACCCAGGCGACCGCTATGTTGAGTCTAATAGGGATGGATCAGGGAAAGGATTTTTGGAAGGAAGTCGGCCGTGGACCTGTTTAAAGGAACTGTTCCGGCATTTGCCTGGGGGTTAAATAGAAAACCACGGAAAGCCATTCTCAGGACGGCGGAGGCGAGGTTCGAACCCACAGTCACCCGATATCAGCGCCGAGACACGAGGTAGAGCATTAGCGCACTCGGCCACCGCGGCCGGTAAATTACAAATATAAAAAAATATAATTATTTATAACAATTATAAATATCAAATTAAGATGAATAACATAAAACAATCATTAATATATTTAATTTAAATAAACGGAAATGGAATTAAATATTTGAAATGAGGTGTTTTGTCCGATAAAGGGTTAAGAGGGTGAGTGAACCCCGTTCCAGCCCTTAGGCCAGAATTAAACTTTCTCATAGCGCCGGGAATCGAACCTGATACTCCACGGTGACAGCCAAGATTGCTAGCCAGTACGCTACGAGGGGATTTTTTTTTGTATGTTGGTACTTGTCGTTAACTTTCTCATCCAGTCTGCAATTATGTTTTGAGCCAGAAGAATGCAATCATTCACGGTAAATGGATTTGGTGATTTGTCCGTTTCCAGTTTAAACTAAAATTCAGTAGCTCCTTAACTAGACACAGGGAACGCAAACCTTTTCGTATGTAAACACACATGTCTATGTTCAACTTCAAAGCGATATTAAAACTGACCGCCATGCGAATGGCAGATTATAAATTGTATTGTTTCGTGGGCCAGTCAAACCGACTGCCCATTAAATGATTTCCACAGCACCCTTTGACGCATACCATGCTCATTTTCCGTAATTGGTTCAATTGACCAGTCCTAGTTTGTCGTTTTCATATGATAATTATGATGATATGATCTCTAATGCACACTGAATATATGTGGTGGCATTCAGCTAGAATGCGGTTAGTGTGCACCTGCAGTCGAAAATATGCAGACTAATCTAATAAACTATACTGTAGCCTACTGTATGTAGAGTTGTAATGCTCCTGGCAGTATGTGTAGGGGTAATCAACTGGGCGAGGGGTAACATATGAAGCCATTTACCTCGAATATATGTGTATATACAGTAAAGATAAGAGAACCTCACGTGCAAACCGTGTCCATGGCTACAAAAGTTAGTTACGGTTTCCTTGAAGGTATCACTATGCAAGTGAGTGTTATGTGATATGGCAGATTTCCAATGTTACCAATACGGACTATACGGGGCGTATTACTTGGTTAAGTGCCCGCAGTGGCGCAGTGGTAACGTTCCTACTTTCTGTGGCCAAGGTTGTAGGGTCAAATCCTGGCGCGGGTTAGCTGGCATTTCCGGGTACTTAATACGAGGGAACCGCGTCAGTAGATTTATTGGCACGTTAAAGATACCCTACGGGTCAAAATTCCGGCGTCTCAAAAAGCCTCAGTAGTTAAAAGGGACGTAAAACCAATGACATATATTATTATTATTATTATTATTATTATTATTATTATTATTATTATTATTATTGTTACGTATTATTATTATTATACTCAGTGCGCAATCTGTGCATGAAGTTACATGTCTAGTAAAGGAATTGGTTTACAGTTGGTCAACACGTTAATGTGCCCAATTCATCTGGGCAGGGGATAACACTTATCTAATCACATCGGCCTACCTGAAAAAATTACAAGGATTATTTAGACACTTGCTAACCGACAGCAGTAGCTACGCTCGCTAACGCGCAGCTTTAGGCCATCGGGCCAAGCTCTCTGCGGACTCGGTAGACGTGGGTTCGAACCCCACCGTCGGCTGACCTTAAATGAATTTCCGTGGTTCCCATTTTCAACTCGAGGCAAATGCTGCGACGGTACTGTACCCGAATTCCTCATAGTCAGCATCTATTATCCGCTGAGATGGAAAGAATTGCAGGAATGTTGATACCCAGCCAGATAAATCAACTTTTCCCTGCTAGACGTATAACTAGGAAACTCTCGGTTCATACCGGCCATACGATAGTACTACCAACTAGTTAAAATAATCTAATTAAATAAAATAACCTGGTAGTACGAGAATCTCGTAACTCGAGGGTGCACGGTTAAATGCGAGACTAATGTGGGCGTTAATCATCTAACTAGCAGTACTGTCGCATGTCGATTATCAAATGAAAAGATATCAGTTATTATAAAAATGGGCAAGCAAACTAAGCAGTGCTTGAAAGTTTATTAAAACTTTGGACATTTAACAAAAATATGTCCCTGACACACAGATATAAACGAAATTTCAAATAAAAAGAAGTTAAAATTAAAAATGAGATAGTTATACTATCTCCAAATTATTCCTGGATAATAGGAATTCAGAACTCTTCTTGAGTCCTCCTCAAATATTTAATATATACGCTGTAAAAATACATATAGTCATTTGAGTTGTCAAAGTGTTGACTGAAATTATGATACAGCCTGTATAAATCAGCTGTTGCTGTTTAAACTATCAAAATGTCACTATATACAATGTTTAACCCTACTTAATACACACGTCTCCTATATCCAACAAATCTAAGTTTAGATTAATCCAAATAATAATTTAAAATTTTTAAATTAAGTATATACTACACCCGTTCACGCATGATCGCACAGCTAACAAAGACCAAGATCCATGCTGAAAAGTAACTGAACATACCCTGCGAGCGGCGGGAAGAAGCTGAAATAATATCGCTTATGATAACATTTTTATGCACTTTAGACATTCCATAAATCAACAATAATTTAATCAACGTAATTCTGCTTATTTAAAATACGGTATACATCGTAGATGAGCGAAACCGTCAATTTACGCGGCTAACTCATGTCCTGAGTGAACGCCATATTTTGTGAAGCCAGTACCTACTTGTCGTTTGTTGAAGCAACACCTATGTGCATGTGAAGCACGAGTAAGGACACGTTCCGAGAACGGAACCCATGTGCTATGGAAAATCCGAGTGTATTTGTCGAATGGACAGCCATCAGGGCATTATCTAATAATCAAATAATTGTAGACAATTAGTAACATTTAATCAGTGAAATATTTTGATCCACGAAGTGAAAATTATGGAAGCGTGCTACACAAACTTGAAGACCACGTGGTCGCATCCAAGTGTATTATAAAACTGTGAATTGATAAACTGTGAAAATCCAGAAGAATATTTTATGTTTTGCCGGATGGGCTGTTATTTTGGTTTATATTTTTATGTAAATATTAGTGAAAGTTGCGAGTGAACATCGCACAAGCGATAATTTAACGCCAGTGGTGGAGTGGAAAAAAAGGGCAATTTATTACCGCACCTTAGCATCAGTGAGTGCAAGTTTCCTTTAAACATGTGTAATATTATCACCAACGGCAACATTATGATCCTACTGAAACATCAAATCTTGGAATATAACCCCTACCACGCGATGCAAATGGATAACTAAATCATGCGTGGGGAATTGGCAGCGGAAGGTGACCGGAAACAATGACGAAATGATTTAAGACCATAGAGGAGACCGCTTACAACATCTCATGGTGGGTCTCGAACCGACGGTCGCTGCATCAGTAAGTCAGATCATGTATCAGTAGCGTAATTGTAATGAGTTGGAAACAGTAGATTTAATTTTAGTATGGTTTCATTTTACAGTGCACAACACTGGTAGCTATTATAAGACCACGTGTGGAAAGTTACAGTTTTATTAAAAATGTATAAACGCCAGGAAGGCAGCATTTTTCAATGTCCATTTCGTATCATTTCAAAACAGTTATTATCAATTTTTATTTTGTCAAGCTGATGACAAAGAAACTAGTTTTGGCAGATGTTAAAACAAGGCCAAGGTTACATGTACAAGCCAAACCACTACACAGCACACTAGATCTTGGGCAGTGCATTATTTATTTAGAAGGATGTGAAATTCTTAGTATTATTATAAGCGGAATGCAGAGTTCCGTTATTCACATTTGTTTTGCCAGATCAATACTTGAAAACAGGTTTATTTCTTTACGAGAAGCCAGACAGGCAATGAATGAAATAGTATTTTGTAACCAGAGAACATAGGTTCGACCTCATTCAGGGAAGAGGCAATTTAATGAATGCACAATCTCACACTTTAGTTTGTATCGGAAGCCTTCATGTTAATTCATAGCGTTGTTAGAATGTGTTTTCTACACACATAACCTTTATGACCAGTATTTAAAACGTGTTTAATTCAAGGATCCACACTTATTGTAATTAACATTATTATGGTATTAGTGAAGCGAGTCGTGATGGTGGATTTAATACCTCCGACATGTTATTGTGGTTATTCAGGTGGTAACGATCTACTGCAGTCGTACCTAACCGATGGCGCCAGGATTGATGAATCCGTAATTGTAAGAGTGAGACACAGGGTGTCTAATAATAATAGTAATAATGAAATATTGGTGAGATACAGGGTGTCTAATAATAATAATGAAGTATTGGTGGAGACACAGGGTGTCTAATAATAATAATAATGAAGTATTGGTGGAGACACAGGGTGTCTATTAAACTATTTAGTTATTATGCATTAGTTGGATACACACGTTACCTGAGTACACTGAACGCTATTTAAAGGTCCATAAACTGAACACCTATACTGTGAGGAATAAATAATTGTGTGAAGCTTTAATAATCAAAGATAGGATTTTGTGAAAATAAACTAATCTCATAATTCCCCCCTGAACTTAAATACAGATAATAAATACTAAAAATAAAATATTTTCTGGACCAAATGTTTGACACATAGTTTTTGTTAAGTTATTTTAGATACATTTGGATACATTTTTACATGAATAGTCGACAACCAATTGGTGATGTGATAACTGTAGCACACACATCAGATTGGTAGCAATATGAGTCGATGTAATTGTTTAATTACCATCGCATTTGCAGGCTTTCCTATTTTTTTCTACTTTCTTACACTTTGAGACTATGACCATTTGTTACAAACAGTAACAAACCGAGTACGCAGGCAGTGCCAATTGCACAACCATAGGAGTGCTGGATTATTGTATGCATTTGTGTTGTATTAGCACATTTCTTTTTTTTATTCAGCAACGTTGTGCACATAGCTTGATTTTCTTAGTAATAAACGCGTCTCGTTTATTAATTAATGATATTTAGGACTAGCTAAACACTTAAATCTAAAGATAAATGTTAGAGATGGCACCATCATAGCATAGGACAAATTTTCCCCTTGCTATTAAATGTAAATGTTTCTAGTATTTGTAAACAAGTAAATGTCTTGTTTTGCAGTAGATTCTTTGATGTTTGATCCTCTCGCAGTCATTTTCGATGTAATTGCTTAGGGCTGATCTTACGTGCCATACTCTTAGCTTGTTCGTTCTTAGTCGAATTTTGTATTAGGACCATGAGAGTAATTTAGATCTTGATTAGGACATTTTTATATTTTCTTTCAGGGCAGAATAGTATCGGACTAGCCGTTTGCAACTCTCATGCTAGGCTAGGGATCTACTCTGAATAAAAATTATTCGTGATTTTAACATAAGACTGACCTCTCTTTTCTTGTTTAGTTTTGTTATCGATGCATTCCTCTGAGCTGGTTAATAATCGAACCTCACCAATTCCCGATACCCCCGAGTGCAGACTTTTGTGCAACACCAGCCTATGAATGCGTCGTCCCCTACACTTGTGTGTAACTGGAAGAGGGTCTCGGAAGGGTCATTTGAAACCGGTGGCTCCCCGAAACCTTCGGCCAGTGGGCACAATACATATATTCATATATACATATATACATACAGTATTTAAAAGTTATCATAATCGCGTCCAGCACGATATTCTCTACTAGATCCCGTTTTGATCTTAATTATCCTTCTCTCTCTCTGTATATTTCTTTCTTAGAAAGTCTTTGACAATATTATAAATTTACAACAAAGTTTTACTATCACTGGTTTCGTTAAGACACATCCATTTGGACTTATTACAACAAACAATGAAGCTAATTGCGGTTCTGTAGTTTCATAATCATTACTAAATTCAATAAATTGGAAGTAAGATGCTAGACTATCTCAGTAAACATTAATAAACTCGTGGTTCGTGGCATAAATCTTCATTAACATGAAGAAAATTTACATAAATACGTATCATAAACTTGACTAACACACTGTACAAAACGATTGCTTTAACTCCAATTACACAAACTCTTTCTAATATAGGTGAACAAGCTTTCATTATAGCGTTTACACAACGCTCACATTTCTTACAACATTCCTTTTCCTTTCGACAACATAATAATAATGCACGGTATTTGTTTCACGTAGACCCATCTCTATACACCACAATCGTATATGAGAATCAGTGACCCTACTAAATAATCAAAGACATGTGAAACATCTTTCACGATACACCCTAACAAACATCTTCTAACATACTTCATAACCTCGTGCCTTTAAAAACCTTCTACTTGTTCTGTTCACATTCTTTAGTTACTGTACAAACTTTTCATACCTCCTGTAGTTACCGATTTACGATAATATTTTTCATTGATCATTATCAACCACGTTACGATAAAATGTAAACCTTATGCGATTATAGTCTGCACGTCTTTGCATTTAATAAGTATAAAACATTTCCTCCCTTTCTGACAATAATAATGAATTAATTATTCATATACATTCATGTTTCTAGATAGTGGGTTGATTAACATATCACACCTTGTCTTCGTCTTCGAAAATTCATGTCTTAAACATAGTTATGACTTCAGTTAACTTTTACAAATAAAGTAATTATTCCTTTTATCATCACCTTGACTTACTTGTCAACAATGCGATCTTAATTCCATTTATGTTTCTTTCGTGGGGCTCCAGGCACGGACACCATGAGCCAGCTGATGAGCCAGCTTGGTTTCCTAGGCGAAACCCCTCACAAGGCACGGCACAAACCTAGAAAAATTGCTGAGTATCATTAGATCTTGATCACTTAAGATATTTGTAGATTTGGTGGATATATATACAGTTTATATATCAACATCATCTTCATTTCCCCTTTTCCAGCTGACACTGATTGGGGGAAAATATGGTTCCTCTCCTCTTTGTTCTGTCGTTCCACCATTCCTCTACCAACACGGTGTTCCAATCCACGTTTTCTAATGCTATACTTCACCGAGTCCATCCAACGCATTCTTGGACTTCCTCGTCCTCTCTTCCCTGTCATCCGTCGTTCCAGTGCTCGTCTTGGTAGCCTTACTTCATTCATCCGTTTGACATGTCCAAACCATCTCAATCTGTTTTGCTCCAGTTTGTCATTTGGTTTCTGTACTCCCCGTTCTTTCCGTATATCTTCATTTCTCACTCAGTCTCTCCTTGTTTTCTGGACCATACTTCTCAGGAATCTCATCTCAGCTGCCTGTACTCTGCTCTCATCCCTCTTAGTCATTGTCCAAGTTTCTGCTGCATATGTCATTATAGGAACATAATATGCTTTGTACATAACTTCTTTAGCCTTAATTGATATATCCTTGTTCCATACTAGTCCCCGTACCTGTTGGTAGAAAGCATTCCCGAGTTGTATTCTTCTGCTAATTTCCAAATCTAGTCTTCCATCTTCAGTCAGTTCACCTCCCAAGTATTTGAAGTGTCTCACCACTTCCAATTCCTTGTCTCCGACTTTGATTCCTCCTTTTTCTTCTTTCTTACCTCTACTCATCACCACTGTTTTTCTCTTCTCCACATTTATCCTCAATGACCATTGCTCAATCTTTTTCATTTATTACGTCTAACTGTTCTTGTACCTCCATCTCATCCTCGCCCCAGATCACAACATCGTCTGCCAACAACATTACCTTCATCTTTGCCCTACTATAGTCTTTCATTGCTGCCTTCATGATGTCATCCATCACCATTAAGAACAAGAAGGGTGACAACACACTTCCTTTCTTTAGTCCAGTGTCAACTTTAAACCATTCAGATGTCCCGACTCTAGTCTTCACACTACTGTAGCAATCCATGCACATTCCATTTGTCATGTCTCTCAGTTCCTTGCCTATCCCCCTATTTGTGAAGACTTCCCAAACTTTTGTTCTAGGGATGCTATCATAGGCCATTTCTAGATCAATAAAAGTCATTACCATATCCTTCCCATATTCCCAACTCTTTTCAATGTTCTGTCTCAGAATGAAAATGGGTCCACTGTTGACCTGCCCCCTCTAAATCCAAACTGCTCCTCCTCTATTTGGCTTTCTACCTTTACTCTAATTCTTTTTTCTAGGATGCTTTCCATTACTTTGGCAACATGCAAGATTATGGTGAATCCTCGGTAGTTACCACACACCTTCCTGTCTCCTTTCTTGAATATTGGCAATATTATTCCCTTTTTCCAGTTTTCAGGAACTTTCTTCTCTCCCCACACACTCCTTAGAAGTCTGTATGTCCACTGCAGTCCCACTGGTCCTGCCACCTTAATCATTTCTATTGCCACTTCGTCAATTCCCACAGTTTTCCCCATCTTCATCTTCCTAACTGCCCATTCCACTTCTGCCATAGTAATGTCTGGTTCTTCTTATATTTTTTTCTCCGCCGTTTTGGCTGATTGCGTAACTTCTCCGCATTGCCTGATGTCTCACCTTCAGCAGCTCACTGAAATATTATTTCCATCTGTCCGTTATCTCTTCTGGTTTTGTCAATATTTCACCTTCTTCGTTTTTCACGAACCCAGTGTTCACCTTTTCATTACTTCTACTTTTTATAATTCCAAATAGCAATTTTTTCCACAATTGAAATCCTCCCTTATTTCCTGGGTGAATTCTTCCCAGCTTTTCTTATTTTCTTCTGCAATTACTTTCTTGCAATCTCTGTTTGCTTCTACATATTTTGCTCTACTTTCTTCAGTCTTTTTTGTTTTTCATTCCTTCCAAGTTTCTTCTTCTCTCTTACCTTTTCTTTCACTCTATCATTCCACCAATTTGCCGCCTTTTCCCGTTCCTTTCCTGATGTTCTACCACATGTTTTCTCTGCACTGTTTACAAATGCACTCTTCAACTTTTCCCATTTTTGTTCCACATGGGTAATATCCGTCCTTGGTATCTGTTCTTGCAATTCTTTCTTAAACTCTTCTGCAACCTCTTTTTTCTTTAGTCTCCAGACCATAATCTTTCTTTCCCTTTTTCTTATAATCTCATGACCTCTTCTACTTTTAGTTTTGCTACCACTGCCCCATGGTCTCCTCCAAAGGCATCCTCTGGCATGGCTTGAAATCCATTAGCTCTTTACAATGTCCTTTTTCTACGAATACATAGTCTATCAGAGTTTTCGTTCTTCTATCTCCCCATCCATACTTCGTTATCTTCTGACTATTTTTCTTTCTGAACCACGTATTCCCTATAATTAATTGGTTCCGCTGACAGAAGTCCATTAAGAGATCCCCTTCTGGATTCTTACTGCCATAACCAAATGGTCCCAAAATCTCCTCTCTTCGTTGTCTGTCTCTTCCCACTTGTGCATTAAAATCTCCCGTTACCAGTATTTCCTTATCCTCTATATGTTTTTCCACATCTACTAGGAATTCTTCTAAGTTCTCTTCTTTATTCCCCGTTTGTGGAGCATATACTTGAAATAGATCTTTTGCCCCTGTCTGGAACTGTATCCTTCCTATGATCATCCTGTCACTTATCTTCTTCACCTCCTCCACATACTCGAGGACATCCTTTCTTATAATAATTCCTAGTCCATTTCTTGCCTCCTGTCCTCCACTGAAAACAGCCTGTATCCTTCCTTTAGTTTTCTTTCCCCTTTTCCTTTCCATTTCGTTTCACTGAAACCGAGGATAGCTATATTCTTCTCCATCTTGAAGTTCACTAGCTCCTCAGTCTTGTCCGTCGGGGTTAAGATGTTGACTGGCCCTATTCGGATATATTGTGATGCTGGTCGCCATTTCTCACAGCTCACCCAGCATATGAAGAACTGCGCGTCGCCTGCAGGGGACGCCCTAGCATTTTTCGAGGCTGAACCATATTTGCTATCATTTTAGGCTATTATTAAGATGCATTTTATGACCTACTGCCAGGTATAAACCAGGCCGCTCCCAACATGGAGAACAGACGCCTTTTGTAGCCGCTCCTCTGGAGTGCAGACGGTACGGGTGTCCGTAATATGGACTGATATCTTTTACTCTATTAACCCCGAGCACTGGGTTGCCTCTTCCGCCAATTTTGCTGTACCGAAGGACTCCTTCACCACCGCAGGTGCCGTTGAGGTCTTCACTCATACCCTGAGTTGGGCCCTCCATATTTATAACCCCTGGAGAGAGGGTGTCCCACTCACTAAAACAATGTTTACCACCACACTTCCCTGTGTTGCATCACCTTCTGACACCGCACTACTCACTAAAAACACTGTATACCACTACACTTCCTTGTGTTGCATCACCTTATGACACTACACCACTCACTAAAAACACTGCATTGATTGGGTATCGAACCCAAGCCGCCTCGGTCAGTGGCAAGCAGCTTGACCACTCCACCATGGGGAATATATATATAGGCATACATGTTATACAGTATATGTGTATGTATATATGTACAATTTATATACAATTATTGTTTAGGTATATAATTCATTTTATAATGAGACAATTTTGTTACTAGTGTTCCGTTCGTTTCCTTGCATTCGTGTAAATATTGCTTTTACGTTGTTAGTGCTAGTTAGGTTGTTAAGACCCTTGCTACTCTTACATAAATACTGAAGCGAGCCATTTATCTGAATACAGGAAATTTCTCTTTGTCAGCGTCCGTGACACTCCACTACCCGTTGAAAGCTTGTGCATTGAAAAAAAACGCTTCTAAAATCTCTATATTTCGTTATGAGTTGACCACCCTAAATCTTCGTAATTATACTGCACGTCAAGGAAAAGAGATATAGTCTAACTATACGTATGCATTTGAGAGAAAGTAGGCTATATTTTGTTTACTGTACTGACATATGAAATGAAATAGAATACACATACTGAGTACCTACTGGCTCATTTAGTTCCTTACGAAACCACTTAAAGAAGATACGTTGATAATTTTCATATCTGACATAGTTTACATGGACATGGCCAAGTATGCTACACGTAGTTTATAAACAAAATCGTAGACGTAAAACTATAGTCCATGGCACTCCTGCCTCAATGATCCTGGGGGGTTCGATTCCCGGCTCTGCAGGAGGCTTCATTCTGGCCTGTGGATTGAAAAGAGCTGCACCTCACGAGGCTGAGAATAGGTGGGGTCTATTCCCATTTTACCCATCCTGGAAGAAGGTTCCCCATGCTGGAGTGGTCAAGCTGCTTGTCACTAACCAAGGTGGCTTGGGTTTGATACCCAATCAATGCATATAAGAATTTTGAAGTGAAATATCCCGTGATGTGGTTTGTATTCCTCGTTAAAATGAAGGTCCCGTGGCTCATGATCGCGAGATTATTGGTCACATAAAACTACAATCTTGATTTCCCACTTCTATCCCAGGTAAGTTCCGGAGAAGCACCCATTCTAAGGCCTATCCAGAATTGAAATAACAAACTCTAACACAGACACCACACTAACACAGCTTATCAGACGGATTTGAAACACATTCACGTACATGGGGCTAATGATCACGTCTTCGCAAGTCTGTAACTGAATCTACCGCGATAACAATTATAGGAACAGATAATTGTTCCTAATTTATTCTATTGTTGTTTTCAGGGGCGGAACAGTGAGGTCATTTACCACCCCTAAATTACTCTACACATCTGGACAAACTATTTTCCTTGTGTATTATGTGTTTGCAACCTAGTTGAAGTATTTGCCGACATATTTTTAGATATATTTTCTATTGTCATTGGCAGATGTGAAATTCATTTTAGCTATTGCGTGTTTTGTGCAATTCTTATGAGCAAAAAGGTCTTTTACTACGCCACTGTTTTGTAAAGAAATTTACGCAAAATCTCACATGAAAATGCTGACTAAAATACAGGAATTTTTTGAAGTGCAAGAAAATAAGAAAATCGTTGGGAGCAAGATCAGGACTGTACATGATTGTACATGATTAAACAGCTCCCAGCCGAACAGTTGCTGAGCGCCAAACCGTATGTGATAGAAGCGATTTCCATCTTTTCTTGCACCTCAAGAAATTCTTGTCCTCCGGTCAGCATTTTCACACTGACGAAGAGCTGAAGGAAAATGTCACATGCTGGTTCCGTTCCCAGGCAGCAGACTTCTACGACACAGAAATTGATCTCACAATATCACAGGTGTCTCAATTCTGGTGATGATTGTGTCTAAAAGTAGCTCAAACATTGCTGTATCTGGTGCCAATAAAGTTGTTCACATGACTACGTTTCCTTTATATAAATACATGCATTTTCATTTGAGACTGTTTTGCCTTTCAGCGTCCAGTCTATGGTCCAGCCGCCGAGTGTCCGCCTCTGACATTTCTCACGAGGGAGGGAGACAGCGTTGTAGGTTCTGTACTGAACCACTTTTCATGAATTTATAGTTATTATTATTATTATTGTCATGTGTTGTGACATCTCTATATTACGCCTCGAGTGTTTAAAAGTGCGCAGATTGTCTGTATGTATCTCTCTGTCTAACGTTGTGCAACCCCTGGCTACATACTACCTAGTTCTCTCGTATTGGCTAGTGTTGTTGCTACCTTGCATTTTGTTGTGCAATTTGTTCTGCTATTGGCTCAGCCAATATTTGACGCGAGTTTGGAGCCACTCCCAAACTACGCATTTTATATTTCTGAGAGGCTTCTCTCTCCTCTCTGGGGGACAGAAGCTTATTCAGTCTTGGACGTGCCGAGATGTAGGGCGAACGTGTGTATTCGGGCAGAGGCCCGCCCTCATGGCGCAGCGGAATGTAAGTACGGCTCAATGTATTTCTATCTAACGCAATGTAATTGTTTTTGTTCAATGTTCCTTCTTTTGCTTAATTCTCTTTCCTTTTCAAGATGTTACTGTTAGTATTATAATCCTTGAACCAGATCTCCGGGACCTTGCGTAATGTCATACGGCGGAGTTCTTTTTGTTGCTTTTGTTATGTACCCTCCTCACAGTTTTATTATTTTGGTTAATACCTGTAAGATTCGAAAGTATTGCGTTTCTGCGTCTTGGCTTATGTATATTTCCTGTCGGGCCTTGGTGCTCGTCTTTTGCGTCGGTGTCTCTTTTGTACCACAAATGTTTCGTTTGATTGGTAGCAATTGGACCTTTGTTTGCAGACAGTATGTGTGAGGTAACGGGACTTATGTCCAACGTCCCACTAATACATGTCCCTTTTGTTTATAGAATATATGTGACGGTGGTTAACTGGGATTTCTCCAGCTCCGATGTCATATTATTCTTTTTTTATATGTCGCGTTGGTGCGGCATTATGTTGGAGTATAAGCCTATTTTTTTATAGCGTGCTTTCGATTTTTACCGGTCTCTTTCGTCCCGAGTCAATTGTAATGTAATGTATTTCCGTGTATTTCATTTTCCTTTTGTTTGTTTTTCTCTTTTGATTTTCGCCGTATTATATAACTTAATAATAATTTCCTTGTCTTCTCCTTCCTCCTACGTCCGTTAGATCTCTCTCCCCTTTGTTTTACTCCCTCTCACTCCTCCCCCTTCCCTCCGGTATGTTTACATAACATCATGAAAAGCTTCGCGTCTAGTTAATGATCGATTTTTGAATTTTTGCAAGTTTGGCGTTTCTCTCTGGCTTTCGTAAGTTTCATTTTATTTTATTCAATGTTCGTATCTTTTCGTTAGATTCATGTTGTTGAGCTGCACTCAGGTTCTGTCGTGCTTTTTAGTTTTTAAGTCTTTATTCTTGGTATTGGGTTTCTTTTGTATTATTGATCTTGTCTCAGCTTGCCTTTTTCTTTGTTTTACATAATTTGTTTATTTCGTGTACACGCTCTTTCTTTTATCTTTAATACATTTTTATATTTTAAGTAATATAGCTCCCTTGTCTTTTCATTTCTTATATTTAAGTTCCCCTTCCTTATCTTTACCTCGATTTCGTCAATCTTGTCTTTGTGATGTAACAAAGGCACGATTAACACGCCTCTGGGATTTCTTTAATTAATTTTATGGGAATCTCGTTTTTGCACTTTTGATTGTTGCATTAAGCAATTATTTGTTTCCATTTGTTTTTTTGGAAATCATCTTTTGCTCGCTCCGAAAACCTTGGGCCCAGCACCGGGTCGAGCAAGACGTCTTTTCCCCCATCCATTTGCGACCTTGTTGATTTTATCTTCCACTGCTACTCTGACGCGCATTATTATTATTATTACCAGACCTGTAGTGGCGCAGTACCGCGAAATACAAAGCAACGTGGACTACATAAAATATTTGACATGTTTTTAAATGAATTCTGACGAACCACTGACCATATTAACCGGTAAGTGTGCACACACAACACAATAAAACTAGAAACCGACTAACACGCAGAACAACTGGTCTAGGCCTACAGAAGAGAGCCTTGGCAACATCGAGCTAAATTTAATGACCAGCTTACCGGGAAAACCGCTGATTGGTACAGGTGACAACATTCTTCATTGAAGTAAGCTACTTCGCCAACAAAGGCAGAATTCCACTGCGATCGAAGAATTTAGGTTCTGTAACCGCAAAATGTCGGAATAACAAAATGATGCATAACATTGCAAATGGGGTGTGGGACTTCCACGTTACATAGTGAAGACTCTAGAGAAGAATTACAATGATGGCAAGTTTCAACAGCTTTTTACTGCCGTAAGTTGGCTATATTGTTCTCTTTAGCCCTCTTCTCCCACCATCGCCAAACGTCAGAGCCGGGCACTCAGCGGCTGGGCTGTAATCTGCAAGCTTCTGTTTGTAAACAAGTCGCCTCCATGATGCCCAATTAGCAGTTAGCACTGTGGCCTCCTCTGCTTCTACGCCTCTCACTTTGAAATCGTCCAACACTGAATCTAACCATCGCCTCCTAGATCTACCTCTGCTTCTCTTACCCTCTACAGCGGAACTCATTAACCTCTTAGGTAATCTCTCCTCCCGCATTCTCTTCACATGACCCCACCATCTGAGTCGGCTCATACAGCTTCATCTTGCGTGTTCATTTCTAATTTAGCCTTCATCATTTCATTAGGAGTTCTCTTTATTCGTCCGCCTCGTTGCGTAGTGGCTAGCACTCTTGGCTATCACCGCGGAGGACCGGGTTCGACTCCCGGCTCTGGCAAGAAATTCAATTCTGGTCTGAGGGCTGCAACGGGGTTCACTCAGCATCGTGAGGCAAAACTGAGAAGAGGTGGGTTTGAGTTCCACCAAAGCCATCTTGGAAGTGGTTTTCCATGGTTTCCCGCGTCTACTCCAGGTGAATGCAGGGTGGTTCCTACCTGAATACCACAGCCGCCTCCTTCCCAATCCTCTTCTAAATTACAACTACACACACTAATACAGCTATCTCAATAACACAGGTTATCAGACAACTTCCATACACACCCATGTACACTGGGACATGATCACGATGTTGCGGAGCCCCCTTATGAATCAACAACAACTTTTTTTAATTAAAAAAATAGGGAAACTTAATTTCTGGATGGACCTCGTATTTTGTACCAAGCACATTAAGGACTGCATTACAGTAATTTGTACATATGAGGTTGGTTGGATGGTTGGTTGGTTTCTTAGTTTAGGGGCTGCGACAACGCGGTCATGTTGCCCCGTGTACTTTGGGTGTGTGTAGAATCTGTCTGATAACCGGTGTTAATTGTGATGACTGTATTAGTGTGTGTTGTCTGTTTTTAATTCAAGTAAAGACTTCAGACGATAATTTCAAGTAGTTCCTAATTTCGCTACCAAATGCTACCGTCCACGACACCTAGCTTTGAACTTGGCTACTACTAGATGCCATCGCAACCAGCGCCCGGTGACGAACGTTGGAACTTAAGAGCATTAATCAAACCTAACCTGCAAATTTTGCTTCACATACGTTTAGTTAGTGGAAAGTGCTTTTACATGCCATAAATCTATGACATGGGCCCGCCGGCTTTACTTCCCCTCCGAAGGAAGGCATTCTGAGGGATTTTTAACGCTCTTAAAAATCCGACTACTTCGGCCAGGTTTGAACCCGTGACCTTGGCCATAGAAGCTCACCATGCTACAAACTACACCACCGAAGCCGTTACATATGAGGTTATGACTACTTGAGGAGTGTTGACACCTGGAGAGTCTTTAAGCTAAATTAGGGGGCGTGGTGGCTCAGCGGTCTAGCTGTATGCCTCTCACCAAGGCGGTCCGGGTTCGATTCCCGGTCAATGTATGTGAGATTTTCGAAGTGAAATGCCATGTCCTGTGGTTCAGATTCCACGTAAAAAGGAGGTCCCGTGGCTCATAATCACAAGATTCACGGTCACGTAAAACTACAATCTTCCTTCCTTCCTTTTCCTAAATTCAAAATTGTTATTCTGATAATTTTATATACTGTACGAGTATACAGAACTGGTGCAGTCACTCATAAAATGTGTAGTAACCTTCGCTTGTTCCAGACGATTGGAGTAAGAAACTTACATTGGTCCTATTGACACAGATATTCTAGACAAAGAATATCGATTGGCCAACAACTTTTAATTGCGATGAAGCTAACGTCAAACACCTTCCTGAGTAGGGCAATTACAGGCAAAACTTTTCTCGCTGCCTCGACGCCAAGCGCCCATATAATAATTAGTGTTGTTATGTACCTTAATTACATCTCAAGATGGGGGACGCCACTTCACTTCAGCGTGTAATTACTTCTAGCAATCAAAATCTTTCGCTCATCTCTCACTCCCATATAGGACGCCGCGCCGTCCTCACTAGTCGACAGCCGTTAAACTGTGGAGCTTCGATGAAACACCCCGGCTGATTGCCACAGCATTCGTTAATGGGCCATCTTCGATATGGTTTCCCAATTCTGCTTGGCTGTGTAGCGCAGTGGTAACGATTTTGCCTGCTGTTCCCAAGGTTGTGGAATTGGATCCCTTCGCAATCAGATGGCCTTTGAGAGTGCTTAAATGTGAGGGTGCCGTGTCAGTAGATTTACTGGCACGTTAAAGATCCCTTCGGGGAAAAATTCCGATACCCCAGGGTCTCCAAAAACCTGTTACTAAAAGGAAACCATAACATTGTAAGATTTAACATTTCAAATTAAGGTCCCCTCGGCCGTTAATCTTGGTTTTCGTGATCGCCTGCCTCACTGCCAGACAGATACTCAATTGTCGTCATAAGGCTGAGTGAACCCGTTGCAGCCCTCATGTCGGTTCCTAAAATCCCTGAAGGAGCCGGGAATCAAACCCACGCTCTCCCGATGAGAACGAGGCACGAGACACGAGCCAGCGTGCTAGTGCTCTCGGCCATCGTGGCCGGTTACTTAATTTAATTAATAACTGCGTTACTTCCTCGTTACCACATATAGGCTGGTCTCACAAGGGAAGTATCAGGTAAGACAGGTCGAAACCTATCTTGAAACTTTATGGACCCAATCGCTGTACTAAAAGAACTCAACGTGAGGAAAATCAGCCGCCAGATTGAGCTGCAAGGCTCCAAAATCGTACCTGACATCCTGGTACCTAGGCATGACGGCTGGCGGAGCTTGACATCTCTGCGGCACTTGGAGTAGTAGAGTTGTGGGACGTATATGCTGACTGGAGCGCGTGGCTGCTTCCCACCGGCCTTGAGTGCCTGGGCCGTCAGGGCTGTCCCTTCCAACATGTACGGTACTCGCTACTTCCCATTGATTTATATGAGAGATTCGCCACATGATTTCGGAGCCTTGCAGTTCAATTTGGCGGCTGATTTTCCGCACGTTGTCCTTTTATACAGTAGTACCACGATTGCATCCACAAAGTTTCAAGATAGGTTTCGACCTGTCTTACCTGATACTTCCCCTGTCAGTAAGATCCCCACGTCTCAGACCCCACACCCCACACCTATACGTACACCAAATAAGTGTCTGCAATTTTGTTACAATTGCCATGATCAATACAGTAGCAAGCGCACTTTTTTGTGTGTATACATCTTATTAAAATGTTATCCGGTACAATTCGTTTAAACCATACATGGGCCAAAATGCAACCTATTTCATTTTCATTTAACCTTATTTGACAGCGAGTGTTGTCAAAATTTGGTGACATACGGAGGTTTATTCGTAAAATTAATGAAATCCTATACTAGTGTTTATAGTTACCATATTTGTATTGATTTTCAGGTGATTGGTAATCCTGCCCTGACACAACTTCCTTCGAGTATTGTAGATAAAGTGAGTTCACCAACGTAAACAGGATACAGCACTTAACCCTGGGATGTCTCACTACTAACAATTGGCGACTTGCATTAATTCTTCGGAGGGGAAGTTAAGCCGACGGTCCCATGTCATAGATTTATGGCATGTAAAAGATCCTTCCACAGACTAAACTTGTGTGAAGCTAAATTTGTTAGGTTAGGTTTCGTCAGAACGCTCTTTCAAAGTTCCAACGTTCACCACTAGGTATCATTGATATCTGGTAGCGAAAGTTGGAACTACTTGAAATTGAACGGAACTTGTAGCTCACCTTAAGGGTGTCCGCTGGAAGCAGCTACAGACACAGGCGAGCCGAACATGTCCTCAGACACTCCCGGCACTAAAAGCCATACGATACATAAATAAATCGTCTTTCATAAAGCCATGCGAATTATTATTATTTGTAGTCGTATTATTATTATTATTATTATTATTATATTATTATTATTATTATTATTATTATTATTAGCATCCCTGACCCGGCAATTGACAAAACATAGGTAGAAATATTATTTGTGACGCCCAGGGCTGTAACTTCCAATAGCAAATTACATTGAAAATAATATGTTTTTCATGGTGTTGACCAGTTTTAACTGACGTGTACTGTAGTTGATCACAATGCTATAAACAGACCTGCAGTTATCAGGGCCATTTGAAAGAATTTAGCATATCGAAATTTGATGTTTCCTCATTTGGCCAAAACCATTGTACCCAGTTGAAATGCGTGTTTCCCTAATCCTGATAATAGAACATTAGATTAATAAATAAACTTGGATCCAAGTGTATTTATTAAACTCATGTAAAGTTTTGGATCCAAGTGTATTTATTAATATGACATGAAAAGAAAATCCACAGCCTGCTTCCAGTCTCCGACCGGGTCAGGAATGGAATGAATGAAGCCCCCATCTAGCGGCGAGGATATGAACTGTGACGGCTGCCGAGGCCTGACGCACTCCTCTGGGGCAATGATTAAATGCATGACAGATGAAATGAAATGATAGTGGAGAGTGTTGCTGGAATGAAATTTTGACAGGGAAAACCGGAGTACCCGGAGAAAAACCTGTCTGCCTCCGCTTTGTCCAGCACAGATCTCACATGGAGTGACCGGGATTTGAACCACGGACTCAGCGGTGAGAGGCCGGCGTGCTGCCGCCTAAGCCACGGAGGCTTTTTATTAATATGACATAATTGCATTTATTATTCTCAAGTAAATTTTTGGATCCAAGTGTGTTTATTAATCTGATGTAAATGTATTTATTAATATCATGTACCTTTCTGGATCCAAGTGTATTTATTAATATGATGTAAATGCATTTATTAATCTCATGTAAATTTTTGGATCCAAGTGTATTTATTAATATGGTATAAATGCATTTATTAATCTCATGTAAATTGTTGCATCCAAGTGTATTTATTAATATGGTATAAATGCATTTATTAATCACATGTAAATTTTTGGGCCCACGTGTGTTTATTAATCTGATGTAAATGTATTTATTAATCTCATGTACCTTTTTGGATCCAAGTGTATTTATTAATATGATGTAAATGCATTTATTAATCTCATGTAAATTTTTGGGCCCACGTGTGTTTATTAATCTGATGTAAATGTATTTATTAATATCATGTACCTTTCTGGATCCAACTGTATTTATTAATATGATGTAAATGCATTTATTAATCTCATGTAAATTTTTGGATCCAAGTGGATTTATTAATAAGATATAAATGCATTTATTCGGCCGTCCTTGAAATGGTTTTCCGTGGTTTCCCCATTTTCAACACCAGGCAAATGCTGGGACTGTACCTTCTGACAGGCCACGGCCGCTTCCTTCCACATCCTTGCCCAGTTTCATTCACCATCATTCATTTCATCTCTCATTAACTCCTCTCATGAGGTTGGCGTCAGGTAGGGCATCCGGCCGTAAAAACCATCGCCACAAAGACTTCCATCGCATCTCATCCCTGACCCCGTTGGAAAACGGGAATAATAAGGGGTAGACATACATACATATAAATGCATTTATTAATCTCATGTAAATTTTTGGATCCAAGTGTGTTTATTAATCTGATGTAAATGTATTTATTAATGTCATGTACCTTTTTGGATCCAAGTGTATTTATTAATCTGGTGTATTTATTAATCTCATGTAAAGTTTTGGATCCAAGTGTATTTATTAATATGATGTAAATGCATTTATTAATCTCATGTAAATTTTTGGGCCCACGTGTGTTTATTAATCTGATGTAAATGTATTTATTAATATCATGTACCTTTCTGGATCCAAGTGTATTTATTAATATGATGTAAATGCATTTATTAATCTCATGTAAATTTTTGGATCCAAGTGGATTTATTAATAAGATATAAATGCATTTATTCGGCCGTCCTTGAAATGGTTTTCCGTGGTTTCCCCATTTTCAACACCAGGCAAATGCTGGGACTGTACCTTCTGACAGGCCACGGCCGCTTCCTTCCACATCCTTGCCCAGTTTCATTCACCATCATTCATTTCATCTCTCATTAACTCCTCTCATGAGGTTGGCGTCAGGTAGGGCATCCGGCCGTAAAAACCATCGCCACAAAGACTTCCATCGCATCTCATCCCTGACCCCGTTGGATTACGGGAATAATAAGGGGTAGACATACATACATATAAATGCATTTATTAATCTCATGTAAATTTTTGGATCCAAGTGTGTTTATTAATCTGATGTAAATGTATTTATTAATGTCATGTACCTTTTTGGATCCAAGTGTATTTATTAATCTGGTGTATTTATTAATCTCATGTAAAGTTTTGGATCCAAGTGTATTTATTAATATGATGTAAATGCATTTATTAATCACATGTACATTTTTGGATCCAAGTGTATTTATTAATCTGATGTAAATGTATTTATTAATATAATGTACCCTTTTGGATCAAGTGTATTTATTAATCTGATGTAAGTGTATTTATTAATCTAATGCACATTTTTGAATCCAAATGTATTTATTAATCTGATGTAAGTGTATTTATTAATCTCATGTGCATTTTTGGATCCAAGCGGATTTAATTATCTGATTGTATTTATTAAATTCACGTAAATGTTTGGATCCAAATGTATTTAATAATCTGATGTAAGTGTATTTATTAATCTCAAGTACATTTTTGGATCCAAGTGGATTTAATTATCTGATTGTATTTATTAAATTCACGTAAATGTTTGGATCCAAATGTATTTAATAATCTGATGTAAGTGTATTTATTAATCTCAAGTACATTTTTGGATCCAAGTGTATTAATCTGATGTAAGTGCATTTATTAATCAGATGTAAGTGTATTTTTTAATCTCATGTAAAATTTTGGATCCAGGTGTATTTATTAATCTCATGTATTTTTTTTTTCGGAATTCTTTCAGGATTATCGTGTTGACCGACTGAAAAATATTAAATTTCGATTACTAAGGTAACACTGAAAAATTGTGTCCAACACGATAATTTATTAAACATTCTATAGGCCTATATCTTAGAACTACGAAACAAAGGGACGTGATGGCTCAGTGGCCACAATGCTTGCCTCTCTTCAAGGTGAACCGGCTTCAATAACTGGTTTATGCATGTGATATTTTCGAGGTAAAATGTCACGTCCATTGGTTCGGATTCCACGTAAACGGTGGTCCCGTTCCTTATGATCGTAAGGTGAAGAGCCTCGTAAAACTACAAGCTTACTTTAGAACAATGAAGCTTTGAGGTCTACAAAAATTCCCATGAATTATGAACTTCTTAGGAAACAACTTCAGTAATCTCCTAAGTCCATTTTCTGGCATTGATCCCGAATTACTTCTAGAGCTCTCCGTGTCCCCACACATTTTCTGTTCTCCTGTAAGAATTATTTGCGCTGGGAACTATTTAATCAGAGGGAGTGGTCAAGGCAGGGGCATGATAAGCAAACCCCCTACACTGCTATCAGGCTTCGCTTATCGGGAGGTATTTGAGAGTGTGTCCTAACTGTGCTTCAAATCACTAAAAAAGAAAGTCAATAGGAATTTTAATTTCCCACATGACGATAACGATATCCGGAACTACCACAAGGAAAGCATTAGAGAAGAATAACTTCCGGAATACTCAAGAAATGTAATTAGCCCAGTTTCGGTGCAAAGACCCGAATTTTAATATCTACAGAACTACTTAGGCTTAATAGAAATGTAATGTTTTTCTGTCGGTCAACACGATTAAATACAATTGTATTGGGTGCTTCCCTAATCCTGAAAAAAAATGTACCTGAGATAAAAAAAATAATAAAATTAATTTAAATAATTAAAAAAATCACATATAACTAACAAATCTCAACTAGTTGTGTTAGTATAATAACTACTGCAACTAAATAAGTGTATATATTGTAAATAATGCAATCTGCAATCCATACTTGTAGACATAGATTTAATAGCCTAACTGTAAAGGATCTGATGATGATCGCTTGACGATCGAATCTGGTCATTCATCCAAGTGTATTCATTAATCCCATGTACATTGTTTTCAGGATAAGGGAACCATCCATTGCAATTGGCTACAATCATGTTTACCGACTGAAAAAAATAATTTTCGATTACAAAGGCAACACTGAACAAGTAGTTCTGTGAAAAACTAAATAGCATATTTTCATATATCCTACTGGTCTTACTTAGGACACGACAAATGAAAGCGAGATTTAAGAAAATGCACAGCCGCCATGTATAGGTTCTAATAAAATGCCATTGGATTGGATGTCAATATATTAAGACTTGTAATAAGATATACCGTGCCAAGTTTCACAGCGCTCGGATGAAAAGTCACGAAATTAATCCATTTAAGTTCCGCGTCGCCGCCATGTTGGGTTTGTGCTCACCAGGTTATTGAATGATCCATAGGTGAACTTATGTTAATGGCCTTTATCAACATACAGAATTTCAGTTTATTGCTGTAATAGATTCGTAGATATTAAGAACCGTCTAAATATTTCGGATGGTCGCCATGTTGGACTTTTGTACATGTAGGCCATAAAGTTATGTACCGGTGCCATTAAGTGAAGATTTTTGCGTAGGTTCATTATTTAAACATCCACATCGATCGCGTGATTAGGACACAAGAAATAAAAACTTAATTTTAAAATTTAGCACAGCCGCTATCTTGAGGTTATGTATACAATTGAACCAAATTAGAGGTCCGTGCATTGAGATGAGTATAAATATTTGCAGTACCAAGTTTCACTGCGCTCGGATGGTTAAATCGCGAGAAAAGTCTGTTTAAGTGTTTCAAATTCACTTGGCCTCCATGTTCGTTTTGTACTTAACAGGTTTATGAAAGTCACATAGATGAACTTCTAGTAGTGCCCTTGATCACCGTACAAAATTACATGGTAATATCCGTTACTGTTGGGGATATATGGAATGCCAGTGAAATATTTCGCTCGCCAGCCATGTTAGATTGGTGAAACGTGTTAAAATTTGAAAGGGACGGTCGAGGTCGAACGAGGTAGTAGTATGCACTTACCGAGTTTCATTGAAATCGCTTCAGCCGTTTAGATTTTATTGGACACATACACACACACACAGACACACACACACACACGCGCACGCACACACACGGACAAAAGGTGTTCTCACAAGCCTTTTTTTTTTTTCATAAACGAAAATAGGCTTAGAATGGCTTCCAACACGATAATTTACGCTTAACTAAAAATTGGTCGGTATTTTAATGGAATAACAAGAATGATGGCGTGAAATATTTTCCATGACCCCTTCTCACTGGGGAAAGGATTTGAAATGCCTGTGCAACTCAGGGCCCGTAATGGAAAATATATGCCATCTGATGGCTTTAATGGTGCACACTCAACCTCGTGAGACAAAATTGAGAAAAGGTGGGTTCGATTCCCTCCTCACCCATCCTTGAAGTGGTCTTCCATGGTTTACAGCTTTCACTCCAGGCAAATGGCGGGATGGATCCTAACTTCAGACCACGGCCGCCTCCTTCCCAATCCTAGCATCAATTACAAATACACACACACTACCACACCACATAGGGCCTGGATGTTGATGACATGTCATCTTTTTATTGAGTTGTCTAAAACAATGCTGAAGTACATAGAAACTCCGGACGGGCTTTAATGGTGCACACTCAACCTCGTGAGACAAAATTGAGAAAAGGTGGGTTCGATTCCCTCCTCACCCATCCTTGAAATATTATGTCATTTTTATTTTGCATCTTTTTGCATTTTTTTTTGTGTGCTATTTTTCCATTTTAAGAGCATTTTTTAAAGTTTGGTAGATTTTTGGTCATATTTTAGAGAAATCAGCCTTTTAAGGTCATTTTTTCCCCCAATTTAGTAATGTCAAAGCTTTATATGAGGGAGTTACCTGTCTCAGAGTTAAGAAGAAGCTAGTAGCTATGAACATAAACCTTTTGTTAAGTGCTAGAAATCTATTTTGATTGAATTTTCAGTTTGAGCTTCAGATGTCATTTTTGAAATATTGGTGAGTTCATTATTATAAGATCATTTTCTCCATTTTATAGTGAATTTTTCGAATTTTTGAAATATTGGTGAGTTTAGTCTCTATTATAAGATCATTTTGTCCATTTTATAGTGCATTTTTCGGTTTTTTGGTCATTTAATACAGTCATTTTTGAAAATTTTAAGTGCATTTTTTTAACTTTTTTACGGCATCAACATCCGGGCCCTATCAATAACACATGTTATAGGACAAATTCTTCACACACCGAAGTACACGGGGCTACATGACCACGATGTTTCAAAGACCCTAAAAGAATCAACAACAACAATAATTACCCTACAAAGTTTCCCCGAGTGTTATGAAGAAAGATTTTAAGCTCAGTCTAACTTTCATTGTAGATCTCTTACAACATGTTAATGATCTGAACATATGCCCTCAGGATCCTCAATGAACTTGAGGGAACAATGTTTCCCTTTCCCACAGGTTTACTCTTCACGGCGTGGTGGGTAAAAATGAACTTGTGAAACTTGCTCGTGCGCTGCTCACAATCAATGTCGACAGGATGCGCGGTCTAGACATCACTTAAGGGTAGAGCTTCTCAAAGTAGACCAGCTACTTAGCGACGTACAGGAGTACCCAAACCGCACAGTGCTCCCACCAAACTCTGCCAACTCACGGACGGTGAAGAAAGTCGTGTCGCAACTCAAAGTATATCCAATACGAAACAATTCAGTCTTAGAATGGAAATGCTGAAAATGTGGTCAATGATACGACACCACTGAGACACAGCAGAGGACTAACTGATTGAAGGAATTCGTGGTTTGTAACACTATAGCCTGTGTGCATGTGGACCCCTTATTATTTCACCTCGTGAAGGGGATTAATGACAGTTGAAATGAATAAATATGCATGAAACATGGCTAGGAGTTGGAAGGAATCGGCCGTGGCTTACTAGAAATTACCGCCCTGACATTTGCTTGGAGTTTAAAATAGTTGTTGTTAATTCATTTTAGGGACTCGGGGCATCTTGGTCATCAGCCCCGTGTAGGCTACTTGGGTGTATGTTGACCGTGTGTTTGGCTGGCTGCTTGATTCAGCGGTAGCGTTCTCGCTTGCTTTGCCCAAGGTTGCAGGATCGAATCATGGCGCAGTCAGCTGGCATTTGAGGGTGCGCAAATGCGAGGGAGCCGTGTTAGTAGATTTACTGGCACGTTAAAGATCCCTTTCGGGACAAAATTCCGGCACCCCGGCGTCTCTAAAAGCCATAGTAGTTGGAAGAGACGTAAAACAATTATTATTATTATTATTATTGATCGTGTGTTCCTGTGATGATTGTACGAGAGTGAAAATGGGAAACAACGGCAAACCATTTCAAGGCTGGTCGATGGTGGGGTTCGAACCCACGTGTAACTAACTTAGTCCGCAGGTAGCTTGACCCCATGGCCTTAAGCCTTGCGCCTTAGAGAACGTAGCGTCCGCTGTTGGTCGTTTGGTCCCAGCTTTTCGAGTTTATATTGCAATCCCGAGATAATTTGTCTTTCGTTAGCAAAATGTAGAAATAACTAACATAACCTATAACACATTACCTGTTAGAGGTTCTTCTTAGTTTGTTCTAGAAAACTGTTCGGTTCCGGCTTCCTAAAGACTATATATCTATTACGTATTATTTGTGATCTGAACGACACATGATTATGACCTCTATATTATTGACCTACTCTTGCGTTATTTCCGGGTACCGAAAGTAATATCTGTGTTGACAACAAAATCGCGGTCTGATGTTTACTCTTACATAAATGGGACTACTCGCTGTTCCAAGTCCTTGAAAAATTCAACAATCATCATCATCGTCGTCAAGATCAGTTAGACCACACCTTGTGTTCTTCCTGCGTCCACCTCGTGGCGTAGTGGCTAGCATTATTCGCTCTTGCCCCGGAGGTCCGGGTTCAATTCTCGACTCTGCCAAAAAAAGTAATTCTGATCTGTTGGCTGGAATTTTGTCTCCTGAGGCAAAATTGAGAAGAGGTTGGTTCGATTCCCACCTCATCCATCTTGGAAGTGGTTTTCTGTGGTTTCCCACTTCTACTCCAGAAAAATTCCGGGATGGTTCCTAACTTAAGGCCATGGCCGACTCCTTCCAATCCTTATCTAAATTACAAATACACACACTACTACAGATACCACAATAACGCACGTTATCAGACAATTTCTACGCTCACTGGGCTAAATGACCACGAAGTCCACGCCTCTCAAACGAAACAACAACAACAACAACGTTCTACCAGCATGTTGCTCCCGGGGAAAAGTAACTATCATTATATTACGTTATGTCACAGCAAACTAACTCCTGGATATGCAGGTGATACCGACCCGGAGTACATAGCCTATTTCATTTAGTTCAGCCATACAGCATTCAGAGCCTCCGTGGCTTAGGCGGCAGCACGCCGGCCTCTCACCGCTGGGTCCGTGGTTCAAATCCCGGTCACTCCATGTGAGATCTGTGCTGGACAAAACGGAGGCAGACAGGTTTTTCTCCGGGTACTCCGGTTTTCCCTGTCAAAATTTCATTCCAGCAACACTCTCCACTATCATTTCATTTCATCTGTCATTCATTTAATCATTGCCCCAGAGGAGTGCGTCAGGCCTCGACAGCCGGCACAGTTCATATCCTCGCCGCCTGATGGGGGCTTCATTCATTCCATTCCTGACCCGGTCGGAGACTGGAAACAGGCTGTGGATTTTCATACAGCATTCAAGTAGGCCTATACCCATAGTGTGTGTGCGCGCTCGCTGTAGGATGTCTTTGGTTCTTATGACTACCGGTAAATTTTCCTCTCACGTTTCCTGTCCAGTCGGAGTATTCTTCCTTTAGCCACTAAGAAAGAAGTTATATATATATATATATATATATATATATATATATATATATATATATATATATTTATTTATTTATTTATTTATTTATTTATTTATTTTAATCGCTTATACACCCAGCTCGTCTGCACCCACAGACTCTGCGAGGAATCATTCCTCTACCATCCCAAGGACGGTGTCTGGGAGCTGAACACAATTTGTCAACAGATACAGCTATGGAGCCTCCGTGGCTTAGGCGGCAGCACGCCGGCCTCTCACCGCTGGGTCCGTGGCTCAAATCCCGGTCACTCCATGTGAGATCTGCTGGACAAAACGGAGGCAGACTGGTTTTTCTCCGGGTACTCTGGTTTTCCCTGTCAGAATTTCATTCCAGAAACACTTTCCACTATCATTTCATTTCATCTGTCATTCATTTAATCATTGCCTCAGAGGAGTGCGACAGGCTTCGGCAGACGGAACAGTTCATATCCTCGCCGCCGACTCGGTCGACTGGAATCAGGCTGTGGATTTTCAATCGCTTATCCACCCAGCTCGTCTGCCCCCACAGACTCTGCGAAGGATCATTCCTCTATCGTCGCAAGGACGGTGTCTGGGAGCTGAACACACTTTGTCAGCAGATACAACTGGGGATGGTGACAGGCCATTCGCCCAGTTGACCGCTAACTTGGGTCTAATTAGGGAAGGGTCAGGGAAGGGATATGGGAAGGAAGTCGGCCATGGACCTGTTGAAAGTAACCGTCCCGGCATTTGCCTGGTGGTGAAAATGGGAAACTACGAAAGAAAATTCAGGACGGTCGAGGTGGGATCTGAACTCACGCTGTCCTGATGCCAGCGAGGCACAAGGTAGCGCGTTAACGGTCTCGGCCGCCATGGCCGGTAATTTCAATACATAATTAATGTTAGTTCCACAGTCTGCAAACATAGTGACGTTGAAATATACGTGGCAACAATGTATACAAGGCTGATTCAACCCAACAGTAATCATTGATGCTACAAATCACCATGTTGTAGTGATGGGAACCAAATGGTAAAGTTACATACTATAATTTAAGATGATGCGGGCTGCAATAACCCTAATCTTACCTTCCAGCTATAACCTACGTCACGCCAAAGTCATGGTGGTGCTCGCAGCGACGAAAATGTGCTGTTATGACGGACACGACTGATTTAGAATGAGATTTCTCGGAGGTACAACATTCACCCATTGGTCCACACCCAGGGATGTACCCAGAATTTTGTCTCAGGAAGGGTCCGATGAAACAGAAATTTCTGGAACAAAACGTATGCAAAATTACTGAATAATATACGTTTAGCGTCCCTTTTAACTACTGTGGCTTTTGAAAACAGCGGGGTGTCAGAATTTATTTCCAAAAGGTGTTTCATAACGTGTCAGCAATTCTACTGACATAGTTCTCTCACATTTAAGCACCCTCATATGTCAAGTGATCGCGTCGGAACTCGATCCCACAACTTTGGGGACAGCGGACAAGAATATTATAGCTGCGCCACGGTGCCAACCCTTAAAGAAATAGTTGATGATCGTTGATGCATGCCAATTATACTTCCTTACATGTTCTTTCTGTCTTTCATTCTTTCTTTCTGTCTGTCTGTCTTTCTTTCTTTCTTTCTTTCCTTCTTTCTTTTTCTTTCTTTCAGTTATATGTTTGTTTTTCTTTCTTTCTTTCTTTCTTTCTTTCTTTCTTTCTTTCTTGCTATGTGTTTCCTGTCTTTCTTTCTTTTTCTCTCAGGTTTTATTGTTTGTTTTTTCTTTGCATTTTCTTTCTTTCATTGTTTCATGTTTGTTTTGTCTTTCTTTCTTTCTTTCTTTTCTTTTCTTTAACTCATTCTTTCTTTCTTGCTAGGTTTTCCCTGTTTTTCTTTCTTTCTTTCGTTCTTTCTTTGTTTTCAATCTTCTTAGTTTGGAAAACGATTGCTCAGTTGTCCTCGTGTATGGATTTTGGTTGTTGTTGATTCGCATTACGGGTTTGGGAAATCTTTAATAATCAGCCTCTAGTACATTGTGGTTGATAGCTTGTGTTTCTGTGGTGTCTGTAGTAGTGTGTGTAGTTGTACAGTAATTATTAGGATAGGGGACTATACCGGTCACGGTGGCCGACAAGCACTAACGTGCTAGCTTGTGCCTCGCTGGCATCAGGAGAGAGTGGCTTCGAATCATACATAGGCTACCTCGGTCGTCCAGAAAATGGTTTTCATGAATTTCCATTTTCACCACCAGACAGATGCAAGGACGGTTCCCTTCAATAGGTCCATAGCCAATTCCCTTCCCTGACCCGTCCTGAAAATAGAATAAATAGCCATTGGCAGCACCAATAAGGAACTATCCCGCCACTTGTCTGGAGGGAGTATGGAAAATAATCGGGAAAAATCCACTCTCAGGATAGTCGCTGTCAACACTGGGGTTCTAATCTCCGGACATGCTACACTTCCCCATCGCAGTCGTGGAGAGCGAATTAACGCACACGGCTATGCCGCGGTGTTCATTTGTGCAAGAGTGATGAAACAACTGATGTTCCGAGAGAAATCAAAGTATGAATAGAAAAAGGGTTTCCAGCCTATAAGCTGATCAATAGGCATTTCTGAACTGGGGATTACTTGCAGTAGGATGGCCAGAGTCCTGTCTGTTCCTCCTTTCGTTCCTCCAGCCAACAGAACGCGGTCTTAAGCACCAGTTATCTTCCCACGTCTTGACCACGCTTGCTATTGATTAAGGAGTGTGTTAGCACAGGAGTCAATACGGATAAATATGCTATGAACATTCCCAAATCCCGTAAGACACAACTACAAACTAAGCGCATGCTCATCTCGTTACTGTTACCGCGGAGGTCTGGGTTCGATTCCCGCCACTGTCAAGAAATTTAGCTCTGGTCTGATGACTGGAACGGGTTAAACTTAGTCACGTGGATCAGAACTGACAAGTGGTGTGCTCGATCCCCTCCTCAGCATTCCTAGAAGTCCTTTTCCCGCGGTTTCTCACTTCTACTCCAGGCAAATGCCGGAATGGTACCTAATCTAAAACTATGCCCGCCTCCTACCCTTACAGCGATGTCACAAGCCCCTGAATAAATCAACAACTACAACAACAACAACTACTACTACTACTACTACTACTACTACTACTACTAGCGCTTTCAGAACTCCAACAAGTCTACCTCGATGTGTAGTGTCTAGCATTCTTGGCTGTCACCGCGGAGGCCGGGTTCGATTCCCGGCTCTGCCAAGAAATGTAATTCTGATCTGAGGGTTGGAACGGGGTACACTCAGCCTCGTGAGGAAAAAATGAGAAGAGGCGGGTTCGATTCCTACCGCAGCCATCCCGGTAGTGGTTTTCCATGCTTTCCCACTTCTTCTCTAGGCAAATGCAGGGATGGTTCTTAACTTAAGGCCACGACCTCCTCCTTCCCAATCCTCATCTGAATTACAAATACACACTATTACAGCCATCACAATAATACAGGTTATCGGACAAATTCCACACACACCCAAGTACACGGGGCTACATGACCACGATTTCGCAAAGCCCCTAAATCAATGAACAACAACAGGACCTGCTTGAGAGGTCCGGGACCGGCATTGTACCGCCTACCAGTCCAAATGGTATTCAAAAGATTAAATGAGACCTAAGTCTTATGGTTAAGAATGCTTTTTTTTACGGCGAATAAATATCTTAAATTTTAATAGTTGTTGGTGTTACTTCGCATGAAACATTAACTTTGTGTTATTTCACATTCAAATAGTTTAGTTTTACGAATCACATAGTGGCTAAAAAATTCTGCATATTTCAATAGATTTGTTTGATAAAGTGATTCTTAAGGCAGTTGTTTCACACGTTATAACAATAGTTGTGTATGAATAGTCACTTGCTACTATCGACAGTAAATGAATGTATAACATAATATTCCAAACGTAAGGATGATGATGTTGATAATTGCTGTTTTAAGGGGCCTAACATCAAGGTTATCGGTCCCCCAAACGTAAGGCTATTAGATGCCAACGAAAGGGCACTCTGGATACGAAATACTTGGTACCACATTAAAGAAGCAGTCCTTTTGAATGTAGTTTTGTTATCAAGTTCTTTGGTTACTTTACAAACTCTGAATTGCCGAAATAAAGTGGCATTTCATCATGGGTAGATTTTTTGTTTGTTAATAGACTTGGCTTCATAGATAAAATAGTAAGAACCAGAATCATTATTCTTCTGGACATTAGTAGATGCGATATATCATTAAAGCTATCTCTCTCGCGTGGTAGCGCAGCTCAGTTGCTCGTCATTCACCCGGACGGGAAGGGTTCAAATCCCTGTGACAGTGGAGTGGAATTTTTACCTTAAAAATCACGTTTTGACAGGAAGGGCATCCGCCCTTGAATCCCTGACCAAAATGGAAATGCCCTATGTTGGCTCTAGTGATTTCAATAACATCTTGAAAGTATTGAAACAATCCCCTTTCTCACATAAGGGAAGATAAATTATAAAAAGGGCATATAAGCGTTAGGAAAATAACCACAGATTTATAAATAAACTAGCAAATGCCTCACCTGGTATTTTAACGGTTTACCCAGCGTAAGTTTAAAAGGCGCACGGACGGCAGGTCCCAAACGCAATTCAGAACAGCCGAGGTGAACAGTGAAACTCCAAACACATAGGCCTGTGCTCTTCTCTGAAGTCTTAACTCGACACGACTCGGCAGTTTGATGCTGGCTGAAGCTGGGGGGATAGGCTTACTTGCTAGCTCATAAAATCGCTCCGAAGCTGAGAATTTTAATTTCCACTGAATGGAGATTGTTGGAAGAAATGAAAAGGAAAATCACTTATAGTGGGCGATGTATTAAAATCCTTTGTTTTAGTTAATTCAAGAAAAATATATTTAATTGCTGCCTTATGCGATCATTACGGACTTTTTTGTAGAACTTTTCGAGCTGAACTATTCTTACACTGATCGTATAGAGATATTTTTAACAGTTTACCCAGCGTAAGCTTAAAAGACGCACGAACGGCAGGATTTTCTTCGACTCAATTCACTGAAATCGTTACTGGTCGGCTTCCTTAGGGCATAAATGAACGTTTTTCTACGGAATTGTTCCTCAAGAAATCTTTTACAGAATAGTGAATACTGCATCAAAACCCACCCAGTGGTTCTTGAGATTACCCTTTACATCCAAGAATCGGGGACATTGTTTTATACTATGTAGAGATTATTCTTAATCTTCTAAGGACTACGAGTAAGTATATTTTTATGTGGAAGGGTTACCAGCCCTTCACCCAGTGAATCATCTGTACCGGGTACCATACCTTTGCTAACGGTGACCTTGTTTTAAGGCGTCATATACTCGTCCGCACCCATCGGCCATCCTCCTAAGGGGTGAGATTTGCTGGTTACATTGACATGTGGACTGCCAACTAAAGCATTCCTCGAGTACGGGACGAGACTCAACTTAAATTTTATAAGACTATAGCTGTGCCATTTTAGATATATAGAAGCTAAAAGTGTGTGAATAAAACAAGTTACAGAAACAAATTTAATTCCTGAGATCAGTGAAAGAATACTCCCTACAAGACAGAAAACGTAATGAACACATAAGGCAGCAATCTTATTATATAATACGCTAAGGTGTATGTTTGACAAAACTAAAGCTCCTAAACCAGAGGGATTTAGAAGGTGTGGTTTGTACCAAAATCTTCCAAATCGTCTTAATAGTACAGGACAAAACTTGCATTTCTTGAAAAGTCAACGGAAATATATTTATTTGTTTATAAAGTGCTTTTAAACAAATAAATAAGACGATAGCCCCTGGCAGAACTGTGTCACGTCCAGCCCGTAGATCACTAGAGCCGGGCGTGTAGTCTGTACACATGGGACGCACACAACCCATTATGCGAGAGTTCTCGCACGGGTCTGCTAGTTAAATATATTTTTATTGAATTAACTAAAACAAAGGAAATGAGAAAAAAAAAAACAGTCTAAAGATGGATGACGACCTAATCCCGAAGTATGCCTTAGAATACCATCCTACTGGAAGAATTTATACTGGCCGACCCATGAGGGGATGGCAAGATAACTGAGGTTGGAACAGGCTGTTAGTAAGTAAATGAAAGGAAGGAAGTTTGTAGTTTTACGTGCCTTTAATCTCGTGATAATGAGCCACGGGACCTCGTTTTTACCTGGAATCCGAACCACAGGACAGGGCATTTCACTTTGAAAATCTCAGACGCATTGACTGAGAATCGAACCCCGTCCACCGTGGTGAGAGGCCAACAGATTGACCGCTGCGCCACCACGCCTCTAAGTCAATGTGTAAGTAAGTTATAAATAACTATAAGGAAAAACATTATAGAAACGTTGGTGTTGATTCTTCAGGGGATTTGCAACATCGTGGTCTTGTAGTCCCGTGTACTTGGGTGTGTCTTAAATTTGTCTGATAACTGTGTTACTGTGATGTCAGTACTAGTGTAAGTATTTGTGATTGAGGATGGGATTTGAGTAGGAAGTGGCCGTGGCCTTAAGTTAGGTACCATGCCGGCATTTGCCTGGAGTGGAAGTGGGAAACCACGGAAGAGGTAGGAATCGAACCCGCTCTTCTCAGTTTTGCTTCACAAGGCTGAGTGAACCTCGTTCCTGCTCTCAGACCAGAATTAAATTTCTTGTCAGAGCTGGAAATCGAACCCGGGCCTCTGGGGCAACAGCCAAGAATGCTAGCCACTACACCACGAACTGGTTAACCTAGCGAGGAAGGAAACGTCCATCAACACATCAGAAATGCCCCAGCAAGCCAACGGAACTTTACACCATTACAATGTCATTTAACTTAAATGTAATACGAGAGATGGGTTCGAAGTAGCTGGAAGCAGCTGCCCGTGGTTTTCTTCTTCATCTTCAGGTAAATGCCGGGACGGCCGGTGTCCCATGTCCATGGCCGCTTCCTCCTCAGTGACACGGAAATGGACTAGTACAGTATTACACTGGTTATAAATTTTACTGTCTTATGCTTCAACGCGATTCATTTTCACATAAACATGTAACCTTCTCCGCCAAATGTTGACCAGCCGCCAAACTCAAGTTATAGCGTATCTTTCTTCTAGCCCTTGTTATTTATGTCACTATTGCTGTCACCTACTGTTCCCATTATTAGGGGATTGAAACTCGGTACAGTCTGCAGGCATTTAAGCGTGCATAAATGTGATAGACTCAAGTCAGTAGATCCTCTAGGAAGTTAGAAAATCTCTCCAAGGGTAAACTTTTGGCATTCCGACATTCTTAAGACCACAGTAGTTAGAAGGAACTTTATATCAAATAGAGGGCCTGTTTGAGAAATCTCGCATGCGTCAAACCACCCACATGACTTAATTATTATGTGGGCTCGACGCGACACAGTTTTAGCAAGTGCTATTGTCTTTTTTATTTAAAAGCACTTTTTAAACGAATTGTGGATATTTATGAAATCACAGTGCAATTCGTCACTGCTGTGGGTAATTCTCTTTCTTTTGCATGCTCATTTCTTACAATCGGTTACTTGTGGGCGCGCCATGTGTATAGACTATACCACTTTACTGTTATGCGGGATGGAAGCGATACAGTTGTGGCAGGGGCTATCTTATTGTTTACCGTACTTTATAAACTTAAACAAATATATTTCGGTTGACTCTTCAAGAAATGCAAGATATTCCCTGTACTATTGAGACGATTTGGAAGATTTTGGAACAAACCACACCTTCTAATTCCCTCTGGTTTAACAGCTTGTATGTATCGTAATGTTATTCAAGGCTAGTTAAACATCACTTCCACATCTGTTGGGGGATATTTTGTCTCATAACCTGTAATTGTAATTATTGGCGACTAAATTTAAAGTGTGCACTCCTGGTCTTGGAAAGGTGTGGCCTACCATTTCAGAATTGTCTTACGAGTAAATGTGGAATCTCCAAGTAAAACCACACTCAAGGTAGCCGCACTTACCACCAATATTTGAATCTCGTACCTTTTGAACTCATAGCTCCACATTCCTATCATGGAGCAGAAATATAACAACAGCCTTGAATACAGTCTAATCTTCATCTATAAAGGATGCTAATTACGCAAAACATGTATGTCCAATGCTTATAAACATCTAGGCTGTTAATGGCTCGGAACTAACGGCTGATGACTTTACAAACGGAAACATAAAATTATCAGAACAATTGCGTCATTTATATTTCTGTCGTAAATTGAAGTGATTGAATATAAAACTAAATTAAAATGCTTTCCTCAAGCTTGCGCGTTAAATCATGATGGGAAGCTGCAGAAAGTCCGGTGATCGGAAGTTCGAATTCCTCAATCCGTTCCATTAGCCCCCTCGAAATGAAATGCTAGACCCACGGCTGTATTTAGACGTAAATATTAATCACTGCATCGCAATTCCAATGCAAAACCGACATATCTTAAGAAGAGCTGCATTGACAGAATTATATTAAAAGATAAGATGGACATAGCATAAGGTGCACGAGTTAGTATATGATATGAATATTATTATCTACCAAAACCTATGTCTGGCCGTATTTATAATCTAACATTGATTGCCTGACTCATTTTAGGCCCTTTCCGACATCATAGTCACGTAACCCCGTGTATTTGCGTGTGTACGGAATCTATTTGATAATCGATGTCATTGGGATGGCAGTACTAGTGTGTGTATTTGTAATTGGGGCCAGGATTTGGGTAGGAAGCGATCGTGGCTCATATTTAGGCTCCATCGCGGCATTCAACTGGAGTAGAAAAAAAGGAAAGGAAGCTTGTAGTTTAACGTGACCGTTAATCTTGAGATCATGAGCCACGGGACCTCCTTTTTACGTGGAATCCGAACCACAGGACATGGCATTTCACTTCGAAAATCTCACATGCATTGACCGGGAATCGAACCCGGACCGCCTTGGTGAGAGGCATACAGCTAGACCGCTGAGCCACCACGCCCCCAACTGGAGTAGAAATGAAGGAACAACGAAAAACCACTTCTTGCATGGCTGAGGTAAAACTCAGCTCTTCTCAACTTTGCCTCAATAAGTTGAGTGAACCCCGTTCCGGGTCAAATTTAAATTAATTTCTAGAGCCTGGAATCGAACGCGGACCTCCGCAGTGACAGCTAAGAAAGCTATTCACTTCGCCACGAGGTGGACAATGGAATTAGTTGCTCATTGATTTCATACGTGTGACTTAATATAGGAGTTTATGAAATAAAGTTGGTTTAACTCAAGCTTTAGCTCTTAGGAAGAATGACGCTTTCCTTTATCCTAGTATATGAGTATCTCGAAAATGACAACTTTTTTTAGTTATTTTAGTTTTGAATTGGAGGGCCGATATGTAAAGAGAATAAACATACTGCACGTAAATAAGGTCATGTTAATCAGTACTACTCCTAGATTGACTATCTGGAACAAGAAACTTTAGCTGACTTTAAACGATATAGCCTAATGTGTGTATTTGTTGAGAACAACTAATTTTCACGCATTGAAGAAAGCCACAATCAATCGTTCTGCCCACGCGTTGTGTTTTGTGATTACGTCCTAACACAATTAAAATTTATCATGGAAATGAATGTTGGTTTTGGTCGGGTAGCTTAAGGCCGGATACACTTCCTGACATCATGTGATATTTCACATGAAAAATATTCCCTGCTATCACTAGGATTCAGAACCCCCCCCCCCCCCCCCCTCCCTTCCCCACTGCGGTGTAAAGGAGAGTGTGGCAGTGTCATCATGCCACTGTAATAACAGAGAATCCATTAAATAAATAAATACGGTAAATCAATATAAATAATTTAAAAAAAATAATATAAATATTTAAAATTTGAAAATTTAGTCAATTAAAAATTTGAAGTTTAAAGTTAAAAAGTTGTAAAGTGAAAGATTTGAAAACAAAATTAAGAATTATTTAAAAATTAAATTTTAAAATTGAAATGTAATATAAATAAATAAATAATAATAAAAATTATAAACATAAATAAATTAAAAAGTTAACAAATAAAAATAAATAATATCCGGTATTAAAAAATTAAAATTCATACTTAAAAAATTAAAGTTAAAAGTTGAATAGTTAAAAAGTTAAAAATTTGAAGATTAAAAAAATTAGTAATTTACAAAATAAAACAAAAAAATAAAATACAATGTAAAATAAATAAATAAATAAATAAATAAATAAACATTCAAATCTAGGTGTAGCAATTTCGAAGAAAATAATTATACTCAATCCTCCAGAAAATATAATAGGTGACGACGAAGACCAGTGTTTATTTCATTAATGTGGTCAATGGACATGTTTATTTCATGGCATTTTGTTTTCAAAATGGACGCGTGAGAACTAATTCTGAGATATATAAAATTGTACCTATTTTCATGTGAGTGAAAGGTTAACTTGTTGATAGTTTCTGAGACACTCAATATTGGTTTATTCTTATGAAATCTACAGTAGTTGTCTGATGGCAATAAGGATGACTATCGTGTGATGTGTCACACAAATGCTTATCTGTTGTTTAACTGAGTGCTGTATTGTGACATAGGCAAGTCTAATGAGACCCATAACACAGCAGCTTGTATAGTGATGTGACTGTCGCTGTCCCAAATGGAAGGAGCACACAACAGCCTGCAAATATAATTCTGCACTTGTAAATAAAAAGTACCCAGTTGTCGGGCATTGACTTACACCTAGCACCATTTCAGGGCTGTATACACCTGTATCTAAATAGTTAATAGATGTTTTTGGTATGTTAAATTTTGTCTATCGTTTATAGTTGAAAATGTTGGTGTCTCATTTGGGGACTTGGGCATCGTGGCCATTTTAGCTCCGTGTAGTAAGGTGTGTATAGAACTATCTGATAACCTGTGTTATTGTGATATCTATATAAGTGTGCGCACATGCGCTACCTCGTGCCTCGCTGGCATCTGGAGAGCGTGGGTTTGTATCCCACCTCGACCGTCCTGAAAATGGTTTTCGTTTTTTTCCCATTTTCACCACCAGGCAACTGCCGGGACGGTTCCTTTCAACAGGTTCAAGGCCGCCTTCCTTCCAAAATCCCTTCCTTAATTAGACCTAAGTTAGCGGTCACCTGAGCGATCGGCCTGTCATCATCCCCAGTTGCGACAAAGTGAGTTCAGCTCCCTGACACCGTCCTTGCCACGGTAGTGGAATGATCCTTCGTAGAGTCTGTGAGTGAAGCTGAACTGAGAGGATAAGCGATTAAAAACAAAATTCAACTCTTAGTGTCCATCATCCAGTTTTGCTGAACTATGATAAAATATTTTGTACATTGCAATGGAGTGGTGATTGCTTTGTATACATTTTATAAAGGTTCAGTTTTGTGAAATATGCGCCACCTTTGAACTTTTATGATTGACAATATTTTTCCCCAATTAACGGGTCGAATATTGGAAAGAAGTGAGTCAGTCGTTTACTTTCAAAGCCAGACGGCTGCATCTGTCAATACTCAATACATTTCACTTTGATGAGTATATCACCTATTTCGAACAACATAATTGATTAATGCTATCATTCTGCTTCAATGCGTGCTTTCCCATGTCTGCAAAACGACTGTGTAAAGCAACTAAAAGCACGGATAAATTCAATACTTAAAAACAAGGTTGTTCTTGACTCCCAGATGCAGTTGGTCCTGCGGTATAGCTGTGCTCGTTAAATCGTGCACCACGAATGCGCGGGCAGCTGCAGCTAGTCTGGAGGTCGTAGGTTTGAAATCCGGCGCTGCCAGCGGATATCCTGAGTGTGTTTTTTCCACACTCCCTCCAGGCAGATGCTGGAATAGTACCTTACTTCAAGTCCTAGTGCACCTACCATATCCCTGCCCCTAATACAGATACACACACTACTACAGTCATCACATAAATACAGGTTAACATATAAATTGAACACACACCCAACTACACGAGGCTGATGAACAAGATGATCCAAGCCCCTTAAATGAATAAACAGTAGATGACTCAAATACACAGCTGAATTTTACTAATTTGTGGTTGATGTGCTGACGGATGAAGTCTGTATAGTTCCACTTAGTGAAAGTTGGTATTACCGCGTTTTACATGACCACGGCATAACGTTGTAACCCAAAACATGCACAGAATACTAAGGCCCATATATTGTATAACTTTAACTTTAATGCCAACGTTACTACCAAGTTTCTGTCAGTGGATGCCATGAAATTTAATTCTTTGTCTGAGGGTTGGAACGAGGTACACTCAGCTTCGTGAGGCAAACCTGAGAAGAGATGCGTTCGATTCCTCCAACAAGTGTCCTAGAAGTGGTTTTCCGTGACACAAACACATCGTGTGACATTTCATTCAGTTCAAATACAAAAGCCTCATGCCAGTTGATTTACCTGCACGTTCAGAAACCTCTTTTAATCTCAAATACATGATCGGTTTAAAAAGTCGCAAGGTCTATACCTTTTTTGACCGAAGAGGCATTCAGATATTCAGCCATCAGTTTGAGTGTATTCTGTACAATCATATCGATGTAGAGAATTCAACTTACTGATTTAAAAGAGCGAGAAGAGAATTGATTAGCTGTGGCTTTCTACAATGTGTAAAATTTGTCCTTGATTTCAACAGCCTACATACACCTCACCGTGCAGGGAAATCGAACAACCACCTTCGACTTTGGTGACCGATTCTCTACCACTGAACTGCTAAAGCGTCAAACGCTTTATCACTCTTGTAAAGGAGAAAGGCTACGCGTATCGCACTCCGGTTTCTTCAGACCAGAAACAACTTACAAAACGTAGACTATATTAATAAATAATCACTTATTAATATTTCTGCTCTTCCTAACCTAATACAGACCTCTAAAATAGAGACAAGAAAGAAGATCTTAATAAATGATGACACTGTATAGTGCCTGAATATGTACCGTATTTATATTAAATAGGCTTGTGTAAATATGACATAACTAGCAACCCGCCCCGGCTTCACCCGATACCTTTAACGGTTTGCCTGCGTAAGCCTAAAAGGCACACAGACGGCAGGTCCCAGATGCAATTCAGAAAAACTGAGGTGAACAGCGAAACTCCAAACAAATAAACTCTTCTCTGAAGTCTTAACTCGACACGACTCGACAATTTGATGTTGGCCGAAGCTAGGGTGATAGGATCGCTCACCAGCTCGTAAACTCCCTCCGAAGCTAGTAATTTAAATTTCCACTGAATGGAGATTGTTGGAAGAAATGAAAACGTAAAATCACTTATAGCGGGCGATGTATTAAAGATAGAGATATGCTACCACGGACATTTTTGTAGAACTTTTCATGCCGAACAATTTTTACTCTCATAGTAGGCTTATATAGATATGTTTACAGTTTACCCAGCGTACGCTTAAAAGACGCAAGGACGACAGGTTTTTCGTCGACTCGATTCATTGAAATCGTTACTGCTCGACTTCCTTTGGTCATAAATGAATGCTTTTCTACAGCTACCTTCCTCGAGTTATCCGTTACAGAATGGTGAAAAACGCATCTAAATCCATCCAGTGGTTCTCGTGGTTCCCCGTTACATCAAAAAATCGGGGACTTTTTAATACTATGTAGAGGTATAATATAATATAATATAATATACAGGGTTAGACGCATGATATGATGCTCTCAAACGTCCTCTAAACCGTTGTGGTTTAGACATGGAAAATATAGAAACCATTTTCCAATGTTACCTTCGTAATCATATAAATGTATTGCTCTTCAATTGGCCAACACGTTAATGTGCCCGATTAAATTGGATGGGAGTAACATTATCTACTCAGTCTGAAGAGAATCACATTAATTATGTATAATTGTCGAGATATTTCAGAAGGACATCATAGGTGAATAAACCTGTATAGTATAATAGGACAGAAATTGTGAAAATCCAATTTTCAGCTATAACACTATTATTATTTACATAAAAAATCTTCACGTATGTAGGACTTACACCACGACCGCTGCACTCAGCATTCTATGTTACTTCCAGAATGAAAGGATTTCGAGTTTATTCATATCTGCTTTCGTGGAGCGTAATTTCACTCTATAATTAGTGGCGGTCAAGGGCGTGAGGGAAATGGAGAATGCTGGTCAAGAGAGCTAACTTCCCTGCGTGTGATGTGGCTACCAAGGTTTGCGTATGAATAGACTCCCCAGTCGGAAACACTGGTACTTCCATATAAATGCAATATTCAGAGTTGTATATAATGTTGGTTCATGAGATGCCTCACCCACCCACCCACTCTCCTCCGGGGGCATGATGGTGCAACGGTCAAATAGTTTGCATCTCTCCAACATAGACCGGGCTCGACTTCTGGTTTGCGCGAGATTTTTTTAGGGAAATATCACGTTCGGTGCATAATGTGAGCAAATTACCAAAACAAGGCCAAAATTTCAAATGACTTCCAATTCAATTGCCATCTCGTGTGTAAGGATTCTTGAGGTCACTGATTAAAAATCTTAAAATTGTTGGATCCGATATGACTACGCACAGTATAACCAAACCACGAAAATTGTCTAGAAAGAAAAAAGAGAAAAAGTGAAAGCACATGGTATAGTACTTATACCTGCGGTGCACTTAATCAGAGTGAAGTTGGCGTACCTGCAACACTACTAAAATACACGGTGCCGCGAGACCGACCACGTGTATTTATACAAAGTATGGAGGCGAGCACGTGGTGTCGTGCCCAGGGTGTAAGCACATTAAACAACAGCTAAGCACACATAACCACTGCCAAAAGCAAATACCTGCACCACTAACTCTCCCCCTCACACCCCCACACCACAACACAAACCCACAATTTTACATTAAGTCTCCACACTTACCCTTCAGTGAAATCCAAATGGAGCTGAGGCTATTTCGCAGTAAACTATTCAACGACATCCTACTTACTATAGGTCTAATACATTTCTAACACTCATTCTCAAAATAACCAGTGTTGGACGAAGCAAAGAGGATATAAAAAGTAGCATGGCTCAGGCAAGGAAAGCATTTCTACAGAAAAGGAATCTGTTGACATCGAATATAGCCTAGATTTAGGTATTAGGAAGTCATTTTTGAAAGCCTTTATCTGGAGCGAGCACTCTATGGAAGTGAAACTTGGACTATTGGTGCAGCAGAAAAGAGGAGAATTGAAGCGTTTGAAATGTGGTGTTACATGAGAATGATGAAGAGCAGATGGGTAGATAGAGTAACAAACGAAGAGGTATTAAGACGAGTGGGAGAGGACAGATGCTTCTGACGACTGCTAATGAAGATAAGTGATAGGTTGGTAGGCACCATACTAAGACACCCAGGAATAGCAAGCTTAGTTATGGAAGGAAGGGTCGAGGACAAGAACTGTAGGGGTAGACCATGGTTAGAATATGTTAAACAGATTGCCTCGGATGTAAGGTGTGGTAGCTATGTAGAGATGAAACGATTAGATCAGGACAGGGAGGTATGGAGAGCAGCATCAAACCAGTCAAAAGAATGAAGACTCAAACAACAACATTCTCAACACTCTAATGTACGACGGGTGATCAGAAATTAAAGTTACAAAGGCTGCAGTGAAACGTGTAAATTATATTTCATACATCCAATACAGCCAACGGTTAGTACATACAATAGGTTATGTTTGGACATAGTATCCATATCGGTGTAGGCACTTGCCACTCGTGGGAATATTCCCTCCTGGTAAAAGTCTTGTCCTTGCTTGTTCAGCCACGTTGCCGCGAAGTGTTTCACCTCCTCGTCTGAAGGGAATCATCGACCTTCTAGGTGCTCCTTCAAGTGAGGAAACAGGTGAAAATCGCTTGGAGCGAGGTCAGGGCTGTAGGGAGGGTCGTAAATTATGTCTTAGCGAATCCGCTACAACAGCGTGGTGGTCTTCTGGGCTGTATGAGGTCGTGACTTGTTATGAAGGAAGATGACGCCCTAGGTGAGAAGTCCTGGCCGCGGTTTCATGCTTCGCCCACAGAAATCGAATAACTGATGGGATGTCTTCGCGAGACAGTTTTCCAAACGAGTCGCCATGAGTTGTTTACCTACAACTAGCGCTGTAGGTGGCAGGTGGCTGAAATTCTGCACATTTACCAACCGTATGCATTCGAATTACCCCACATTACTAATTTCTCCATAACAGACGAAACGCCAGGAATACCGGCCTTGTATCCTTAGTTTTTGATCACCCCTCGTAAATATACCCACTAGAGCGGAGTTTCTCCAAGCCCTGGACACCACAAACTCCCACCTAAAACGTACCGACTTCGCGGACCCCACTTCCTAAAAAAACCACATCTATTCCTATTCCACAATGATATATACCACTTATGTTTTTGGCTTTAGCGAAGGCACTTAAGGAGTATTTATCGTGTAATGATATTAAATATTGTTATTTTTCGCTAACTATTATAATGAATGATTTTAAACAATGCGAACTAATCACACACTTCCGCAACCCTTGATTCAGCTAATATACATTATGAACTGATTGTAGGCCTAGTTAGGAGCATTCCAACCATGCTTGACTCAACATAATCCTTTGGTACAGTGAGGGCCTTCCCTAAAGAACAAAGGTTTTGCTTACCTGCTAGATGGGCGGAGAGTGGTTAGTCACCGCCATTTGAGAAGCGCTTAGCGATAATACAAGAGCAGGACGGGAAGTTCCGAATGCTAGCATTGCATTTATCACACACGCAGCTGGTAAGATACCTTAGTTGAGAGAGTTAAAAGACTTGTGGTGAAGTACTCTAGGCTGTGGTGTGTCCCCTGACAGCCCTTCGCAACATCTTCGATGGCAGAGTAATAAGCCGAGGACTATGGCCTGCCCAGTCCCCCGATTTGTCTGTGTGCGATTTTTACTTGTGTGGGTACATCAAACAAAAGGTATACCGAAACAATCCACGTAATCTGGAGGCTCTCGACAACGAAATAACTGCACTGATACAACATGGCAGTCAGGATGAATTACAGCGAGTGTACCAAAACTTCCTAAGTCGGTGCAACGTTTGTCTCGAAAATGAAGGACAGCATTTCCAGCATTTACTGTGAAATTCATGTAAGTAAATATGATTATTAAATACGTTAAAAAGTGTAAATATGTTGAACTAGTTGGGCGCTACGCTGCTGTTAGCGCCAGTGCGTTGCTCGACAAGCGGATACACTCGTCCGTCGCGCGGTGCATCCGAGCCTGCGTTCTATAGGGATTGTTCTCTCAGTATAGAAAAATCGAGTTACATTGCAAGAATCAAATACATTTTATCAAATTAATAATTACGTATGTTTACATGTAATAATGGACTTAATTGATAGGGTGTAAAAATGATTTTAGCCCTATTCAAGTAAGATAAATTCTCGTAGGCCTAGTCGTATTACAATTACGAATAAAGTATTTGGAATAATATGCAAATATGATTAATATCTAAAATCGTATAATATTTAAAACAAGTAGTTCCATGAAGAACCCAATAGCCTATTTTCATATATTCTACTTATGTAAATTGCCTCTATCAACTTACAAAATTTTAATTTGATTGCTGTAAGTGAGTCGTAGATATTGAGAACCGTCTAAATATTTCGGATGGTACCGATGTAGGCCATGGAGTCATGTACAATTACACGAAGATTATTGCGCAGGTGTATTATTCAAACTTCAATCGTATGATTAGGACACAAGAAATAAAAACGAGATTTTTAAAATTTCGCACAGCCGCCATCTTGTGGTTATGAAAACAATTGAAATAAATTAGATGTCAGTGGATTACAATAAATTCGTACAAGCATTTACCGTAAAAAGTTCCACTGCGCTCGATGGTGAAATTGCAAGTCACGTCCATTAAAATATTTAAATTTCGTGTCACCGCCATGTTGGATTTGTGCCGACCAGGTTATTGAAAGTCCCATAAGTGAAATTATGTTAATACAAAATTTTAGTTTGATTGCTGTCATAGATTAGTAGATATTGAGAACTGTCTAAATATTATGGATGGTCACCATGTTGAACTTTTATACATGTAGGCCATAGAGTTTTGAACTCTTAAATGACGATTATTGCGTAGGTTCATTATTCAAACGATGACTTAGATCGCATTATTAGGACACAATAAATAAAAACTAAATTTTAAAATTTCCTACAGCCGCTATCTTCAGGTTATGTACACAATTGAACTAAATTAGATGTCACTGCATTACAATGTGTATGAACATTTGCTGTACCATGATTCAATGCCCTCGGATGGTTAAATCACGAGAAAGGTCTATTTAAATGCTTCAAAAATGCTTGGCCGCCATGTTCGTTTTGTACTTAACAGGCTTTTAAAAGTCAAATAGGTAAACTTCCAGTAGTGCCCTTTATCACCGTACAAAATTTCTGGGTGATATCAGTAATCGTTTCGGAGATAAAGAATGTTGGTGACATATTTCTCACAGCCGCGATGTTGGATTGGCGGGACGTAATAAAATTTGAAGGGCACGGTGCGGAACGGACAAAGTAGTACTATGACCTTACCGAGTTTAATTGAAATCGCTCCAACCGTTTAGATTTCATTAGGGACGCATACACATAGCCTACGCACACACACACATACAAAAAGTGATCTCATAAACCTATTTTCTTTTCATGAATAAAGATAGGCGTTAAATATTAAATAGGCTATATTGTTATAACAATATGGTAGGCCTACTTTCACAAAACATTGTCAGCGATGATGAAGAGAGTTCAAAATATATCAATGGGAGGTCTGAAGCTGTTTCTTTGATTTAATTATATGTAAGCTTTTAGGGAGTAACGTCGAAATTCTCAATCTGAGAACTGCTTCAACATTCTAAAACTATTTCTTCTTACAAATTTAATGTTGCAAAGCGTTGAAAATGCCTGCTCACGCAAGTAAGTAGTGCAAAAGTATATGATGTTTTAGTGCTTTATTTGCTAAATCTACATCCTTGGTTTGCTAATCATAAGCAAAGTGCGTCTTTTATTTAGGGCCATTTTTAAAAAATATTTTGAAAGTTTTTTGGCTGTCGCGGCCCCCTGGTATGGGCTCACGATCCCCTGGGGGTCCACGGTCCACACTCTGCACTAGAGGTCCTGCCCACAGTATATTGTTGTTAATTCATTTAGGGGCATGAGAGATATTGGTCATCAGACCCCTGTAGTTGGGTGTGTGTTCAATTTGTCTGATAACCTACATTTCTGTGATGACTGTACTAGTGTGTATGTAACTGTATTAGGGACAGGAACGAGGTAGGTGTTTCAGAACTTGAAGTATGAGTGAATGTGGGAAAACTAAGGGAAAAACCACATTCAGAATAGCAGTTGTCAACACCTGGTTTCAAACCTTCGATCACCGGACTTAATGCTGCTGCCCTCGCGGCCGTGGTGCACGATTTAACGAGCACGGCTACGCCATGGGATATGTTACAAAATAAACTCTAAAGAAAGAAAACAATACTGTTTGTAAAATGGTGCCATTAGATAATTTACGATTGTGTCGTTCTTCTGAGATAGTATTCTTGACGAACTGTGTTACACTTTCCACTATTGTGTTGGCCTTGATGACTTAACAGAATTGTTACCCACCTGCAGGGAGGAAAGATAACAGGGCCTTCCGCAATATTTTCGCTTTAAATGTTTCCACACAGTTACTGCATTCAAATGGTCTTTCTGTTATTCTAGTTTAATTTAGAGACTTTGAAGAGCCTCCGTGGCTTAGGCGGCAGCACGCTGGCCTCACACCGCTGAGTCCGTGGTTCAAATCCCGGTCACTCCATGTGAGATTTGTGCTGGACAAAGCGGGGGCAGACAGTTTTTTCTCCGTTACTCCGGTTTCCCCTGTCACAATTTCATTCCCGCATCACTCTCCACTATCATTTCATTCCATCTGTCATTCATTTAATCATTGCCCCAGGGGAGTGCGACAGGCTTCGGCAGCCGGCACAGCTCATATCATCGCCGCTTGATGGGGGCTTCATTCATTCCATTCCCTGACCCGGTCGGTCGACTGGAAGCAGGCTGTGGATTTTTCAATTTAGAGACTCTGAAAGTCGTGGTCACCAGCCCCGTATTCCAAGTGCACGTGTCAGATCTGTTATTGAGGTGTACCTACAGGTGAATGCGTAATTTACCCATACGACTCAGAGTAGGAGTCCCGTCGCGCACTGTTACGGAACACGAATCTAGCTGGACAAAATTAATAACAGGCTCTTAGACCACCCCGTGGTGCATTGGCTGTCGCCCAAGAGAACCGGGTTCAATTCCCGGCTCTGCCAAGAAATTTAATTCTGGACTGAGGTTTGGAACGAAGTAAACTCAGCCTCATGAGGCTAAACTGAGAAGAGGTGGGTTCTATTTCTACCACAGCCATCCTGGAAGTGGTATTCCGTGATATCCCACTTCCACTCGAGACAAATGCCGGAATGGCCCCTAACTTAAGGCCACGACCACTTCCTACCTCAATCCTAAATCAATTATAAACACACACTGGTACAGACATCACAATGACACAGGTTGTATGTCTATGACATACGTCATTCTTTGATCGTATTGATTTGTTGATTATATTCAATATTTACCACTTTTCAATATTTTACACTTATGCACTATTAGTAGTAGGGCCTATATGTCTCATTCTGTCTGACGTTCTTCAGCTACAATATAGCAATCTCTTATACATAAATTGAAATATATTATAAAAACATTCTTTTTTGCAACATATGTGAGTTGAAAGACAAAATAATTTGCCTTGCAATGATTAAAAAAACTGACATTTACAAAAGTTTAAAAAGGTGCTTTTAATTACACTTAAAATATCTTTTGGAATTTCATTCCATGTCTAAAAGCAGTGCCATTGGTTCCTAATGTCATGTGAATAAAATTGTTGCATACGCCTCAAAATTTAGGTCTTGTCTCTATAATAAAATGTTTCTCCTTAATACCAATATTTTATTATATAGACAAGACCTCAATTTGAGATGTGTACAACAATTTCATTCACATAACACTAGGAACCAATGTCACTGCTTTTAGACATGGAATGAAATTCCAAAATATATTTTAAGTGTATGTGAACTCTCCCTACATAGCTTAGTATTTAGACCGACCTTGCCTTATGGAAGTGTGAACTGTGTAGATCCAGGGTATCTGATACATAAGCTAGAAGTAATTGATAGGAGAGTAGCATTAAAGATTGCTGGAAAAAATGGATAGGAGCAATGCCGGGAGGGTACTCGTAATGAAGAGAAAAAGGCTAAGTTATAAATAAACACGCTAGATGACACTGTTCGTATGAGCCGACTCAGATGTGATGAAAATGGGGGAGGAGAGATTAATAATAATAATAATAATGTTAATGGTTTTACGTCCCTTTTAACTACCCTGGCTTTTAGAGACGCCGGGGTGCCGGAATTTTGCCCCGAAGGGGATCTTTAACGTGCCAGTAAATGTACTGACACGGCTCCCTCGCATTTGCGCACCCTCAAATGCCAGCTGATTGCGCCAGGTTTCGAACCTGCAACCTTGGGCTCAGCAAGCGAGAACGTTACCCCTGAGCCACGCAGCCAGACCGGAGAAGAGATTACCTAAGAGGTTAATGAGTTCGGCTATAGAAGGTAAGAGAAGCAGAGGTAGACCTAGGAGGGGATGGTCAGATTCAGTGATGAATGATCTCAAAGTAAGAGGTGTAGAAGCAGAGGAGGTCGCAGTGCTAACTGCTAATAGGGCATCATGGAGGCGACTTGCTTGCAATCAGAGGCTTGCAGACTAGACTGGACGCTGAAAGGCAAAACAGTCTCAAATGAAAATGTAGGCTATGTACAGTATGTTAAAAAAAGCTAAACTTTTTAATATTTTGTATATTTTAAATTTTATTATTTTTAATCATTGCAAGGCAAATTATTTTGTCTTTCAACTCACATGTTGCAAAAAAAAAAAAAAAAAAAAACCTAACATAGAAATTTGATGCTTTTCATCAACATCAAATTTCGATTACTAACGCAACACTGAAAAATGGCTACAAATAACCATAAGGTATAACAATCTACATATAAGAGATTGCTACATTGTAGCTGAAGAAGGTAAAACAGGCCAAAGTAGGCACTGCTAATAGTGTATAAGTGCAAAAGAATGTATTGAAATGTAGTAGCCTAAATATTGAAATTGAGTGTCACAGGATATCAGACAAATTCTACACACATCCTAGTACACTGGGCAGGATGACCACGATGTCGCAATGCCCCTTAAATAATCATCAACAACAACAACAACTTGTTATTATTTCCCAGTGACCTAAGGTTGGCAACGTAATGACCGCTAACGCCCACCTTATCAATATTAATGCTATTGCCGATGCCGACCAGGCTGGTATTCTCTATTGTCTGCAGATACGCGCGTTAGTCTTGACAATATATGTAATATACTGTCCATTGAAGTGAGCACGTCGTTACCAACATGCCGAGACTTAGTTCCCTTCAGGTATCTCACTGAGAGAAGAAATAGACCCATTTGTTGCATTCCAAACCACCTCCTTTTGGTGTACTGCAGGCGTTCTCAACCTTTTTAGCCTATTTTAATTTTATGAAATAATATGCATTTTGTCCGTATGTGTGCGTGTCCCTCTAATAACTTCTAAACGGCTGGAGCGATTTCAATGAAACTCGGTAAAGTTATTGTGGCATACCCCGACAGTGCCCTTCAAATGTTATTAGGTCTCACAAATCCAACATTGCGGCTGTGCGAAATATTTCACCAGCATTCTATATCTCCGAAACTATTACTGATATCACCCTGAAATTATGTACGGTGACAGAGGGCACTACTACAAGTTTATCTATGTAACTTGCGAAAACCTATTACTATTACCGATTACTGATATCACCCTGAAATTTTGTACGGTAATAAAGGGCACTACTAGAAGTTAACCTATGAGACTTTCGAAAACCTGGTATCTACAAAACCAACATGGCGGCCAAGCGAAGTTGAGACTTTTAAATAGACTTTTCTCGCGATTTGAGCATCCAAACGCAATGAAACTTGGTACAACAAATGTTTATACACATTGTAATACACTGGCATCTAATTTTGTTCTATTTTTTACATAACCTCAAGATGGCGGCTGTACGAAATATTACTCCAGCATACTATATTTCCGAAACTATTACTGATATCACCCTGAAATTATGTACGGTGACAGAGGGCACTACTACAAGTTTATATATGTAACTTGCAAAAACCTGTAAAGTACAAAACAAACCTGGCGGCCATCGAAGTTGAAATATTTGTATAGACTTTTCTCACGATTTAAGCATCTGAGCGCTGTGAAGTATTGTACAGTAAATATTTATGTATATGCTAATGCACTGGCGTCGAATTTAGTTCAATTGTTTACATAACCTCAAGATGGCAGCTGTGCGACATTTTAATATTAAGTCTTTATTTCTTGTGTCGTAATCATGCGATCGATGTGAAAGTTTGAATAATGAACCTACGCAATAATTTTCCTTTAATGGTACATAACACTATGGCCTATATATATATATATATATATATATATATATATATATATCTACGAATCTTTTACAGAAATCAAACTGAAATTCTTTATGTTCTTAGAGGCTATGTACATAAGTTCACCTATAGGACTTTCAATAACCTGGTGAGCACAAATCCAACATGGCGGTGACGCGAAGTATAAATATTTAAATGGACGTTTCTCGCGATTTAACCATCCAAGTGCAGTGAAACTTGGTGCGGTAAATGCTTACACACATGCTAATCCACTGGCATCTAATTTCCTTCAATTGTTTTCATAACCACAAGATGACAGCTGTGCGAAATTTTAAAATCTCATTTTTACTTCTTGTGTCATAATCATGCGATTGAAGTTTGAATACTACACGTACACAATAATCTGCATGTAATAGTACATAACACTAAGACCTGTTGTTGTTGTTGTTGTTGTTTGAGTCTTCAGTCTTTTGACTGGTTTGATGCAGTTCTCCATGCCTCCCTGTCCAGAGCTAATCGTTTCATCTCTACATAGCTACCACACCCTCCACCCTTCCTTCCATAACTAAGCTTGCTATTCCTGGGTGTCTTAGTATTTGTCCTCCCAACCTATCTCTTCTGTTCATTAGCAGTCGCCGGGAAACATCTCTCCTCTCCCACTAGTCTTAATACCTCTTCGTTTGTAACCCTATCTACCCATCTGATCTTCATCATTCTCCTGTAACACCACATTTCAAACGCTTCAATTCTCCTCTTTTCTGCTGCAACAATAGTCCAAGTTTCACTTCCATAGAGTGCCACGCTCCAAACAAAAGCTTTCAAAAATTACTTCCTAATACCTAAATCTATATTCGATGTCAACAAATTCCTTTTCTGAAGAAATGCTTTCCTTGCCTGAGCTAACCTACTTTTTATATCCTCTTTGCTTCGTCCATCACTGGTTATTATGCTTCCTAAGTAACAGAAGTCCCCTACTTCCTTTAGTTTTTCACCTGCCAATGTGATGTCCATAGACGTTTCTTATTTATTTCGGCTGCATTCCAATATTTTTGTTTTACATTTATTAATTTTCATCATGAATTCTTTCCTCAAGACGGAGTCCATACCATTCAAAAACTCATTCAAATCCTCAGGCATGTCAGCATAGGTGACTATGTCATCGGCAAATCTCAGAGTTGACATTATTTCTCCTTGAATCTTCACTCCCACTTTAAATTTTTCTACAATTTCCTCCATTGCTTGTTCAATGTAAAGATTGAAAAGTATGGGTGATAAGTTGCAGCCTTGCCTTACACTTTTATGAAAACCAGCTTCTCTCTCATGTCCTTCAGCTCGAATGACTGCTGTCTGGTTTCTGTATAGATTGTACTGTAGATCACTCTCCTGACCCTGTACTTTATTCCAATCGTTTTCAAGATGTCAAACAATTTAGTCCAATCAACGTTATCAAAAGCCTTTTCTAAGTCTACAAATGCAATGAACGTTCTCTTATCTTTACTTATTCTACCGTCCAAAATCAGCCTAAGACTTAGTACAGCTTCCCTTGTTCCTACATTTCTGCTGAAACCAAACTGGTCTTCTCCCAACTCCGTTTATATCTGGCTTTCCATCCTCTTGTAAATTATTCTAGACAGGATCTTTGAAGCATGAGTAATCAAGCAGATTGTACGGTAATCTTCACATCTGTCAGCTCCCACTTTCTTCGGTATAGGGATGATAACATTCTTCTTGAAATCAGAGGGTACCACACCTGTCTCATAAATGCTGCATACCAAGTGATATAACCTGATCAGACCTTCATCTCCTATGCAGCGTAGCAACTCAATCGGTATATCATCTATGCCTGGTGCTTTGTTCCTACTTAAGTCTTCCAATGTTCTGTCAAATTCTGATCTCAATATTAAATCTCCTTTTTCATCCTCATCAATGTCCTCCTCCCTTTCCATTACATGATTCTCAATCTCCTTTCCCTTACACAAACACTCTATGTAAGCTTTCCATCTCTCAACCTTTTCTTACCTATCTGTTAGAGGCTTTCCATTTGTGTCCTTAATATTGCCGCACTTAGTCTTCTTTTTCCCAAAAGTTTTCTTAATCCTTCGATAAGCTGTGTCTACTTTTCCTAATTTCAGACAATTTTCTATACCTGCACACTTCTCTTTCAACCATTCTTCTTTCGCTTCCTTGCACTTCTTGTTAACCTCATTTCTCAGACGTCTGTATTCTGCTTTCCCCTTCTCATCTCTTACATTCTTGTGTTTCCGCCTTTCTTCCATCAATTCTAGTATAGCCTGAGTGATGCACGGTTTTCTACGTATTCTTTCTTTCCTGCCAATATTTTCTTCTGCGGATTTTGTTATTTCATTCTTCAAAAGTGCCCATTCGTCTGCAATTGAAATTTGTTTAGGTTTTTTCATTAGTCCTTCCTGTATACTCTTCTTGAATCTTTCGTTTACATCCTTCTCTTTCAGTCTGTCTATTGCCCACCTATTTGGCTTTTGACTTTTCTTCAGTTTCTTCAACTTTAATCTGCATCTCATAACAACCAGATTGTGGTCAGAGTTTATGTCAGCACCGGGATATGTTTTACAATCCAAAATCTGGTTTCGAAACCTCTGCATGACCATAATGAAGTCGATTTGGTAACGCCCTGTATCTCCTGGTCTCATCCATGTGTATATTCTTCTATTGTGGTTATTGAATAAGGTGTTAGCTATGTCCAACTCTTGCTCGGTGCAGAATTCCATCAGCCTGCTTCCTCGATCATTCCTTTCACCTAATCCGAAATCTCCTACTATCTTCCCTTCTCTCCCTTTTCCTACCACAGCATTCCAATCTCCCATTACTATACATTTTCATCACCCTTGATATACCGCAGAATTTCATCTATTTCTTCGTAGACCTGTCCAACATCTTCATCATCAGCTTGACTGGTAGGCATATAGACTTGTACCACTGTGGTGCACGTAGGTTTAGTATTGATTTTTGCTACAATAATCCATTCACTATATTGCCCATAATATTCCACCCGCTGTCCAAGTTTCCTACTCAATATGAGACCAACCCCTGCTTGGCCATTGTTTGATTTAGTGCTAATGACCCTATATTCTCCTGACCAAAAGTCCTGTTCTTCCTGCCAGCGCATTTCACTAATCCCAACCAAATCCAACCTCAACCTATCCATTTCCCTTTCTAAGTATCAAACATTCCACGCTCCGATCCGTAGAATGTCAGTTTTCCTCTTTGTCACTTCTGTGATGTTAACCCCCTCTCGAGTAGTCCCCACCCGGAGATCCGAACGGGGGACAAGTTTACCTCCGGATTGAAATTTTATAAGGGAGGAGGCCATCATCACATGTAACTATGCCTAGAGAGGTGCATATCCTCGGGAAGAGCATTACGGTTGTAGTTTCCCGTTGCTTTCAGCCGTGCATCAGAAAGCAGTGTAGCCATTAGTTGGCTTATATTATCAATATCTTAACCGTCTATAAGACAAGTAAAGAATTGATTTATTTAGAAAGGCTGCTACTACCGATTAGATTTCAACCAAATTTCGTATGTACTATGTGTACTACAACATATATGACTGTGCGTATTCTAAAGAGCCACCAGGGTTGCCAACTGTTAATAAATGCTCTCTCTATGTTTCAACCCTTATAATAATATATCAGAAAGTATGCAAGCCCACAGCTCTAAACTTTGCACACGTATAGTACCTGATATTCTACCTTAGTTTGGTGTATCTTACAGTATATACATCAGTGCTGCCAACAGGATTCTAAGCCTGCTGATAGATCCAGCTTTTAAATGCATATAACTTCTATACTAAGAAATGGATTTCAACCAAATTTCGTATGTGCTTTGTGTACCATAACAGTTATGACTATGCGTATTTGTAAGAACCAGCAGGGCTGCCTACTGTTAATAAATGCTCTATTTGTTTAATCCTAATATCAATATATACGAATGTATGCAAGCCATCAGATCTAAACTTTGCACGCGTCTAGTACCTGACATTCTAGATTAATTTCGAGTAACTAATATACCTCAGTGCTGCCACAACGATTCTAAGCTTTCTGATAGTTTCAATTTTTAATTACATGTAACTTCTATACTAACAAATTGATTTTATCCAAAATTGGCACTTAAATAGATCGTAATATTTCAGATTAATTCCGAGCATCACATACATGACATTGTTCCCAACATGATTTTACTTGCACTGATCAATCCAATATCAAACAGCATGTAACATCCATACTATCCATTAGACTTCAGCCAAATTTTGTATGTGCATTCTATACCTTAAGCGATGGAACTAAGAATATATTCAGAGTCACCAGGGCTACCAACTGTAGTAAGTTAGGCTACAATATTTCAGGTTTATTTCAAACTGCAGTACTTAGAAACGTTAGTATTATCAACTTGATTTCGTCATTATTCTAGATAGGTCTATATAGATTGGCATCAATCTTAAATTTTAAGAAAAGTAGGTTTTTAGTTCTTCACGGAACTACTTGTTAAAATATTTATTTTTTGTTAGTTTAAGTATCATGTGCCGGGCCTCCGTGGCTTAGGCGGCAGCACGCCGGCCTCTCACCGCTGAGTCCGTGGTTCAAATCCCGGTCACTCCATGTGAGATCTGTGCTGGACAAAACGGAGGCAGACAGGTTTTTCTCCGGGTACTCCGGTTTTCCCTGTCAAAATTTCATTCCAGCAACACTCTCCACTATCATTTCATTTCATCAGTCATTCATTTAATCATTGCCCCAGAGGAGTGCGTCAGGCCTCGGCAGCCGGCACAGTTCATATCCTCGCCGCTAGATGGGGGCTTCATTGATTCCATTCCTGACCCGGTCGGAGACTGGAAGCAGGCTGTGGATTTACATTTTCAAGTATCATGTGCCACTTCTGTAGTAGTATTCAATATCATCCATAAAACAAATTAATCCACCAGGCGAAGCCGTGCATTACTACTAGTATTCTATAATAGCCAGCAGTAGAAGACCTAACTCCCAGTATTTGGTGTGTTTAGGCAATAATGTCGATTGATTACATAATATCCTTGATGAAGTACGTCGAGCAGATAGACTCTCAAGTTAGGGCTGTACATATTTGAACAACGAATTACTACAGTGAGAGCCTTCCCTATAGAATGGAGCCTCACCAGGCCAGATTTGACGGACATAGAGTGTTTAGTCACCGACAGTTTACTAGCATTAGTCGATTACACAAGAGCGGGGCGGGTAGCCCTGAATGATGATGATGATGATGATAATTGTTGTTTTAAGGGGCCTAACATCTAGGTTATCGGCCCCTGAATGCCCTGAATGCTCTCATTGCATTCATTACATACGGAGCTGGCAAAATACCTTACTTGAAGTAATTAATACTTGTGGTGAAGCACTGTAGCCTACCTCGTATCCTGTGAACAAGGTTAGGTATAGAACAAAGCAACGAATTTCCCTAGTGGAAACTCAAGAAAAGGTCTGACGGTATATGTGTTTGTAAGTTTCAGCGCCGTGCGATGTTTACTTGTGGGGAAACCTCAATCAAAATGTTGCTGTTGTTGTGTTGTTGTTGTTGTTGTTGTTTGAGTCTTCAGTCTTTTGTCTGTTTTGATGCTTCCCTGTCCTGAGCTCATCGTTTCATTTCTACATAGCTACCACACCATACATCCGAGGCAATCTGTTTAACATATTCTAACCTTGGTCTACCCCTACAGTTCTTGTCCTCGAGCCTTCCTTCCATAACTAAGCTTGCTATTCCTGGGTGCCTTAGTATGTGTCCTACCAACCTATCTCTTCTCTTCATTAGCAGTCACCAGAAACATATCTCCTCTCCCACCCGTCTTAATACCTCTTCGTTTGTAACCCTATCTACCCATCTGATCTTACAGAAACAATCCGCGTACTCGGGAGGCTCTCGAGAACGAAATATCAGTGAGGATGAATTACAGCGAGTGTACCAAACTTCCTACGTTGGTGCAACGAGTGTTTAGAAAATGAAGGACAGCATTTCCTGCAACTACTCTGAAATTCATGTAAGTAACGATTAGTAAACGCGTTATAAAGGGTAATTGTGTTGAACTAGTTGGGCGCTACGCTGCTGCTAGCCCTGATATGCAGCTAGCCAGAGTGGCCCTGCCGTCATACGGCGCCTGCGAGGCTCCGTTCTGTAGAGAAGGCTCTCACCATGCAAACAATGAAGTTATTAACTCACTGTTCAGCTTGATCTGCAGGTGATGCATGGATCCAGTGCTCAAGGTGAAGTATCTTACGGGTTACACCAACTTACCTGCAAACAAGAGAAGGGAGTATTAGTCAATCAGAAACACAAATGTCACCTCAGGAACACATGACTAACTCGGACTTTATACAGCCACTGAATCACAAACTCAGACCCTCCGTAACAAGGTCTTTTCAACTAACAGCTTGTTCCAATTTCTCTCAACATTTGAAATAATAATAATATATTTTTTTTTTTGGGTGTCGGGCTCCTGCTCCTGAGTAGCAGATTACCGACTAAAACTCCCCCGTTACTTCTGAACACTAGCCTGGAACCGTTTATCACATTACTTCAGGCTAGAGTCATTTTATATTTGCCCGCAGGGCACTCTTCCGTAATGAATCATCTTCAGTGGCGATCCAGATCCGTCTTCTTTGTTCGGAGGATATCTTCAACAAAACTTGCTACCAGTTTCCAATTTTCCTCATTTTGTAGCATCACTGCATCGATATTGTCCGGGGATATCTCTACATCAATGTGATCTTGAAGAGACTGCCTATTTTGGACCCACCGTCCACAAGAGAAGAAGGTATGATTAGTATTATCTAATTCGTTGATACAGTAGATGCATTCTGATGAATCCACCTTCCCCATCTTCTTAAGATAGGAACAGAAATAATAATAATAATAATAATAATAATAATGCACAAGAATTATCCTCCCATTCCTTTGCCTATCTCTCTCTCCCTCTAATATGAAACCAAGCCCTGTATCGCTACAGCCCTTGTAGGGGCTAGGCGTACCAAGTGACCGCTGCCCAGCTACTTGACCTGCATATTATGGGATGACGCGTGGTCAGCGCGTTGGGTCCACTTGGCCGATTATCTTGATCTCCTTGACCGAAGCACTAACTCAACGTCCGACAGCTACTCAATTGACCTCATGAGGCCGAGTGCACCCCGTTACAGCCCTCACGTCCATTTCTAAAATCCCTGGTGGAGCCGTGAATAGCTAGTGATTCATCGCTCACCAGGCATGCTGCAACTGCTTGCATGACTCATGCAGATAAGATACATTTACGTGTGGACAGTCGAGTCAACTCAGCATATTTCGTGTTACTCATAAAACAGGGGTGTACAGTTATTCTTACTATAGATCAAAAATGGTATTTCACAATATGATAAAATGTCTTACTGTCAAAACTTGCAATGAAACATTATTATTCCGGTTCGTGCAACACAATTTGAATTGCAGGACGGAGCTCGGGGAACTGGTGCTCGCGAGCACTTCTTGGCTCTTATGGCGAGAGTACCAGATTTCATATAAAGAGCACCGTGGTGCTCACGAGCAGCAGTTTGAAAACGCCTGAGGTAATGGATAGAATTTTTGGCTGCGTTAACTGACGCCCGGGTTCAATTCCCTGCTCTGTTATGGAATGCCGTCTAGGCCTTGTATCGTCCTTGCGCCGTCTAGGCACAAGCTCTTTACATTCTTGTGCCGTCTAGGCTCAATCATTTATTATTCTCTTGCCGTAAGGTAATTTTGTATGGTTTTTCTATTTGCAAGTGGTAGTTAAAATTTTAGCAACAATCACTGCTGTTCCCAAGTTGCTAGGAACATTGTGGTGTTTGAAGCCATATTTTCAGTGTTGCCTTAGTAAACAAGAGTTTAGTGCTTTTCAGTCGGTCAACACGAATGTACCCAAAAGAGATGGGTTATGCCCTAATCCTGAAATAAATTACATGAGATTAATAAAACACTAGGATGACCAGTTTCGATCGTCAAGCGATCATCATCAGATCCAATACACTTAGGCTATAAAATCTATGTTTGAAATACAGGTGAAAATATTTACAATATGTACAATTATTTAGTTGCAGTATTGGTACTGCAACTGTCAGTGTATGCTAAATGCAGTATATATGTTAGGTGAAATGCTAAATGGTGATGGCTATCCGGAGATTGTACTTTAGAGAGATTATATGGCTGTAAACTATGGTTAAACTATAAAATTTTAGGCTAACTACTTATCTGATTGTCTTCCGTACTACAGCTATTCGCAGTTTCCGTGCTCACTTGAACTCGCTGTGCGGTCGACTGCGGTGGTTATCTTAAAGACTGGTTTTTCCCTGCCTTCCCCCCCTGTCCCTACGTGCTGTGGGGAGTGATCGCGATGTGTTTATGTGAGGTGTTGCCAACCTAGATAAGATGTATGTTATTGAATGAGGTGGATCTACAACTATTAAAGACCGTGGATTAGTCCTCGCCACGCGTGGAGCATAACCCATTCGAACTAAGCGTTGACGGTCTTATGAGGACGTCCCGGCACCTTTAATACTGCCTCTAATATGGGCCTTGGTTTATTGCAGAAGAAAAGTACTTCGTACACCTGATCCAGATAACATTTACCTATTAAAAACCCCCTAATTTCCCCCCTTTTTTATCTAGCTTGGCTGTGTCGCTAAATTGTGTTTTGTTTCCGACAGGGTGTGTTTTTTAGTAGCGTGAAGAGGGGTGAGCTCTCCATGAACGTGTGTTCATTTAGATTGTTGGGATTGTTTCGTTTGGCTAGGTGTATCTCGATTGCTTCCTTTATGTCAAGAGCTCTGCCTTTCGATTCGTGATGGATTATTTTAAGGTCCGACTCTATGTTGGTAAAGCTATGCCCTGCGTCACACATATGTTCGCACACGGCTGAATGTGTTCCGTATCTTATCGCATTTCTATGTTCATTATAACGTGTGTCTACTCGCCTTCCACTCTGTCCGATGTAATTAGCTTGACAATCGGTGTCTTGGCACGTTATAGAATATACCCCTGACCTTGAATACGGGTCACGTTTATTTAGATTACTATTTAGGAGGTGCCTAGCGGTTGTGTTTTTCGTCGTGAAAGCTATCTTTATGCCTTGCTTTTTGAATAGGTTAGTGATTTTATATGTATTCGCATTCACATAGTTGAAACGCGCAAATTAGAGGCAGTATTAAAGGTGCCGGGACGTCCTCATAAGACCGTCAACGCTTAGTTCGAATGGGTTATGCTCCACGCGTGGCGAGGACTAATCCACGGTCTTTAATAGTTGTAGATCCACCTCATTCAATAACATACATCTTATCTAGGTTGGCAACACCTCACATAAACACATCGCGATCACTCCCCACAGCACGTAGGGACAGGGGGGGAAGGCAGGGAAAAACCAGTCGTTAAGATAACCACCGCAGTCGACCGCACAGCGAGTTCAAGTGAGCACGGAAACTGCGAATAGCTGTAGTACGGAAGACAATCAGATAAGTAGTTAGCCTAAAATTTTATAGTTTAACCATAGTTTACAGCCATATAATCTCTCTAAAGTACAATCTCCGGATAGCCATCACCATTTAGCATTTCACCTAACATATATACTGCATTTAGCATACACTGACAGTTGCAGTACCAATACTGCAACTAAATAATTGTACATATTGTAAATATTTTCACCTGTATTTCAAACATAGATTTTATAGCCTAAGTGTATTGGATCTGATGATGATCGCTTGACGATCGAAACTGGTCATCCTAGTGTTTTATTAATCTCATGTAATTTATTTCAGGATTAGGGCATAACCCATCTCTTTTGGGTACATTCGTGTTGACCGACTTAAAAGCACTAAACTCTTGTTTACTAAGGCAACACTGAAAATATGGCTTCAAACACCACAATGTTCACGGCTAGTCAGGCAAATCGTGAAGCCAAGAAATTCAAATCACTCAGGCTTAAACTCATGAATTTAGACAAGTCAATTTGGTTCAACAAAAAATGTATAGAACTAAACCTCACCCCTAAATACGTACCAATTAAAACCGTACCGAACACACCAGCCTCGATCATTTCAACTAAACAAGCCAAAGCGCTTTGGATAAAAAACGAATTAAGATTTGCATACATAAGAAAGCAAAAAATTAACCAACAATTATACGACATTTAATTGCAACTAAGTAATTTCTGGCACGCAGCCCAATGGGACAGCTTCACCGAACACCTACATGACACCATCAAAATCAGAGCAACGAGGAAGCATGAAACGCTAGAAAATAAATTAAGAAAACTAGGAGAAACACAGAACCATCAATCTAACGAACAACACACGAATAACAATGAATTCAATTTCCACAGCAGAGTAAACAACAGAACGAACGTAACCTTTTCTCAAGGTGAAATGAATATGTTAGACAAAGGTTTGAAATACAACTGCACAGACGCACACACGAACCACAATATAAAACAGTTAATCACAGATATTGAGATAGCCAGTCACAAGCTCCCAGCAGAAGACAGGGAATTAACCAAAAATCACGCCACCAACGAAGCCAAAAAAATCCTCAAACGAGAGGGCGATAGCAATAACATTCAAAACAACAAACAAATCAAAGAAATAAAGTCGTTGAAACAAAAAATAAAAGAACATGACTTAATCATCACAAAAGCAGATAAGGGAAACACTACAGTAATTTTGAACAAAACAGAATACATTGAAAAAACAGTCGAATTCCTAAACAACAACGAAATCAAGGAATTAACAAAAGACCCCACCAACAAATTCCAAAAACAAATAAAAAGTGCGCTAAAAGAAACAGAATACATACTGACCAAAGCTGAAAAATCAAAACTAATAAACATGAACCCGAAAATACCGTCATTGAGGGGACAACCAAAAATACACAAAAAGGAATGCCCAATGAGACCAATAGTCAATTGTAGGAATGCCCCTAATTACAAAATCAGCAAAGAGTTACTAAAAATCTTAAAATGCCGTCTTTCCAACGACAAAAACAACTCTGTAAAGAACACAACAGAACTAGTAACAGCATTGAACACCCTACAAATGAAACCTAGCTTCAGGCTAGTATCCTTCGACGTAACTAACATGTACACCAATATTCCGATTATTGAAGCAATCAACACTATCGAAAACAACTTAAAATCCAACAATTCGGTAAAAGAAATTGAAGAGATTGTGAGATTACTGAGGGTCGTTCTCACCCAAAACGTGTTTCAATTCGACAATAAAATATACACACAGAGAGAAGGCCTAGCAATGGGATCGCCACTAAGTGGGTTAATCGCTGACATCTTCATCAATGCACTAGAAAATGCGTTCTTAGAAAAGACTTCAACAAAGGGAATAGTAATATGGAAAAGATACGTAGATGATGTAATTTGCATCTACGATACTGAACTAACAAGCGAAGAAACAATTCTCCAATCCATTAATAGCCTTCACCATTCTATCAAATTCACTAAGGAATCCGAAATAGACCGGAAAATAAATTATCTCGATATAACTATTGAACGTAAAGACAACGACCTTTCATATTCCATATTCCGGAAAGCAACACAAACCTCGCATGCAATCGACAATCAGTCTAATCACCCCAGTACGCACAAACTAGCGGGTTTCAATTCAATGGTGCACAGGGCTTTAAACATACCCATGTCAAAAGACAACTATAATAAGGAAATAAGAACTACACACATCAAAAAAAGTTTTGCATCACCTCGGTTCCCAGATCTCCGGCATATAGACGTTGACTGTGTATATTGTATCCAAGATACAGTCCCTTTGACTGTTCATAGATGTCACTAAAACTGCTCAAAGATGTAAACAACCATGCATGAGCAGGGCCTATTAGACGGAGGGGGTACGACAGCCGATCAGTTCCAGTCATTCCACCAGGACGAAGGTACGCTGCTCATGTTGTCTGTAGTTCTACCATGCCTAGAAGGTCAATACCGCAGTTCGATCGCGTCCGCATTGTTACTTTGTGTCAAGAAGGGCTCTCAACAAGGGAAGTTTCCAGGCGTCTCAGAGTGAACCAAAGCGATGTTGTTCGGACATGGAGGAGGTACAGAGATACAGGAACTGTCGATGACAGGCCTCGCTCAGGCCGCCCAAGGGCTACTACTGTAGTGGATGACCGCTACTTACGGATTGCCGCTCGGAGGAACCCTGACAGCAATGCCACCATGTTGAATAATGCGTTTCGTTCAGCCACAGGACGTCGTGTTTCAACTCAAACTGTGCGCAATAGGCTGCATGATGCGCAACTTCACTCCCGACGTCCATGGCGAGGTCCAGCTTTGCAACCCCGACACCATGCAGCGCGGTACAGATGGGCCCAACAACATGCTGAATGGACCCCACGGAATTGGCATCACGTTCTCTTCACCGATGAGTGTCGCATATGCCTTCAACCAGACAATCGTCGGAGACGTGTTTGGAGGCACCCTGGTCAGGCTGAACGTCTTAGACACACTGTCCAGCGAGTGCAGCAAGGTGGTGGTTCCCTGATGTTTTGGGGTGGCATTATGTGGGGCCGACGTACGCCACTGGTGGTCATGGAAGGCTCCGAAACGGCTTTACGATACCTGAATGACATCCTCCGACCCATAGTGCAACCATATCGGCAGAATATTGGAGAGGCATTTGTCTTCATGGACGACAATTCTCGACCTCATCGTGCACATCTTGTGAATGCGTTCCTTCAAGATAACGACATCGCTCGACTACAGTGGCCAGCATGTTCGCCAGACATGAACCCTATCGAACATGCCTGCGATATGTTGAAAAGGGCTGTTTATGGACGTCTTGACCCACCAACCACTCTGAGAGATTTACGCCGAATTGTCGTTGAGGAGTAGGCATGCATCAATGCAAGAGGACGTGCTACTGGGTATTAGAGGTAGTGGTGTGTACTGCAATCTGGACCACAAATGCTGAAAGTCTAGCTGTATGATGGTACAACATGCAATGGGTGGGTCTCATGAGCAATAAGACGAGCTGAAATGTTGTTTGTGTTGATCTCTATTCCCTTTGTATTTAACGGTTCCGGAACTCTTGGAACCGAGGTGATGCAAAACTTTTTTTGATGTGTGTATTATGCAAATAGCAAAGGAAAACAACTTCTCGCCAAGCAAAATAAATCAAATTATAGCCAAACATAAAAATAAAGATAAAACGATTCCCAAACCGGACAGTAATGAGAAAAAATTTGCGCGTTTCAACTATGTGAATGCGAATAGATATAAAATCACTAACCTATTCAAAAAGCAAGGCATAAAGATAGCTTTCACGACGAAAAACACAACCGCTAGGCACCTCCTAAATAGTAATCTAAATAAACGTGACCCGTATTCAAGGTCAGGGGTATATTCTATAACGTGCCAAGACACCGATTGTCAAGCTAATTACATCGGGCAGAGTGGAAGGCGAGTAGACACACGTTATAATGAACATAGAAATGCGATAAGATACGGAACACATTCAGCCGTGTGCGAACATATGTGTGACGCAGGGCATAGCTTTACCAACATAGAGTCGGACCTTAAAATAATCCATCACGAATCGAAAGGCAGAGCTCTTGACATAAAGGAAGCAATCGAGATACACCTAGCCAAACGAAACAATCCCAACAATCTAAATGAACACACGTTCATGGAGAGCTCACCCCTCTTCACGCTACTAAAAAACACACCCTGTCGGAAACAAAACACAATTTAGCGACACAGCCAAGCTAGATAAAAAAAGGGGGGAAATTAGGGTTTTTTTAATAGGTAAATGTTATCTGGATCAGGTGTACGATGTAATTTTCTTCTGCAATAAACCAAGGCCCATATTAGAGGCAGTATTAAAGGTGCCGGGACGTCCTCATAAGACCGTCAACGCTTAGTTCGAATGGGTTATGCTCCACGCGTGGCGAGGACTAATCCACGGTCTTTAATAGTTGTAGATCCACCTCATTCAATAACATACATCTTATCTAGGTTGGCAACACCTCACATAAACACATCGCGATCACTCCCCACAGCACGTAGGGACAGGGGGGGAAGGCAGGGAAAAACCAGTCGTTAAGATAACCACCGCAGTCGACCGCACAGCGAGTTCAAGTGAGCACGGAAACTGCGAATAGCTGTAGTACGGAAGACAATCAGATAAGTAGTTAGCCTAAAATTTTATAGTTTAACCATAGTTTACAGCCATATAATCTCTCTAAAGTACAATCTCCGGATAGCCATCACCATTTAGCATTTCACCTAACATATATACTGCATTTAGCATACACTGACAGTTGCAGTACCAATACTGCAACTAAATAATTGTACATATTGTAAATATTTTCACCTGTATTTCAAACATAGATTTTATAGCCTAAGTGTATTGGATCTGATGATGATCGCTTGACGATCGAAACTGGTCATCCTAGTGTTTTATTAATCTCATGTAATTTATTTCAGGATTAGGGCATAACCCATCTCTTTTGGGTACATTCGTGTTGACCGACTGAAAAGCACTAAACTCTTGTTGCTAGGAACAACTCAGATTCTTTTATCTTAACTCGAGTTAAGTTTCGGCGTGTTGAATGTGGCACATTAATTTGTCTTATTCTTGTTTATCTAATCTAGTCTACGCAACAATTGTAATTTTTAAATGAATAGGCTATTTGAGTGTATCCTTGGTCTGAGACCACCTTTTCAGCAGCAACAGCTCTATTTTGTGTATTAAACCCACAGCAATTGAATTGCTCTATTTTTTTATATCCGTGGCATAATTACACATTTTTAGCTACGGCCGCCCTGTTGCATCTTAAAGCATTTTGTAATTAACTTACCCAAATTTAAAAATACATACCCAATTATTTTTGAAACTAATTAACGTTGCCACACTTTTTTCCTTACTTTTCACTTATGGCAGAAACTGGAGATGCGCCTCGTGAACTTTGTTGATTGTTCTCTTTGCCTGTTGTGCGCTTATCTAAGCTTTTCTATCTACTACTTCTGTTTAGCTTAGGCTATAGGTTTTCACAGATCTCTTTAAATTGTTTATCGCTGGTACAGTTCGCTCAGCTAACGTCCTACCTAGGGTCGTTTTCAATTTATGCATCTTGATTAATATTTTTTCGTAATCAAGACTGTGTTTAACCTAGCTAAATCTCTTATTAGTATCTTTCTTGCGAGATATTTATTTTTATTTTTCAAGCACAAGGACTTCTTTCCAAAAGCTTTAAGCTTAATCATATTTACAATTCAACAGACATTTGTAAATGGGACACGGGCCACCCCTTTCCTCGTGCTACTCTGCTTAGGAAAGTTTTAAGTCCTTTAGATTTCAGTACTAAATTAGCTTGTTTTCTATTAATCTATTTGTTGGTTCCCCCCCCCCCCCTTTTTTTACAAATACATTTGTTATTTTTTGGGTTCTTCCCATGTACCTGATCCTCTGATTTCGCTCCCAAACCTGTTCCATATTCTATCTCATCCTCCCTATTGTGGCGTGTGGACTCTTCCAATTGCTCCACAAGGACAGTGTCTGGGAGCTGAACACACTTTGTCAGCAGATACAACTGGGTATGGCGACAGGGCGATTGTCCAGGCGACCGCTAACTTGGAGCTAATTCAGGAAGGGTCAGGGAAGGGATTATGGAAGGAATTCGGCCGTGGACCTGTTGAAAGGAACCGTCCCGGCATTTGCCTCATACTGAAAATGGGAAACCACGAAATCAATTTTCAGGACGGCCGAGGTGGGATTCAAACCACGCTCTCCCAATACCAGCGAGACACGAGCTAGCGCGTTGGCGCTCTAGGCCACAGTGGCCAGATATTCTGTTGTTATTACAGTGTACAGTATATGGCTGAAAGAACTAACCTTTGAATTCGTTAACGTCTATCTAGCAAGCATTAAATGTGATTGCTGTCATAAATATTTTGTTAATGTTCGTTTCTGTTTTAAGTTTATGACTGGCTGCGTGACTCAGCGGTAACGTTCTCTCCTACTGTTTCCAAGGTTGCAGGATCGAATCCTGGCGCAGTCAGCTGTCATTTAAGGGTGCGCAAATGCGAGGGAGCCGTGAGAGTAGATTTACTGGCAAGTTAAAGATCCCCTTTGGGGAAAAATGCCGGCATCCCGGCGTCTCTTAAAGTCGTAAGAACGGACGTAACACCAATAACATTATTATTATTATTATTATTATTATTATCATTAATGTTAATGTTTTAAGTTTTTATAAGTACCTAAGTTCCAAAAATATTGGAATGCAGTCGAGAAGAATCAGAAATCCCTATGGACGTCGAATTGGCTGGTAAGAAGCTAAAGGAAGTAGGAGACTTCTGTTATTTAGGAAGCAAAATAACCAGTGATGGACGAAGCAAAGAGGATATAAAAAGTAGGTTAGCACAGGCAAGGAAAGCATTCCTACAGAAAAGGATTCTGTTGACATCGAATATAGATTTAGGTATTAGGAAGTCATTTTTGAAAGACTTTGTCTGGAGCCTGGAACTCTATGGAAGTGAAACTTAGACTGTTGGTACAGCAGAAAAGAGGAGAATTGAAGCGTTTGAAATGTGGTGTTACAGGAGAATGATGAAGACCAGATGAGTAGACATGGTTACAAATAAAGAGGTATTAAGACGATTGGGAGAGGACATATTTTTTTGGTGACTGCTAATGATGAGAAAAGATAGGTTTTTAGAACACATACTAAGACACCCAGGAATAGCAAGCTTAGTTATGGTAATAATAATAATATTGTTATTGGTTGCACGTTCCTTTTGACTACTCTGGCTTTTAGAGACGCCGAGGTGCTGGAATTTTGCACCGAAGGGGATCTTTAACGTGCCAGTAAATCTACTGACACGGCTCCCTCGCATTTGTGCACCCTCAAATGCCAGCTGACTGCGCCAGGATACGAATCTGCAACCTTGGGCCCAGCACTTAGTTATGGAGGGAAGAGTCAAGGATATGAACTGTAGTGGTAGACAGGTTGCGTCGGATGTACGGAGTGGTAGCTACACCCTCTGTCTGAAAAGTTCGGTGAATAGGCTATATTACGAACGGATTTTTGGCTTACCTGAAACAGCCGTTACTGTCCTTCGATGTAATCCCTGTGGATGGTTATGCACTTCTGAGAACGACTGAACAAGTCCTGGAAACTCCTGGCATTGTCTTCTTTAGGAATAGCCTTCAGTCTGGGTCGTCAAAACTCGAAATTGAAAGCAAGAGAGAAGCGTGAATTTATGCAACCTGCCTTGCATACCTGATAGACGGGTGGCAGTGAGAAGGGTGAATGTTACGTGAAATGGAATGGTCCTGAAAACTATCGTCACAGGTGACGAGACCTGGTGCCTGAGGTACGACCTCGAAGGCAAAGTATGGAGTACCAGTGTCCAGGGTCACCGAAAAGCCCTGCAGGGCCAGAGGTTTTCGGACATTTCGGACATCCAACGTAATGTGACGACCAACTGAAGGCTATCCCTCAGGAAGACTATGCCAGGACTTGTACAGCCGTTCTAAGAAGTACATAACCATCCACGGGGATTACTTCGAAAGATAGTAGCGGCTGTTTCAGGTAAGCCAAAAATCCGTTCGTAATATAGACCCATTCACCGAACTTTTCAGCCAGAGGGTAGATATGAAACGATTAGCTCAGGACAGGGAAGCATGGGGGGCTGCATCAATCCAGTCAAAAGACTGAAGACTCAAACAACAACAAGTTCCTATTTAACTAATTAACATTTATGATAGGCTATGGAAGGATTGATTGATACACACACTACTCGTGCAACAGAAGTGAAAATATAGACGTGTAAGATTATCAAACCTTTTAATTCGTCAACGGCCAACGTGGCAAGCTGTTAACGATAGATTTGTTATTGCCCATTTCTGTTTAGCGTTCATATGTAACTAATATTCATTTATAATTTAGTAACATGTATTAAGGAGGAGTGCACCAATAAGGGAGGAAAATATTTTTTGGCAATTGTGCGTATTTTTGAATTAAACTCCCGATTTCAAACTTATCGGTGTAGCAGTGCAATTTGGTGGCACACCGTTGTGGCTACATTGCATAGCAACGGTTTTAGCTCGTCAGTTGTTTGTTTGGTGATTTTTATCGAAAGCATATGTGTTAGTTTGCTTTGGTAGTGAATCAAACCAATTTATTAGAATGCCTCGATTTTGAGAATATTTAGGGAACATCCACAAGGGACTGGAAGAATAGCTAGTAACCAGGAGACAGGTTGTGAAAGTGTAAATAGTTTCGATAATGATGTATCAGTGATTTTTGGGTTAGCTATGTAGTTTAATTTCCAGGTAACAGTGGGACAGAAATTCCTGATGAAAAGCCTAGAATGTCAAGATCGAAGCTCTTATCACTGATGACGAGTTTTTAACTATTGGTAATCTAGTTATGTGCTTACAACTGGCTTCAGCTGCTCTGTGTAAACATTTCCTTCCCTATTCAGTCAATGAAGCTATGAGGCCAGTTTTTAGGAAATTATCTGATCCGGAACTCCTTCGCAAGTGCCTATACGGAGGAACTCACAACCTGAACGAGTGGTATGCACACACACTAGTCATGCAAATGAATTTATAATTAGCCTATGGATGATGCGTAAAATTTGCTGTTTCTTGGGTAATCCTTACAATTATCAATATCTTCGATCATAGGCTAAGTGTTATATAAATATCAGCTGTACTTAATTGAAGCCTAGGAGAACAGGTTCTGAAGATGCTCACCTGACGAATGGAACATGTCATCCAAATAATCCCCCCCCCCCCCCCTTTCCAATTTGTTTGAGAAGTGTGTTAATATGTAAAACTTTAGGTATTAAGGTGCTAAAATAATTGTTATTCCTCGCCCAATCTAATTAGGATCTAATTAGGCACAATTGGTGTTGACCAACTGAAAGTCATTCTTGTTAATACATCCTTTCTGTGGTAACCATTCCCCAGGGTTTAAATAGTTATTATTGCGAATCTTTCAACGATTTTGTCTTGATATTTTATAAATGTTCTTACATTTGCATTCACAATATATTAGGATAGGCCTACACTCGATCATTCCATAGAAACTCATTTCAAGTTATATACCCTCAATATCAAAATTCGACGGAATAAATCACAGATTGACACATTACTAGAGCTCCGCCTCGTTCAATAGTGGCTAGCCTTGTTGGCTGACACCATGGAGCCTCGGGCTTAATTCCCGGCTCTGCCAAGAAATTAAATCTGCTCTGAGGGCTGGGACTGGGTACAATCAGCATCGTGAAGCAAAACTGAGAAGGGGCGGGTTCGATTCCCACCGCAACTATCCTGAATGTGGTTTTCCGTGGTTCTTTTCACACTTCTACTCCAGGCAAATGCTGGGATGGTTCCTAACCTAATGCCACGGCCACCTTCTGTATTACAAATACACACGCTAATAGTCAACAGCCATCACAATGACACAAGTTATCAGACAACTTTCACACGCACCTAAGTACACGGGAAACAGCCCCTTAATAAATCATCATCAACAACAATATTGCTACAGGCATAACAGTAGCACAGGTTTTCAAGCAAATTCTACAAAGTGGACGGGGCTGATGACGGAAGATTGAATGAAGCAATATCATGAACTAGAAATTTGGCAGTAATTGGGAGAGTATTAATTATAAGCATTTAGTGATTTTGCCTTGGTTTATTGAGTCTTGCTGAACTAAGGACCTGATAACCATTTTATTTTTGCCTATCCCTTGTATTACAGAATCACTGCCAGTACTCCCGACAGCAATATTAAGCAAACTCGTGGATATTAATTTAGCTGCTAAGAAACAGAAACCACTTCCACTCACTGTGAGTTTGAAGGATTCCCATTTATCCAAGTCGTACTGTCAATTTGAAATCCGGTTTTGTTGAGAAAACATTCTTATGAAGTAAATATCAGCGCCCTTGAACTGGGTGTGGTCACGGCTATATTTAGTGTTTGTTGCGAGGAGGTAATAATTTAGTGCGACTGGCCTACCTCGTAAGTGGAGAATGAGATTCGTTCCAGACTGTACAGTACTAATGAATATCCGGTGGTCTGGCCGCTAGTCCACTGCGCGCCACTACAAGCTGCTATGAGAGAGGCCAAGCCGAAGTTTATTGACATACCAAGATTTGCCTTGAAGTTGTAGGCGCCGTTGTTGTACATTCATTTATGGGTTTTGCGACTTCTTGGTTGTGTAGCCCCGTGGGTGAGTGTAGAATTTGTCTAATAATCTGTGTCATTGTTGTGTCTGTAGTTGGCCTATTTGTCATCTCTTGATGAATGCAGTACATTTGCATTTGTCTGTGGGCACAGGCTAGACTAAAATGTGGCTTTTCACCGATGTCTCAGTCTCACTCAAGGCTGTGATTATATGGAAGCTCCTGAGGTATGGGTGGTGCTCAGTAATGACATTCAGGGCACAGTCAGTGCCTGTGGATGCTGTGAAAGGTTCTACTCATAGGTTTAATACTGCTATTCTGACTCAGTGAGGAAAGCAATGGCAAGCTACCTCACTCCTCTTCTTGCCTAGTACGCCTCAATATAGCGCTGCCTTGGGTTGTTGTGGGTATCTACCCACATAACCTAACGGCGGTACTTTTTGAGGATCCTACCTGCCCTCGGGCTGACTACCTAACAGACAGGTCTCTGTAGTAGTTTGTGTATTTGTAATTGAAGCGAGGATTGGGATTGAGGCGGCCATGGCCTTAAATTAGGGACCATCCCGGCATTTGCCTGGAGTACAAATGCGAAACCAGGGAGTATCAGGATGGCCGAAGTTTGAATCGAATCCGCCTATTCCAGTTTTGCCTCACGAGGCTGAGTATACTCCGTTCCAACCCTCAGACCAGAATTATATTTTTTTTCAGAGCCGGGAATCGAACCCGGACCTCCCAGCCGACAAGTAGATGTCCAAAAAGTCACCGGATTTTGAGATTTACAGGTTGTAGGTTGCGTGACTGTTAACCTCGTGATCTTAAGCAACGCAACCTCCTTCTTGCGTGGACTCGTTGCGTAGTGGCTACCATTCTTGGCTGTCACCGCGCGGAGGCCTGGGTTCGATTTTCGGCTCTGCCAAGAAATTTAATTTTGTTCTGAGGGCTGGAACGGGGTACAATCAGCCTCGTGAGGCAAAACCGAGAAGAGGTGGGTTTGATTTCTACCCCAGTCATTTTGGAAGTGGTTTCCCGTGGTTTCCCACTTCTACTCTAAGCAAATGCCGGGATGGTACCTAATTTAAGGCCACGGCCGCTCCCTACCCAAATCCTACCTCCATTACAAATACACACACTAGTACAGCCATCACAGTACAGACAAATTCTGCACACACCAAAGTACATGGGGCTACATGACCACGCTGTCGTAAATACTAAGAGAGTCAGCAATAAAACACTCTTGCGTGGAAACCGAACCTTTGAAAGTGATTTCGTCCGCAAAATCACACATATTAACAGGTCTGGCTAGGTGGGAAGTAATGTTGTTGTTGTTGTGGTTATTATTTCACTTAGGGGCTTGCGATATCGTGGTCACTTAGTCCCGTGTACTTAGGTGTGTGACGGAGTTGTCGGATAACCTTTGTTAATGCGGTGGCTGTACGAGTGAGTGTCGAAGTAATTGAGAGTAGGATTAGGAAGGAGACAGCTGTGGCCTTAAATTAGGAACGATCCCGGCATTTGCCTGCAGTAGAAGTGGGATGACAGAAAACCACTCCTAAGATGGCTGGGGTGGGCGTGTCCACCATGCTGAATTGGTGAAATGTATCAAAACTTGAAAGGCACGGTCGAGGTTGGACGAGGAAGTAGCCTAAGTACTTAGTCATTGAAATCGCTTCAGCCGTTTATATTTTATTAGCGGGGTATGGGGGACACAACACACACACGGACAAAAGGTGAACTCATAAGCCTATTTTTTTATAAATGAAAATAAGCTAAAAATTATTGAAGCCTAGTTGTATATTTATTCAATGATCATGCTGCATAGTGTGCGTGTCACTAGGCGATGTCTCTTCGATGTGGACACCTTAGAAACGGGTCCACCAGTAAACGCTTACGAAAGTAATTCTGCTTGCATCATTAATAGACCTAGATTCTGAGCACATAACGACCAATTATCAGTGTAGGTTGCTCTCTTTACTCTGAATTCCAACTTCATTTTTATAAACTTTCATTTCGTGACGTACTTTGTATTGGATTTTCAGTTTCAGGACCATTATCCTATGGCATTAAACTGACGATTGTAATGTTGTTCTACGAAACCTCCAGATGTGTTTGTGGATGTGCTCCTTTATTCGTTATTTCATTTAGATTCAGATAATGGTTCTGGAAATCTTGCAAGCCGTTCTTCAAGCAAGTTTGTAGGTTGGTGTGGTTGCTAGCCTTATGACCGTAGACCAGGCGTTCTCAAACCAGTGCTCTTTAAATTCCATTTGGCGCTCTTGACGAGTCAAAACGTGCTCGCCAGCACAGGCTCTCCAGAGATTACTTCCTTAATTCAAATTACGTTGCACCAGCCGGAATAATAGTGTTTACATTACTAATTTTGCCAGTCGGAAATTTTATCATCTTGTGAAATAGTATTTTTCATTTTACGGCAAAAATAATTGGACATCCCTGTTTCATGAGTAAAACGAAAGATGCTCATTTGACTAGACTTTTTTTTGGTCGTGTGGCCTCCTCAGAGGCCGAGTGCAGGTCTTTCTAGTCGACGCCCGTGGGCAACCTGCGCGTCGGGATGAGAGATGAAATGGATGAAGATTAATGAAACTGGGCAAGGATGTGGAAGGAAGCGGCCGTGGCCTGTCAGTACGTACCGTCCCAGCATTTCACTGGTGTTGAAAATGGGAAACCACGGAAATACCATTTCAAGGACGGCCAACCGTGGGGATCGAACCCACGCGTCTACCGAGTCAGCAGAGAGCTTGGTCCCATTACCTTCCGCTGCGCTTTAGCGAGCGTAGCCACTGCTGTCGGTATTTGACTCGACTGTCCACATGTAAGTGTATCTTATATACATAAGGCATGCAAGCAGTTGCAGCATGCCTGGTATGTGATGAATCCCTAGCTATTTCAACACCTCAGTAAGAGAGAGAGACAGTAAAAGGAAGGAATGACCTGCTCCAGGCCTCTTTGGAGGCCACAAATTATTATTATTATTATATCAAACTTCATGGTGCTCAGGTATTTGGCATGGCATGAGGAAGGTGCTCACAGTCTCTAAAAGGTTGAGAACGCCTGTCTAAGACCGCAGTATCTCCCACTGACGTGCAATCGGAATTACTGGGCATGACTTCTCACTTCGAAAATCCCACATACATGAAGCAGGAGTTGAAGGCTGTCCTCCCATATGAAACACAAGCAGCTTTACCACTTTGCCATCAGGTCGCTTGTCCTTCCTACATGCGCCAAATATTCTTACCTCCTTAGCATATTTGGTGACAATCTCACATATCTCAGCTAAACTGCTTTGGTTCAATTCCTGATAACGCATTTGCGACCGGGTGAGTTAGCCGTGGTCGTTACGGCATGACTGCTGGCAGTCGCTCACATCCGGGAGGCGAGGAGGTTCGAATCCCCCCGCCGGCTACCTTGAAGATGGTCTTCTGTGGTTTCCCATCTTCCTTCCAGGCAAATGCCGGGGTTGGTCCCTAACTATAGGCCACAGCCGCTACCTTCCAACTCCTCGACCTTCCAATCCAACTTTCCTCCCCAACGGTACATGTAGCTCACCCATTGGGTGTCCGTCTCGAAGCAGCTACAACAACTGGCGAGCCGAACATGTCCTCGGACACTCCCGGCACTAATAGCCATACGCTTAAAAAAAAAAAAAAAAAAAAAAGCATTTGCGATTTTCGAAGTGAGATACTTCGGGGACGTAAAAAGGAGGTCCCATGGTTTATGGTCGCTAGATTAAGAACAGCGTTAAATTTCAAGCTTCTTTTTTAAATCTACTCCGCCACCCCTAGTTGGGGGTAAAATTGCACGTGTTTAAATGAGTGCGTACCCAGCTCGTTCCTCGCATAGAGCTCTCTTGACCCATCCGACCCCGCCTTACCTCAGCAGCCGTTCGACTTGGAAGGAACATTATCAACGTGACTACTTAAACACCCTTAGCCTACCACCTGTAGAGTACAGTGCTATTTTCAGGCACCAGCAGTAGCTCTGCACTTGCCATCTCCCGCCCTCCCCCTGCATACTGCTACAGTGTAAAAACATTTGCCAAGCTAAGCGGCACAGGTTTAGGTGATTAATGTCACGCGCGTCAATGTTCTCCACCAGGGATGTATTCGGCACTTGGCCCGCACCGCTCCACGCCCCTCCCAGTCACTGAGCTCTCAAGGTCAAATGTTTAGCTAGTCGTCGGTTTCCGTGCACTATGCATCGTGGAATAGATCGGGCAGCTCTGCACACGTATCCGGACAGCCGTGCGCTCTAAGTCGTCCGCCACGATTGCACGGGGGCGCTGGAATGCCAGAGTTCTTGAGGTTCGAATTTTGGCTCTAATAGCCGCCATCCTTTTTGTAGTGTTGCCCGTCTTTTTTACACTCCCTACACACTGCCTACGTCATTTCAAGTCCCGGGGCCCCCAGCCAAATCATAGATCCTAATAATTATGGTTACACACACACCATTACAGTCACCGCAAAAACATTTGTTATCAGATACATTCACCACATGATGTCCCAAGCCCCTAAAATGAATGAATGAGTTAATTACAACTACACTTATTATAAGACAGTGTATTTCAAATGAGTTTTTTTTTTTGGCCATTTGTTGTTGTTGTTGTTGTTGATTCTTTTAGGGGCTCTGTGACATCGTGGTCATTTAGCCCCGTGTACTTGGGCGTGTCTAGAATTTGCCTGATATCCTGTGTCAAAATAACGTCCGTAACAGTGTGTGTATTTGTAATTGAGGTAGGATTTGGGTAGGAAGCGGCCGTGGCCTTAATGTAGTTACCATCCCGGCATTTGCCTTGATTAGAAGTGGGGAAAAACACAGAAAACTACTTGTAGGAGGGCTGAGGTAGGAATTGAACCTGCCTCTCCTCAGTTTTGCCTCACGAGGTTTGTCATTTCTGTGGGTGGGTCAATGTGTTTAGTGAGATCAAGGAGTTCAAATTCGCGAAGACTCCTTTTAGTCTTTTGTCCGGTGTTATGCGTCACTTCCTCACTCTGCTGGTCAGGAATAAAAGAGCAGCCTCTCATATAACAAATTTTAATAATGTAGTTATAAGTAGAGCCTTGCGCGGATAAACAAAACGTTATCCGCATCCACCCCGCATCCGCAGGACTGTTATCCGTATCCACACAACTTTTATCCGCATCCGCACGTTTGTTCCGAATGTACTGGCATTACAATGATATTTTTAATTAGATAAAGCATAAAGTATTAAAGCAAGAGCCTCCGTGGCTTAGGCGGCAGCACGCCGGCCTCTCACCTCTGGGTCCGTGGTTCGAACCCCGGTTACTCCCTGTGAGATTTGTGCTGGACAAAGCGAAGGCAGACAGGTTTTTCTCCGGGTACTCCGGTTTTCCCTGTCACAATTTCATTCCAGCAACACTCTCCACTATCATTTAATTTAATCTGTCATTCATTTAATCATTGCCCCTGGGGAGTTCGACAGGCTTCGGCAGCCGGCACAATTCATATCCTCGCCGCTAGTTGGGGGCTTCATTCATTCCATTTCCTGACCCGGTCGGTCGACTGGAAGCAGGATGTGGATTTTAATGAAGTATTAAAGCAACACTCTTAGACATTTGAAGAGAAAGTCGTTCCCCTAAGCTATGCATGTCATGTGCTATGCTTAAAATGAATGTTATTAAGCCGTAATTGCAACCGTTTTCAGATCGGAGTGTTAATTATGCTTAATGGCATAATTGTAATGATATTAGCTTTAATCATCTTCTTATGTATAAAGCATAACGGAAAAATATGTCTCATAACATCCGGGTCCTATTAATGAAAATCAACAAGTTTGGATTGTAATCCAAAAAATATCCGCAAATTGACTCCAAACATTAACCGCAGATTATCCGCTATTCGCACAGCTATGGAAACAATATCCGCATCCTCGCAGGGCTTCAGTTATAAAGCCACAATGTTACATAACATTCGATACCAATCGTGGGCGCCTCGTTATACATCAAATAATGAAATCTTTATGAAGCCTCTCGAGTTCCCTAGTCACAAAGGACTTGATGTGGGCGAACAGGAATATAGGATCTCAGCCTTCCCTAATTAACCATGGATTATCTAGCCGAGCACGATGAGCTGCCTTGAAAACTTACAAGTCTGGGTCAGTTTGTCGGCTAGCAAGACGTTACATGGATCACTGAGCCTGCAACATCTCTCTCTCTCTCTGGTGCACGGACCAGTTATACAGTAGAACACTTGTACAGTCGGACTAATTAAACTAATCAATTAGGCTTATCCAACACGATATAATGTTTCGTTACTTCAAAACTCGAACTAAACAGCGTTGCCGGAATGAACAAGTATTTTACAACTAGGTTTTTGGGCTATTTCTTGAGGGTGGTGTTCCTAAGCAAAGTTAACAGTGTTGCCGGAATTGACAAGTATTTTAACACTTGGATTTAGGGGTGTTTCTTGAGGCTGGTGTTCCTAAACAATGTTAACAGTGTTGCCGGAATAGACAAGTATTTTACAACTAGGTTTTAGGGCTGTTTCTCCTGGCTGGTGTTCCTAAACGAAGTTAACGGTGTTGCCAGTATTTTACAACTTGGTTATAGGGGTGTTTCTAGAGGCTGGTGTACCTAGACAAAGTTAACAGTGTTTCCGGAATTGACAAGTATTTTACAATTAGGTTTAAAGGGTATTCCTTGTGCCGTTGCTAGAAAAAGTCGTGTTGTTTCCTTTCGGGGCTTGGAAATTGAAATTCGAAATAAATTTAAGTTAATTATAAGTACGACGGAAAGTCACTTAAGCTGCCACTTAATTACAAGTCCGCCTCACGGCGAAGTGCCTAGCATTCTTGGCTGTTACCACAGAGGCCCGGGTTCGATTCCAAGCTTTGCCAAAGACATTTAATTCCGATCCGAGGGCAGGAACGGGGTACACTCAGACTCGTGAGGTAAAATTGAAAAGAGGCGGGTTCGATTCCCATTTCAGCTATCCTGGAAGTGGTTGCCTGTGAATTTCCTCTTCTACGCGAGACAAATATCGGGATGGTACCTAAATAAATACCATGGCTGCCCCCTTCCCAAATCCTAGCCACAATTACAAATACACACACTAATACAGCCACCACATTACCACAGGTTATCACAAAGATTCTACACACTCATCCCAGTGCACGGAACTACATGGCCCCGGTGTCGCGAAAGCCCTAAATTATTCAATAACTCTACTGTACAATTTTTATTTATTTTAGTCTTATATCAACAAAATTATTTTAAATACTAAGGAAGAAATTACACAAAACTTTTATAACCTATAATAGAAAGCTTTCCAGCTGGTCCACACATATTTTGCCCAATTTCATTAGGCTGGAAAAAAAAGGGATTTTATTCACGCTAACATGAAAGATATATTATGATATCACAAAATAACTCGCTTTTATGTACACATAAAGTGAGTTTGTGAGGAGGGGGTATTTAATAAATTGGATTACGTGTTTCGATCGGCAAACTATCATCAACAGAACCTGCTCAGTTACGCTTAGGATTGAAATAACAGCTAAGTTTACATACACTAACTTAATTCAACTCCAGTGCGTTGTATCATTTGTGTGCTCGCTACATTGACAAGCTAACTAGAAGATAGCCTCTGGGGGGTCTAAACAACATACTCACCCGCAATACATTCAGGGGCAGATTTTGGGGAAATAATATAAGTGAAAAAAAAAAAAAATCCACAGCCTGCTTCCAGTCTCCGACCGGGTCAGGAATGGAATCAATGAAGCCCCCATCTAGCGGCGAGGATATGAACTGTGCCGGCTGCCGAAGCCTGTCGCACTTCTCTGGGGCAATGATTAAATGAATGACAGATGAAATGAAATGATAGTGGAGAGTGTTGCTGGAATGAAATTTTGACAGGGAAAACCGGAGTACCCGGAGAAAAACCCGTCTGCCTCCGTTTTGTCCATCCAGCACAGATCTCACATGGAGTGACCGGGATTTGAACCACGGACCCAGCGGTGAGAGGCCGGCGTGCTGCCGACTAATCCACGGAGGCTCCGGAAATAATATATGTAACATTTTAAAATATACCACTAAGATAGCCGCTATGAGCACATAGATTTGAACCTACGATCTCTCGATGCCAGCGAGGAACCAGTTAGCATTCTCTTTGAGGTAACAGCAAGAGAGTTAAAAAAAACTGCAACTGTTACATTATGCAAATATATACTCGCGTGATTGTTACCAGGAAATTGTCTTACTCTTTTATCAGCTGTTCCAAAATCTAGTCTACTGATAGCTATATCAGTAATTTGCATTCACTTTTCGGAAGTGTTGGAGGTAAGTAAATAACGCAAATGAAACTCTGGTACTTTAAAAAGATATATACTGTAGCCTACATTTCCAGCAATTTCCTAGTAAGAGTGTGGGAAAACTATGGCTGAATTTGAGAGGATTTTAGGATTAACCACCATCAGCTTAACATAAATAAATAAATAAATAAATAAATAAATAAATAAATAAATATATATTAAATAATTAGTAAATAATAAATACGGAGCCTCCGTGGCTTAGGCGGTAGCACGCCGGCCTCTCACCGCTGGGTCTGTGGTTCAAATCCCGGTCACTCCATGTGAGATCTGTGCTGGACAAAACGGAGGCACACAGGTTTTTCGCCGGGTACTCCGGTTTTCCCTGTCAAAATTTCATTCCAGCAACACTCTCCACTATCATTTCATTTCATCTGTCATTCATTTAATCATTGCCCCAGAGGAGTGCGTCAGGCCTCGGCAGCCGGCACAGTTCATATCCTCGCCGCTAAATGGGGGCTTCATTCATTCCATTCCTGACCCGGTCGGAGACTGGAAGCAGGCTGTGGATTTTCATTTCAGTAAATAATAAATACATAAATAAATACATACATAAATAAAAAGTAAATTAATATTTCTTTTATCCAGGTTACACGGCTAACCACTAGGCCAATCTCACGGTATCTCGACAGGATTATTCTCGTTTAAACAATAATGCAAACCCACTGCCTGTATGGCCATGCGTGTTAAAGCCTATCTACGAGGTGGGTAATATTATCAATAAATAATTCTTAATTATAATAATAATATGTGTGGTCTCTAAAAAATCTTCTCGGCTATCCTGTTTTATTACAGCCTGGTGTCTTGTTGCATGATTTTGTAAAAACCTTTTCTTAGCCTTAAGAACGTTTACCGTTAAAAATAAATAAATAATCTCAAATTTGAAATTTGTAGTTAGATCTTTTCATAAAATTATAAAAATGACTTCCTCTAGGTAAATGTGTTAGAAAATTTCCTTTAAACCGTTGCACAATTTCCACGATTATTATTTCAGGATATCTCGAGTCAATGATCTAGTAGTTGATTCAAAGGTAGAGTCAGGTTCAAATAAAATGGTAACATAAAACCCACTAGAGCTGACTTTAAAGTTAGCTATCTATACATAGTTCTCAATCAAATAAATAATAAAATATTAATTACCAAATAAAAAAAGGAGTACTTGTGCTCTTTTGGCCTAAATCTAAAAAATATGGACCATGGCAAAATGCATTCATTTAAATCCTTACACAAGTCCCTACGATCATTGGTTCTCAAATTCACGGGTTGATGATCTAGTAGTTTAAAAAATCTGGGAAAATAAATATTTCGCACTAAAGATGGCGTAATCCTGTTTAATATGACCCCTCACGCAACCCTCTCCAATTGTGGGTTCGCGATATCTCGGGTCGATGAACTAGTAGTTTGGCAAAATTTAAAAAAAAAATGTTCACGGTGGAGGGGGCGTAATCCTGTTTCGTATGACCCCTCACAGAAGTGTCTACGATCATAGGTTCTCGAAATTTCTGGTCGATGACCTAGTAGTTTCTTTTGGCAAAATAAAAAAATAATAAAAATTAAATGAATAATAAATAATAATATTAAGTAAAAATTATAAAAGGATTAAAAACTTTTCAAAATGTATAGTTAGGCCCTTTGGCAAAATTTGGTAAAAAAAAAAAATAGCCCGTGGTTAAGAGGGTGTCACACCGTTTAATTTGAATCCTCACACGACCCCTTCCGACTATTTGTTCGTGAGATATCGCGGTCTTGGCCCTGAATGTATTGCGGGTTAGTATGTTGGTTAGACCCCCTAAAGGCCATCTACTCTAACTATATTACAATAGGCCACTAGTTTAAATAAGAAACGGCTGAATTTGATTCATAAATAAAAAGGAATTATTTATAAGCAAATCGCAATTCAGCACCAGAACACTGGTAGGGGCAACGTGATGCAGCCCGCATTACCAGGCAACAATAGACTTAGGTATTATTGAAGCTGTTCGGGAGCGCTTGATCTTCCGACTTACTGAACAAAAATCAATTTTTAAGGTTACCTGAGAGGTGTAGCCTAATGCTACATAGCCTAAACTATTCCTCTTGAATCTGGCTATCATATACAAAAATAAGTTTTCGAATCAGACTGGAATTTCCAGAGATTAGCGCGATTAAACACACAAACAAACAAACAAACAAACAAACTCTTCAGCTTTATTATATTAGCATAGATTTAATTGATATACAGCACACTGTAACTAATTACGATACAACCAATATTACTTATACTGTTAGTTAGTTATTGTTGTTTTAAGGGGTGGAACTAAGAGGTCATCTGTCCCTACTTATACTGTACATGGTTTAATATTTCATGGATAATGGGAGTGAAGATGTGATTTTTGAGCCTTGGCGCTCCTCTGTCGTAACTTCGTTGTACTTAATTGAATATTCTGGAGACATTCACAAGAAATAACATTACATTTCACAGTGTGATGACGAGGGATCTAGGGAGTGGTAAGTGTGAACCTGTTTTTCTGAACATGCACCTAACTCATTTGAATAAAGGATTTAGCCAGATAATACCTCGTGATACACAACGGATGTGACATGATGATCCATAACGCACTCATTCTGCAGAAACTTAGTCCAATTGAGCGTGGAGAGGTCCTATGATGATGATGATAATTGTTGTTTTAAGGGGCCTAACATCTAGGTTATCGGCCCCTAATGATCTGGGTGATAGCGAAAATGATAATGAAACGGAAACCAGAACGAAAATTAAGTGAGACGGAAAATACTTACAAAGAGGAACTCAGATTGAAACAACTCACAAAATGTTCTTACAGAAGGGAATTTAGAACGAAAAGATTCACAAAAGAAATAGATTGAAAAATATCCACAAAATGAAGGCTAGGTTCAAAATACGTTCAAAATGCAATGTAGCGTCGAAATACCTACAAAATGCAATTGAAATTCAAAATACTTACAAAATGCAAATGAGATCGAAATTACGTACAAAATGCAATTGAGGTTCAAAATACTTACAAAATGGAATTGAAATTGAAAATACACGATGCAATTCAGATTAAAATATCCCAGTTCCAATCCAAATTATTCACCAAGTGCAATTGAAATTCAAAATACTTACAAAATGCAATTGAAGTTGAAAATGCTTACAAAATGTACGGTAGATTCAAACGACTCATGTGGATTGACAATACTTACAAAATGCAATTTAGATTGAAAATACTTGACAAAATGTAATTTAGATTCAAAATACCCACAAAATGCAATTAAGAATCAAAATATGTGCAAAATGCCCACCAAACAAAATGCAATTTAGATTCAAAATTCATGCGAAATGCGGTTTTGGTTGAAAATACTTACAAAATGCAATTGAAATTCAAAATTCTCACTAAAAGGCCCGGCTACCTGCATTGAAAGACTTACAAAAAAGCAATTTAGATTGTCAACCTTTACAAAATGCAATTGAAGTTGAAAACAATCGCAAGATGTAATTTAGATCGAAAAAACTTACAAAATGCAACGTAGATTAAAAATACCTTAAAAAATCGCTAAAAGGGAATTTAGATACACGGTGAACCAAGTAACAAAAACAGTGCGGGGATCTCAAAGGGAAAGGAAATATAATGAAAAGAGGAGTGGAGTGGAGAGGAGAGGGGCGAGAGGAGAGGGGAGAGAGTCCGCCCCAAAGGTAAGGGACAAAAGGGGAAAACGGACCCAGCTCAGGAATCCCTCGGGGTCGCCAACTCCCGAACTCACCAGCCGTGAGCCCCTGAGGGTGTAGCATTATCTAGGGTGCACCAGAAGTGGTGGGGCTACATACACCCTGCCTCCTTAAGGGCCTTGAGCACAAGGCAGGAGGTAAAAGGAAAAGAAAAAGAAGGCTGACCCCTCACAGAAGGAGGTTGTCAGGAAAGATGAGACAAGGGCTAATTAAGGCGGGAAAGGAAGAGACTCCCTAGGCCTCGGATACCCTAATACTGTCGGGGTCGGAAGAGAACAAGGGTTGACCAAGTGAGGTCACAGGAAAGAAGACGGAGAGGAGCCCGGCACAAGTAAGTGGAAGCAATGCCGGACTCAGCTGGGGCCCCGTGGTCGCCAACCCACGCCCACTAGAAGTGAGCCCCTGGGGGGTGGAGAGGTCCTAGCAAGTCAAAGATTAGTAAGCGTAATTGAGATTCCGTTAATGTGATACTAATAATACTATAAGAGCTTAGGCTTTCACGGCTGACGTCCATAACTATATACAAGTTGTCCTGGCTTGTACACAGTTAATGTGGATATTATTATTAGGGCTCGGATTTTTAGGTAAATAAATATTTTTTATGTAAATACATATTTTAAGCATTTTTCTATAAATACATAAATTCCTGTTTTTCACTTACTAGCACATAAAAAGACATAATATTTACGGTACATTTTTTTAAAGCAGTATACTAGATCTTTCAGTTTATTGCATTTTTGTTCTGTGTTACTTCAACCTGTGAGCTATCTAATCTTTATGCAGAGCGTATGTCAGCTTGCAACTGTGTTATTCTTAACTTGTCGCCCCGTGCCACTCACTGTGGAAGCCAGGGATTTCCTTGTCCATAGCCATATTGCACCACGTGCTATACCTTCACCCCAGCTACCTGGAACCAGTGTCACCCACATCCGGTTCATTTCTGGCACTGTGAAGTGTAAGGCAGTTCTACGATGCCTAAAGTAGAAGCAACTACAAGTTATCGTCGACAGCAGTATGTTGCAGAATTTAAGGACAATTTTACTTCTGATAGAGGCATTCTGTTCTGCCAACCATGTGGGAAAGGAATCAAGGCTGAACAGCGATCTCAAGTTACACAACACCTCAAGGGCAAGAAACATATTGCCGCAGTTTCGCGCCTTCAGAATGAGTGTTTCGCGATAATCGTCGGTCATTTGTGATGGACAACCTGAAGATGTATCTCGTTGTGTATTGTAATGCTACAGCAGTTAGTGAGACATAGAATACATTGCATTCGTGAGTACTGCATATTGTTTATATACACATTATTAAACTAAATTATAATTACATATTTTTACTTTTTTGTCACATATTTCAGGTATTTTTAACACATAAAAAATAAATATTTTCCGGATTTTTAGCACCTAAAAATCCGAGCCCTAATTATTATTACTAATTGTACATAGTCAATAATACTATTAATAATAATATTGTGTACCCTTTATTATTCCCTTTTTTCAACGGGATCAGGGTTGAGATGCGATGAAAGTCTATGTGGTGGTTGGTTTTTACGGCCAGATGTCCTTCCTGACGCTAACCTCATGAGGGGTGTTAATGAGGGATGAAATGAATGAGGATGACTGAATCAAGGTAAGTGGATGCAAAGAAGCAGCCGTGGCCTATAAGAAGGTACAGTCCCAGCATTTGCCTGAAGTTGAAAATGGAAAACCATCTCAAGGACGGCCAACGGTGGGGTTCAAACCCACGTCTAATGAGTCCGTAGATAGCTTAGGCCCCATGGCCTAGCGCTGTAAGTTAGTGAGCGTAGCTGCTGCTGTCAGTAATAATAATAATAATAATAATAGTAAAAATTATGAAAATCGTATGGCCTCTGCTACCTGGTGCCTATCTTTTGATTCGGAGTCATTTAGGCAACCTGCTATCTAATTTCGACGTTCTGTTTGCACTGCATTGAAACTGGAAATGTATTGGGCGGCCAGTAATCACCAAATGGAATTCGAAACATTTACATAACATACGAGGTGACTTCGTACTACCCGTTCTTCAAATATCCAACGCTCTTGGCCGAGAAACAAACCCGCAATCTTGGCACCGCGAGGCTCATATTCTACCACTGATCCTCTAAGGAAGCTGTCAATGTGTTTGTTGTTTCTTCTGGGAGAGCTTGGACATTGTGGTAATTTAGCTCTGTGCACTTGGGTGTGTGTAGAATTCGCCTGATAACTTGTGTTTTTATGGTATCTGTATTAGTGCGTTTATTTGTAATTCAAGTGAGGATTGGGACGGAGGTGGCCTTGGCCTTAAGTTGGAAACCATCCCAGCATTTGTCTGCAATATAAATGGGAAACCACGGAAATCCACTTCCAAGATGGCTAAGGTAAGAATCGAAACCTCATCTTCTCAGTTTTTCCTCGCGAGGCTGAGTGTGCCCCGTTCCAGGTCTCTCATCAGAATTAAAAAAAAGTTTCTAATGTTAATGTTATTGTTTTAAGGTTCCTTTTAACTACTTAGAGCTTTTAGAGACAGCGAGGTACCGGACTTTTGCCCCGAATGGGATCTTTTATGTGCCTGTAAATCTACTGACACGGCTTCTTGGCGTTTGTGCACCTTCAAATGCCAACTGAATGCACCAGGATTCGATCCTGCAACCTTAAGCACAGTAGGCGAGAATGTAACCGCTGAGCCATGCAGGCAGTCTAAATTACCTGCCAGAGCCTGGAATCAAACCCTGACCTTCAGCGCAACAGCCAAGATTGTTAGTCGCTATACGAGGAGGTGGACAGCTGTCAAAGACTTGACCGAGTCAAGTCTTTAAGTGCCCTAAAATTACTTGGCTCCTTATTACATACTATCATACAAAAAATTGTCTGAAACTTAACAGAAATATTATGATAATAGTTTCTATCATGTACAGAGTGAACAATTACTTCAAGATGTATACATTCATAAGACATTCCCTCCACATTAGATATGTTTCGTCTGTATGTAATGAAAATAGAGGACAATTTTGCAATGGTCCTCTTGGGTCGATGAGAAAGGTCATTGACCTCACTCCGTTTAGCCAATCCCAACTCTCTCCAACATGTGCTACATAAATCTTCTCTGCCCTGTGGCATGGACCGTTTATTAGAATTCATCAATGGAAACTCTGAAACGCAATATAGAATTCAAATGAATAAACCGACTCGCATGCGTCCTCAGGTGTATTTATATGTACGGGGAAAGGGATTAATGCAACTGCACATCAGAATAAATTTACTACCACAGGACGTTGCGGCTCTCTTTTTATGTTTCGCCGCGTCGCGTCACGCCGTCGTGAATATACTGAGCTTTAGCTGTACCCTGTAGCAGCTATTCATATTGCACCAGCTTCAAGAGGTTATCATATTCTTACAACCCGCCCCGGAATCGCCCGGTCTCTTTAACGGTTTACCCAACGTTCGCTTAAAAGGAGAACGGACGGCAGGTCCCAGACGTAATTCAGAAAATCCGAGGTGAACAGCGAAACTCCAAACTCTTCTCTGAAGTCTTAACTTGAAGACGACTCGACAGTTTAATACTGGCCGAAGCTGGGGTGTTAGGCTCGCTCGCTAGCTCGTAAACTCGCTCCGAGGGTAGTAATTTAAATTTCCACTGAATGGAGATTGTTGCAAGAAATAAAAACGTTAGTAAGCTTATAGTGGGCGATGTATAAAAAATAGATATTTGCTGTCGTGGATTTTTTTTTCTGCAGAACTTTTCATGCTGAGCAATTCTTACACTCATAGTGAATATTTAACGGTTTATTCAGCGTAACCTTAAAAGACGGACGGCAGCTGTTTCTTCGATTCGATTCACTGAAATCGTTACTGCTCGGCTTCCTTTGGTCAGAAATGAATGTTTATCTACAGAAACCTTCCTTGAGATATCATTTACAGAATGGTGAAAACCGCATCGAAATCCAACCAGTGGTTCTCAAGATTACCCGTTACATCCAAGAATCGGGGACTTCGTTTTATAATATGTAGAGATGTTAAATGTAGTAAAATATACCGTATAATGTTAGGCATCTGTGTAAAGGAAACAATTGTTTGTGCTGAATATTTGCGGTGATCTTGTGCGTTAATGCCCCGAAGCAAGGAGCTAGTGATTGTTCAATCACTCAAAACAGAATGAGCGTATTATACAGGGTGATTTCTTCCACCGTGTACAAACTCTAGGGATTGATCGCGGAGAAGATACGGAACAAAAATGGTCTAATGAACGTATGTCCGGAAATGCATGGTGTCCATGCTAGGGACCAGTCTTCCTTTCACGTCACCTAACAGGCCAGAACTATCGGCGTTTCTTGCGGGTGACTTTGCCCCCCTTGCTGGAAGGCGTACCATTGATGATTCGCAGGGTTATGTGGCGGCTACATGATGGTGCTCAAGCCCATTTCACCGTTAACTTCCGGACGTATCTCAGTTGTGTCTTCCCTGGTCGATAGATCGGACGAGGAGGTCCAGTTACAGGGTCTGCTCGTTCACCTGATCCCAACCCGTGGCATTTGCGGTTATTGGGCCAACGGGAACTATGGCGATGTTAATACCAAATGCGTCCAAACAGGGCCAATGTGCTGTTATTCTTATTCTTATGCTGTTAAACACCGGTGGACATCCATCGGAGAATGAAGAATGTGTATGGGGCAGCATATCTGTCGAAAACCACCGTTCTTTGATTACCATTGCTTATTGATTTCAAGAAACCTGGTGTATCCATCACTGATGAACGGTATTGCTTAACACTGGAGAAATTACAGCATGCAATTAAGGAGAAACGTCCGGGAAAACTGCAACAAGGGGTGCTGCTGTTTCATGATAACGCACGTCCCCATGCCGTAAAGGTCATAACGCAGAAGGTATGCCAACTAAAGTGTGAGACATTAGATCATCTTCCTTACAGACCTGATCTCTCCCCACGCGATTATCACGCCTTCGGTCGCTTACAAAACGCCTTGAAGGATCGACGATTCCTGTCGGACGAGGATGTACAGCAGTCGGTTACGAACTTCTTCACGCAGCAGGACACGGAGATCTCCAACCTGGTGCGTCGGTGGGATGAGTGCCTCAATGGCATACCAATTCTGCTCTGTACGGCCGCAAATGGAAACGATTTGATTAAGCCTTACATTCTAGTCGCCTCCGTAGCGTAGTGGTTAGCATAGTAAGCTGCCACCCCGGAGGTCCTGGGTTCGATTCCCGGCTCTGCCACGAACTTTGAAAAGTGGTAAGAGGACTGGAACGGGGTCTACTCAGCCTCGGGTGGTCCAAAAGAGTAGAGGGGGTTCGATTCCCACCTCAGCCACCCTCGAAGTGGTTTTCCGTTGTTCCCACTTCGTATTCGGGCAAATGCCGGGATGGTGCCTAATGTAAGGCCACTCTTCCTTGCCTATCTATCCTAATCTTCCCCTCCCTTCCCTCATGAGGCCCCTGTTCGCTTTTCAGGTGAGGCCGCCTGGCGAGGTGCTGATCACACCTCCCCAGTTGTATCCACTCCGACCAGATGTTTCCAGCTCTAGGACACTGCCCGTAGACGCGGTAGTGGTGAGTTCCCTTGCTGAGTCCGTGGGAGCCACCAACCTGTAGGGTAAAATGGATTTTAAAAAATTACATTCGATTTTTTTGGGCAATAAAATTACGGAATATAATGATTCAAGTTCACATTTGTTCCCTTGTATCGGTTAAATTAAGAAGAGTGCGCTCAATCTTTGTTTGAATGACTACACGCACGGATAGCTAATAGCTCGTCCATAATCCTCAATTCCGAGCATTTATCCCACTAAACATTGCACAAATCGGTCAATGAACGGTCTTGTTATCGCACTGGAAATCTTAGTGCGGATGCCTAGGCGTGTAAGTGAGCAGGTGAGTTTTGTTTGTTATTATATGGGGTGTAACGTCTAGTCTTATGCTCATATAGGTAAGGGATGATGCAAAGCTGTAATCTGATACTCTTTACGTTTGAACGTAACCATGGCCAGCTGGTATGGGCTAAGCCCGGTGTTTATCGTAACAAGGGAAGTATCAGGTAAGACAGGTTGAAACCTACCTTGACACTTTCTGGACGCAATCGCTGTACTATAAGAGGACAACGTACGGAAAATCAGCCGCCAGATTGAACTGCAAGGCTCCCAAATCATGTGGCGAATCTCTCATATAAATCAAGGGGGAGTAGCGAGTACCGCACATGTTGGAAGGGACAGTCCTGACGGCTCTGGCACTCAAGGCCGGTGGGAAGCAGCCACACGCTCCAGTCAGCATATACGCACCGCCACGCGACTACTCCAAGTGCCGCAGGGATGTCCAGCTACGCCAGCCGTCATACCTTCGTACCAGGATGTCAGTTACGATTTCGAAGCCATGCAGTTCAATCTGGAGGCTGATTATCCACACGTTGTCCTCTTATAGTACAACGATTGCGTCCACAAAGTTTCAAGATAGGTTTCGACCTGTCTTACCTTTGCAAGTCCATAAAATGAATTAACAAACAAACTACTCTTAGTGTCGCACTTTGAGCAGTAGGTTTATTGGTTTTATTTTATTTTATTGAGAGATAAAATTCCTTGATTCTGTAAATGTATACCAGCTGCTTGTTTATTTCAATGGACTCAACCCACTCCGAAAAAAGAAATCCCGTATACGCACCTCACCTATCGAGTACTACAGGGCAGTCCTTCTAAAAATGACGGAACTTCGCAGATGTCGTGTGACGGCTAGAAGACGGGTTGAGGTCAATGTACTTCTCAGGCAGTGAGAGTAAGTGGGTAATGTCAGCTAATAACAGTAGCAACAATTGACTATTAATGTTCAATGTATTTATGATAATAGAACCCCTTTCTTCATACATCTTGAATTTTCGATAGCTCGAAGTAATTTCTAACTCCGATAACACTTCGGGATATCGAAGAGAATACATGTTGGAATCGAAAGGATCGTCATGTGTATCATTAACAGATGCGGGGTGTCAGATACTGTAGGCTTACGGTACCAAAGAGGTCGACACATTTCATTGATGCTGTGTACAATCAATAGTCCAGATGTTGGCACTCTTAGAAGTCTTTAACTACCACTCACAGTTCTTACACAGCTGATACATGCCTTGACCTACATTTAGGTGAGCAGGCTTGCCGCTTTGGTATATGACCTTGGGGTTACTCACACATACATACCTCAGGTTTGCTCGAATCATTCACCTCAGAATATCTAGCGGTGCCTCAGAAGTGATTTCCTAAGGTGACGTCACACGCCATGGGGACGATATGGTGGGAAAGTTAGGTAACCTAATTGCACGACATTAGTGTAACGGCATGTTGAGTGTGGGTGCACCGCGATAGCCAGCGAGATATCCTCAATAACGAGTGCTATCAGCCGTAGTTCTGAGTGCCGTCTCGTTGCTGTCAAATTGTAAGTCATTCGCGAATTTTATACAAAACATGGTCCTGTATTTTGATAAGCTTTGGTGCTCTACAGATACAAAACGGTAGTAGCCTATCCATCTACACGGACCAATTGCCAGTGTTCCTGTGTGTATGTCTGTCCCGTCCCTCCCCCTATCAATTGCCAGAATACGGAACCAACTTGCGTGAAAGATTCTTTTGTTTTTGATTTTGTTTTTGTCGTGTGGCCTACTTAGAGGCCGAGTGCAGGCCCTTCTAGTCGACGTGCGTGGGCGACCTGCGCGTCGGGATGAGAGATGGAATGGATGAAGATTAATGAAACTGGGCAAGGATGTGGAAGGAAGCAGCCGTGGCCTGTCAGAAGGTACCGTCCCAGCATTTGCCTGGTGTTGAAAATGGGAAACCACGGAAACCCATTTGAAGGACGGCCGACGGTGGGGCTCGAACCCCCGCGTCTACCGAGTCAGCAGAGGGCTTGGTTCCATGAACTAACGCTGCGCTTTAGCCAGCTTAGCCACTGCTGTCGATGCGTGAAAGGTCATACAGATAAAATATTGTACTAGTAAAAGGAATCTCAATGCCAGTGTGAAGGCGTGGTGGTGCAGTGGTCAAGAGGTCAAGCTGCTTGTCTCTCATCAAGGTTGACCGGGTTCGTTTCCTGGTCAGTGCATGTGAGATTTTCGGAGTGAAATATCACGTCCTGTGGTTCAGATTCCACGTAGAAATGGAGGTCCCGTGACTGATGATCACGAGATTATCGGTCACGTAAAACTACAAGCTTCCTTCATTTCCTTTTTCTCAGTTTCATGAATTTCATCGTCGTCATCTTCACAAAAACAAAATGTCGGCCATCCAAATGTAAAATGCTTAAACCAAATTTATACGAATTTTTGGAAAAACAAACTCAAATGCAAGAGCGTCTGAATACAAAATACAAGGTAATCAGCCGAATAATTTTAAGGTGGCGGTCGTGCCAATCCATAACTTATGATCCTAAAAACCACTGCTGACAGTACTTGGAATTCTGGTAGTTTTATATAAGTACCCTCTGCTACCAACGTGATAACTACATGAGACTGAATGGTGCGCGCAGCCGCCATATTAGAAATAAAAAGCTCTCGACACTTAGAAGCTACAGTTACGAAAATTTAAGATATGGCAGGACCGTATATGCGGCTCTGTATGGCCAAGACAAATGGCCACACTCTCGATACTTTCAGGATGGTGGCTGTGCAAACTATTAGATCATTAAAATGATATGTCAGAACATAATTGCGTAACTAAGCCGAATCTTGGCAAGAGATGAGTATCAAATAAGACTTCTTACTTGTGTTAGTAAAATGATTATCACACTGAATACAGCACACTGAATCTTGAAATAAAAAAAAACTATAGCTTTTAGCATTATGGAGCTACAAAAAGGAAATTCGGTAAAAAAAAAGAAACTTTCTTCAGGTCTTTCACAATTAATTCGGGTTGCCGGAGCCAACCAGGCTCCTTTTGGTTTTGGTCGGGGATTTAAGACCGGATGCCCTTCTCGACACCACGTGATTTCTCATGTGAAAATTCCACCCCGCTGTCACCGGGATTCAAACTCCGGCCGTCCGGGTGAAAGACGAGCAGCTAAGCTAGTGCGCCATCACGCTCCCCAATATAAAGGAAAATTAGAAATAAGGCAGGATTTGATAAGCCTTATTCCTGACCAAATCCAAAGAACGACGACTCCATACATTCAAGATGACGGCTAGCCGTACTATTAATATATTATACAAATTCATAACTCAAGATATATTGCACAATTAAGACGAAACTTGGTCGGAGAAGAGTATTATATAGGAGACCTCAGTAGCGTTAATTATAAGTTTATTACACGGAATATAGCACGCAGCGGCTATCCTGAAATCTTCTAATTTAAGATTAAATAACTCTCCATATTTTTGAGCTACAATAACAAAAACTACGGATAAGGTAGAACCTTATATGTGGCTTCGTATGCTCAAAGCAAAATAACATTTACTCCAAATGTTCAAGGTGGTGGCTGGGCGTACTATTAAAACGCCATTCAGAATTTAATTGCGCAATTAAATTCAACTTAGTAAGAGCAAAGTAGTATATGAGGGTCATTGCTGAAATAGACCACAGGAATAACAGACTGAATATAACACGCGCAGTGACCATCTTGAAAATACAGATAGGTAATAAATAAATAAATAAATAAATAAATAACTTAAGTATTTTGAAACTACAAAAACGAATATTAGTAACAATATAAAAACGTATATGTGGCTTTCTATGACTAAGTCAAAAGTACAGTGACTCCATACATTCACAATGGTGGCTGGGGGTATTCTTAAAACTGGAATATGATTAGTTCTATGATATGATAGCACAATTAACGGTACATTTTGTGAGAGAGGAGTACCAAATAAAAGACCTCTCCAGCTTTATTGATAAGAATATTACACTGAATATAGCGCGTAGCGGCCATCTTAAAAATATGACATCAATATTCATAATCCACTGTTTAGTACAGTTACAATGACGAAACGCAGCAAGTGTGTAGTCTCAGATGAGAGACTTTCTTTGCATAAGGCACAAGATCAACCATTCCATCCATCAAATTGGTGGATGGACGTACTTTTCTAATGTTAGAATCAATTCATGTAGATGCAACAGTTGAATTACAACCAAACTTAGAAGCAATGTAAAAAATTAAATGTGGCTTCCTACGACCAAGTCAACAATTAATTAATTAATTAATTAATCCCATGTAATTATTGTTCAGGTATAGGAATTAACAACCACTGCAATTGGCGACAATCGTGTTGACCGACTGAAAAGCATTTACATTTTCAACCCAGTGTCCTTAAACAAAATACGGTATGTTAGTGTTGTAATTTTATTGTTGTCGTTGATTCATTTACGAACTTTTCGCCATCGTGGTCATGTTGCCCCTTGTACTTGAGTGTGTGTGTGCCATTGTCATGGCTGAAGTTCGGTATTGTGTGCATTTGTAACTTAGAGTAGTATTTGGAAAGAGGCGTCCGTGTTCTCAAAGGGATCATTCGCATGGTGTTGAAGTGAGAATGCACGTAAATGCACTTCTAGGCTGGCTGAAGCGGGAATTGAACCCATTATTCTTGTCAGTTTTGCCTCACGAGGATAATTAAATCTCGCTTCAGCCCTCAGACAGAAGTACATTTCTGATATGGAACCTTAGCGATGGTAGAAAATAACGTCAGTCACTACACCGCGTGGTGGTCTCGAGTTAAAATTAAGGAACGACATATCTGTGTATGTATGTACAGTATGTATGTCTCTCCCTCGCACAGTATGAGTCATATTATGAAAAGGTCACCAGATTTCAGCAAATTATTATTATTAATAATAATAATAATGTTATTGGTTTTACGTCCCTGTTAACTACTGAGGATTTTAGAGACGCCGGGTAGCCAGAATTTTCCCCCGAAGGGGATCTTTAACGAGCCAGTAAATCTACTAACATGGCACCCTCGCATTTGCGCACCCTCAAATGTTAACTGACTGTGCCAGGATTCAATCATGCAACCTTGGGAACAGCAGGCGAGAGCGTCACCGCTAGGCCACGCCACCAGTCAGCAAATTTTTAAACGGCATTATAATGATGTTGCATTTTCGACACGAAGTCTATGTCAAATTTCACCTATGGAACATCCCGATAGTCCTAACGTAGTCGATTGGATATTCGAGGTTCGTATCCCGAAGTTAACAGCGGCTCACAGCAGTATGTCCTCTTACAATATCCGTAATTTATATTCATACACCCAAATTTCAAATGCCTCAAGTCTCTTTAAACGTAGGATGTTAATGGGAGGTTTACTACATATGATTAGTTTTAATCAATCTAGTAAAATGTAATGCTATGCGCTGAGAGCAGTAGTTTATTGATTTGCATTGTTAATGTTTGCAAGGACTGATTTTTAACTTTAATCAAACATTGTTATTGAGTGCAATTGTAACTAATTGCTCGCGTGCATTACCCCGTCGTTGATTACTCTTGATTCACTTTATGACGCCTGGTATAATGTGGTCAAGAGTAAATACGTTATTTGTGAGATAATATTGCACTGCGGAGGATTTTACGCCAACTCGACTTAATATAGACTGAGAGGGTGTCAAAAGTAATGGACAAAATTTCAAAGGTTTTTTACAACTCATTGCAGTTGTTCGCGTGCATTAGGTTACCTCTTCGCTGATTACGCTTGACTCACTCTACGGCGCCTGTTTTTTCTCTGTCTGGTATAATGTGGTCCAGAGTTAACACGTCATTTTTGCGATAATACTGTACTGCGGAGGAATTAGCGTCTACTCGACTTGAGGGGGTCGGTAGAGCTTACCAATTTCAAAAGATAACTAATTTAAACAATATTATTATCTCCGATTCTACCATATAGTCTATAAACCAATGTACAGTAACTTTTGACATGTGAACTACCTCATGTGTAGAGTACATGTGTAATTTAAAAAACTGTCTTCAGTGCAGTTAATCATAAACAAAATGGTGACTGTTAAGTTGTCGGGTTTCACCGTTTCTATGATAAGTGAAATATTTATTAATCTATTTTTGCTCTGTTTATTGGAGGTTGATTTGTAAGGTAACAGCTACAAGATCGTCCTCTATCGGAGTTCTATTGTTAAATTAAGTATTTTTAAACATTTGATAAATTAACATAACATGAATTTGCATATTCGTTCGTGGAGACATATTTGTTTTTAAAACAATCATCCAACCAAGGCTTACAATTTTGGTCAGTTTTGTAGAACCTATCACTAAGAACACGTGAGAAAAAATGCATTTTAATACACCTTATACTTTAGATGATACAAGGGAAACGGATTTGAAAAATAGAGTTTTGTGAAAATGAACGACACAGTTTTCTGACTCCTTAAATAGCCTGCGCAATGCCTAGCTTTAAAAATAATCATATTACTGTTATTCGTTTTACATCCCTTTTAACTACTGCGGCTTTTAGAGACGCCAGAGTGCCGGAATTTTGGCCCCAAGAGGATCTTTAACGTGCCAGAAAATCTACTGACATGGCCCCCTCGCATTTGTGCACCTTCAAATGCCACCTAAGTGCACCAGGATTCGATCGCGCAACCTTTGGCACAGCATGCGAGAACGTTACCACTGAGCCACGCAGCCAGGCTATATTTTAAAATCATAACTCCTTAAGTGAAAATCCACAGCCTGCTTCCAGTCTCCGACCGGGTCAGGAATGGAATGAATGAAGCCCCCATCTAGCGGCGAGGATATGGACTGTGCCGGCTGCCGAGGCCTGACGCACTCCTCTGGGGCAATGATTAAATGAATGACAGATGAAATGAAATGATAGTGGAGAGTGTTGCTGGAATGAAATTTTGACAGGGAAAACCGGAGTACCCGGAGAAAAACCTGTCTGCCTCCGTTTTGTCCAGCACAGATCTCACATGGAGTGACCGGGATTTGAACCACGGACCCAGCGGTGAGAGGCCGGCGTGCTGCCGCCTAAGCCACGGAGGCTTCATAACTCCTTAAGTAATGCAGATATTTATAGCATTTCTTCACCAAAATGAACAAGAAGAGTAGGGTTATTTTGTTAAAAATAATTTGAAAAACGGTATTTTTCAAGGTATTAAACTGTACCCTCCGGAATGCTGAAAATCTTGAATATTTTCAAAATAACATTTTTATAACATATTATGGTAAGGACCCTCAGCTTTCTAACGGTAGGCCTACATTTACTTTCATCGTGACTCGTTTCTTACCCTTTATAGGTCGTTGGGATAATATCTTCTTTATAGAACTTTGTTAGGGAGAGAATCATCCCACCCCTTTCATTTCAAGCACTTCCACATGCATCCACAAGCTAGCCGCACATAAGTATTGCAAACCCATTAATTTGATGTATACTGTCATCAGAAACCAAAGGTGGGAAGTATTATATATCCCAGTGGTCTGCACAGTGCACTTGCTCGCCAGTTGAGTGAATGCAATGCATTGTTTTACAGAAGAAGGTGTCTTTATTGAAGATAGGAGATTTGTGAAAGTTTGTATATAATTGAAATATAATGTTAATAATGGTTTTGATCACTTGAGTAAATATATTTCAGCTAGAAAGGAAATAATCTTCCTGTTTAGGATATTTGCCATAGAATAGAAGATTTTTTAAATTATTTTTCTGTGTTTTTAGTAAATACTATTTTGAAATTAGTGAATTATATTCGAATATACTAACTTTTAACATTCCATAATCACTTTTATATTTTTGTGCAGTTTTCGGCAAAGATGTTATGGGTCACTGAACGTGTGTTGCGTGGGAGTTACGTTTTTAAAATTATAGAGCGTGATGTGTGTTTTGTATGTTAAATAAACCTCATTATTGAGTGATAAACACAGTATCATCATAATTTGGAGGTGGGAAATTATTACCCCATTGCTCATTTAAGAAAACATACTGTCGGGTATGAGCAGTGGGATAATAATTTCCCACCCCATATTTCATAAAACGGAATCCACACCTATAAAATTGTTGCTTATTCCTACTAATCTATCACCCCCAACTACATATCTGCAAAGAAAAAAGTAATTATTTTATACCCCCAGTCTTTTGCCCTATAAAGGGTTAGACTACTTAGTACAATTAGTAAACCCACAATTTTCATTTTTCTCTCTATTTTTGTCTAGATTCTAGGGGCGCTGTGTCGCAGCGGTCAAGCTGTTGGCCTCTCACCAAGGTGGACTGGGTTCAATTCCCGGTCAATGCAAGTGAGATTTTCGAAGTGAATTGCCATGTCCTGTGGTTCGGATTCCACGTAAAAAGGAGGTCCCATGGCTCATAATCACAAGATTCACGGTCACTTAAAACTACAATCTTCCTTCCTTCTTTTCTCTAGATTCCTACAGTAGTGTTCTCCCTATTAGACAATTAAAAAGGCTTCATTTAAGAAAGAAAAACGGGTGTTGCGGTGTCAGAACATACCTCGCCCTGAAACCGAATTTTTTCCTCAGTTAGCGGAAAAATCGTTGCATCCAGTTTCTTAATAAAAAAGATATCTCCCGCAACTTTTCAACATGCAAAGTTGAACGTATTAGAAGCAATTCCTCCTTATACGTGTTATATTTTCACACGGACGCCAGGTTTCTCTTATACTCGATTTACTGAAATCGTTATTGCTCGGTTTTCTTTAGTTATACATAAATGATTTTCTACAGAAACTTTCCTTAAGAAATTCTTTACAGAATGGTGAAAACTGCATCAAAATCCATCCAGTGGTTCTCGAGATTACCCGGTAGATCCAAGATTCGGAGACCTAGTTTTATACTATGTAGAGATGAAGAAATGTTATCTTAAGGTGTTTCGACCCGTCAGTGGGACTGCAAGACTGCATTGTATAAAACTTCTAGAAGCACTGGTATCATCTTAATTTTCCGTGAGAAGAGAAATCCAATATTGCTGGGCAGTACTTTGCCTCGTTTAACCACCGCTAAAAGGAGCCTCTTCACGTTAGTGGAAATCTGAGAAGCTTCTCTCAAGGAGACACAGTGTCTACCTCCATGTTTAATCACGGCTCCCAGTCCTTGGCTCTCTTCTTGAACTCTGCAAGCCACGGTGTCTCTTGCAGCTAAGTGAATTATTACTGATAAATACATGCAATTATGCGTATAGAATGCTACTGATACAGTCTCACAATTCGAACTACAGTAAAAAAGGTGGAAGATGATGGCATGTAATTTTACGTGACCGTTTATCTCACGATCATAAGCTACGGAAACTCCCCTTAACGTGGAAACCGAACCACTGGGCATGACATTGAATTAAGCAGAAATCGAACCTTCTTGGTGAGAATCAAGCAGCTTGACCCCTGTACCATTACGCCCAGCAAAATAAAAATAATCTTATTTCACTCTTCATTTGAAAGTGAAGCGGGCACCATTTGACGAAATAACTCTAATGCCGCGTTAAATGATTTTGTTGCATTATATATAAAAAATACACACTTTATGGGGGAGAGTTTAAGCCATACTGTTGTGCGGTAATTTAATTTTTTAATTATTGTGAATACTGAAATTATTCAAAATTTTTATTGGAATTTAAACCTAAACTTTTTGTGAATTTATACGTAATTTAAGTTATTGTGTTTCAGATTGCTCACTTTTAGAATAAACAAATGCCCACAGATTTAATTCATATCTGGGTTGGATTTCATGCCCCGAGAGGTTTCCATTATCTACGGAAGAGATTTATAGCTGAATCATTGTCATGTGATTTAGCTTTACGAACTTCGGATGGTATCTTGGAAGTTTTGTCAACTTCCAAAATATCATGCAGGCACTTGCTACAATATACAGTACAGTACATGAGGTATAAAACAATCGTATTGGGCAAGGCTTCATAACTTAACATAACGAAAATGGTTGTTTGGGTAGATTATGTAACAAAATGGGTCTTGGTCACATTGTGGTCGTTACGTTTCTTATCCGGAAGTCATTTGTATCGCATGGTAACGTTATTGGGCCATATAACGTTATTCTGATATTGGTTATCGTAGAAACGAAATACTAGTGCCCACCTGAAATAACGTTATCGGAATACATATCTCGAAATAAATCTCCTAATATCGTTATTTGGACTGATAACGTTATTCGAATATCAGTTAACCAAGGAACGAAATGGTAGTGCCCGCCTGAAATAACGTTATCGGAAAACATATCTCAAAAAATATTCCCTCAATACCGTTATTAGGATTAATAACGTTATTCGGATATTGGTTATCTCAGGAACGAAATGGTAGTGCTCACTAGAAATAACGTTATTTGAATAGATCTCTCTCAAAAAAATCCCCCAATACCGTTATTCGGACTAATAACGTTATTCGGATTTCGGTTATCGCGGGAACGAAATGGTAGTGCTCACTATAAATAACGTTATTTGAATACATCTCTCGAACATTATTCCCCAATACCGTTATTCGGACTAATAACGTTATTCGGATATCGGTTATCGCAGGAACGAAATGGTAGTGCTCACTAGAAATAACGTTATTTGAATATATCTATCGAAAAATATTCCCTCAATACCGTTATTCGGACTAATAACGTTATTCGCATATCGTTTATATATTACAAACGGCATCATCGATTGAGAATGGCACCATTTTGATACATTTTGCGTTGGAGAACTCCATAGAGTAGAAATAGTGGAAGTGTCACTTTGCGACCTACGTCGTGTTAGGTTCTGAGTTTAGCCGCGAGATTAATAAATACTCGGAAGTGTTTACCGTGATAGGGTATTGTATTTTTAGCCTACTTTTCACATTTTGCAAAAATGAGGAAAAAGTAGACTTATGAGATCGATCTGGGCAAATGTCTGTCTGTCAGTCTGTCTGTCTGTCTGTGCATGTCCCCCCCCTATCAACTCCTAAACGGCTGAAGCAATCAAAACCAAATTTGGTATGAGTAAAGATCTATATCTGAATATCTCAAGGCCATGAAAATGAAGTCAGTGCTACCAACTGCTGAAAAACCGCAATTGAAATTTGAGCTCCATGTTGGATATCTTGGAAGGTATGCATGGGAGCTATTCCAAAATTGGCACATAATTATATAGATAATAAGACCTTAAGAAACTAAACATCTCTACAGAAGACATCGCAGACAGGAGCAAATACAGAGAAAAACTTAGACTACAGAAGTTTGAGCAAACTCCCAAAGAGAGACAACCAGCAAAGAGGTGGACAGAAGAGAGAAAGAGGAAACATAGTGTGTATATGAGAGGTTTTTGGGAAAAAAGAAGAAAGGTCCAGAATGAAACATGAAAATTGATTGTGTTGTAACGCTCTCCTTATGGGGAATTAACAAATAAATAAATAATAGTTTCAGTTTAATTTCCAGGAGGCCATACATGACAGTGTTGGCAAAATGATTCTAAGCATGCTGATAGGTCAAATTTTTAAATTAATAGAACTTCTATACTATCAATTGGATTTCAACCAAATTTCGTATGTAGTCTACTATGTGTACATAACCAGATATCACTATGCGTATTCTTAAGAGCAACCAGCAGCTGACAACTGTTGATAATTGCTGTCTCTACTTTTTTACCCTTATATTAATATATCAGAATGCATGCAAGCCAACAACTCTAAACGTTGCACACGTATAGTACCTGACATTCTAGATTAATTTGGAGTAACTAATATTATGCCAATACCGCTAACATGATTCTAAGCCTGATGATAGGTTCAATTCTAAAATGCATGTAATGGATTTCGTCCAAAATTGGCACAACAATAGATCATAATATGTTAGATTATTTCTGACCAAGACATGCATGACATTGCTGCCAACATGATTTTACGCGCACTGATAGATCCAATATCTAACTGCATGTAACGTCCACGTTATCCATTGAACTTCAATCAAATTTTGTATTCTGTACCTTAAGAGATAGAACTAAGAATATATTAAGTCACCAGGGCTTCCAACTGTAGTGCAAGTATATTTCGAATTAATTAGAAATTTTGATATTACCAACTTAATTTCGTCATTAACGTAGATAGTTCCATATAGATTAAACATAGGCATGAATCTTTAAGTTTAAGAAAAATAGGCTCCTTAGTTTGTCACGGAACTGCTTGTTGAACTTGCGAAAGTGGCGAATGTCCGGAAAAACACTCTTAAATGCGCTTTTGAAGAAAGAAACAACAGACCGACACCACTTGAAATACTTAGGCTAAGGTGGATAGCAAATGACCTGAAGCTTAATAAAGATCAAGTATTAGCGAATCAACTAGACAACGGGGAAAATTCAGTGTACATTAAATTAGTGTACACCTTACTTGATGAAAACATATTATCTCGACATGAAGGTGTGAAATCCTTCCGGCTAGCTAGCGGTAACACCACAAAGATAACTATCACTGCTTCAGACTCTTTAACAAAACGTGTGCGTGTCTGTTAAATCTCCTCCCGAAGTCAACAATGAAAGGCTCTCCCGCGTGCTTTCTACGCATGGAGTTCTCAAAGACATACGGAACGAGTGCTGGAATGAAGTATACGAATTTTCTGCTGTAAGTAATGGCATACGTATTGTAACAATTGAACTTAAATACCCCATTCCATCATATTTGACGGCCAATGATTGTAAAGTTCTGTTAACATATGAAGGACAAGCTAAGTATTGCTTTTATTGTAAAGAAACCTCCCACTTACAAATAGACTGTCCGAACAGAAGGCATCGCCCGGTACTTCATGTCAGACAACAAACCTACAGCACGGTGCTGGCCGAGTCAGATGGGAGTAGTAAGCTAAGCAACACTACCGACATGGAAACTGCAGTACCTTCCCCTGAATATCCAGCCATATCAGAGGCCTTTCATAACAGGCCCCATTCTACATACACATATAGCATTGCGGAAGTAACTCAACCATCAGATAACGTAGCTGAAACATCCCTGACTACTTTACATAGCAATGAAGAGGGAACTGTGACGTCACGATCGGACAGCACGGGAAAGGGACACCCCAGCAGGCAACACAGCAGTCTGTGCAGCAGCCAGATACTATTAAGACTAAATGTCCCGATTTTTAGTTTGTAATTCCGACACCACGTAGGAGCACCAAAGTGAGGCAATTTCTCTTGAATGGAAGCTCGTATTTGCGATGTCAAAACCCAACACCACCTACAGAGGTGGTGTTGCAAAACCACTATGTATACTAGAGTGCAATAGAATTGATATCAATTCAATGCATTTTCCAAAATGTGAAAAACAAAGACGTTATTGGCAGTTTTTTATATTTCTGCTTAAAATATGACAAAAAATCTGGTAATACGAAAACGGAGATTTATTTCCTGATTCCAATGCATTTTTCATAAATAAAATCGGGTGAATGGAATCGTCGGCATTAGTTTGGGAATTGTTTTGAAAAGGGTGGTAGGAGTAGCGGCGCGGCTATACAAGATCTCTAGCGCAAGGAAAATGATGAACACGCCGAGTTGACGAATATTGTAGTTCGGCGAGTTACATGTACAAGTGCCTATGCGTGGAACAATAGGCCTATCTGAGCAATAAAATTATAGCAATGTCATACTTATGTAACGTTGACACACTGTGTTTATACAGATACTTTCTTACTTCCTCAAACATTCTTGTTCTTGTTCTTGTTGATAATAATACATTGTAGGGGCTTGGGACATCTTGGTCATCAGTCCCATGTAGTTGACTATGTGTGTTACTGTATTAGAGCCAGGGATGGGGCAGGTGCCCTGAGTCTTCAAGTAAGGTACTATCTCGGCATTCACCTGGAGGGTGTGTGGAAAACCCTGCGAAACACAAGACACAACTGAACTTCAGGTGCAACCACAATGGTAGGTTGATTGACAGGTGAACTAGTCAATGAGAGATGTTGGACTGATGACAGTTTCCTAGGAAAAAAATCATAAAATAAGAAGGAATTTCTGAATGGCAATAAACATCTGCTGTATGAAACATTGTTTCGGTTCCTTACCTTTTATTTCGTTCAATACGCCAATACACAAGCTCTGCTGGGACTTTTCTTCGTTTTCTGTGAGCGTACAAAGGAAGTGGATATTTATGCAGGACGCTTGCACCTAGAGAACATGCGCTTGACTGTCGTCAGTATCTATGGAGACCAATTTTCCATTTTCGCAATGGCTACGTCTTACTTTTCCACACAACGCATTGTTTCCGTTTGAATACGAACTCTCTTCTCTGGAAAAAAGTTGTCACTGAATAGTTCGTGGTCTTGTACTCTTACAATTATATATTAGAAGTTCAAAAAAAGACTAAACCCGTGGCGCGACAGCCGTTGAAGGGCCTAGTTCTACGAAGCAACCGCTGTTCAGCCATGTAGCTTGCAGATTGCGGGGTGACGTTTAGTCATCCAACTTGTACAAATAAATTTAAAGTGAAATCAAAACTGCTCAGTACTTTACACATTCTCTAATGCAAGCGTAATTTCAAATATAAACTAGGGGAAAAATCTTATGTAGGCCTATGTGTAGAGGTTTTTCTTAGGGCCTGGCTTCCTTTTCTTGATACAGTACTTACTGTCGACCAAAATATTATGTGCACTCGAGTTTGAAGGTTGTTTGTGAAGTAACCAATAGACCTATATAAAATCCACTAACATAATCATTTTCGTCGTTCTATTTTACGTTAGTTCATGTAGGTTTGGAATTTTTTATTCATATTTTAATTTTTTATCGCAGTTGAAACACAAAAGGTGACCGTTTTTAAGCGTGTTTCAACCATGCGTCACATTTAATAATTATTATCTCACAAACCCGTCATCAGATCGAATCCAAATTTTAGCACAATATACATTGGAATGTTGTATAACAGGTTTATTAATTTCAACATTTTGTGTGTTCAAGAACGAATTTTGTTATCATTTTTGTAAGGTTTTCTAGGCTCGGGGTCGTTGTAAAATGTAGTTCTTGGTTGTGTTGTAATCCTTATACATCAAAAAGTTATGTTGTATGACTGTGAAATACGTAAATTAATTCACTTATTTTATATCGGTTTGTATTTATACGGGGAATTAAGACATGGTTCACCAGCTAGACGCTCCGGGATATTCTGTACAGCGTTGCTGATATGGAGCCCATTACTTCCGAGCGAAGCGTGCCTTGACGCGTGATGGAGCCCATCTTGGCAACGCTGTACAGCTTTTACAGGAGCGGCCAACTGGTGAACCATGTCTTAATTCCCCATACAAATACAAACCGATATAAAATAAGTGAATTAATTTTCGTATTTCACAATCACACAGCATACCTTTTTGATGTATAAGGATTACAACGCGACCAAGAACTACATTTTCAAACCGACCCGAGCCAAGAAAAAGTTACCTTACCAAAATGATAACAACTTTGTTTATTGGCCATACAAAATTTTAAAATTAATGAACCAGTTATACAACATTCCATTGTATATTGTGTTAAAATTTGGAATCGATCTGTTGACGGGTTTGTGAGATAATAATTCTTAAATGTGACGCATGGTTGAAACACGCTTAAAAACGGGCACTTTTTGTGTTCCAACTGCGATAAGAAATATTAAAATATATAAAAAATCCAAACCAACATGAACTAACGTAAAACAGAACGACGAAAATGATGATGTTATTGGATTCTATGTAGGTCTATTGGTTACTTCACAAACAACCTTCAAACTCGAGTACACATAATATTTTGGTCAATGGTAGTCGCAATTCCCCCTGGGATTTAGTGGTATGCCCTTGAATCAGGGCTGGCATGCGAAACGAAATGTTTGGCTGTGGGGGCGAATATATTTGAATTTCGCCGTGAGCGCGATACTCGGGAGCGAAACGACAATGATTGTCGACGGGAAATTAAATCGAAGCGAAACTTAATTCGAAGCGAAATGACATAGCGAAATCAACGCGAAACTTAATAGCAACGCGAAATTACATTGTACAATTGAATAAAATTTCACTCACGGCGCGAAAAAAAAATCGTTACAATCTTTTAATTTCGCTCCCGGCGCGAAATACAATTCATTACAGACTTTTAATTTCACTCGCGGCGCAAAATAAAATTCGATACAGACTTTTAATTTCGCTTCCGGTGCGAAATAAAATTCGTTGCAGTCTTTTAATTTCACTCCCGGCACGAAATACAATTCATTACAGACTTTTAATTTTACTCGCGGCGCAAAATAAAATTCAATACAGACTTTTAATTTCGCTTCCGGTGCGAAATAAAATTCGTTACAGACTTTTAATTTCGCTCCCGGCGCGAAATAAAACTCGGTTACAGACTTTTAATTTCGCTCCCTGCGCGAAATGAAATTCGTTACAGACTTTTAATTTCGCACCCGGCGTGAAATAAAATTCCCAAACGGTATTTAGTTTTGCCCTCCGATGTGAATTTAAAATGAATGGAACATTTCATTTCGTGGTTGAAATTAAAATGTATTCGTTTCGAGAGTGAAATTATGTTCGGAGCGATGTTCAAAGTCCTGACGTTGGCAGCAGTAGCAGTCTTATTACCGTTCACCGCCTGCACAATCTGCAGGGCTGCAACAGCAACGTGAGTCATTCAATGGTCATCACTCCAGTAGAGGAGAAAGTCAGTGCTATGGCATCAACATCACCATCGTCGTTGACTGCACCTCGGACTCGTGGCTGGCCCTCCCTGACGTTCATAATGCAATGGGGCAACAAGTACCTTTACTTGTTCTATAGCGAACAAGAAGACGAATGTGCTGTGTGGACAAACATTCAAGATAAGTGACGAACTCCAATTACAATACAAATTGTCAGTTGTAACTCTTCAGTCAGTCAACACTAATTTGCCCAATAACTGGGAGGGGTACAATGTATATACAGTAATATGTAAATGACATTATATGTATTAGTTTATGGTCACGATTATAATGCAGCAATTTTAGTGATCTTAAATCTAATACATGTATTTTTTTTTCAGGAGTGTTACTTACATCTTATATACGTTGTACCCCACCCAATTATCGGGTAAATTAATGTTGACTGATTGAAGAGTTACAAATAACAGAAAATCGTCTGTGGTAGTACCGCGGCGTATATGCAGTTCTGTTTCGGAGGCGGGTTACTCGAACAACAGGGTTGAGGGGTCATTCCTCTCATTTCTACATTCTTTATTCTTACACTTCCGGAAATTTGGGGGGGGGGGGGCTTGGCATTCCTTACTACTTCCTTCTTACCCTCAGCGCATTTATACTGACCATGGCACGAAAGCAAACCCCTGTGCCACGTACAGTATTTGGTTTCGCACTGCAATTAGTTTTGCGTCGCCTTGCACTATGTTATTGTGCTTAGAATTACATTTTGCTTCCATTTTAATTTTCGCGCTTACAATCAATATCATTTCGCACCCGAATATCACGCTCATGGCGAAATTAAAATGTTAACGCGTCCACAACCATTTTGTTTCGCATGCCAGACCAGATTTAATTTCAGACATGAAATGATATGTTCCAAGCATTTTAAATTCACGCCGGGGGCGAAACTAAATGCTGTTTGGGAATTTTGTGTCATTAAAATAAACCGTGGCACTACATCCCATGAAAGGCCTAGGCCTACCAAGCGACCGCTGCCCAGGCATCTGCAGATATTGGTCAGCGCATCGGGTTGCCTCGGCCGTTAATCTGGGTTTTCGTGACTTTCAGACAGCTACTCTCGAGGCTGAGTGAACCCCGTTCCAACCCACACATCCGTTTCTAAAATCACTAACGGAGCCGGGAATCGAACCCAGGGCCTCCAGGTGAGAAGCAGGCACGCTATCCCCAACACCATGGGGCCAGCAATTTTTGTCATACCAGGAGCAAAATTAACAGTCGTTAAAAATGTTATTTCGCGCCGGGAGCAAAATTAAGGGACTGTAGCGGTTTTCATTTCGTGCCAGGAGCGAAATGAAAAGTCTTGTATCGAATTTTATTTCAGGCCAGGAGCAAAATTAAAAGTCTGTAATGAAATTTATTTCGAGCCGGGAGCGAAATTGAAAGTCTGTAACGAATTTTATTTCGTGCCCGGAGTGAAATTGAAAGTCTGTATTTTTTTTATTTCGCGCCGGAAGCGAATTTAAAAGACTAACGGTTTTTATTTTACGCCAAGAGCGAAATGAAAAGTCTTTAATGAATTTTATTTCACGCCAGGAGCAAAGTTAAAAGTCAGTTAAGAATTCTGTTTGTAGCCGGGAGCGAAATTAAAAGTCTGTAACGGATTTTATTTCACGCTGGGAGCGAAATTTGAAGTCTGGTACGAATTTTATTTCGCACCGGGAGCGAAATTAAAAGTCAGTAATGCATTTTATTTCGCGCCGGAAGCGAAATTAAAAGACTAATGAATTTATTTCGCCTCTGCAGCGAAATTAAAATTCTGTTACTAATTTTATTTTGCGCCAGGAGTGATATTTTATTCCTTTGAACAATTTAATTTCGCGACGCTAATTTAAATTGAGGATACATTTCGTTTTGCATGCCAGTCCTGCCTTGAATCGGTTTTGGTGGTGGCTCCATTTTTCACCTAAAATGTAAAACTAACTGCACTTGATGACCGTAATGCTCTCCATCAGTCGTACCTTTATGTACATCGTACATGTATATGATCTACCAGAGATACTGTCCAAAAATAAATTGCCGAAAATAGAACACCTAAGGAACACTAAAAATAATGGTGTTGCAGGTAAAATAAACTAAGTAAAAAGTAATTAAAGGGATCGATGAACTAAAAACAGGAAAAACAACATGGAAAATTAGAAGTCGTAAGTACAAACTGGTAAAATTTCAAAGGATCACTCAGAAATATCCAGAACTGAACAATAATTCAGAACTAGCCATCACAGTCACAGTCAATCGCAACATCGGACTAGATGCTCAGGAATCCCATACCGTCAGGTAAGGGGTAAGGTCATCACTCTCTCACTTGACTTTCGCTCCCCTTTCCTGCTGCTGCGGTGGCCTTGGTCGAGCTTGTGGCGCGCCGTGGCCGCCTGCTTTAAGCGTGTGTACAATCCTGTATGAAATATTACCTTATAAAAGATGCTGGAAGTGTCGTACTTCCTGGGTTATACAGGCATTGTATCCGGTAACCACATTTTGGCTCACGCGAGTGAGTTCTGCCACTGTAATGTTTCTGATTTTGTATTTTATGTTCTTTATTGAGCACTGAGTCAGTAGGCCTAGTGGAAAACTTATTTACAATTACGTGAATCTGTGCTAGTGAAGGTGGCACTTCATCAGGAAATTGCTGAACTTACCCACCGGGCCGACTCGTAATTAAAATAAGTTTTACATACAAAAATACGATGTTGCAATGATAACTGTCTGAACATGTTACGATCTGAGGTTCAGACTGGCGACTGACAACACCTGCACGCTTATTGCAAGGTCAAGTTTGTACTATGCGCGCGCTTTCAATACTACAGCAGGGGGCCGTGGGGCGCCATAAACTCGGCCAATCCCGCTGCAGTAGCGAATAACAAAAACGCCGCTCGTCGTTCTTACTTAATATGAAAGACCCTATATGTAGACCATAGAGTTATGTACTATTAGATGACTATTATTGCGTAGGTTCTATATTCAAACGTTGACTTCTATCGCATGATTGGGACACAAGAAATAAAAAAATAATTTTAAAATTTTGCACAGCTGCCATCTTGAGTGTATGTAAACAATTTAACAAAATTAGATATCAGTTCATTACAATGTATATAAACAATTGCTGTACCAAATTTCACTGCGTTCGGATGGTTAAATCGCCAGAAAAGTCTATTTAAATGTTCAAATTCACTTGGCCGCCATGTTCGTTTTGTAGTTAACAGGTTTATGAAAGTCTCTTAAGTGACTTTTATCACCGTACAAAATTTCAGGGTGATATCGGTGACAGTTTCGGAGATATAGAATGCCAGTGAGTTATTTCGCACAGCCACCATGTTGAATTGGTGAAACATAATAAGCTTTGAAAGGCACGATGGGGGTCGGCCTAAATAGTAGGCCTACTATGACCTTACCGAATTTCATTGAAATCGCTCCAGCCGCTTAGATTTTATTAGGTGGGGTGTGGGGGGAAGAGGGGGGAGGGGTGGGGATGTACACCAAGGCTCGGCGTAGGTGCGTGACGTCATGTCATGTCAGTAGGTAATCTGTGTCCTTGACTCTCCCTTCCTGCCGCTAGCTACGTGTGCGAGTGAGCTGTGTATAGTATGTCGTGGTACCCTGCAAGCCAGGCAAGTGCTTTTAGGGCCATATGACCCAGGCGCACACTGTCTACGCTGGAACTCTCAGTTCAGGGGCGCGTGGCCAGCCTGTCGCGGCTGGATTTCTCGAAGTCGTTCTTCTCTTCTCTTCATATTATTATTATTATTATTAGACTATTATTATTGGCAATAAAATGTTATTGGATACCAATAGACTACGTCTCATACTGTTCCCGAGTACATTGTAGATCAATTCTCTTCTTCTTCTTCTTCTTCTTCTTCTTCGTCGTCGTTTGGGCCTACTGAGGACCACGGGGCTCGTATCTCCTCGTCGCTTTGTCTTTTCTCTTCTTCCAGTACTCTTTCATCATCTGACTATGAGCCAGCTTTCTTTCCTCCGTCCATGGTGGTCTGCTGACACCAGTGTCTTCCTAGCTGTCAGTGATACAGGAAAAACTCCCTGTCGGATGGCTTGACGGAATTGTTGGCGGTCCTGTATGGAATTAAGTGGGATCCCTAGGTGGTCTAAATCCGTCCTGACCGTAGAGATCCACTTGGACCTAGAGGCCTTCCCTCTTCCTGCCACTGTGAAGATCTTACTGGTGAGCCGGCAAGGGATCATAGAAAGCCAAGCGCCTCTTTCTTATACAAGTAACAATGTCTTCTTGATGGCTGTAAAGCTCATCATTGTGCCGAATTCTGTAGGTGCCTCCCTCTTCCCGTATAGGTCCTAGTATCCTCCGCAGGATCTTCCTCTCCTTGAGTTCAAGTTTCCTGAGTGGGCCTTTCCTGGCCATCACGAGGCATTCTGAGGCGTACTGAACAGATGGTTTTACTACTGAATTGTAGTGTCTGAGTTTTAGGTTTTTGGAGAGGAACTTCGATGCGTAGATGCTGCGGCAGGAGTGGTAGGCCCTCTCGAACTTGGTGCACCTGGTATCTATGGTGAGATTCTCACTCTGGTTTGCCGAGATCCACTCTCCTAGGTACTTGACCGCTGGGACTTTTCGGATGAAGACTCCCTCAAGTGGAATTGTGGACGGGGCTTCCTTGATGTTAGTCATGAATTCAGTCTTCCCAATGTTGATCTTAAGGCCAGCCCGAACCGCTACATCGTGAAGACTCTGTAGGTGGTGAGTAGCTTCCTCTATAGTGTTGGTCAGTATGGCGAGGTCGTCGGCAAAGGCCAAGCATGACACATGAAGTTTATCTTTCTTGTATCCAAGCTGGTGTTAGTCGCACCATCCATTCCCTTATGATCTTCTCCAGGATGCAATTGAAGAGGATGCAGGAGAGTCCATCACCCTGTCTAACTCCCGTCTTGATGGGGAAGCTCTCGGATAGTTCACCTCTGAACTTGACTTTAGATGTTGTGTTTGTCAAGGTGGCCTGGACTAGTTTAAGTGTTTTTTCATCAAGGCCAAATTCTCGCAAGGTGGAGAAAAGACTCTCTCTGTCCACCGAATCGAATGCCTTCTGAAAATCCACTAAGACTACTACCCAGGGTTGTCCCCCACAACTCTTATAACTGAGGATGGTCTTGAGATTTTGTATCTGCTCTGGACAAGATCGATTGTTTCGAAAGCCGGCCTGGTATTCCCCTAATTGAGAGTCATTGAGAGTCTAGTTGGTTAGTGACTCTGGATAACAGCGCTTTCGAAAGAACCTTGTAGGTAACCTGCAATAAGGAGATACCTCGGTAATTGTTGAGGTCAGTCTTGCTTCCCTTCTTGTGTAACGGGTGAATTACTGCTGATGTCCACCCTTCCGGTAGGGTCTCTGTTGTCCATATGTCTTGTATGATATGTTGGATGCTCTGCAAGGACTGTTCATCTGCGCATTTCCACATCTCTGCTACTATTCCATCTTCACCTGAGACTTTATTATTTTTCAGGTTATTGATTATACTCTCTATTTCCTCTCTGTCAGGCGGTTGAGAATCAGGATTCCTGATAGATGGTTCATGGAAGATTAATCTTGCACTAGGTTCTTCTGTGTTGAGGAGCTTCTGGAAATAATCTGCAAGAACGGTGGTACAATCGTAGTTATTTAGTTGGATCTTGCCGTCTGGTCCACGAAGAAGTAAGGTAGGGGCAGTGCACTGGGTCGTCTGTTTCTTAAGACCCTTGTACAGGTCTCTGGAGTTGTGTCTCTTGAAGTCCTCTTCTGCCTGTTGTAGCAGGGTGCGTATGTAATTCCCTTTAGCTCCACGTACAGTGTTCGCTGTTGCCTTTCTTTGCGTGATGAAAGCCTCAAGGTTGAAATCATTCTTGTACTGGTTCCACCTGATCCAGGCTCGACGTCTTTCTTCTATGGCCTTATCGCAATCTGTAGTCCACCAAGGGTGTTTTCCTTTATTGGACGTAGCGGGAATAGTTTCGTGAGCGGCATCCAGTAATGCTTTCTGGAGGGCTGTCCAACCTTCTTTCTGTGTATTCATCCGAAGGGTTTGTTGGAAGTTACAGTTTTCATCACGTAGGCGTTGAATATTGAATCGAGGTATTCTAGAGCTCCTTGGTGGTTTTGCTACCTTTCTCAAGGGTTGAAAATTAGCTTTGACTAGTGAAAGGTAATGGTCAGAATCTATATTGGCTCCTCTCAGTACTTTGACGTTCTGTATCTCCCTGTGATATAGTCTGTCTATAGCCACATGATCAAGCTGAAATTCACCTAGCAAAGGAGTTGGGCTTCTCCAAGTCTTGGCTTTCCTAGGTAGACGCTTGAAGGCTGTTGATTTTAGGACCAAGTGGTACTTGTCACAGAGTTCTATGAGGCGCTCACCGTTTCTATTTGTTCTCTTGTGGGCTGGGTAGAGACCTACTATCCTTCGGTATTTCTGTTCCCTGCCGACTTGGGCATTGAAGTCCCCCATGATTATAGTTGAGTGGTTATGTGGAATCTTGTCTAGTATTTCTTCTAGGGAGTCCCAGAAGTGTTCCACTAACTCGAGGTCTTTCCGGTTGGTGTCATTTGTGGGTGTGTGGAAGTTCACTATGGTATAGGCTTTGTTACGAGATCGGAATGATAGTGAGGAGGTCCTTCCGTTAGGTGAAGAAAAATCCAAAATGTGGTCAACCATACTGTGATGTACGGCAAAACCTGTGCCCAGGTGAGGGACTGTCCTGATCACTCTTTCACCCGGTTTCCCCTTGTAGATCCTATACGCACCTGACTCAAATGCATCCTCGTCCATAAACCGAGTCTCTTGGAGCGCTGCTATCTTTATTTTGTACTTGTCGAGCACTTCAAGTGTTTGCTTTAGCTTACCTACCTTAAGAAGGGAGTTAATGTTGATTGTAGCTAGGTAGGTGAGGTTTCTCTTATTCTTCTCTTGTTTGTGTAAAGGTAATAGGGATGGAAAACATGAAAGTGCAGGTTCCCCAGACTCCGAAGACCTGCATACCCCATCCTGAGTGGGGGTGGATTGGGTACCACCTGGTGTAGATTTCCTGAGTGAACGTTTCTTCATGCTTCGAGTTCTACGAGAATTGTAGAGGAATGGTTACCTAAAAGGTAACGAGTTTTTAACTATCAAGGTAGTAAGCTTTGAAGCCTTCAGCACTGATCAGCTCACCGACCCAGCTTCCCGCTGGGATTAAGGACCCAACCTTTCACTGGGTTGCTCGGTTTAACTGGGGCACCTCGTGTAGGTTACGTGCTGAAGTTGAAGTGAAAGAGGCTAGTTGGGTTCTCTTGCTGAACCCAATATATGACGCATTTCACTCCCATTTGCCAGAGTCTCAACGACTCCCAGGTCAATTCCTGCGACCCAGATCAATTCTCTATTATTGAATGGATTCATTTGATAGCAAAATTATGCCATTTACACTTAAGTTAGGCATACCCAAACACGATAAGTTATTAAAAAATGTTGATGTTGTTTCTTTCCCTTATTCGAAACGTACCACAAGCTTTCAATTCTCTTTGAAGCCTATCGTTAGCTCTAAACGACCTGTCTTGTTATGCCGATGGTTACTTCACATCTGATGGTGGGGTCCAGCATAAATCTTGTATCCTTCTTACGGCCAATAACAATTATTATTATATTGTACTTTTGCTTCTAACACGAGGAAGACACGAAAACATGGATCGCGTAACATTTCTGAAATGTTACAGATGCATCTTAGATCTATGTCGGCGATTCCCTTCTTAGTTTTGGTGTTTGAACGGAGCTAGGTTATCAGACACTCCACAGTGGTTGCAGCATACAGTCTCACACAAGAGCAACCTTTGCCTCCACCTATTTGTGCTTGACTACTCCCTTTCATGTGTACTTCTGGATAAGTTGTTCTCCATAAAATATGGTGATTAGACACTTTCGCAATCAACCAGCAAGTTCATTTTGTTTTTTCCATACATCCGCTTCAGGCTTAATTCTCAAGTATTCCTTTGGTTCCTAACTAGTAAATCACCGTCTTCATCGTTACCACCATCTTCATCATCATCACCGTAATGAAAACCTCATTCGTTGTACAAACACAAATTACGCACCATGTCACCTTGCCTTCAAGCAATTCTTGCACTCTCTGTATATATGTGGCACGGTGTCCCTACATGATGATTACTATACTTTGGATGTTCATTCACTGAAAATTGCGAAATTAGCTTCGAGGTTTTCCTATGCCCAGAACATAGAATGCTATGAAAATCAAATGTTCTTAAATACGATGTGTGGATTACATATAAATATGCAATTGGATTAACTCACGACGGCTACTTGTAGCATTGGCCTTTGAGAATATTTTACGGAAGCTATTCTAACAACTCTAGGAGGTGAGTTTCTCTCTGAGTTCCCATATGAATGTTCGAATTGCAGAATAAGAATGTAGAAAAAAAAAAGGAAAACTTGTGCTCACTGACCTGGTGCAAGTCCTCAAAATGAACACCCCTTTGATGACTTAGGTATCATCGATACCATTTCAGTACCTCAAACCGAAATTAAATTTCTTGGCAGGCCAGGGGATCAAACCCGGACCACCGGGGCGACAACCAAGAATGTTAGCCGCTACACCACAAGGTGATCTCTATCATTGTCAGCGCAATCTATTTCACGATGCCATGTAATTTCAGCACGAACTATAATAGTACACCTTTCTTCGTATTTTTGGCATTACATTGCCCCTGGTAAGTTAGAGAGATGGTTCGCATACCATAACCAAAGAGCCGAATAGTTCCAAAAACCAACAAACAACCGAAAGAAATACCGACAAGCTGGTAGAAAGACAGACAACAGATTTTGCAATTTTCAGAGCAAAATTGTTTTACAATGAAGAGCACTCTTGGTCTCCATACTGTTGAAATAATGAAAATTGTCCTAAAACTTCAAAAGTTAGAAGGATTTCATGTCAACTTGCTTATTTTGCCGTATATCTTATGTGTAGGTAAATTCCATGAGTTATTGTTTCAGGCGATGTTGAAAATACGAATAAAAGACATAAATTACCTCAGATTGCGACGGAATATTGTTCAGTTTAAAAACCTGATAAATTTACTAACGCACGTTTCTCGAATTTACATATCCCTGAACAGCACCAATCTAATCAGTTGGTGAATTCAGAATCTTGTTATTGAAATACTATAGCTTTATTGTCCTAATGTAGTTTTTTTGTTCTACCCGTAATTATTTAGGTTGCTATGCGGAAGGGGATATGGTGAGACAGTTTCCTTGTGGGAATGATATTACGGATAGATGCCCTTCATGACGTCAATCTAATGAGAGGATTTAATGACAAATGAAATTAATGAGGCAAGGTATGAAATGGTTGTGTGTGGTATTTCGAGTTCGGTGTAGTCTGATCATGCACGTTAGCGTGTGTAGCTACGTCGGCTGGTTTGTGACATTATGTCAACAAATTTTAAAAACATATTTTAACACTCCTGATTCCATACCGGCCCCTGTTACTGTCACATGCATGATTACCAATATGCTTGATTCCATTTTTAGGATTATTATATCTCGCTGCACCTGCTACATCACCCAAAAAGTAGGGGCAGATGACCTCGTAGTTCCGCCCCTTAAAACAACAATAACTAACCCAACAAGTAGTTCCGTGAAGAATTATACAGCCTATTTTCATATATCCTACTTATGTTAATTGCCTCTATCAACATACAAAAGTTCAGTTTGATTGCTGTAATAGATTCGCAGATATTGAGAACCGGCTAAATATTGCGCATGGTCGCCATGTTGGATTTTATATCTGTAGGTCTTAGAGTTATGTACTGTTACGTGAAGTGTATTGTGTACGTGTAGTATTCAAACTTCAATCGCATGATTAGGACGCAAGAAGTAAAAACGAGATTTTAAAATTTCGCACAGCTGTCATCTTGTGGTTATGGAAACAAATGAAAAAATTAGATGCCAGTGGATTAACATTTGCAGAAGGATTTACTGTACCAAGTGTCACTGCACTCGGATGGTTAAATTGCGAGAAACGACCATGTGAATATTTATACTTCGCGTCGCCGCCATGTTGGATTTGTGATCACCAGGTTATTGAAAGTCTTATAGGTGAACTTATGTTCATAGCCCCAATGAAGACTAAAAAATTTAGTTTGATTGCTGTAATAGATTCGTAGATATTTCGGATGGTCGCCATGTTGGTTTCTTATATGTATAGGCCATAGAGTCACGTACCATTAAAGGAAAATTATTGCAAGGGTTCATTACTCAAACTCTCACTTCGATCGCATGATTACGACACAAGAAATAAAACTTAATTTTAAAATTCGCACATTCGCCATCTTGAGGTTATGTAAACAATTGAACTAATATAGATACCAGTGCATTACAATGTGTTTAAACATTTCCTGTAGCAAGTTTCATTGCGTTTGGATCATTAAATCGCGAGAAAGGTCTATTTAAAATTTTCAAATTCGCTTGGCTGCCATATTCGTTTTTTAGTTAACCGGTTTTTGAAAGTCTTATAGATGAAATTCCAGTAGTGCCCTTTATCTCCGTACAAAATTTCAGGGTGATATCGCTAATCGTTTCAGAGATATAGAATGCCGGTGAAATATTTCGCACAGCCGCCTTCTTGAGGTTATGTAAACAATTGAATGAAGTTAGATGTCGGTACATTACAATGTGTATAATCATATACTGTACCAAGTTGCATTGCGTTTGGTTGCTTAAATCGTGAGAAACGTCTATTTAAAAGTCGCAACTTTGCTTGGCCGCTATGTTGGTTTTGTAGTTATCAGGTTTTCAAAAATCACATTGGTGAACTTCTAGTAGTTCCCTTTATCACCGTGAAATATTCCAGGGTGATATCGGTAATAGTTTCGTAGATATCGAATGCTGGTGAAATATTTCGCACAGCCGCCATGTTGGATTGGTGGGATGTAACAAAATTTGAAGGGCACGGTCGGGGTGGTGTGGAATAGTGCTATGAACTTACCGAGTTTCATTGCAATCGCTCCAGCGGTTGAGAAGTTATTAGGGGGGGGGGGGGGCACACACCATATCACACACACACGCGCACACAGAGACAGACACAATGACAAAAGGTGATCTCATAAGCTTATTTTTTCATAAATGAAAATAGGCTAATACGTATGAAACTTCTTGTATCCTTGTTGCAGATCTGGTTCATGTACGTCCAAATATCATGTTTTATACGTCTTCGGTGTGTTTCTTTAAGGTGTGACTTTCCCACAATGGTATGTTTGTGCTCCCCAGGCACAAAAGACGTTATGAGCACGGCAGACCACAAGCATATGACAAAATGTTGGCTCCAGTGCGCCTAGTGTCCAGGCTCTGCGCTCAGTACTAAACGTACTGCAGCACCCCGTCAAATGGACAGTGCTTGTGCGACTAAGCGCTGCAGTGCTAGTGTGATGTCGTGCTGCACTGCTCAGAAATAGGCAGAATAGGGCTGCGCTTCACCTGCTAGCACTGCTTCACCTTGCCCATTGCACGGCCATGGTGCACACACACGGACAACAGGTGATCTCATAAGCCTATTTTTTCATAAATGGAAATAGGCTAAATACGAGATTTTAAAATTTCACACAGGCGCCATCTTGTGGTTATGAAAACAATTCAGTTTGATTGCTGTAATTGATTAGTTGACATTGAGAATCGTCTAAATATTTCTAAATATGTGTAGACCATTGAGCTATGTACTATTAGATGACGATTATTGCGTACGGTAGGTTCATTGTTCAAACGTTGGCTACGATCGCATGATTAGGACACAAGAAATTAAAACTTAATTTTTAAATTTCACACAGGCACCATCTTGCGGTTATGTAAACAATTGAGCTGAATAAGATATCAGTGCATTACAAGGTGTATAACATTTGCTATACCATTTGACGGCGCTCGAATGGTTTAATCGCGAAAAAAAAAAAAAAAGATCTATTTTAATGTATCAACTTCGCTTGGCCCCCATGTTCGTTTGTTACTTAACAGGAATTTTGAGAGTCCCATCTAGTAGTTCATTTCATCACCGTTCAAAATGTCAGGGTGATATCTGTAATAGTTTCGGAGATATGGAATGCCAGTGAAATATTTCGCACAGTCGCCATGTTGGATTGGTGAGCTGTAATAAAATTTGAAGATCACGGTCGGGGTCGGACAAAATAGTACTATGACTTTACCGAGTTTCATTGAAATCGCTCCAGCCGTTTATATTTTATTAGGGGACACACACACATACGCACACACACGGACTAAATGTGATGTCATAAGCCTATTTTTTCATAAATGAAAATAATAAAGAAAGCTTTTCATTCGGTCTACGCGAATTTCGTGTTGACCGACTGAATAGCTTTCTTCATTAGAAATAATCATCACTGAAAAATGGCTTCTATCACTACTAAATGAAAATAGGATACCAAGTAAACGAAAAGCAAGAACGGGAGGTTTCATTTAGGAAAGAAATACTCTTATTGGTCACAAAGGAGTGAAAGTTTGGGGTGTAGGTTACACTCTGCCTTATGTGGCAACACTGCGAGAAGGTGAGTTCGATTCCCATCTTAGCTATCTTAGAGTGTTTTTCTGGGGTTTCCCACTTCCACTCCAGGAAAATGCGTGAATAGTTCCTAAGTCAAGGCCATTGCCAACTGCAAAAATAACAAAGTTTATCTGACTTCAACTACATGGGACTGATGAACAATAGGCTATGTTCCAAACCCCTATATGAAGCAACAAGAAATATTTCGAATCAATGGGATCCATCGTATTGATTTTAGGAAACATGTTTCTAACGTAGGCTACAATATGACCGCGATCGAAACGAGCATGGTGCCTTGCCCTGTCTGATGGGGCACGCGCTCAGATTGAAATCATTATGTTGATTATTATTGATATTTCAAGAAGTAATTATCCTATGTTTGAATAAATAATTGGCCTGGAATTACATATGGCCCAGCATCGTCAGTTCACGGTCACCTTCCATGCTTGTCCAGGAAGCGGGCAAATAGACACTTCCATAACGTTATTGACGAGATTCTTTTCTGAAATAACGGAATCAATTTCTCCGCTTAGAATAATGCTACTGATAGCGCATAGCTGGTAAAAATCGCATGCATACCGTTATTAGACTTATAACGTTGTTGGTGGGTTCGCATTTCAAAATAACTGAATTAATTTTTCTGCCCTGAATAACGTTATTGATAGCGTATGGCTGGTAAAATTCGCTCGTATACCGTTACTAGACTTATAACGTTATTGGTTGGTTCGCATTTCTAAATAACGGAATTATTTTTCTGCCATGAATAACGTTATTGACAGCGCAAAGCTCGTAAATATCGCTCGTATACCGTTACAAAGCTTATAACGTTATTGGTGGGTTCACATTTCTAAATAACGGAATTAATTTTTCTGCCCTGAATAACGTTATTGATAGCGTATAACAGGTTAAAATCTCTCGTATACCGTTACTAGGCTTATAACGTTATTAGTAGGTTTGCATTTTGAAATAACCGAATCGATCACTCTGCCTGAATAACGTTATTGATGGTGCGCAGCGGGTCAAAATCGCTGTCATACCGTTACTAGACTTATAACGTTAATAACGGGAGCGCATTTTAAAATAACGGAATCTTTTCCGCTGCTGGTTATAACGTTAATAGCACAAACCAGGGAAAATTATAACCCTTTATTTCGTTGCCGCACTATAAACGTTATTCATATACCATTTGTTTTGGGTACGGAAGCAGTAACGTAACAAAAATTAATTCGTTATTTCTGACAATTCTGTTACGTTATGAAGCCTTGGTATTGGGTCAGTCAGTTCGTCTGTTACACACTGTGATTCAAATATAACAGGCCGTTGAATCAAATCCTTTACGTACAGGATGATTTGTAGAGAACAGTGCTTTACGACGGACAAAGTGACCCTTTAAACCCTTCAGTGTCTTCTCTTCAAACTTATTGCATAGGGGGAGAAGGAGGGTGTCGTATCAGATCTTAGAAATCCAGCGGTTGGTTGTTGATGGAACGAGAAATCAAAATTGAATGAATCCGTGGAAAACCCTTGCATCTACTAATTGACAGGATCATTGCTACAGTAGTGATGAGTTTTAGTGAGCTACGGCCGATCCTAACCAACAGCGTCAGCGGTTTTTAAATTTGCCGATATTTCCCGCGCTATTTATCGGAGATGGTCACGAGAGGTGTCAAATTACTCAGGATGACACCCCCTTTCTTATGGACCATATATTAATTGATTTTTTTAAAGGTCCTAACTACACATTTCGAAAATTTAGATTTTTGGACTTTTAATTTTATTTAAAGTTTTAATTTATTATTTACATTTTTTTATTTGGCCAAAAGGGCCAACCTGCATATTTTGAAAATGTTGGCTTTTGAATTTTGAATTTTATTTATGCTTTAATTAATTATTTAAATATTTTTTATTTACCATTTATATTTTTAGATTTTGACACATTTTGAAAATTTTGACTATTTAACTTTCTAATTTTATTGAATGTTTTAATTTATTATTTATATAATCTTTATTTACGATCTATTATTTGACAAAGGGCCTAACTACAAATTTTGAAAATGTTGATTTCTTTGACTTTGTAATTTTATTTAATGGTTTAATTTATTTTATATGTAATTTTTATTTACCATTTTGTTTTTAGTTTTTAGTTTTATTTTGCCAAAGGTCCTAACGAGTGAAACTAGGTGCTCGGCTACGCTAATTGCCACGCGGCTTTATTGCCCGATACCTCGCGAACCGGTAAACGTACAGACTTGAGTTACGTGTCAAATTACTAGAGATGAACCCCCCTTTTCCATGGCCTCTTAATTTACCCAAAATACCCAAAACTAGAAGGTTATTGATCCCCCCTCTTAATATTTTTGGAACCCGTAATTTTAGAAAGGTGTTTAAGGACTCGTTTTACTCGCGATGTACCCCTTTTTACCATGTAAAACTTTTTTTTAAATTTGCCCGAAGGGCTTAACGACATGGGAGGGAGCCATTTTATTTGTACGCAGCTGTAGCTTACTGTGAACATGTGACTAGTGGTGCGACCTAGCGGTTTCTCTTTAAATTATTATTTATGGATTATTGACTCCGAATTATTTATTATTTATTTAATTATTATTTGTATATTATAATTATTATTTATTATTATTATTATTATTTATATTTATTTAATTTCATTTATTTTAATATTTAATTTATATAATTGTTATTTGCCGTTTTGTTTTTAGTTTTTTTGACTTTGCCAAAGGTAATAATGAGTGTCATGGCCGCTGCGCGCACGTGACAAGCGGTAGGCCCCTGGTGGTACGCAACCCGACATTTCGCTAACCAATAATGCTAGAGGTGAGGTGTCGAATTACTTGAGATGAATCCCCCTTTCCCATAGACCACTTTATTACTCAAATAACCCAAGACTACAAGGTGATTATTATTATTTATTAATTATTTAATTATTATTATTACCGACAGTAGTGGCTACGCTGGCTAAAGCGCAGCATTAGGTCATGGGGCCAAGCTCTCTGCTGACTCGGTAGACGCGTGGGTTCGAGCCCCACCGTCGGCCGTCCTTGAAATGGTTTTCCTTGGTTTCCCATTTTCAACATCAGGCAAATGCTGGGACGGTGCCTTCTGACAGGCCACGGCCGCTTCCTTCCACATCCTTGCCCAGTTTCATTCAACATCATTCATTTCATCTCTCATTAACTCCTCTCATGAGGTTGGCGTCAGGAAGGGCATCCGGCCGTAAAAACCATCGCCATAAAAGACTTCCACCGCATCTCATACCCGACCCCGTTGGAAAACGGGAATAATAAGGGGTAGACATACAAGACATACATGCATTTAATTATTATTATTATTATTATTATTGTTATTCATTTATTTATGTATTACCTATTTTTTTTAATTTTATAAAAGCACTAAACTGTAAGGTCATTGACCAGAGATTTCCCGAGCCCATAATTGTAAAAAACCGAATTCTGAATTTAATTTAGTGCAAGTAATATTTTTTATTTTTAGATTTTGCAGATTCGCAATTTTGCAAATTCGAGATTTCTGGAATTCATAATTGTAAAAAATGAAAATTTTCAAAGTGTGTAGTTTGGCCCTTTGTCACAATCTAAAAATCAAAATAAATGGTAAACAAAAATTATGTAAATAATAAATTACAAAATTAAATGAAATTAAAAAGTCAAAAGAACAACATTTTCAAAATATGCAGTTAGGCTCTTTTGGCCAAATCAAAAATCAAAAATAATAATAATAAAAAATTATATAAATAATAAATTAAAACATTAAATAAAATTAAAAGTCAAAAGATCTAAATATTTGAAATGTGTAGTTAGGCCATTTGGCAAATTTTAAACATATATGGTCGATAAGAAAGGGGGCGTCATCCTGAGTTATTTGACTTCTCACATAACCATCTACGATAAATAGCACGGGAAATATCGACAAACTTAAAAACTGCTGACGCTGTTGGTTGGGATCAGCCGTAGCTCACTACTGTGATTGTCAAGGCTGATCAACATGCAAAACAAAACTAGAGGACACCATGTAGAATGCAACCCTTTCTTCAGTTCGTGTTACGAAAGCAGCACATTTCGTTCAATTCAAAGTCAGTTAAGCCAAACGTGAGAATACAGTATATTAATGCATGGATTTGTATAATTTCCATAATTATGTATTTCCATCCTCTTCATTGACATAAAATTCAGTGGCTAAAGACCAAGTAAGTCCAAAGCCCCTTATAGAAGCAACAACAACTCATAATCCAAAGATTGGCACAGTAGCCAGTAATTTCCAGAAAGTTGGCTAAAGCCGGTTTGTTATGAACCGGATGAAGACTTTCGAATTCTGCTGAATTACAAGGGCTACTACTCATGCACCGATAACCTAGATGTTAGGCCCCTTAAAACAACAATTATCATCATCATCAACGAACTTCTCCAACGAGTCAAACGTAACTTATAGCTAGGAAACAATGCCCTGGGTTGCTAATTTGCCTAAGGAGAGGCTTCCTCTCTTAATCTTAATAAAGAATTAATGAAAATAAGAATTCATTTTAAACCCATGACATCACGATCACCTGGTGAATAAAGCTACACATTCTCGAAGACCTGTTTGGCACGACGATAACGTGGCATGACTGGAAAAATCCCAGCTGACATATCCTCCCGCCTCCCAGTCAACAGCTGACTTAATCCACGGTTCTCCCATTTCTGTCCCAGCTAAAATTCTACATTGAAAATATTTAAGACACTTCTTGGTGGTGATGTTAGGCAATCTAAAATCATTAGCGGAAATGTCTGTTTACGTTTCGATACCTGGACATCCCCAAAGCATCGGATCGAACCAGCACACTTTGCCTTCCTTGTCCTTTCATGGTACAGGTTGCATCGGTGATGATTGCTAGCAGCACATGTTTTATAATAGTCTTGTCCAGTGCATATTTAATGCATATTTTAGGGCTTTAGGTTATTTTTTTTCTTCAGAAAGTGGCTCTAAGAAATTGTTGATTGAGTCAATAGACGATCGGGGCTGATGTTGCAGTGCAACTACTCAAAAATCTCTGCAACCCTCGCTTGAGTGCAGAGAAATGTTGTAAACTGTACGTAGGGTAAAATACACGCACCCTCAAGTACTTCTGCTCCCCTTCTCAACTCCCCCTCCCCTTCTCCACTTCGCCCTTCCTCTTTCGCCACCCTTACGCCATCATGGCTGCTCACGATCAATAGACACCTTAAAACCAATGCTTGCTTTTTACTTACAACATGTCGTCCCTTCTGCAGTTAAGAGCTTGTTACTAAATCTATAAACTTTCGTGTGTTTTGACTGAACATTTATTGCGCTGGCAAAATCAAATTTTATCAAATTTTGGAAAACCTTGGTTGCAAACACAAAATTACTTTGAGCACCTAAGCTGGGAATTTACAACAGTTGTTGGTACAGCATAAGGTAGCCTTGGATCAAAATATACAGGGTTGTTGGTGACTTGTGACCTGTAACGTTACGGACAGAGAGTGAACACATTGGTGAATAACCTTTAAACAAGGCCAGGCCAAGTGATTTATTGCTGTTTCATTTAGAACTTTTGACTTCATGGTCTTCAGCACAGGTAGGCTATTTAAATGTGTTCCTGATAACCTGCGTTATTGTAGTGACCATACTAGTGCGTGTTCTTGTAGCTAGCGGGTAAGATTGGGAAGGAGGTAGCCGCCATCTGATTGTAGATTGGGAAACCCGAGAATACGATACAAACCACCGATCACCACTCTTCTCAATTGTCCTCTAGGGACTGATCAACCTCATAATACTCGTATTATAAAAATACATGAGAAGGCCGGGAATCCAACCCATGCCATCTTCAAATAAATCTATTGGCAATTGCTAATCAATAGGTTTTTCCATACCGTATTTCTAGAATTCACTATTCCGTTCAAATCATGGAAACTAGAGTAATATTTCGAGAAACCTATTTGGCTTGGGCTTTTCTGGGTCATTTGGCTAACAAATTGGTGCCATATTGCAAAATAAAAAAGCAACTATTTCTTATACAAAAATAACGGGAAAATAACTGTAACTTCGTTAAGTAACGGTAACTGTTCCTTTGTTACTATTTTTAGTAAGTGACGGTAACTGTAATTTTGTTACAATAGTTTTCTTTTTAGCGTATGGCTTTTAGAGCCGGGAGTGTCCGAGGACATGTTCGGCTTGCCAGTTTTGTAGCTGCTTCGACACGGACACCCAATGGGTGAGCTACAAGTACCGTTGGGGAGGGAAGTTTGAATGTAAGGGCGAGGAGTTGGAAGGTAGGGGCTGTGGCCTATAGTTAGGGACCAACCCCGACATTTGCCTGGAAGGAAGATGGGAAACCACAGAAGACCATCTTCAAGGTTGCTGGCGGGGGGATTCGAACCTCCTCGCCTCCCGGATGTGATCGACTGCCAGCAGTCATGCCGTAACGACCACGGCTAAATCACCCGGTAATTGTTGGGTAAGTAACGATAACTGTTATTACGTAACTATTTTTGGGTAATTGAAGAAAATTGTTATTTTGTTACTATTTTTAAAAAGTAACGGTAACTGATATTTCGTTACTATTTTTGGGTTATTGTCATTTGTAGCTCTTCAGTCGGTCAACACGTGTTTTTCCAGGAGTGTGGTTACATACGTATATCTTGAACTCCGCCCATTCATTGGGCTCAATCGTGTTGAACGACTGAAGAGCTACAAATGACAATTTTGTAAAGGCAACGCTGAAAAAGAATGGCTTCAAATCGATACATTTTTGGGTAAGTAACGGTAACTGTTATTTCGTTACTATTTCGGGTAACGGCAACTGTAACTTCGTAACTATTTTGGGTATTTTTGGCCAACTGGTTTTATGGTTCCACCGACATTTTAACCTCCCGTCAGCGTTAATGCACGCCCCACAACTGTAGTGGGGAGATGTATTTCGTTATATCCAGGCCTTATCAGTGGCCATACTGAGTGAGATCGTTGATGTGATTTTTCTCACTCTCTCCAGGAAATAGCTGAGATTGTACCTTATTTGAAGTTTCAGGGCACATTTCTCAATCCTAACCTCCATAATTATTATTAGGGAGGAGGGGGTAGGAATATGAGATAGGGTAGAAATATGAGATAGCAAGGTTTTCGCCTCTGTATAGTGCCGAGTGCCGACATCTTTCGAAGGAATTTCCAACTACGTGCCCAAGGGTCGCTATTGTTTCACCCAAGAGGTTGCCACATCAGCGTCAGCTCTACTCCACTGTGGATGTTAGTTTGTACTAGAGCTGTGGAAAGTTTTTGTACCTCTACACGGAAGTGTGGTTTACATCGATATATATATTCTAATTTTCCAAGAAATGATTAAGTAAGGTATGTTGCTCTTCATTAATTGCACTCTTAGAATATCAGTGAAGATTTATAATGTAGTGAGGTATTATGCGTGGAATAATGACAAACTCTAAAGTGGCGGCTTGGTTGTAAATGAGACACTTGGTTGGTAGTAATATGAGACTGTCTCATATTACTACCACCTTTAATCAGCATGGTTTTAATGCTTTAATCAATGCTAATCTCTGTTTCATATGCCAAGAAATAAGTTAAAAAATGAAAGTAAAGGACTAAGAAAGAGCCACAACGAAGAGAGTTTGTTAAAAGCTATTGAAGCAGGAAAATTAAAGTAACGTGGCTACCTGAAAGCATCGAAGTAATATAACGTGCCACGGTCTAGTCTTGCACGTAAGTCTTCAAAGGTGATACATTTTTTGTCTTAATTTGCTGTTGTCTCTCCTCAAAACGTTCCTATACCCGTTACACATTCGTAATGTTTTATTGTAGATATGCATTTGAGTGTTAAATTTTTCAAGAGTTACATTTTTCAATTACAGTTTCTTTATTTCTAGGCGAATGTGATACTTACCGCTGAAACCAGAATCAGAAGATGCGACCTGCTTATTCTGAAACTCATTTTTTTCAAATGATTCTAAAAGTGAATTGTGGAATCAGTGCTTCTTATGCAAAATGTGGACCCACAGTGATTGTGCAGGTCCGAGGAGTGCAGTATACAGTATGTTCGTGATTATTGTAAAACTAAATAAATCCTAGGTATCCTGGTGCTGGGACTCATGTACACTAATTTTATGGCAATAAATTCTTCCCAAAGACTTTGGTATGAATTTCATGGTTTTATTTAATACAAAGTAGAAGTGTCTCATATTACTACCCACTTTAAAAATTCTTTTTAAACAGAGTTTTCATAGAAAACACTAAGTATTGTAAATACTATTAGCTTGAGAAAATTCATGTTCATGCTGCACATTCCACATAAAATTTACTAACCAATATCCTTTCAATTTCTTATTTATGACTATTGTGACACTTTCTAGGTCGCAAAACAAAAAGGGTATCACATATTCCTACCCCTTATACATCACGATAACATAAATTATCAGACAAATGCCCTGTTCTGCCAAGAAATTTAATTCTGCTCTGTAAGTTGGAACGGGGTGCACTCAGCCTCGTGAGGCAAAACTGAGAATGGGTGGGTTCGATCCCCACCTCACATCTCCTAGAAGTTTCCCCCTTCTACTGCAGGCAAATGCTGGGATGATTCATAATTTATGGCCACGGCCTCCTCCTTCCATGTGAAAAATGAAAATCTACAGCCTGCTTCCAGTCGACTAACCGGGTCAGGGAATGGAATGAATGAAGCCCCAATCTACCGGCGAGGACATGAACTGTGCAGGCTGCCGAAGCCTGTTGTTCTCCCCTGGCGCAATGAGTAAATGAATAACAAATGAAACGATAGTGGAGAGTGTTGCTTGAATGAAATTGTGACAGGGAAAACCGGAGTACCTGGAGAAAAACCTGTTCGCCTCCGCTTTGTCCAGCACAAGTCTTACATGGAGTGACCGGGATTTGTACCACGGACCCAGCGGTGAGAGGTCCGCGTGCTGCCGCCTAAGCCATGGAGGCTCCCTCCTTCCATGTCCTATTCTCAATTACAGATTACGCACACTACTGTACTAGAGCCATCAAAATGACACACATTATCATACAGCCTCCACACTGACATAAGTACACGGGGAAAGCTGATTATGATGTCACGAAGCTCCCAAATAAATTAGCAACAACAACAAATCTTCCAGTTAGTTATGTTGTTTTAGAGGGCATGCAAATGAGGTCATCTCCCCCCCCCCCCAACCTCCCAGTTAGTTTGTTGTTTTAGATGGCGGAACAGCGAGGTCATCTCCCCCTCCCCCAACCTCCCAGTTTGTTATTGTTGTTCCAGAGGAGAGAACAGTGAAGTCATCTGATGCTCACCCTGCTATTTCACTGATTGCTCAAACAAAGGCCCTTCTCTTGTAAGTCATCGATATTCTCCCCTTGTTTCGCTTAAATCTCAGTGCATAATTTTCTACAGAAAGTGTGTTCAATGCGGATATATCCTTCGGTCCGTTCCAGCTTGAAAATCCGTTAACAATGTGTCTGTAGACACCACTGAATTAGACGCTCAGCTGATTAAAAGGTGGCAATCATACACGTAATCATTTTCAATTACGGAGTTCTATATAATCTGGCCATTGTGCCTCCCTTAGATAATATTCAAGTGTTAAGTGGCAAGACTATAAGCTGCTCTATTCAAATCATCACAACTGCTTACATGTTTGGTTTACGTGTTGATACTAGGTCACAAAAATCCTGCCAAGAAATTAATTTTCGGTCTGATTGTGAGGGTTGGAATGGGTCACACTCAAATTCAACACACACCCAACTACACTGTGTTGAAGACCAGGGTGTCCTAAGCCTATAATATGAATTAACAACAAATATAAGTGTTTCTAAAATAATATTTTAATAGCTATGAGGGGTGTGAAACTTGTAGAGCTTAAAAAAGGGAGGAGCCAGGTGGAAACGTTTGAAAACTACGTGTTGAATATATAAATTTACAACAGCCACGTTGGCCGAGAGCACTAACGCACTAGCTCGTACTTCGCTGACATTGGGAGAGCGTGGCTTCAAATCCCATCTGGTCCTTCCTCAAAATGGTTTTGGTGGTGTCGCATTTTCACCACCAGGCAAATGCCGGGACTGGTCCTTTCAACAGGTCCCTAACCTTCCTTAATTAGACCCAAGTTAGCTATTCCCTGGGTGATCGGCCTGTCACCATCCGCAGCTGTATCTGCTAACAATGCGTGCAGCTCCCAGACTCCATCCTTGTGACGGTAGAGGAATGACCCCTCGCAGAGTTCAAGGGTGAAGCCAAGCTTGGAGGATATAATAACCCCAGGCACTACAGCCCATGAAAGGCCTAGGCCTACCAAGCGACCGCTGCCCAGCCATTGGGCCTGCAGATATTGGGGTGACGCGTGATCAGCGCATCGGGTCCCCTCGGCCGTTAATCTTGGTTTTCGTGATCGGGGCGCTGCCTCACAGTCAGCTACTCAATTGTCCTCACGAGGCTGAGTGCACCCCATTCCAGCCTTCACGTCAGTTTCTAAAATCCCTGACGGAGCCGGGAATCGAACCTGGGTCCTCCGGGTGAGAGGCAGGCGCGCTACCCCAACACCACGGGGTCGGCGAGCTTGGAGGATAAGTGATTTTAAAAGATACGGCGTAATTGTACATACTAACATTCAGTTCAGAAAAATGGTACGATTTTGGTCGATGACCGTGAAAAAATGTGCTTGCGTAAAACAATTCTAAGCTCAGTCCACCCAACAGGAAGCTAGTTATTATGCTCGCAAATAAAATATTTCAATAAGTGTTTACTGTTCTTTCTTAAACATTTGTTACTTTGTTTTGGATAATCAAAAATATCGCATTCTTTCGCAGAGAACGAATGCTTCCGCATTTTAAAATAATTTCGCACTTTATCACTAATTAAATACGGCCGAAAATCCACTCGTAGAGGAAGATACTGTTCATGACGTGAAGACATTTTGGATAAATTTCACCTCTATCGTTAAGACTGCGAACTGCAAACTATAGCCATGAAACTTAAGAAGTGGAGAACCTGGTCTGGGTGAGTTACATTTTAAAAGTTACAGTTATCGTTACTTATGCCTACAAGGGTAACTGCGTTACAGTTACAATGGTCACATAGTTACGATTTGTATAAAAGAAATTGCTGCTGCTTGTTCGGTACCGGTACTATTTTGTTTGTTTCATGTATTAGATTATAATGGGTTTCGATTCCCGGCTCTGACGTGGTATGTGGTTGGTCATCCCTTAGGGGAGTGAGTGGTGGGTTCGTATCCTACTCTTGGCCAACCTTGATGTTCTCCGGGTGTTCCCAAGGTAATATCAAGTCACGGCTGCCTTCTTCCCAATCTTAGCCCCGAATTACACCAATAGGGTCACTGCAATGACGCAGGTTATCAGATAGATTCAACACACATTCAAGTATCTGGGCTGATGTCAATGAAGACACAAGCCTTAAACCAAACAACAATACATTCCTCGGGCTGCTTTGTTAAACGGTTATTCACCACTGTTCTGTCAAGCAAATGTGTATTTTGAAGAAGAAAGAAGAAGAAGAAAAAGAAGCTGAAAAAGAAGGAGTGGAGTAGAATAAGAAGAAGAAAGAGAAGAAAAACGGGTAGAAGACGAAGGAGAAGAAGATTTTGTCGAGTAAGAAGTGAAGAAGGAGAATAAGAAGGATTAGAAGAAGAAGAAAAAGGGTAGAAGAAGAACGAGAAGAAAAGAAGAAGAGACGAAGGAGAGACAGAATAAGAGAAGAAGGAGAATATGAAGTGGTAAGAGAAGAAGAATAGATGATGGAGTAAAAGAAGGAGAAGAAGAAGAAGAAAAGTAGAAGGTGGAGTTGAAAAAGAAGAGAAGAGGAAGGAGAAGAAGAAGAGAAGAAAGAGGAGTAGAAGGAGGAGAATATAAGAATGAGGAGAAGGAGAAGGAAAAGAAGAAGGAGAAGAAGAGAAAAGATTGAGAAGAGGGAGTAGGAGTGGGAGGAAGAGAAGAAGGAGAAGAAGAGAAAAGGAATGAGAAGAAGAATGAGAAGAAGGAGTAGCAGAAGGAGAGGAAGGAGGAAAAGAAGAAGAAGAAGGATGAGAAGAAGGAGTAGCAGAGGTAGAAGGAGGGAAGAAGAAGGAGCAGAAGAAGAAGAGAGGAAGGAGAATGAGCAGAAGAAGAAGAATAAGTAGAAGTAGATGTAGAAGTAGAAGAAGATGAAGACTTTCTTCTTTTAACCGTTTCATGCCTCCGGGATATTTCCCACTTAAAATGAGGAGCACCAGTGACATTAATATTGCTCCGTCTTGAAGAAATAACAAGCATTTTCGTTACTCGTTACTGTAAAAACTTGCGGCGTTACAGCTGTATTTAATTTGTAACGCCGTTACTCGCTCGTTACCATAATGTATCTCTGGGGAGAGCCCCTACCCTTGCATTTAAATGAATGAGTTGCAACTAAAACAAAGTTGGTAAAATTCTGGAACCATGTAGTTTCATAAAAGAACGAATAGAGATTTTTCCTTCAGGTGAGCGATGGTTGTTGTAATTTGCTGCCGAGGATGGGACTAGCTGCAGCCGTCAACACCCACTCCACTCGGGGATTAGAGCCCTTTAAGAAGATTACTAACAGCATACTGTGCTAGGTGAGTGTAATGAGCTGAACGAAGTAACACACGCTAGTTGAGAGAGCTTAGTAGCAACACGGTGCGGGGAATGGAAGCATAGAATCCGTCTGCTTACAGTGGCCATACACACACTCCAGGCAAGCGCTGGGATGGCCTTGCTTCAAACAAGGGTGGTTCGGATTCCACGTAAAAAGGAGATTCTGTGGGCTCATGATTTTAAGATTAACAGTCGCGCAAAATTATAAGTTTCCTTCCTTTTCAATATCTCAAGGCAACGGAATATACAAGGCTAACGAAAACTCGACCCACTACCGTCAGACAAACGTGCTAAGACACATTTTACTACTAAGATGTTTAGCTGCACATTTAAGAGATCAGAGGTACGAATCCCGGTGGGCACAGTCACCATCCTTATGTGGTCATTCAACACCCACTGAGAAGGATGCCGTGATGAGACCCTAATTGAAATCCCGAGGCAAATGTGAATACTAATCCTAGACCGTAATAACGGCCGTCATCTTCGGTGTTCGTTGGGCATTCGACTGGCGGCGCTTCGCTCCTATCGTGGGCTGAATAACGATCTAAATAATTACGTTAACTGCATTATATTGGACACTGTTATACATACATAGTTATACATACTGTATCTACCACAACAAACACTTACACACAATAGGGGGACGATAACCTAGATGTTAGGCCCCTAAAAACAAGAATTATCAACATCATCATCAACTTACACACAAGCATTCGGAATTCATGACCAAGCCAACCCTGGCTCTCTAATGAATCGACAACAATTAATATCTCCACGGAAGAGAATACAAAAGCTACAAGTTTAAAATAAACATTACGAAGAAGGCGGTTGTTGTTTCAATTAAAGGGTTTACACATCGTGGGAATCGGGGTCGGAATTGAACAAGAGTTGACCAAGGAAAATTGACAGAGAGGAGCCCGGCACAAGTAAGTGGAAGCAATGTGGACTCAGCTGGGGTCCCGTGGTCGCCAACCCACGTCCCGCAAATTGTGAGTTCCTGGGTGGTGATCCATATAGTAAAGCAATTTCGCAATTCACATGCATCTCTTAACATTAAGACGTAGACTCAGATATGATTTTGTGGAATACGCTCGAGACGGCTGGTAAATCCCCACCACTCCCGTCATAAGTCGAGAAGCACAACATCTTTCGAAATTGCGCATGTCTCAGTCATGCATTTAAAAAGTAACAAAGTATCATCTATCATTCACTTCACACGGACCGTAGAGCCAGGTCATGGTCCCACAACGTAGCCGTGCTCGTTAAATCTAGAGATCCCTATTAAATGTTTTGTAATAAATCTCCCTACATAGTATGAAATAAAGTATCAGATTCTTGGATGTAACGGGTAATCTCGAGACCCACTGGATGGATTTTGATGCGGTTTTCACCATTCTGCAATGGATTTCTCGAGGAAGGTGTCTGTAGAAAATCATTCATTTATGGCCAACAGAAGCCGAGCAGAAACGATTCCAGTGAATCGAGTCGAAGAAATACCTGCCGTCCGTGCGCTTTTTAAGCTTACGCTGGGTAAACCATTAAAAATATGCATATACCTTACTATGAGTTTAAGCATTATTGTTCAGCGTGAAATGTTCTACAAAGAAGTCCGAGATAGCATATCTATCTTTAATACATCGCCCACTATAAGTGTTTTTACGTTTTCATTTCTTCCAACAATCTCCAATCAGTGAAAATTTAAATTACTATCTTCGGAGTGAGTTTACGACCTAGCGAGCGAGCCAATGATCCCAGCTTCGGCCAGCATCAAACTGTCGAGTAGTGTCAAGTTAAGACTTCAGGAAAGGGTATATGTGTTGGGAGTTTCGCTGTTCACATCGGCTTTTCTGAATTGCGTTTCGGACCTGCCGTCCGTGCGCCTTTTAAGCTTACGCGGGGTAAACCGTTAAAGAAACCGGGCGAAGCCGGGGCGGGTTGCTAGTAAACAAGAAAACGTTTTCTACCAAACCGGTTCTTAATTAGGTGCCTAAACGTTATCTGAAAACCGTTTTATGATTTTAAATATACATAATTTTATACCAGTTTTCACTTGAATTTGTTTCTTTAGCCTTTAATGTGTGCCATCTAAATTAATGTTTTTCAGTCGGTCAACACGATTATACCCAATTGGGTGTTTCCCTAATCCTGATTATTTTACATGAGATTAATAAATACACCCAGATGACCAGCTTCGATCGTCAAGCAATCATTATCAGATCCATTCTATGTCTACAAGTATGGGTGATAGTAGTGTACATATTGTAAATACAGTACTATCACCCACACTTGTAGACATAGATTCAACAGCCTGCGTTTAATGGATCTGATGATGATCGATTGACGAAACTGGTCATCCAAGTGTATTTATTAATCTCATGTATTTTTTTTTCAGGATTAGGGAAACATCCAATACAATCGGGCACAATCGTGTTGACCGACTGAAAAACATTAAATTTCGATTAATATGACAACACTGGAAACACCATCATGTGCTGGAGGCGTGGTGGCGCAGCGGTCAAGCTGTTGGCATCACACCAAGGTGGACCGGGTTCGATTCCCGGTCAATGCATGTGAGCTTTTTGAAGTGAAATGTCATGCCCTGTGGTTCGGATTCCACGTAAAAAGGAGGTCCCGTGGCTCATGATCGCATGATTAACGGTCACGTAAAACTAAAAGCTTCCTTTTACCAGTCATGTGTTCCATTTTGTTTCCTTAATTTAATAAACTCACCGTAATGATATTTCATGTTTGATGGGTGTTATTGTTGGTAAAATAAACAACTATCCTTTCATGAGCTTTTAAGCCTGAGCGGTAAGATATACTGGTATTTCTCATACTGGATGGTGGTGTTAAATACACCAAAATACCTGGATACTGTGCATTTATTCCTCGCACTAGTCTTGTGAACTGAAAATCCTTCTTAACACTTCCCCTCAGAATCAGTCAAAACGTCAGTCATCAAAAACATCTATTATTTTAAATGCAAAATCGTTTAACAAGGGCATGATTAAAAAGAAACTCTAAACCTTCAAGAAAATGTTCCTTACAAAACGTTTATTCGGAACATCATAAAAAATCCTTTCTGTTCGCAATCCCTAGTTAAATCCTACACCACGGCCGGGAGGGCAACTGCACCAAGTCCGGATATTGCAGGTTTGAATCCTGGCGCTGATGGCGTGTGTGAGTGTGGGTTTCTCCGGTTTTTTGCACACTCCTTCTGGTCAAATGACGAGATAGTACCTTATTTAAAGTTCCGGAGCACCTACCGCAATCCTGTCCCTTACTAGTTACACACACACTACTACAGTCACCACATAAGTACAGGTTATCAGACACTCAACTACACTGGGCTGATGACCAAGATGTCCCAAGCCTTTTAAATGAATTAACAACAACAAAGTGTTTCCGTTCTTCACGCGTATTATCTCAAGGTTTCTTTGCGGAAACAGGAAGAGATAACGCCATGTAAAGTGCTAGAATGCAATTAGCTGTATTCTGACATGGGACTTAAGACCCCAATGAATTGGAAGAAAGCAACGTAGGTTTCAAACATGCAGGAATATGAAGGAACATTAAATTATACAGTATTTCATAAAATAAAGTAGGTTTTGAATTACACGTCGCTGATGGGTTCACAGAGTAAAGTACAACTTCTAGGCCATGCGCCATTCACCGTAGAAAAGAAAGAAAAGCTCTATGGAGGAAAGCCTTACTCTCTAAATCACTAATAGTGGGGTAAATTGCACGAACTTGATGTTCCTTGATGAGTTAAGTACAGACATGGTTATATTATTAACCACCAAGCGGAGTAGCGCCTAGCAAACTTGGCTGTCGCCCCGGAGATCCAAGTTCGATTGGTGCATCGTGGCGCACGATCACTGTCAGCTGTTAAGCGAGAATTTCTTGACAGTCCACAGGCAATGTGTCTCTTTGCTATGCCTGTCTGACAAGGATCCAAACTGAATTGATTTCAAATCAGTCTTCAGAACCGTCAGTAGGCAGTATTTAGCTTGCTCATAACTCGTTTAAGACATGTGACTGTGCACACCATTGTCTGTAACTCAAATCTGTAGCAAGGGAACCTCGCAAATTTTTACTCTCCGATTTTGACGAAACTGATATATGTAATAGTATTTAACCCAAAATTCACTTAGGTCATTTGTTTGTTGTTGTTGTTTCATTTGAAGGGATTGCACATAGTGGTCATTTAGCCCCGTGTACTGCTAAACTGTGTTGTTGTGATGGCTGTATTAGCGTGCGAATTTATAATTCAGGTGAGAATTTGGAAGGAAGCGACTGTGGCCTCAAGTTAAGAACCATCCCGGAATTCACCTGGAGTAGAAGTGGAAAACCACGAAAAACAACTTCCAGGATGGCTGAGGTGGAAATTGAACCCGGACCTCCGGGGTGACAGCCAACAACGCTAGCCACTACACCAGGAGGTGGACTTGGACCATTTGTGAGAGCTGTATACCCGTATTGGTCAACAATAATAATAATGTTATTTGTTTTATATCCCTTTTAACTACTGGGGTGCCAGAAATTTTCAGCGAAAGGGGATCTTTAACGTGCCAGTAAATCTACTGACACGGCTCCCTTGTATTTGCGCACCCTGGCCAACTGGCTGCGCCAGGATTCGATCCTACAACCTGTAGTGGTCAGTATCATGTTGTAAGTAAATGCACTCACCCGTCTCCTTCTTGCTCTCTGATCATCTTCGGCTTTTTGTGGTCCCGGGATATGCATTGAGACACTGGTTTTAAAGGTGCGGAGTTTGATTGCTGGCTCTGCCAAGAAATTTAATTCTGCCTTGAGGGTTGGTGCTGGGAAAACTTAGCCTCATGTAGCAAAAATAAGAATATTACTGGGGGCTGGGGTCACAGTGAGATGTGGAATAATCACAATAGCCCCTGCTCAGACTGTCGCATCAAGCCCGCAAGCTGTCTGGCGCGGTGATTGGCGTACAAACTGTTATTATGAAGACAGTGAAATGTTCAGGGCTGTTAAAGCCTTTCCTGTGTCTCAAATAATAATATATTTACTATAAAATATTGGACGTTCGGGGGCACAGGGGATTGTTAATTAATTTGAACAATGCCGAATTACAGGATAAGAAAATTATTTGTTGTTGTTGATTGATTTAGGAGCTTTTTGACGTCGTGATCGTATCTACCCCATGTGCGTAGGTGTGTGTGCCGTCTACCTGATAACCTGTGTCACTGTGATGGCTGAACTAGTGTGTGTATTTGTAATTGAGGCTAGGATTTGGGTAGGAAGCGTTCGTGGCCTTACGTAAGGAACCATCCCACCATTTATCTGGATTAGAAAAGGTAAACCACGGAAAGCAACATAGAGGATGGCTGAGGAGGGAATCGAACCCACCTATTCTCAATTCTGCCTCACGAAGCAGAGTAAACCCCGTTCCAGCCCTTAGACCAGAATTAAAATTCTTGATAGATCTGGGAATCGAACCTGGACATCCTCGGCGACAGGAGACTTATTTTTCGTTTGAGAGGTCCAATGAGTGTATATTCAAAATATATTTTCCATTCTTTTCCTTGTTTTGATGGGTTACATCTTTATATTCATTTATTATGTACCCACTAAACCTCTTAGAACATTGTCATTTAGAACATGTTTCTGTGTTAGCGGTAACTCCAGAAAATAGGAAAAACGCTTCTATTTCAGACGCAGGTTCTTTTTAATTCCTGAAGATATGGTTTGGGAGCGGGGGATGTGCAGTAATGGTTTTCTGTAGGTACAGGGTTCAACGCTGTGCGCATTGGCTTTGGTTCATTCTGTAACACGTTTTCTCTCTTAATTTACATTCCTAACCCGAGCAACGCGGGGCTGCAAGGCTAGTTCCATTCATTTTACGACGTCTTTATTTTGATACGTGCATACACTTCCGATGTACTGCAATCCCCACTTGCACATTCGCTTGTGGGTCTTCAATTCGTTATTCTAAAAGGTCCAGCTTGTATCACTGAACTCCGTTTGCGTATTATTATTATAATAATAATAATTATTAATAATAATATTATAGAATGGTACACACACCACTGCAGATATACAGTAGGTTATCGGACAAATTCTACGCAAGTTCGGCTGTGTAGTTCAGGCCGTTCATGCGCTCGCTTCTTGTAACCAAGGTTCTGGGCGTGAATCCTGGCACAGTTGTTTGGTATCAATTGCTTCGTTCTGGGAAAGTTTTCGCCACGCTAACGTACCTAAAGCCACAGCATAAAAAACACACTAAACGCTTAAAATTATATATTTATAATCGTTAAAATAAAATCTTGTTACTGTGGTATAAACAGGCTAGCAGTACCCATAACCGTCAATATCTGGACCTAGGATTGGGACTAGTGCCCATCTTTCTCCTGGAGTGGTGTGGAAAATTTCAAGGGAAATCCACAACCTGAATGGATACTATCGGCACTTTGAATGACACTGCAGTTACAGAGACCTCAATATGAAACATGCCTGATTGTGAGTAACACAAGCATGCTTTGTATTCCGGAAATTTTACTCTATACACGATATGTAATTTGATTATGCGTTCTATTAATGAATTGAGTGCTCGGCCACATAAAATGTTTGAAGCAATTAAATCAATATTGGGTAATATGCTGGACGGTATGCTTCCTGGCTTCTCAAATTAGCTTTGGCATTTATGGTCTAATTGTACCATCAAAATGCGACTAATTTAGGACCAGTTGTACGAACTCGGGTTATCCATCGGGATAGCCAGTGCTTTTTTTTTAAACAAACTTTAAGGGGTACTCTCAGTTGTAGTCGACAAAACATCATGATCTTGCAATTTTTGGCAATTTGCCGAGTCCGGTTATTACTTTATGGGCCGACTTGTTAAATGAAAGGTTGCATTGAGTTAATTTATTTACACATTAATTCATTAACTTTCAGCTTTTTCGATGCCTGGGTGCATGTAAAATAGTTCATTATTTTCTTCATCCTTCAAAACTAACCACACACAAACTAACAACCTACCCCACCTCCAAACACTAGCCTGTGTGCTTGTAAGAACAGAATGTCTTTTTCACGATTGTTAGAGTATGTTACTTATGTTTGCCTAAACAAGTACATTTCTCCGAATAAGGCAGCAATTACACAAAGCTTTTGTCGAGCAGAAAATAATATGGCCTATTGTTTCGAATATGCTGCTAAGTGTCGTGTTACCGACCAAAACAATCTGATTCCGAGATTCAATAGATCGATTTAAATCGAGGATTACTCGAAATCTCCTCCAGCTGTTGTGAACAGAGCGTTGGCGCCAGCTGATCGATGAACGTTCAAGTCGGAAGTTATATTTGCCGGACTAGATACAAATGTACCAATAATTTTTCTTAAACAGTTTTCAAATGTGTAAGGGGCACGTGTACCCCCGCGTTCCCCCTGAAAAAAAAAAATGCCCTGGGGATAGCTAAACCTGGGCTAGCGTCTTCCTTGGTATACAGTACTTAGGGGCCGATAACCTAGATGTTAGGCCCCTTATAACAACAATTATCATCATCATCATCCTTGTATCTCCAAAGGTGAGTTGTACGACAAAATTTCATTCCGTGGCTAATTATTCGGCGATTTGCCGAGAGAACGCGAGTAATAAGTTATGTTGGCACAATGATGAGCTACTATATTCTCACTTCTTTGGAAACAGACGAGAGTTGTGCAATTACTAAGAAGCAACTTGTATTGAAATGGAGTACGGTTCAACTCCAATGGACTCGTTTTTACCTGATAATATTATGAACGGCTTTACAATATAAACGGCGGGATCAAAATTATAATTTGCAGATACATTGTGAGTTTCAGATGATCGTGAATTAGGTGTAATAACCTTATGACATACAATAGCTTTTGCAAACACAGTCTGCAGCACAAAATTGAAAAAGGTAGATGCTCTACGACATTTTGGCCATGAAATACATTGCGAAGTAGATCTAAACGCTACATGCAGCCTTAAAATACGTGACTTCCTGGTCTGCTTGGTTTTAGCGAGATGCACGGTATTATGGTTCGAACCCCACCATACACTTCATTTTTTGCTCTCTAATTGTTAAGGCAATACAATTCAATAAATGGTAAGTAATCAAACACTAAGCATAAGAAAATAATTACATTCCACGCATATGAGCCTTACATACGTAATGTCGCTGACCTTGTGCTTTTGGTAATTTTGTATAAACGTGTGTCTATAATTACTGTGCTGTTACTAATGTACATTTATGAATAGATCACCGGAATTAAGAGTTTGCGATGATATAACTTTGTATGTTATTGCAGTCTCTCCCGTCCGCCATATTTATACCCGGAAGAAGATAGCCATTCCATGGCCGGTAAACTATCCCGTCGTTTATACTCGGATTATCGCTTGTACCAATTTCGTAAAACGCAATTCTGCGCTAACTACTGAGATAATTGTAGCTGAGGTATATCCGGCGATCGTACAACTGGCCCTTTAAAAGAGTATAGCAGGCACGTCAGACCAAACCAGGCAGACAAACCAGCCCTTTTCGTTTACGTACATACGCTTGGCCACGACATATTTTTTCTCATAAACAAATGTGATGACACGCCAGCTGCACTTCTTCAAGGCAGGGATGCCGAATTCAGGCTTCCGCAATTGAGGCTATGACAGTCATCACAGAAACACAGTTTATCAGACACGTCCAACACACATCCAAATACACGGGGCTGAGGACCAAGATTTCCCAAGCCCCTCATATGAATTAACAACAACAAAATAATCATGTTATGATGTTGCTGATTTTGTAAGCTCTGTGTGTTTGAAACGGTTCTAGGGGAAATATGTGTAGTAATCGACTGTTTTAAACATATTGAGCCAATATTTCATCAAAATGCACACGGGCATACACTGAATGTCCAAAATTCACGGGCAGGGTAGTCCCATAAGAAAATGTGCCGTGGACGACCCCTGAGCGTTACGGCTAGCTGCGGCGGAACAGAACAGTCTGTCACAGACACGAGTGTATTGAAGCTGGAAACACGTCGCGACTTAACCGACTTTGAACGTGGGATGATCAACGGCGCACGGCGCATGATTCATAACATTTCGGAGCTTACACGCGAATTCGTGTTTTCGAGGTCAACATTGTCGAGGGTGGATCTTCAATATCACCATCCGTGTAAACCGCCGCACGGGGTGACCACAGGTGTTTAACGAACGGATATCACGTCACCTCAGCAGAACCATACGGTGCGTTCGAAGGGCTACTCTGAGTCAGATCACCGCCCAGTTGAATGTTGGGAGTCGATGCCTCGCCGTATTGCTGCCGCTTTGAGGTCTCGCAGAGGAGCAACTCGTTATTAACATCATATTCCGTGCCTTCCCATGACTTTTGGCCACTAAGTGTAAGTTGGGATAATTTGGTCTGTAACTAATTACAGCAATACATTTAAACTGCCATACAACTGATCTCGTGGCTTGCTAGAGTTTACTGACGCGGACTGTACGCTATTCAGTCAACTTATTTGTAAACAGAGTGATATAACATACTTGTCATGATTCATATGTTCGCTGTGTGGAACAGTCCCATAGTCGTGCAATCGCACATCATACACAAGGTCATGTAGCCCATCTACACTGGGTCAAAATACATTTCAACTCACCCGAATGATTGAACTTTTTCCTTACCAGATTGGCTACAGTACAGAAAACTTAGTTACTATGTCCACATGATGTACCAGTGTATCAAGGATTTAAATGTTGGCTCAATGGAATGTGTTCCTATAGGAAAAATGTTTGTTGAGGTATATTTCCCAGGAAACGAGGATTTTTGGAATAGTTCTGCTCAGAGCTAGTGTTGGCAACTGAAGCAAAGCAAAGGAAGGAAGCTTGTAGTTTTACGTGACCGTTAATCGTGAGATCATGAGCCATCATACCTCCCTTTTACGTGGAATCCGAACCACAGGACATGGCATTTCCCTCAGAAAATCTCATACGCATTGACCGGGAATCGAACATGAACCACCTTGGTGAGAGGCAAATAGCTTAAACGCTGTGCCACCACGCCTCCCGGCAACTGTAGCGCAACAGTGATTGTTGCTGCTGTCGTTTTGAGGGGCTTGATCATCGTGGTCACTCAGCCTCGTGTACTTGGGTGTGAATGCATAAATAAATAAATAAATAAATAAATAAATAAATAAATAAATAAATAAATAAATAAATTTGTCTGATCACCTGTGATATTTTGGTGCCTTTAGTAGTGTGTGAAATTGTAATGCAGTGGCGGATTGGGAAGGAGGTGGCCGTGGCCCAAAGTTAGAACACTCTTCTCAGTTTTGCCTCGCGAGGCTGAGTGTACCTAGTTCCAGCCCTTTCTTGGCAGAGCCGTGAATCGAACCCGGACCTCAGGGGTGACAGCCACTTCGCCAACCGTAGTGGATAGCATTCTTGGCCTCGGAGGCCCGGATTCGATTCCCGGCTCTGCCAAGAAATGTAATTCTGGTCTGAGGGCTGGAACAGGGTACACTCAGCATCGTGAGGCAAAACTGAGAAGAGGCGGGTTCGATTCCTATCTCAGTCATCCGTGAAGTAGTTTTACGTGGTTTCCCACTTCTACTCCAGGAAACTGCCGGGATGGTACCAACCTTAAGGCCACGGCCAATTCCTATCCAAATCTTACCTCAATTAAAAATACTCACACTAGTATAAACATCATAGTGGCACAGGTTATCAGGCAAATTGTACACACGCCCAAGTACTCGGGGCTACATGACCACGATGTCGCAAAGCCCCCATAAACAATGAACAGTGCGAGAGAGTAGGGAGTGAGGGAGCAGGTAAGCCTCTCCCCGAGCGTAAAAACAGTTGTTGTTGATTCATTTAGGGGCTTTGCGACATCGTGGCCATATAGCCCCGTGTACTTGGGTGTGTGTGAAATTTGTCTGATAACTTGTCTTAGTGTAATAGCTGTATTAGTGTTTGTATTTGAAGGGTCCACGGGAAGAAGGGGGTATGTCACTCAAAATGTAAAATCGAGATATCAGGGCGATCTGGTAGGCCTCTTTGCGACATATTGAAAGCACAATTGTGTCTGGCTTAGAACAATGAGGGTCGTGAGAAAATGACGTTTCAAGTTGATGCGGACATATAAGTACATATAAGTAATGAAACTTTAAAACTAGTTACCTGAACAATTTACATTATTTTACATTCCCCCTTCTTGCCCTGGACCCTCCATTTGTAAGTGAAGTGAGGATTGGGAAGGAGACGACCATAGCCTCAAGTTAGGAAACATTCCGGCGTTTGCCTGGAGTAGAAGTGGGAATCCACAGAAAACCACTTTCGATATGGCTGAGGTGGGAATCGAACCCACCTCTTCTCGGTGTGGTTTTCCACACACCCTCCAGGCAAATGGGATAGTACCATATTTCAAGTTCAGGGGCACCTACCCAATCCCTGATTCTAATGATTATACCTACACACGCTACTACAGTCCCCTCAGTAGCAGAGGTTATCAGACAAATTGAACACACACAATGTCCGCCTCGTTGCGTAATGGCTAGTACTCTTGGCTGTCACCACGGAGGTCCGGGCTCGATTCCCACCTTAGTCATCCTGGAAGTGGCTTTCCGTGGTTTCCCGCTTCTACTCCAGGTGAATGCCGGGATGGTTCCTAAATTAAGGCCCCAGCCACCTCCTTCCCAGTGCTCATCTGAATTTCAAATTCACACATTAATACAGCCATCACAAAAATAACACAAGTTATCAATTTCCACACACACACCAAAGTACACGTGACTGATGACCAAAGTTGTCCCAAGCTCCTAATATGAATTACCAACAACAACAAATTTGAAAGCCCATAACTTATACGGTCGCCAAATATCACATTCCTGAAACAATCCTTATTGGTTAATTGGAATATCAAGGTATATTTTATATTGGCGCTTTGCAGGATAAACCCGCCATTTAAATCGTGCAGTTTTGCAATCACCCTTTTGCTATGGAGATGCTTAACATAAAACATGAGAGAGAGGCAAACTAATCTCTGCTGGCGCAGTGGAAGAGACGATAAAAATTTCTGGGAGAGGAGTATTGGAATAACCAAGTCAAGGATTGGGTGGTGTGAGGCAGCGAGACCTCCATCACTCACAGGTGAAGGATGTAGTAATGACTTGAGCAAGAACACCACCACCTTTCTTCTATTCCGTAATTCATTGTGTGGTGACATCAGAGTGAGTCGTATGAAGATTAACCAGGGCTGAATAGTATGTGTCTTTCAAAATAGGGATTATTTTTCTTTGCAGATAAAAAAGCTGCATTGATTTATTGATAAAGAAGAGTTGTTGTTAATGATAATTTTAGGGGTGTTGTGACATCGTGGTCATGTAACCCCATGTAGGCCTACATAGGTGTATGTAGAATTTGTCTGATAACCTGTGTCACTGCGATGTCTATATTGGTGTGTGTATTTGTAATACAGGTGAGAATTGAATAGGAAGCGGCCGTGGCCTTCAGTTAGGTACCATACCGGCATTTGCCTGAAGTAGAAGTAGGAAACCACGGAAAACCACTTCCCGGATGGTTGAGGTAGGAGTCGAACCCACCTCTTCTCTGTTTTGCCTCACGAGGCTGAGTGTACCCCTTTCCAGCCCTCAGATCAGAATTAGATTTCTTGGCAGAGCCGGGAATTGAACCCGAGCCTCCGCCATGACAGCCAAGAATGCTAGTCACTACGCAATGAGGCGGACTAATAAAGCAAAATGAAGTGTAAATATACAGGGTGTCAATGAAGGAAACTATTTTAGCCATATGGGTGGTGTAGCGGTGGGCGTAATGGACTACCTACCCTGACGTCTCTGATTCAATTCATGGCTCTGGCAAAAAAAAAAAAAAAAAAAAAAAAAAAAAAAACTGAGAATTGGAACAAGTCCACTCAGGAAAAATTGAGCAGAGCGTGGGTTCGATTCCCATCTGAACCATCCTAGAAGTGTTTTATCCTGGTTTCTGATTCCTACTCAGGCAGATGTCGGGATTATTCAAAACTTATTACCACAACCACCTTGCCAATTATTGTTTCAATCCCAATGCACACACTTCTACAAACACAATAGTGTCACGAGTTATTGGACAAATTCCATGAACAGCCACGAATACGCGGACGATTACGATACCCACTCCTCTACATGAAGAAGGACAACAATATACATGCTTGGCTAATAACACGTGCACATTGTTTTAGTGAAGTTAGCTAGGTGCCTCCCACCTCATCCCCTCTCATCCTAAAAATGTAGGAAGGAAGCATCGAATAACACGTATTTAGCTATTGTAAGTCCGGCTCCGTGGCTAAATGGTTAGCGCGGTAGGCTTTGGCCCGAAGTGCCCCGAGTTCGATTCCCGGCCGAGTCATCAGGGATTTTAATCTCCAGGGGTTAATTCCCGTGGCTCGGGGACTGGGTGTATGTGACGTTTTCATCATCACTTCATCCTCATTACGACGCGCAGGTCGCCCACGGGCGTCAACTAGAAAGACCTCTTCAGAGGCCACACGATCATTAAAGCTAGTGGAAGTGGTATAGTTGCAAGAGAACGGATTCCACATCGCTCAAACAATAGGCCTAAGCTGAGCTAACATTCATTCCAACCACCCCGTTCACTAACAATCACAGATATAACACTAAACAAGCAAACTAGAAGGTCAATAATCACTATCAATAACTTAACAAAAAATCACATATTGGCCTAACTAACAAATCTTGACAAGTTGCTCAAGTTCATGATAACTTCTGTAACAAAATAAATGCAATTATTGTAAATACCATCACACATTTACATATAGACATAGATTTAACGTCCTTAGTGTAAAGGATCTGATACCGACAGTAGTGGCTACGCTGGCTAAAGCACAGCGTTAGGTCATGGGGCCAAGCTCTCTGCTGACTCGGTAGACGCGTGGGTTCGAGCCCCACCGTCGGCCGTCCTTGAAATGGTTTTCCGTGGTTTCCCCATTTCCAATACCAGGCAAATGCTGGGACGGTAACTTCTGACAGGCCACGGTCGCTTCCTTCCACATCCTTGCCCAGTTTCATTCACCATCATTCATTCCATCTCTCTCTCTCTCTCTCATGTGATTGGCGTCAGGAAGGGCATCTGGCCGTAAAAACATCGCCACAAAGACTTCCATCGCATCTCATCCCCGACCCCGTTGGAAAACAGGAATAATAAGGGGTAGACATACATACAGTGTAAAGGATCTGATGATGATCGCTTGACGAAACTGGTCATTCAAGCGAATTTATTTATTAATCTCGTGTATCTTTTCAGGTTCAGGGAAACACCCATAACAATTGGGTAGAATCCTGTTGACCGACTAAAAAGTATAAATTTTGATATTTCTAGGTATTTGTAATTTTAAACAGTTTGCATTTTTTCAATGCCAAACGTAACATAGAGCTCTTATTATTCTCCCATGAATTTTTGCTAATATGGCGAATCTAATAACGGCCATTGATTATTTTTGTCGTGTGGCCTCCTGAGAGACCGAGTGCAGGTCTTGCTAGTCAACGCCCATGGGCGACCTGCGCGCCGGGATGGGTGATGGAATTGATGAAGATTAATGGAACTGGGCAAGGATATGGAAGGAAGCGGCCGTAGCCTGTCAGTACGTACCGTCCCGGCATTTGCTTGGTGTTGAAAATGGGGAACCACGGAAAACCATTTCAAGGACGGCCGTTGGTGGGGCTCGAAACCACTCGTCTACCGAGTCAGCAGAGAGTTTGACCCTATGACTAAACGCTGCGCTTTAGCGAGCGTAGCCACTGCTGTCGGTATATTAAGCTATAAAACAGATTGTAATTGAATTATACATTTTGGTTTATATTAATTGATTTGGAACGTGTTAGTTTGTTGTACCATGTTATAATAATGAACTGTATATTACTTTAATTTAGAGGTATTATGATGTTTTAACTTAATTATTGGCCTCAGTTCATAAAATAATATTCCTCAATTACATTCTGTTTTATATGATTTACTGTGCTCACAGCCACCATGTTGCATTACTAATATAAACGTTGCTCTTTTGTCTCTAAAATAATAAATTTCCTATACAATACTAGAATTTTGCCAAGTTTAGAAATTCTAAGTTTATTATATCGCGAAGAGTCTCTCTTACCATAATAAACTGAGTGCATATTATTTTCCTCACGTAATATTGGTATATGCTGTATCTTACTGCACAATAATAACAGAAAATAGAAATGAAATAATGAATACCAAAGAAAGTAGGGCACATGTTCTTTACGGAACATTTAAAAATAAGAATTTATTTATTCATTATTTACTTAAGGTCGCCTCCGTGGTGTAGTGGTCAGCGTGCTTAGCTGCCACCCCGGAGGTCCAAGGTTCGATTCCCGGCTCCGCCAGGAAATTTGAAAAGTGGTATGAGAACTGGAACGAGGTCTACTCAGCCTCGGGTGGTCTAAATGAGTAGAGTTGGTTCGATTCCCATCTAAGCCATCCTCGAAGTGGTTTTCCGTGGTTTCCCACTTCGTCTCCAGGCAAATGCCGGGATGGTGAGGCTTTGCAGGTGAGGCCACCTGGGCAAGGTGCTCGTCCCACCTCCCCAGTTGTATCTCCCAATCCTATTTTTCAGGCTCCAGGACACTGCCCCGGAGGCAGTAAATGTGGGATCCCTCGCTGATTCAGAGGGAAAAACCAACCCTGGAGGGAAAACCGACTTAAAAATATATATATAGGGTGTCTTAAAAAGAATGTACTAACACTTTGAATGACTATAAAATGATTATTTATGAACAGAGAGACAAGTTTAAGGGCTTCAATTATAGAGGAGACATGTAATTAAAGACTCATGTTCACAAATGTTCAAATTGATGACCGTCAGTGTCCAGACAAAGCTGATAACGCGAAGCAATGGATTCGCAAATATTACGTCAAAGCTCATTTGGAATTTTCGTGACATTGTCTGTCAATTTCCAATTTCGTGTTGGAATGTAGGATTTCCAGCGCAGACTTGTCATGATACGATGGACGCTATATTTTGAGATGTGTGTCTCTCGAGCCGTTCGTCGTAGTGATATCGGTTGGGATCGAGTGAGGGCTTCCTGCACCTGTTCTTCTTTTCTAGGAATGGTGGATGTCCGTGGTCGTCCAGAACGTTTCTTGTTGACGTTGTGAACGGTTCCATCTGCTTCAAATTTATCTCTGATGCGAGCAATGGTCCGGTGCGTTGGTGGCGTTTTGTCGAACTCCTGAACACTGACGGTGATCAATTTGAACATTTGCGAACATGAGTCTTAAATTACATGTCTCTTCTATAATTGAAGCCCTTACTTGTCTCTATGTTCATAAATAATAATTTTATAGTCATTCAAAGTGTTAGTACATTTTTTGAGACACCCAGTATATATATTTATTTATTTTCTTCGGAAGGCAATTGAATTTTGAGCCAAGTTTAGACTGAAATAGAATAAACGTACTGTAGTTAAGATATTACAGTATCCTGGTTTAGTGGATGAGCAAGACTGTTGTACTATATATTCCCATGAACATTCTGCTACAGGTCCATTGATTTTCATGATTGACAATTACTTTGTAGTTTGATTCTGTAATAATGTTATTGCTTTTACGTCCCTTTTAACTACTGTGGCTTTTAGAGACGCCGGGGTGCCGGAATTTTGCCCCAAAGGGGATCTTTATCGTGGCAGTAAATCTACTGACACGGGTCCCTCGCATTTGCGCACTCTCAAATGCCAGCCAGCTTACTGCGCCAGGAATCGATCCTGCAACCATGGGAACAGCAAGCGATTTTAACCTGAAAATTAATACTTTACCTTTAGAAGAATTATGTGTCCAAATGTTGAATTAAATATTAGACTAGCTTACAAGGAAGGAAGCTTGTAGTTTTACGTGACCGTTCATCTTGCGATCATAAGACACGGGACCCCTTAGCTCTAACGAAGTCCCTCAGTAAAACACTGAATGCTCTAACTGGTGCGTTCAGTGTGCATTCTGTTGTATTGTTCCCTCCATGGAGTAGTGTGGCACCACGGGGCAGATGACCACGAAGTCCCAAGCCCGTAAGTAAAACACTGAATGTTTTGTTGTAACGTTCCCTCCATGGCCTAGTGTGGCCCCATGAGTCTGAAGATCATGAAGTCCCAAGCCCATAAGTGAAACTCTGAATGTTCTGTTGCACTTTTTCCTCAATAGAGGAGTGCGATACCACGAAGTCCCCAAGTGAAACACTGAATGCTCTGTTGTAATATTACCTCAATGGAGGAGTGCGACACCACGGCGTTGATGACCACGAAGTCCCCAAGTGAAACACTGAATGTTCTGTTGTAATATTACCTCAATGGAGGAGTGCGATACCACGGTGTTGATGACCGCGAAGTCCCCAAGTGAAATACTGAATGTTCTGTTGTAATATTACCTCAATGGAGGAGTGCGACACCACGGTGTTGATGACCACGAAGTCCCCAAGTGAAACACTGAATGCTCTGTTGTAATATTACCTCAATGGAGGAGTGCGACACCACGGCGTTGATGACCGCGAAGTCCCCAAGTGAAACACTGAATGTTCTGTAGTAATATTACCTCAATGGAGGAGTGCGACACCACGGCGTTGATGACCGCGAAGTCCCCAAGTGAAACACTGAATGCTCTGTTGTAATATTACCTCAATGGAGGAGTGCGACACCACGGCGTTGATGACCACGAAGTCCCCAAGTGAAATACTGAATGTTCTGTTGTAATATTACCTCAATGGAGGAGTGCGATACCACGGCGTTGATGACCACGAAGTCCCCAAGTGAAACACTGAATGTTCTGTTGTAATATTACCTCAATGGAGGAGTGCGATACCACGGTGTTGATGACCACGAAGTCCCCAAGTGAAACACTGAATGCTCTGTTGTAATATTACCTCAATGGAGGAGTGCGATACCACGGTGTTGATGACCACGAAGTCCCCAAGTGAAATACTGAATGTTCTGTTGTAATATTACCTCAATGGAGGAGTGCGATACCACGGTGTTGATGACCGCGAAGTCCCCAAGTGAAATACTGAATGTTCTGTTGTAATATTACCTCAATGGAGGAGTGCGATACCACGGTGTTGATGACCGCGAAGTCCCCAAGTGAAACACTGAATGTTCTGTTGTAATATTACCTCAATGGAGGAGTGCGATACCACGGTGTTGATGACCGCGAAGTCCCCAAGTGAAACACTGAATGTTCTGTTGTAATATTACCTCAATGGAGGAGTGCGATACCACGGTGTTGATGACCGCGAAGTCCCCAAGTGAAACACTGAATGTTCTGTTGTAATATTACCTCAATGGAGGAGTGCGATACCACGGTGTTGATGACCACGAAGTCCCCAAGTGAAACACTGAATGCTCTGTTGTAATATTACCTCAATGGAGGAGTGCGATACCACGGTGTTGATGACCACGAAGTCCCCAAGTGAAATACTGAATGTTCTGTTGTAATATTACCTCAATGGAGGAGTGCGATACCACGGTGTTGATGACCACGAAGTCCCCAAGTGAAATACTGAATGTTCTGTTGTAATATTACCTCAATGGAGGAGTGCGACACCACGGTGTTGATGACCGCGAAGTCCCCAAGTGAAATACTGAATGTTCTGTTGTAATATTACCTCAATGGAGGAGTGCGATACCACGGTGTTGATGACCGCGAAGTCCCCAAGTGAAACACTGAATGTTCTGTTGTAATATTACCTCAATGGAGGAGTGCGATACCACGGTGTTGATGACCGCGAAGTCCCCAAGTGAAACACTGAATGTTCTGTTGTAATATTACCTCAATGGAGGAGTGCGATACCACGGTGTTGATGACCGCGAAGTCCCCAAGTGAAACACTGAATGTTCTGTTGTAATATTACCTCAATGGAGGAGTGCGATACCACGAAGTCCCCAAGTGAAACACTGAATGTTCTGTTGTGATATTACCTCAATGGAGGAGTGCGACACCACGGTGTTGATGACCACGAAGTCCCCAAGTGAAATACTGAATGTTCTGTTGTAATATTACCTCAATGGAGGAGTGCGACACCACGGTGTTGATGACCACGAAGTCCCCAAGTGAAATACTGAATGTTCTGTTGTAATATTACCTCAATGGAGGAGTGCGATACCACGGTGTTGATGACCACGAAGTCCCCAAGTGAAATACTGAATGTTCTGTTGTAATATTACCTCAATGGAGGAGTGCGATACCACGGTGTTGATGACCACGAAGTCCCCAAGCGAAATACTGAATGTTCTGTTGTAATTTTTCCTCAATGGAGGAGTGCGACACCATAGGGTTGATGAACTTGAAGTCCCATGTCCCTAAGTGAAACACATAATGTTCTGTTGTAATGCTCACTCCATGGGGGATCGTGAAAACACGAGCTGATGATTACGAAGTCCGAAGCCCATAGGTTAAACAGTGAATGTTCTGTTGTAATGTTCCCCCCATGGGGGAGCATGACACCATGGGGCTGATGATTACGAAGCCCATAAGTTAAACACTGAATGCTCTAGCTGTGTTTTGATATGATAATTTGGTTTTAAGGGACCTAACATAGAGGTTATCAGCCCCTAGCTGTGATCTGTTGTAATGTTTCCTGCATGAAGAGAGCGCGTGAAAACAGCACAACACACGGTTATCTACAAAGAGACCGATGGTTACCATGTGAACAGGTGGTTGCCAAGCCACTATCGACGCCGCTACATCCCAATTACAACATTCCAAGCTTCGTTGCTTCTTCTTATCTCTACGTGGATGAACTAGGGAGGTTTTGGAGCGACTGACATTTCGAAGTAGGTTAATACCGTACCACTTGATTTTTCTGGACATCTCGCTCCATGTCATAGATTTATGGCATGTAAAAGATCCTTGCACTAACTAAACTTGTGTGAAGCTATACTTCTAGGTTAGATTTCGTTGAAACGCTCTATCATAGTTCCAAAGTTCCTCACTAGATGTCACTGACATCTGGTAGCGAAAGTTGGAACTATTTGAAATTGAACGGAACTTGTAGCTCACCCCATGGGTGTCCGCTTGAAGCAGCTACAAACTCGGGCGAGCCGAACATGTTCTCGGACACTCCCGGCACTAAAAGCCATACGCTAAATAATTAAATAAATAACCAATTTAAAGTCGTGTTAGAGGCAGATTACCTCGCTGTTCTGCCCCTTGAAACCTCAATTATTAAATAAATAAATAAATAAATAAATAAGTCGTGTTAACTATCCCATAATCACCAAGTATTTACGCCAGGACAAACAGTACCACTTGATGGCAGATGTAAATATGGAAATTCCTTCCCGAGTATTATTATAAGAGTTAATTCTCCCCCCTCCATTTGTTCGAGATATTTTTAATAAGTATATAACTAACTGATGTCATATTTTTTCAGGTATTGGAGTATTAACCCACGGCCGACTTCCTTTCAAAATCCCTCATCTGACGCTTTCTTAATTAGACCCAAGTTAGCGGTCACCTGGGCGATCGGTCAGTAACCATCCCCAGTTGTGTCCGCTGACAAAGTGTATTCAGCTCCCAGACACCGTACTTGCGACGGTAGAGGAATGATCCCTCGCGGAGGATAAGCTGGGAGGATAAGCAATTAACAAAAAGGGTATTAAAATAATTATTACTCCCCACCCAACCTAATTGGGCACAATCTTTTCACCGACTAAAAATCATTTCTGAGTGATAATAGACAATTCTGTAAAAACATTTTCATCCATGTTCAGCTCATAATATACGTTAAACGTTTCTCAGCACAATGTCCAGATGTTTCACCATGCCGCACTCAGTCTCGTGAGGCAGAAGTGAAAAGACAGGGGTTCAACCCTCACCTCAGCCATTTTAGAAGTGGTATTCATTTGTTCCTCTCATCTAGTGTGAGTAAATGTCGGGATAATTCCTAACTTGAGGCCACAGCCACATCCTTCCAAATCCCAGACTCGGTTAGAAAATAAACACATCACCACAGATGCTTGAGTAGCAAAGATTATTACATGAATATAACACACACCCAAGTACACGGGGCTGATGCCCGGGATGTCGAAGTTCTGAAATGAAAAACATCATCATATGGAAACACTGGAGGAGACCAAATCCGGGGGGAAAGATTCCTAAACTACTAAAATTAGCCAAAATACCTGTGTTAAAGTTCTGGAAAATATCTGGATATGATGTAGTAATAGATGTTTACTCCTCCGCTAACTATTACGTGTGTTGTTTGGTGCATTTTGTATCCCACATATTGGCAACACTGATGTAACGTCAGTATGTGCGCCTGAGTAACAGTTGAAAAGACCTCATGCTGCCGTCGTTGAATGAGCAAGAAATAAATGCCATTTATTTACGTAATATCACAAATGTTTCCGGTGCAGCAGTAACAATTGACGGTAATTGCAATTCCTAACGACTCATAGGAAGCTAAAAAATCATATATTTTCAATAATAAGTCAGGTAAAAGCCCGGACTTGGTCTGCTCCAGAATTAATGAAAAACCAAACGTCAGTGCCCAAATCAGGACTTGACAACAAATGCAACGCACAGATCCAGAAAAGATGACGAGAGAGACGAGGGAATTAATGACGGGAGTGAAAGAATTCGTTTGACCTCCGACCCTGAGCCAAATACTGTACGTCTTACCGGACATCTACTGCATATGTGGAGAACATACAGTGTTATTATGTGTGTGCGCGCCAGTAAACACGGCAAGCTAAGCCGGCTGTGACTAGCGAAGATCACGGTCGCGCGCACCTGGTTCAGCCGGTGCAATAACCCGCTCCGCTGACTCATATCGTTAGTTCACACGTGTTTTGTCATTCATATGGGCGTGTATTTGCAAAGCTTAGACGTCAGTGTAGCACGTTTAGTGAGTATTGTGATTACTGTGATTGTTGGTCATGCCTAGACACCAATTCACATTGCGCGAACGTGTGTATAACCATAATTCGTATATGAAAAACAGAAAATCTTGATCTGAAACGAGATGAAAATTTCGAATCAAGTTTCCATGAAGACCTGTGCCTAATGCCAGTACAATTAGGAGGCTCACTAATCAATTCAAGGAAACAGGCTCCGTAAATAATAAAAGAGTTGACAGACGTTCTTTCATCAGAAGATGTCAGGTGCGTGTTACAAGAGAGGGAGGACATTTTCAGCATCGCCTATGAGCTCTGTAAGTACACATTATTGAACATGTTTGGTAAAAGTGTGAAAGTGGGCGCCAGACCACCGGCTGAACGGGGTACGTGTGGCCGCGATCTGCGCTAGTCACAGCCGGCTTAGCTTGCCGTGTTTACTGCGCGCACACACATTATAACCCTGGATTTGTTAAAGCATTCAGTGGTAGCTAGTCCACTACGCCTATATTAATGTGTATGTCTACCCCTTATTAATCCCGTTTCCAACGGGGTCGGGGATGAGATGTGATGAAATTCTATGTGGCGGATGGTTTTTACGACCGGATGCCCTTCCTGACGCCAACCTTATGAGAGAAGTAAATGAGAGATGAAATGAATGAAGATGAATGAAACTGGGCAAGGGTGTGGAAGGAAGCGGCCATGGCCTGTCAGAAGGTACCGTCCCAGCATTTGCCTGGAGTTGAAAAGGGGGAACCACGGAAAACCACTTCAAGGACGGCTGACGTTGGGGCTTGAATCCCACGTCCACCGAGTCCACAGATAGTTTGGGCCCATGGCCTAGTGCTGTGCTTTAGCGAACGTAGCTACCGCTGTCGGTACAACGCATATAATAATAATGATAGTTGTTCTACGTCCCTTTTAACTACTCTGGCTTTTAGAGACGCCGGGGCGCCAGAATTTTCTCCCATAGGGGATCATTAACGTGCCAGGAAATCTACTCACATTTGCGCACCCTCCAGCTGACTGCGCCAGGATTCGATCCTGCAACTTTGGACACAGCAAGCGAGAACGTTACCTCTGAGCCACGCAGCCAGCCCACTATGCCTATATATTACCGTGATTAATATAGGAAGGAATTGTGATTTTGTGAGGTGGAACATTGAGGTTATCAGCTCACCAATGATGATATGGAAATTATCACTAGTCCAACAACCATAACTGCGAGTAACTCCCTACTTTCTACTAACAAGTAAGTATTTATCTGCCTCAGTAAATATTTTACTATAGTGATCTTTGTACTTTACCAAGTTAAACTCGTCTTCGTGTACACCTCCTGGTGAAGTGACAAGCATTCTTGACTATCAATTCGGAGGCACGGGTTCAATTCCCTGCTCTACCACGAAATTTAATTCTGGTCTGAGGGCTAGAACGGGGTACACTCAGCCTCGTGAGGCAAAAGTGAGATGAGGCGTGTTCGTTTCCCACCTTAGCCACCTTGGAGGTGGTTTTCCGTGATTTCCCACTTCTACTCCAGGGGAATGCCGCGATGGTTCCTAACATAAGGCTACGGCCGCCTCCTTCCCATTCCTCATCTGGCTTACACATAAACTCGCTAACACATCCATCACAATAACACAGGATATCAGACAAATTTCACACACACCCAAGTGCACGGGGCCTTATGACCACGGTCTCACAAAGCCCCCTAATGAACGAACATCAACAACAAGATATTGGTGCACTTGTATTACAAGACACATTTTGTGCAATGTATCACTGATGTACAGTATATCAGGGACTATTCACTCTAGAACGGTGTTGTTTGGGAATCGAACCTGGGCTTCCTCGGTGACAGCCAAGAGTGCTACCCACTACGCAATGAGGCGGACATCAATATCTTAAATGAAAAATGAAAATCCACAGCCTGCTTCCAGTCTCCGACTGGGTCAGGAATGGAATGAATGAAGCCCCCATCTAGCGACGAGGATATGAACTGTGCCGGCTGCCGAGGCCTGACGCACTCCTCTGGGGCAATGATTAAATGAATGACAGATGAAATGAAATGATAGTGGAGAGTGTTGCTGGAATGAAATTTTGACAGGGAAAACCGGAGTGCCCGGAGAAAAACCTGTCTGCCTCCGTTTTGTCCAGCACAGATCTCACATGGAGTGACCGGGATTTGAACCACGGACCCAGCGGTGAGAGGCCGGCGTGCTGCCGCCTAAGCCACGGAGGCTAATATCTTAAATAAATTATTTAAAATACCTAGAGAAAATTAAAATCCACAGCCTGCTTCCAGTCGACCGACCGGGTCAGGGAATGGAATGAATGAAGTCCCCATCTAGCGGCGAGGATATGAACTGTGCCGGCTGCCGAAGCCTGTCGCACTCCCCTGGGGAAATGATTAAATGAATGACAGATGAAATGAGATGATAGTGGAGAGTGTTACTGGAATGAAATTGTGACACGGAAAACCGGAGTACCCGGAGAAAAACCTGGTTTCCTCCGCTTTGTCCAGCACAAATCTCACATGGTGTGACCGGGATTTGAACCACAGACCCAGTGGTAAGAGGCCGGCGTGCTGCCGCCTAAGCCACGGAGGCTCACTTAAAATACCTAGTAAATATACGAATATTTGAATGAAACAAATGCCACATTAAGCAGAATGATTCACACATTAATAAAATGAAAAGAGCGAAAATGTCAAAATTTTCCGATTTGGACCTTTTCGGCAACCCTCAATAACACTGTTAGAGTATCTAGGCTACTGTGCAGTACATAACAAGTGGAAGCAATGCCCGTAGTCGCCAATCCACATCGCGATAATTGTGAGGTCTGGGGGTGGGGGGTAGGGGGTAGGGAGTTATACAGGGTGTTTCTAAATTTCCATTACAGATTTTGAGGACTTGCATTGAGGACCAGGACGGTTAAGTTTAGCATAGCAACTTGTGTCCCGAAACGTACCGTCTTCTCGTTACCCGCAAAAAAACACCACAGCACACGTTCAAATCTCCTGCAATTTCGGCGCCACTGACTAAGTACGTACGTCATAGAAAGATCCCCACTTCCCACGGCGGATCCTTTTAACTGATGAAGCAAAGTTCACCAGGGAAGGTGTTTTCAATACCCGCAACAATCATGTGTGCGGTGACGAAAACCCGCTTGCTGCACGATCCCATAACGAAACGGTGTGCACATTTGGGTAGGGTCTCTGAATGGATGTGTGATTGGGCCATACCTTGTTCCACGAAATCTCACGGTTGCCGCGTACTTGGTATTCCTTGAAGACGTACTGCATGGGTTCTTATGCGATGTGCTACTGCATGGGCGTCAAAACATGTGGATTAAGGACGATGGCGCACCACCTCATATTTCAATTGCAGTCCGAGATCATCTGCACCACACATTTGGGCAACAGTGGCTAGGTCGTGGTAGTCCGACTGCTTGGCCTGCACCTTGAACTGATTTGACACCGCTAGACCTGTGGGGGGTCACATGAAAACCTTGATTTACGAGACCCCTGTGGAATCCGAGCAAGACCTACTGGCGTGGGTCATGGCTGCTGCGTGTGCTGGAGGACCAGGGATTGGTGATCGTGTGTACCAGAACATGGTACGGAGGTACTGTGTCTGTGTTGACGTCGGTGGTCGTCTCATCGAGCCCCATCTGTATTTGGACTTAGATGACAAGCAGTAGGAGTCGGACAGAGCGCCGAAAATGCGGGAACTGTGAACGTGTTGTGGTGGTTTTTTGATGTGGAACATCTTTCCGCTCGGTTGCTGGATAGTTTTGTGGGAGTGATTTTGAAAATTGGGGACGGAAGTGGATCGGAACGATCGAGCTGGCAGTGGTGGATCGAACGGAAGTATGCACTGCCTGCTCGATCGATAGAACGGAAGTGTACTAGCTGGCAGTGGTGGTAAACGGAAGTATGCACTGCCCGATCGATCGATCGAACGGAAGTGTACTAGCTGGCAGTGGTGGAAAACGGAAGTATGCACTGCCCGCTCGATCGATCGAATGGAAGTGTGCCCTATCTGGCAGTGGTGGATCAAACGGAAGTATAAGACGCACTGCCAACTCGATCGATCGATCCAGCTGGCACTGGTAAGAGAAACAATCAGCGCGCGGTGTCGGAAATTGATACTATGACGCTCTCTCGGCCATGTGGAATGTATATGGCATTCTGAACGGAAAACGCTCATGCGAACTCTGGTGTCAAGTGATTGAAACAAAGCACATGGTACATGTTCGAAGTCTTCGTATCAGTATTTAAATGGTAAAATGCCTTAATATCAAACACTGTAAGTAGTCGGCATTGCCGGTATTATGTTTCTGCACAATGGCTATTCATATATTAACCCACATAACGGTAATGCAGTCATCAATATAATATAATCGTTGTGGTTATACGAGAATTGAGCAAGCCTTCATGAACTATTACTGAATACATTCTCTTTACTCACAAGAGGGACTATTCATAAGGCATTTTAAACTCAATTTCACGCAGGAACATTATCGAAACAAGCAAAATATAAATGAAACTTAATTCCGTAATGCAGTATTATTGGAACGTGGAAATAAGTCGCCATCTTGTGCACAATATTTGCGTAGTTGAAGTAGCCGAGGGGTTAGTGCGTATGACTGTGAATCTAGAGATCTTGGGTTCGAATCCTGGGCGGGGTAGATATTTTTGCTACCAAATTATCATTTTAAACGATATTTATCATATCAATATGGCTCATTTTAACAGAATCCGTATGAAATTACGTGTTGGTCTGTTAATCAAGAGGACCTGTTTATAAGGAATTTAAGGTTATGAGCGGTGTCGCGTCTATTAATCTAGTTGATCCATATCGTATTCCTTATTTAGGCTAGTGCTGGTGGAAGCTACAAATCATCTAATAAAATGAGTTCCGTATTATAAACTACAATATCTGTAAAACACTCCCTTTTACAATATATTAATATGTGTGCCACTAATAGTATAAAATACCGGTGTATCAACAATTTCACGTGAGATTTCTTCTATGTCAGATGTTACACATCATATGCGACTACTGTAAGGCTCGTATTTTTATTTTTTTTATTTTTTGGATAGCGGGAAGACGGTACGTTTCCGGACACAAGTTCCTAAGCTAATCTTAACAGTCTTGATCCCCACTACAAGCCCTCTAAGTCTGTAGTGGGAATTTACAAACACCTTGTATATTTCGTAGTCAGATAGTGAAGTCCGTCATTTCTTGATAATCCTAGGCACTTCCTGAAAACCCGGTATATGATGTAAAAAGAGATAGTTGCACTATCTGGCACGTTTCTTCGTGAAGTGACGGACCGATTCAGGCAGATGGTTTAAGAAATGATTTTACATTATCAGCCGAGGCACATCGGGAAGATCCGGTGTTTGTTGATTCGACTCTTCATGAATTGACTGACGCATTAGGGTCGCACATTACCTGTTTGCCATAATACACGAACTATTCCAAGAAATAAATTAATGCTTGTTTATTATGTTTTAAGTGAATTTACAACAATTAAAAAACAACACTAGAACAACAAACTATATTAAAATAAGCAGGCTGAAGAAAAAAGTTACAGAAATCATTATTAGGCAAAACACGCAAGAAACAACAGCCTTTGAACGTGCACGGTGACTTCCATACTATTTATTCTTATCTAACCACGAGGGCATTGCTACCGCTACTTCATGAAGTGGCGGGCTGGATTTCCTGTCAGATACTATACAAAAGGAATTATGCCTACACTATGTGACGGTGAAATTAAGTCACTTCATAAAACCATGTTTCAGATAGTGCAACTATCCCTTTTTACATCATATGCTGGGCTGGCTTTTCTTGAAGTGCCTAGGATTTTTATGAAATGACGGATTTCACTATCTGACTACAACATATAGCCTACCCTACATGTATTTATGTCTACCCCTTATTATTCCCAATTTCCAACGGGGTCGGGGATGAGATGCGATGGAAGTCTTTGTGGCGGATGGTTTTTACGGCCGGATGCCCTTCCAGACGCCAACCTCATGAGAGGAGTTAATGAGAGATGAAATGAATGATGGTGAATGAAACTGGGCAAGGATGTGGAAGGAAGCGGCCGTGGCCTGTCAGAAGGTACCATCCCAGCATTTGGCTGGAATTGAAAATGGGAAAACCATTTCAAGGACGGCCGACGCTGGGGCTCGAACCCACAGGTCTACTGAGTCAGCAGAGAGCTTGGCCCCACTGTCGCTCAGCATATAGCCTGCATATTGGTTCAAATATCGTACCGCTGTGCTTTGATAATGCGAGTCAAGTAAATCTTGCCCGTGGAGTAGCACTGCAAACTCCATTCTCATTTGGCCACCACTGAACACTCTCCACAACAGGAATGGTGAGCCGCACTTCAAGAGATCATTGGTTCGACAGTGGTCACCGAAACGTCTTTACACAAATATTTTGTAGGAGGAAACAATACACCCAGACTAGATTTAACGCGATTTTACTGTTATAAATAAGTTTATCTGTATTCTTTATACTAGTCACAAACACAAGGACAAATGTGTGCCAGACACAGTCGGACGAAAACTTGTGTACTGGTGCGTACCTGGAAAATGAGTTTTCACTGGAAGGACTTTACTATCCCTTCATTATAATGAAGTTCCTGAACGATACTTCCGTTTGGAAAACATTGGAAATTCTAACTTTATTAGACGATGCATTATTTAATTATATTATATTTCTTCGATTTGACGGATGTGCATGCTATTCAAAATGATGTACCGTCTCTGAACCTTTGCAAAATAACGCTTCTTTGCGAGTTGCAAAATTTGTGTGTAAAACTTCTGTAATAAACTGTATTATTGTGATGTCTCTAGTAGTGTGTGTATTTGTTACTGAGCTAGCATTTTGAAGACACCGTCTGTGGCTTTAATTTGGAAATATAGCGCCACCCACACTCCACTGCAGGTGTCTATAGAATCCCGTGTTCCTGTGCAGGTGTACATAGGAACGACGAAGAGGAGCGTGACCACCAGACTCAAGGAACATAACAGACACAGCCGCCTGGGTCAAACTGAGAAATCGTCAGTCGCTGAGCATTCCCTCTTCCCCGGTCACGATGTTCAGTACGGGGATACGGAGATACTATCCACGACCACACACTACCACGCCAGGCTGCAACGGGAAGCCATAGAAATATTCAAACACCCCGATAATTTCAATCGAAAGGAAGAAATTGAACGTGTGCGTAATAGATGGATCCCGGCCCTTAGGAACACCAAGGCCAAGATATCACGCACACGTCAATCTGAAGAACCTTCCCGCTACAGCCCGGCAGTCGCCCAGGGAACACCTGACCCTCACAAGCTCGGTCGCCGAAGCCGGAGCACGCACCGCACCCCGCAACATGTACGCGAGACCAGACGATCCAGCCGGAATGCGAAGAGAACGCTCGGCTCACCATGCTAATTTTAAGCTCCAAATCTACCTTCCAGCCGTTAGTTCATCGCCAAGATCCACCCAGCCAACAGCCATATTCAAACAACAATACCCCACTACAAACCGTTACCCTCTTCCTCATTCCACTGCTGACCAAGGAAAGGAGCGGAATCCTTGATAATGCCGGACGCAGTTTCCGGTGAAACGTCGGGAGATATCCTGTCTGGACCACGGCCTACAAGCCCGAAAAACTTGTACTTAATTATGAACGCCGGCCGTGAAAGCCTAAGCTGTTATATCCCTCTTCTCAGTTTTGCCTCACGAAGTTGATTGTAAATATAATCCCCTCCAAACTTCAAACCAGAATTAAATTTGTTGCCAGAGCCGTGAGTCGACCGGAGCCTCTAAACGTGTCCCGAGTTCACACTTTGGACAATTATCTAACGTCCTGTCCACTTAGCAACGACGCCAGACTGCGATAAGTCAAAAGAAGAACAAAAAGAAGACTGCTCGTGCATTATTTATTTATGTATTTATTTATTTATTAAGCGTATGACTTTTAGTGCCGGGAGTGTCCGAGAACATGTTCGGCTCGCCAGAGGCTGCAGCTGATTCAATGCGGACGCCCATGGGGTGAGCTACAAGTTCCATTCAATTTCAAGTAGTTCCAACTTTCGCTACCAGATGTCACTGACAACTAGGGGTGAAAGTTGGAACTTTGATAGAGCGCTTCAACGAAATCTAACCTACAATTTAGCTTCACACAAGTTTAATTAGTGGAAGGTTCTTTTACATGCCATAAATCTATGACATGCGACCACCAGCTTTACTTCCCCTCCGAAGGAAGCCATACTGAAGGATTTTAACGCTCGCAAAAACTCCGACTGCTGGTGCAACAAGCTGACGATGATCAGAGAGACCAAGTGAACTAATGGCGGAAGTGGAATAAATTGCTCAACATTTGTTTGACCCTCTTTAGCATTTCAAATTCGACGTATATCCTGTCAATTTCTTTCTCTCCCTCCACTCCATTTCCTGCAGGGTGAATTTAAAATTCCAATGCTCTTGTCAAGGGAGCGGATCACCAAAGAAATATCGAGAATCCTTTGATGTTAATAGAATGAATTTATTAGACCAACTCTCTCCAATACTTGCACATTGGGCGAGAGCGCTTGGAGGCAGCGCAGGTAAATTTAATAACCAAGAACAATTTATGAACCATATGCCAATGAGCTTAATAAAACTTCCCACTATCTGACCGGGGAAGTGACATTACTCTCACCAAGATGGACCAGATTTGATGGCTGGTTAATGCATGTAAGATTTTAGAAATTTTAAGTCATGTCCGATGGTTCGGATACAATTAAAAAGGATGTCACTTGGTTTATGGTCGTGCGATTAAGAGCTACGTAAAACTTCAGGCTTGTGTGATTTTATTGGTTCTTTCACTGTCTATCTGTCACTTGCTCATAAACCGACAGCAGTGGCTACGCTCGCTAAAGCGCAGCGTTAGGTTTTGGGACCAAGCTCTCTTGGTAGACGCGTGGGTTCGAGCCCCACAGTCGGCCGTCCTTGAAATGGTTTTCCGTGGTTTCCCCTGTTTGAACACCAGGAAAATGCTGGTATGGTGCCTTCTGATAGGTCACGGCCAATTTCTTCCACATCCTTGTCCAGTTTCATTCAACTTCATCCATTCCATCTCTCATCCCGAAGCACAATTCGCCCACGGGCGTCGATTACAAAGACCTGCACTCGTTCTCTCAGGAGGCCACACGACAAAAAAAACTTGCTCATACATCTACGACGCACGGTACAGCAGATTATAGAGCTGTTAAACAGATAACATATTATACAGTACACATTTAATACATCAATTCTTCATCGAGAGAATAAAGCAACGCGTGTTGTGTTAATTCGAAATGTTGTTATTATTAGTATGAGATAGTTATTATCGTGTTGGAGCCATTTTTTCAGTGTTGCTTTAGAAATCGAAATTTAATGTTTTCAGTTGGTCAACACAATTGTACCCAATTTTATTGCAATGGGTGGTCCCTAATCCTGAAAAAATAAATACATGAGCTTAATAAATACACTTGGATGACCAAATTGAATGGATAGAAGCCATTTTTCAGTGTTGCCTAATTCTATTAAAGAAAGCTTTTCAGTCGGTAAAATAGGTATTTGTACATAACAGCGTGTTAGTTTGTAGGGTATGTAAATACTTGTTTCCCGCCTAATATAACTGGGCACAATTTGTGTTGACCGAATGAAAAGCTTTCTTTAATAAAATAATAACTTGGATGACCAGGACATTCCTTCCAGTTTAGTGCAAGCAGTGGGAGGTGGGAGGTGGGAGGTGGCAGCTGCGCGGAAACGGTTCACACATCGCTCTAACAGCTAAGTGCACAATCCACAATAACCTGACCATTTAATAACAATCACATAATGACACTAAGCAAGCAAACTTGAAGGTCAATCACCACTATCGGTATCTCAACAAAACGTCACATATCTTAACTACTGTAGTTGTTCTAGTTTAAGTACTACTCCAACTAAAGAGGTGTATATATTGTAAATATCACAGCCCATACTTGTAGACATAGATTTAATGGCCAAAGTGTAAAAGATCTGATGATTGGTCGCTTGACCATGGAAACTGGTCATCCAAGTGTATTTATTAATCTAGTGTATTTTTCTTTCAGGATTAGGGAACCACCCATTATAGGCTAATTGGGTACAATCTTGTTGACCGACAGAACAATATTAAATTTCGATTAGATAGTAATCAGTTAACCCCTATTTTAAAGTTTATGTTCGATTCATGGGAAACTTGCTGAGGAAATGAAATATGATTAGCCTATTATCTTTTATGAAATAAATAGGCTTATGAGATCACATTGTGTCCGTGTGTGTGTGTCAATATTAAATCTAAACGCCTGAAGAGATTTTAATGAAACTCGGTAAGAGCAAGAGTATGGAAGGGTGTGGCCGTGGCCTGTTAGTAGTTACCGTCCCGGCTTGTTCTCGGAGTTGAAAATTGGAAACCATGGGAAGTCATTTCAAGGATGATCGACGGTGGGTTTCAAACCCACTTGTCTTCTGAGACCAGAGGTAACCAGGCTCTATCGCGTTGTGCCTTAGCACGCGGAGCTATCCCAGTCTGTGGCCCGTTCTATTGATTATTCATTTTAATGGGTGGATATTACCTCAACACAAGGCGAGAAAGGGTTGCTTTCGTTGCTCTACGGTGTGATAGCCTGTCTCAGTTCTCTACAACAATCTCTCTCCCCTCCTTTTCTCTCACTCTCTCTCTGTATCTTCATGTAAGAGAGTGGATTATGTACACCAAGTGGGTATTTTCAGTCCTACGTAGGTAATCCTAAAATAATCCATCAGTCAATCTGTGTGTGTGTCTCTCTCTCTGGGCCTCCTTAAAACGATTGTATTAAGGACTCTCTGGGCCTCCTGATAACGATCGAATTAAGGACTCTATTAGCTTTTAACAATCCCTCCATTTAAATCCACAAGATTGGTTTATTTTATAACAATCACATAATCACACAATTTTATGCTTCTCCAGAAGATATAGTAAAGGCGATCACTTCGATTCGAAGACAGGCTGAAGGACCTGATAATGTTCCCATGTTCCTAATAATGGCATTTCTTGACATTCTATTACCCTCGATTGAGCAAATCTAAATTTTCCGCACAGAGCGGTGTATTCTCATCTCATTGGAAGCTTGCGAACATTCTACCTATTCCCAATATAACCAAACCACAATCATGCAAGGATATTCATCCGATAAATATCTCCTGTGCCCTAAGCAAGGGTCTATAAAATATTATTCATGATCAGATTTGCTCATATCTCAATGGGTTTGGTATAATTGACCAGTAGCAATCAGGGTTCAAAGATAACAGCATAGCATAGTACTGTCACTGCTTTTTGATGATATTCGTCTTGCTATGGTCAAGAGACAGTTGACTTAATTGTTCCTGTTTGATTTCAGCAAAACATTTGACTGTGTTCATCGTGATTTGCTGCAAAACTACGTCGCATAGGGTTTTCCAAGAGTGACATCCACTGATTTCATTCTTACTTATATAACAGATATCAAAGAACCGTGAGTAAAGAATGAGCATTGATCAAAAGTGGGGAGCCGCAAGGGCGAGTCCTTGGCCCACAATTGTTTTAACTACGTACACTGTCGATATATTTAGCATACTTTAACATGTCAAATATCACACAATTGCTGATTATCTTCAAGTGTAGACGTTCAGAGTCGCGTAAGGACATCTGCTGTATAGACCAGGGTCATGCGCCAAGTGATCTTGCGGGACACGCAAAGCGACCCTCCTGCATTTGTAATTGGACTATTGTGGGGTAGGTCTACCTGCGTTCAAGTGGAATATAGAAGCTACTATTGTGAGCAAGTGTGCTGGTAATAATTTTGCTTTGTTTTAAAATAATTTGATATTAATTGGAGTTTCAAAACCGCAATGATGGTCCAGGTAGAGAATTACAATGTCTGACGAAATGTGTGTTCGAATTCCTCCTAAGTCATCATTGCGGACATGAGAGTTCAATTATTGTAACCTAGTTAATAGCGGGCAACAATAAGAGTGTGTTCATGCCCGGCTAAATAGATGGGTAGACAGAGTAACAAATGAAGAGGTATTAAGACGAGTGGGAGAGGAGAGATGTGTCTGGCGATTGTTAATGAAGAGAAGAGACAGGTTGGTAGAACACATACTATGACACCCAGGAATAGCAAACTTAGTTATGGAAGGAAGGGTCGAGGATAAGAACTGTAGGGGTAGACCAAGGCTAGAATATGTTACACAGATTGCTCGGATGTGGGATGTTGTAGCTACAGTACGTGGCGATGAAACGAGTAGCTCAGGGCAGGGGGAAATGGAAAGCTGCATCAAACCAGTCAAAAGACTAAAGACTCAAACAACAACATGCCAGGATACGCTAACGACCAAGCCTCGGATTCTTAGGTTCGGACCTATTTTATTCCTGACCTTTTACTCTCCAAATTTCAGTTTATTTTAATGTTTTAAGTAGTCTACCAACACGTAACATACAGTAGCCTACTTCAATTTCATAGAGCCTAAGGTCTAATTTTACGTTAGGATCTAATAAGACCTACTTTTAGTGATAGATCCTAAAAATACCTAATTTGGTTATTCAAGCAAATAGACTACATTTATTTATATAAAAATATTTTCAAAGCGAAAGGAAACCTTTCGAATAAGGAAAATGTTAAATAATTATGATATGAAAGCTTTCCAGTCGGTCAACACGAATTGTGCTCAATTACATTAGGTGGGAAACAAGTATTTTCATACCCTAACCTGGAAGAAACGAGATATTATTACAAACTAACACGATTTTATGTACAAAATGGGGTACTTGCGTAGCAAAAATCGGTCGCGTTCTCTGTGGAGAAAAAGTGCAATAATCATTTATTTGGAACTTGAAAGAAATAGCCTGAATTAAGTTCCCACCTCTCATTTCGTATGAAGTGGATCGCAATTTCTCTGCTTTCAAGCGCATGTTAACGGAAGACGAAAGAGGGCTGTCACCTGAGATTCTTTCAAAGTACTTCACTGTTCGATGTTATACTGAAAACATTTGCGCATGTAGTGTTTAAAATTAATTGTGTGTATTTCAGTGCCATACTAAAGCAAGTTACGCTCCTTAAAACTCCAATAACTAACTAACTATACTAATGCAAAATAAGTATACTGAGAACTTTATCGCATGCAGTATTCGAAATTAAATGATGTGATTTTCAGTGTCATGCTAATGAGAACTTTTAATCATGCAGAGCTTTAAATTAATTTGTATTTTTCAGTGTCATACTAATTGTAGGTGTATTGAGGTTGTTACTTTCAAATACATACCAAAGTTGCAGTTAATTTAAGTTTTTACAATTTAAGGTTACAGTGTTTTAAACACAATGGCATGCCCAGTGAGTTATACAATAATATATATTCCAAAAATCCTAAATTGAACATATAAGATCCTATAAAATCCTAATATACTGATAGAATCTAATTTTAACATTTTATAGCCTAAATATCCGGGGCTTGCTAATTACACAATTGTACGATTCCAGAGAGAACTAAAAGCTTATCAGCATTAGCTCGGTGGTTAAGTTATGAACCCAAAGTTGGAGGTCACCTGATCGAATCCCTTATGCGTCGTCAAATATTTTAATTATCTACCTGCGGATATCCACAAAAATTTTCGCCATGCAGATATAGTTTGCATGGCTGTGCGGATTGCGCATTAGCTGCGGATAATGTTTGGAGTGAAATTTTCGGATAGAATATAGAATACAATTCGACTTGAGTATCATTATTGTACCCGGACGTTTAAGACATATCATATATTTTTCGTTATCTCTTTTTCATGACAAATGTTAGGTGATGATTTACGCTAATTTCATTCCAATAATGTCATTAAGCATAATTAACACTACAAACTGTAAAGGGTTACAATTCTGACTGTATAACATTTATTTTAAACATAGCACATGACAAACATAGCCTAGGGGCACGTTTTTCTCCTCAAATGTCTAAATGTGTTGCTTTATGCTTTATCTAATAAATTAACAATATTATTGTAATGTCAGCGAATCAGGATAACAAACGTGCAGATGCGGATAAAAGTCGTGCGGATGCGAAGCGGGTGCGGGTAACAGCCGTGCTGATGCGGGACGGATGCGGGTAACGATTTGTGTATCCACGCAGGGCTCTAGCTATTGGCTAGATGCAACTCCACTTCTTATTGAATAGGATTCGAAAAGTCAAGAGCTATGTCTTTCTAAATCTGAGCTAGCGGCTGGATAGCTCCTCCTATTTGATGGGATATTCCTCTCGTCCTCACGAGGATTGCGTGCCAAACTTTATGACACTCAGTGGTGCAGATTTTTCTGCCGTTCAAGAAATTAACTTCATCGGCTGCAATTACTTGGATGTATCACGCAAGATTACTGACGAATTCAAGAAATTACTTGACACATCCTGGCCCAGAATAAAATACCAGCTCACTCACTCTGTCCTAAGGCAAGTCCACTAGCACAGTAGCCACTCTTCAGGTTAATTCAGAAATTATTGGGAAAGTTTTTCTACGAAAATGCCTAATTTTCCCATGAAATAATAAGTGGAACAATCTGTTCCTTGTCTTATTACGTAGCGCCTTGAAGAGGAACAGGTATCAAAATTCAACCATCAACCAGAAAAGAGAGTTGCAAAATAATAAATAACTTTTTCGGATAATCCGTGCACTATTGGCCAAACTTACACTATTTTCCTTTTCTTTATAGGATACTTTTTTGTATCTTGTCAAACCCAGTTCACCTTGAAATATTAGTCGACCTGTGCAAAAAATATATTCTTGAGGAAGAACGAGGTCTAGTCAAGTACGCTTGCTAATTAATATTAATATTCATAAATGCTAATTAATATACTGCCATCTAGAATTGCTGACCATGCTTTTCCAAAGGGAGGCAGCTCCGTTTACGGTTCAATTCTTCCATCATTTCATCTAGCTAGAGTGGCTTCCTCAATGGCTTTCAAGGTGTAAAAGAAATGCAAAGTCCCAACCCTCTTGTATATTGAGGAGCTGACTTGCAAAACGTGCTTTTGACCATGGCCTCATTTTAGTGAATTTTGAAAATAAGAAAGCCAACTACTGTCGACCAAAATATTATGTGCACTCGAGTTTGAAGGTTGTTTCTGAAGTAACCAATAGACCTACATAAAATCCAATAACATCATCATTTTTGTCGTTCTATTTTACGTTAGTTCATGTAGGTTTGGAATTTTTAATTTATATTTTAATATTTTTTATCGCACTTGAAACACAAAAAGTGCCCGTTTTTAAGCGTGTTTCAACCATGCGTCACATTTAAGAATTATTATCTCACAAACCCGTCATCAGATCGAATCCAAATTTTAGCACAATATACATTGGTATGTTTTATAACAGGTTTATTAATTTCAAAACTTTGTGTGTTCAAGAACAAAAGTTGTTATCATTTTTGTAAGGTAACTTTTTCTCGGCTCGGGGTGGTTGGAAAATGTAGTTCTTGGTTGCGTTGTAATCCTTATACATCAAAAAGTTATGCTATATGACTGTAAAATACGTAAATGAATTCACCTATTTTATATTGGTTTGTATTTGTACGGGGAATTAAGACATGGTTCACCAGCTAGTCGCTCCGGGAAATGCTGTACAACGTTGCTGATATGGAGCCCATCACTTCCGAGCGAGGCGCACCATGACGCGTGATGGAGCCCATCTTGGCAACTTTGTACAGCTTTCACCGGAGTGGCTAACTGGTGAACCATGTCTTAATTCCCCGTACAAATACAAACCTATATAAAATAAGTGAATTAATTTACGTATTTCACAATCGTACAGCATACCTTTTTGATGTATAAAGATTACAACGCGACCAAGAACTACAATTTCAAACTACCCCGAGCCCAGAAAAAGTTATCTTACTAAAATGATAACAACTTTGTTTCTTGGACACACAAAATTTTAAAATTTATAAACCAGTTATACAACATTCCAATGTACTTATATATTGCGTTAAAATTTGGATTCGATCTGGTGACGGGTTTGTGAGATAATAATTCTTAAATGTGACGCATGGTTGAAACACGCTTAAAAACGGGCACTTTTTGTGTTCCAACTGCGATAAAAAAAATATTAAAATATAAATTAAAAATTCCAAACCTACATGAACTAACGTAAAATAGAACTACGAAAATGATGATGTTATTGGATTTTATGTAGGTCTATTGGTTACTTCACCAACAACCTTCAAACTCGAGTACACATAATATGTTGGTCGACAGTAGGCTATCTCCGGAATCGGGAGACAAGTGGTTTTAAGTCTCGCCGTCACCCGTCCTTAGAACCAACCCTAGTGTAAAGATTATTTTTTAACTGAATCCCAATTTATATTTTAAAATGGATTCAAAATGTATGGACCATAATTCTATGATTCAAAGCATGTGTTTGCTCTAAAGCGCCGACTTCAGTGAAGCAGGTAAATTTCGGGACTCTGACTTCTAAAAGACCATGGGCGCTTACTTCCAACTCCTTACACAGTTTAATTAATGTTATCGAATTCAGTCCTCATTCATCTGATGAAGTTGTCGTCCGGAAAGGTATCCGATCATAAAATGTATTCGTCATGCAAGGATTGTTCTCATTTCATCCTGTAGGAACGGTAATAATAAAGGGCATTAATAGCCTACATGGGAATATGGAGAAAGCTGCTTAATAATATTAATACTAATAATGATGATAATAATAATAATAATGGATTAAGAAATGAAAATCCACAGCCTGCTTCCAGTCACCGACCGGGTCAGGAATGGAATGAATGAAGCCCCCATCTAGCGGCGAGGATATGAACTGTGTCGGCTGCCGAAGCCTGACGCACTCCTCTGGGGCAATGATTAAATGAATGACAGATGAAATGAAATGATAGTGGAGAGTGTTGCTGGAATGAAATTATGACAGGGAAAACCGGAGTACCCGGAGAAAAACCTGTCTGCCTCCGTTTTGTCCAGCACAGATCTCACATGGAGTGACCGGGATTTGAATTACGGACCCAGTGGTGAGAGGCCAGCGTGCTGCCACTTAAGCCACGGAGGCTTGTAATAATAATGGATTAAGAAAGTTCGTAAATATCTAGAAAGGTCCAACATTCAGAAAGTTCAGATGTTAGATAGGGATACATTTCGGACCATTATTCATACTTTGGAAGGGCTCCAAAATGAAGGAACTGCGAAGACTGAAAGAACCTTGACGGATGAACAGAAGCAGCAGCACAGCGTCCATATGAAGGAATACTGGAGGAAGAGGAAGCTTAAGACGAAGAAGAAATGAAATTGTAGCGTGATCCTCAGTGGTCTATTCACAAATAAATAATAATAATTATTATTATACTAATAATAATATGGGTTTAACGTCCGTCTTAACTGCCGTGACTTAACTGAAATGTTGCCCATGATTTTGGAATTATTACACGAGGTTGTCGCATTCAAACATCCTTAATTGCCTTCGATCTGAGCCGCGAACAACTCTTAAACAACCTGCCTCATTCAACACCGCGCTTTAAAGCAAACACATGCTTAGAATCAGGCTGTAGACGTGTGTTCCATACTTTGTGAATCCATTTTAAAACCCAAATTGATTCTTCGGCTTAATAACATCAACAAAATTATTTTAACTACAGTCGGTAACTTTTAATTATAGAGATAACAAACTTTTGATTAATGGTGTGAAGGAAACATAGTTTAAATCATCAGTGACAAATGATTTGCTTGAAATATGTATTGTTGTACATTTATGTTAATGGGTTATAGCCTATTAAAGCATTTAGACCAACTGTTGTTGAGAATCCCCCAGGGGCTCACATCTAGTGGGACGTGGGTTGGCGACCACGTGGCCCCTGCTGAGTCCGGCATTGCTTCCACTTACTTGGGCCGGCTCCTCTCCGTCTTCTTTCCTGTCGACCTCACTTGGTCAACTCTTGTTCTCTTCTGACCCCGACGGTATTAGGGTATCCGAGGCCTAGGGAGTCTCTTCCTTTCCCGCCTTAATTGGCAGTTGTCTCATCTTTTCTGATACCCACCTTCTGCGAGGGGTCAGCCTTCTTTTTCTTTTCATGTTATCTCCTGCCTTCTGCTCCAGGCCCTCAAGGAGGCAGGGTGTATGTAGCCCCACCACTTCTGGTGCACCTTGGGTATTGCTACACCCTCAGGAGCTCACGGCTGATGAGTTCGGGAGTTGGCGACCCCGAGGGATTCCTGAGCTGGGTCAGGTTTCCCCCTTGTGTCCCTTACCTGTGGGGTGGACCCTCTCCTCTTTCACTTTCCTATCTGCCTTTCATGGCTCTCCTTCCTTCCAAGTCCCTCAATCCGCCTTCTTCGAGGGTTGAGGGCATTTCTTTTCCTCCTGTCCTTTATTTGCCTTATTCTCCTTTTGTTTTCCTTTTCTTCTAGTATATAAGTTAGTAGTTAGTTTTAGTTATAAGCTTACGTTTCATTTTCATCTTCACGGTCATCCACACCATTAGGGGCTGATAACCTAGATGTTAGGCCCCTTAAAACAACAATTGTCATCATCATCATGTTGTTGAGAATGAAGGCTAGGTAGGCTATAACCATTTAAAATAGCAAGGAAAAGGACGTACTTAATAAATGACAGTAGAACAGTCATATTTTTAAGTTATTGGCTATTTCTATCTCTTTTTTAATCGTCTTCTTGTTGCCCCTTTACCTTCAACCCTCAGAAGTTTGGAGAATACGACAATTGACAATATCAATATTAATTTAATATGATTCAATACGTGTTGATTTTTAAGGAAATAACAAGAAAGAGCTATGTAATTCGACATTTCCTAGAGTTCATAATAGGGTCATATTTAAATAAGTTTTAACATAATATTAGTTTTTTCACGAATATTAGGAAAGTAACAGTTAAATACATCGCCTACTTTAGGCGGAGGCAGTGCGATAACTTGAGAATGTTATCTGATGCCGAACTCTGACGAGAGTTGAAAACTTATGTTGATGTTTCATTTGAGGGGCTTCGAAATGGGGTCATTTAGCCCCGTGTACTTTGTAGGCTATGTGGGGAATTTAGTCTGATAACCAGTGGTATTGTGTTGGCTGTATTCGTGTGTGTATTTGTAATCCAGGTGAGGATTGGGAAGGAGGCCTTAAGTTGGAATCCATCCCAGCACTTGCCTAGAGTGGAAGTTGGAAAGCACGCAAAACCACCTCCAGGATGGCTGAGGTGGGAGTCAAACCCATGTCTTCTCAGTCTTGACTCACGAAACTCACTGAACTCCGTTTCAGCCCACACACCAGAATGACATTTCTTGGCAGAGCCGGGAATCGAACCAGGACCTCCAGGACGACAGCCACTACACCACGAGTTGGTCCTTTTAAAAACTATTTCAGACATTAACATTTCTTCTCCCATAGTCACTGACATTAAGTCAATATAAACGTTTCTCGCTAACTTACGTCTTGTGTATTACCATCCGAGAACTTTTAAGTAATATTTAATTTTAAAACATACTGCTTTCTTCTTATCTAAAATGTATTGCCAATGGAAAGAGAGTTTCTTCTATCAACGTTAGGATAATAAAAATATAATAATCTGTTTTGCTCATTATTTTGCTAGTCAATTTGTTTATATAGAATCGCGCCAAAATGACGTAATTGTGAAGATTAGGCCATTCCTTAAACATTATTTATGACTTTAAATTTTACTTCATCATGAAGAGTAAAATACTCTCTATAAGACCACAGAATCATTTTATTCGATTTATCAGTTTACATTCTTGGGAAATAGGCAACATTGCGGGGTAAACAAAAGAAGCCAAGGGCGAAGCAAATTCTAGGGCATACGAGTGAGCTTGAAAGGCAAATACTTCATCTAATTCCACATTCTCTTTTAAAGTAGGGACGCACGATAGGCCTATGTGGAGGCCACACGCCATTTACACTGAGTGGCCAAAAGTCATGAGAAGGAACGGAATATTATGTTAATAATGAGTTGCTCCTCCGCGAGCCCTCGAAACGGCAGCAATACGGCGAGGCATAGACTCGATAAAAAATTGGTTCCTGACTCCCAACATTTAACTGGACGGTGATCTGACTCACAGTAGCCCTTCGATCGCCCCGTATAGGTCTGCTGAGGTGACGTGATATCCATACATTAAACACCTGTGGTCTTCTCCTGCGGCAGCTTACGCGGATGGTAACATTATCTCTGCGATATTGAAGATCCACCATCGACACTGTTGACTTTGGAAACATGAATTCACGTGTTATATCCGAAATGCTATGACCCATGCGCCGTGCGCCAATGATCATCCCGCGTTCAAAGTCGGTTAATGTTTCCAGCTTCACTAAACTCGTGTCTGTGACAGACTGCTCTGCTCCGCAACGCTCAGGAGTCATACACGGCACATTTTTTCATGGGACTACCCTTCCCGTGACTTTTGACCACACAGTGTATTTATCTTGTAAGTTTCCTGTCCGTATCTTTCCGTGTGTATAATTTCGGTAGGGGAAAAGTGTCGGACGATAAAAATCTTTATGTATGCCATGTCTGTATAAACTGTAGACCATGTCTGTTTAAACTGATAACTGAATGTCTACAGAGTGGTGGGTTCGTTGTTTCTGAATAGTGAATGCCAAGAGCGTAATAGGGAGTCATTTGTCGTTACACTGGAACTCTACCAACAAAAGGAGCCAAGAACACGTCGGTAGTGGTCACCTAGTTTAGTGGTGTGATCGATATGTACAGGTTAAACTTGCCCATGGTTTAGTAACTCCCCATCACTACAACATTCATAATGTAAATCCGGAATCGAACCCGCTATCTTGTTGTTTGAAAATAAACGCTAAGCCAATTGCGCCACTCAGCCCAATATTTATTTCTGCCGTCGATGATGCTGATTTAGGAGCTTTACGACATCGTGATAGCTGAAGCCCTGTGCGGATAAACAAAACGTTATCCGCTTCCACCCCGCAACCGCACGACTGTTATACGCATCCGCCCCACATCCGCACGACTGTTATCCACATCCGCCCCACATCCGCACGACTGTTATACGCATCCGCCCCACATCCGCACGACTGTTATCCACATCCGCCCCGCATCCGCATAACATTTTTCCGCATTCCCACGTTTGTTATCCGATTCTACTGGCATTACAATACTATTTTAATTAGATAAAGCGTAAATTACTAAAGCTACATATTTAGACATTAGAAGAAAAAGTCGTTCCCCTAGGATTTGTATGTCATGTGCTACGGTATGTTTAAATAAAATGAATGTTATACAGCCAGAACTGCAACCTTTTCCTGTTCGGAGTGTTAATTATGCTTCATGACATAATTTGAATGAGATTAGCTTAAATCATCATCTTACATTATGTCATGAAAAAAAAAAGCACAACGAAAAAATATGATATGACATAATAATAGCATCAAAAGAGTTCGGATTGTATTCTAAAAACTATCCGCAAATTTTCTCCAAACATTATCCGCAGCTTATCCGCTACCCGCACAGCCATGTAAACTATATCCGCATGGCGAAAAAATGTGCTGATATCCGCGGCCACATCCGCGCAGGGTTTCACATATAGTGCCGTGTACTTGCGTGTGTGTGTGTGTGTGTGTGTGTGGAATCGGTCAGATAACCTGTGTCAATGCGATGACTGCAGTAGTATGTGTATTTGAAATTGAAGCTAGGATTTGGAAGGAGATGGCAGTGGCCGTAAGTTAGGAACCCTCCCTGTATTTGCTGAAGTAGTAGTGAGAGACCACGATACATTATTTCTAGAAGAGCTGAGGTGGGAATCGAACCCATCACTTCCAGGTTTTGCTTCACGAGGCAAAGTATACCTCGTTCTAGCCGTCAGACAAGAATTAAATTTCTTGGCAGAGACGGGAATCGAACATTAACCTTTTGTTTTCGGAGTCTCAATACGTACCCCGGGAGCACGTAAGGCAGGTGGCATGTGTTGTCATTCATGTTCCAAACTGAACAGCTCGAGTTCAATTTGTGCACTTACAAGAAATTACATTCTGGTCTGAAAGTTGGAACTGGGATCACTCAGCTTCGTGAGGACACCAGAGAGACGATGTGTACTAGTCCTGCCTCAGAATTTTCCGTGCTTTCCCACTTTTACTCCAGGAAAATGCGCGGATTGTATCCAACCTGAGGCCAAGGTCCCTGAGAGGATCTATAAGGTGCAGTAAATCTACGGACATGAGGCTGTTTCATTTGAACACCCTTAAATCCATGAGAGTGAGTCGTGACCGACCCGCAATCTTGGGATTTGATGACAATTTTCCAAATGTGCCATCTAGTCTGACCCTGCATTTTGATATTTTTTATTCTTCTGTTTTGTTATTTTGTTTTGTTATTGTTGTTCTTTCATTTGAGGGGATTGAATATCGTGGTCACTTAGCCCCGTGTACTTGGGTGTGTATATATATAGAATTTATCCGACAACCTGTATTATTGTGGTGCATACATTTGTAAGGAAGGTGAGGTTTGGGAGGGATGCGGCCGTGGCCTTAAGTTAGGAACCATCCCGGCATTTGCCAGGCGTAGAAGTGGGAAACCACGAAAAAACACTTCCAGGATTGCTGAGGTAGAACTCAAAGCCACCTCTTCTCAGTTTTACCGAACGAGGCTGAGTGTGCCCCATTCCAAACCTCAGACCAGAATTAAATATCCAGAATGCTAGCCACTACACCACGAGATTACTATTCTTCTCTCCGGCTTCGACGGTACATCAGTAGTAGTGTCCACTCCATAGTCCTTTTAAACTGTAGTGGCTTTAGAGACGCTGGGATGCCGGTAACTTTCCCTGCAAGGAATCTTTAACCTTCAAGAGATGTCCAATAAAAAAGTAATAATAATAGCAATACAACCATCATTTTGCTGAGAAAATTAACAACACGACTAATACATCATGGACTGATGAACGGAGAGAGACTTTCGGTGCCCTGATGAAGAGATTTTGGGAGAAAAAAACTATCATCAGCTAAATATGTTCTATCGCGCTCCACAGACAGGCATCACGATATGAATAATAATAATAATAATAATAATAATAATGCAACAAGTATGCGCCTGTATTTCCTTCTCCAATCTCTCTCTTGCTTGGGAGTGCAGAAATAGCTAGGGATTCAGCGATCACCAGGCATGCTGTAACTGCTTGTATTGTGCCCAATTAGTCACGGCAGTCTGGCATCGAACTCAGGTCTCATCAGAGAAGACCAGGCACATGGTTATGCCTAGGGTCGAACCATTGGTCTCTAAGGGGGAGCAATTATAGGGAACCCACAGAGCAATGAGAGGTATATTGACATATAATAGTCTAGCGTGATTTCACGATTTATACGTGAAAATCATAGCAATTTAAAGGAGGAATTGTAGCCAAATGCATAGGAAATATACGTTTTCAGTGCATACGAAAACGAGAGAGGGCGAGTTTGGCAGTTTACAAATGACCCTTAGCGAGTGGGCGGAGTAGCCTAGGCGCCGACCGCACTACTTACGTCTGGAGCGGAGAGACAGCTCAAAATTAATGACCCGGGTATCCACTACTTGACAACGGGGCAAGCTATGGCGGGACCGCATGCACAAGGAAATTAATTAATTACAGCTAAATGGAACATTGTAATGCATTGAAATATACACACAGATGAATATATTCACGGAGAAGTAATTTAGGAGTGGTTTTTCACCTAAATTAATGCCTATATCTCCAAATGACCGCATTACAACCTAACTCACGCTCAAGAGCAGGGATACTGTAACCAGCCAGCGGGGAACCCCCACCGTGGCGTCATAACGCGCTGAACTAAGGCAATTAATTGTAATTAATTGGCCGAAGCGATCGCCGGCACGCGAATGTTTTTGAAACCTCCACACCTAAATAAACAAGATGCAGATGTCATTTCGGCTGAAGAGGGATTATTTCAAGAAGGGAGTCGCTCTCACATGTCCCGTGAACTATTTTGTGCAAGAAACCTTTATAAGGGGGAGCAGCCCACGCGAAGTCAGTTGAAAGCAGTCAGTTGAAAGTAGTTGAAGTCAGTTGAAAGCAGTCAGTTGAAAGCAGTTGATCTACAGTCGCTCGAGTTGAAAGTTGTTAGTTGACCTACAGCAGTTGAGAGTTAGAAGTCCTTTGTCTACATTCGCTCTACAGTAAGCACGCCAAGTATTAAAATATCAACGCTCCGCCGTTGAAGACAATGGAAGCAAGTTATAAGCTTCATAAATAATCATGAAGTGCGTCGAAAGTAAATTAATGCAGATATTTATCTATTATCTGACGCAGATATAAATTCGCTACAGCGAAAAGAACTTATAATGTTTTCGAACAGTTCTTATCCCGGGAGGTATTGTCAGAATTGTATGACATTATCATCAGGATCACTACAGTGATGGGAGCGTGGAAGTCATTGCCACCTAACCAGGATAGTGAGCTGAACGTGATTGCAGGGAACGAGGATCGAACATCCGTAAAACGCTACTAGATTTCACGTAGACCAGCGGTTGTCATAATTGCATCGCATCTCTGAGATCAAGCGTAGGAGAAGTCCGGATTAAGGATCAACATGTGAAGTCATGGATGAAGTGTACATAAATTGTGAAATAATGATTTAAAGTGTTCATGTGTCTAATGGTTAATAATCAGTGTATAGCAGTGGTAAAGGCCACTTATAAAAATATGTGTATCATGTGGCAAGTGTGTGAATCTCAGTGTTGTGTTAAGGATATCATGATGGCTTAAACCAAACATCATGGTAGCGCTCAGGCTGAAGAGCTGGCATTTTCCAGCAAGAAGGAAAAAGTGAGTACACATGCAATTATATCCTTATAACTGAATAGTTCACCATGTAACGATTTATCACTTTGAGATTAAAAGATGTAATAGTCACTTACTGAACGAGTTTTCACCACTCGTCTTGAATAAAGTATGGCTTGGAAGGTGATTTGTTTAGGACCCTTTAGGTCAAAAATAGTGATGAATCTAACGGTAACGGTAAATGAATAATAATAATAAACTGGGGTCGGCAACAATAAAGTAATGGGCAAATTTGGCCTAAATAATGTTCAAATAGTGTCATGTCTAATTTAAAGATACTGTAATTTGGTAAACAGTACAAATGTAACGTGGAATATAGTGAAATACGAGAGCTTTTTCAGTGTCAGTGAAAATTTTGAATGAATATTTGATATGGTCAATCCTTAGGATTATGTTTGAGGACCATTAAGTTAAAGTAAGCCAGTAAATTTATACATTTGTGTTAGGAGCTATGTAAAGCTTTGGCTTAAGTAGTATAACAGAGAGAACGCAGGTGCCTTAATAATGGAGTCATCTATGTGAAAGATTGTTTGAGCCGCATGTATAGCGTGCAGATTAACGTAGAATCCAGTGATTTACGTAAGATAATCGCGGGGTTTGACTAGTATAGCTTGCGCGTTAGGTGAAGAGTTGGCTGAATCTTCGAGGAGTATCGCCTTTGTGCATACTGTATTATACGCAGCGATTTGGATAGATCCTGTCTATTTCCAACGCTTGCATGAATTATGGCCACTATTGACGTCCGTCGAGACGCAGTGAGCATTTGTACCAATGGTCTACCCTGATAGGTAGGATCATATTCGTCGTCTAGGAACGCAGATTTCCTGATATATTACTGACAGCTGCTGGTGAAAACCGTGGGGTTTCACTATGATGCGCGTCTTAAAGCCACATAATCACCATAGAACGGCAAGGCTATCACTAGAATTCCACCCCAGCCATGAATGTTTATTAAGGAGCCAGTTTGAGCCCAAATACACTATAAAGATAGGTGTTAATTAATTAAATGACTCAATTACTTAGGAATCACGCCTAGCGTATCTGTACTGTTATATAATTGTAAACAAGTTTGACCTTGACGATAGAGAGAGAGAGGTATTGTAGACCATTTCCGTGGCGGCCATCTTGGTTAGCCAGCTGGAACGAATTTTATGGCCAGCTGAGGGGGAGAAAGGTCGGTCGACTGATCCCTTGTCAGTTACAGTCACAGTAGGACACTGAGGAATCTCGGTATTTAAATATGCAATTAAGATATGAGTATTATAATGATGCCAATTGAATTGAATGGTGTGTGGCAAGTCACATACGTTGTTGGATCATAGAAATCAGATAATATTTGGCGAAGTTATCCTCTGAGGAGGAAAGCTGAACCAAAATAGTGTAGGCATCTTCTTTAATATGCATTTTGCCAGTTCATGCTAATTTATGCATACGGGTATGTGTTTTTCCCAGAACATGACACAGTTGTAACTATGGTAAGCCCGACAAGACCCAGAAAAATCGTTATATGGTGAAACTATAAAATATTCTATCCATGTTTATTTTTTTAAAGGAGCATGTACCACTGTCCTAGATCGTTCATAGGGATGGAAAGAAGGAAGATGATTCGCACGACACAACAAATATTTGTTAATAAATGCAGAATGTAATGAATTTTGCTAGTTAAAGTAAATGCCATAAGAGACGGAATAATGTCTTAGTAATATCATTTTTATGTGACATGTGATTTTTGTGATAAGATACTCCCATTAACTAAGATTGTGTCACATGATGAACACTATGGAAACCTTGTAATCTGAACTATTATTGACAGGATGTTAGAATTAGGTTTGAGTGCAGTGTGGCACTATTTTTAAGAAGAAAGCTCACAGAATAACCCTATTTTAATTGTGGGAATTAAATGTAATTTGTCCTTTGATTAGTATTTGTTGTATAGCCATGATTTTAGACCAGTAAATGCTTTTTTTTAGGAATGTTGTGTATTTCCTGTAGAAGTAGTTACCTGGTAGACTCAAATCCTGAGCATGTGGTCGTATTGTGGGCAGGAACGTCCCATACCTCGAAAGACCGTGAGCTAGTTGGGATACGAACACATGGTCCACATGGTGACAATCGGGTACAGTATCAATCCAGATAAGATACATTTACGTGTGGACAGTCGAGTCGAATCTGCATCTTTCTTGTTACTCATAAAAATAGGGATGTCTATTTATTATTACAGTAGATTAAAAATATTACTTCACAAAATGTTAACATTTCTGACTGTCAAAACTTGTAAATGAAGACACTGTTATTCCGGTTCGTGCAACACAATTTGAATTGAAATGTGAGCACTTTGTGGCTCGTATGACGGGAGCACCAAATTACATTTGCAGAGCACCGTGGTGTTCGCGTGTTGAGAACGTCTGGTCTAGTGCCTTGTGAGTTCCATTCCAGTTTTTGTCTGGCGATATTGTTTTTATCACTATTTAGCGTGTACCCGATGATCCATCTTCACTTCATGCGACTCAAGTCAATAGGTGTTTGTTTAGTTCAGTTTCATAGCTCTTCGTTTGAATTGATCCATGGATAGGGCCCTGCGTGGATAAACAGAAAGTTACCCGCATCCGCCCCACATCCTTACAGGTGTTATCCGCCCAGCATTCGTACGACTGTTATTCGCCCCGCATCCGCACGGCTGTTATCTGTCCCGCATCCGTACGACTGTTATCTGTCCCGCATCCGTACGACTGTTATCCGTCCCACATCTGTACGGCTGTTATCCGCATCAGCCCCGCACCCACACGACTATTATCCGTCCCACATCTGCACGGCCATTATCCGCATCAGCCCTGCATCCGCACGACTGTTATTCGCCCCGCATCCGCACTGCTGTTATCCGCCCCGCATCCGCACGACAGTTATCCACCCCGCATCCGCACGAGTGTTATCCGCCCCGCATCCGCTCGGCTGTTATCCACATCAGCCCCGCATCCACACGACTGTTATCCGCTCCACATCCACATGGCTGTTATCCGCATCAGCCCCGCACGACTGTTATCCGCCCCGCATCTGCTCGACTGTTCTCCGCATCAGCCCCGCATCCGCACGACTCTTATCCCCCCACATCTGCACGGCTCTCATCCGCATCAGCCCCGCATCCGCACGACTGTTATCCGCATCAGCCTCGCATCCGCACCACTGTTATGCACCCCACATTCGCACGACTGTTATCCGCATCAGCCTCGCATCCGCACCACTGTTATGCACCCCACATCCGCACGGCTGTTATCCGCAACAGCCCCGCATCCGCACGACTGTTATCCGCCCCACATCCGCACGGCTGTTATCCGCATCAGCCCCGCATCCGCACGACTGTTATCCGCCCCACATCCGCACGGCTGTTATCCGTCCCACATCCGCACGACTGTTATCCGCCCCACATCCGCACGGCTGTTATCCGCATCAGTTCCGCATCCGCACGACTGTTATTCGCCCCGCATCCGCACGGCTGTTATCCGCATCAGCCCCGCATCCGCACGACTGTTATCCGCCCCACATCCGCACGGCTGTTATCCGCATCAGCCCCGCATCCGCACGACTGATATCCGCCCCACATCCGCACGGCTGTTATCCGCATCAGCCCCACATCCGCACGACTGTTATCCGCCCCACATCCGCACGGCTGTTATCCGCATCAGCCCCGCATCCGCACGGCTGTTATCCGCATCAGTCCCGCATCCGCACAACTTTTATCCGCACATGCACGTTTGTTATCCCAATCCGCTGACGTTACAATAATATTTTGTATTTATTTGTTAAAGCATAGAGTATTAAAGCAACACATTTAGACATTTCGGGAGAAATTCATTCCACTAGGCTGTGTGAATCGCAAGAAAATGTTGACTGAGTAAGTGCATGTGAAACAGCGGGTAGTTAATTATAGTACTTACTTAGTCGTCGGATATACCGTGACCACGGATATACCTCCACAGTCAAGCGAAGGTATGAAGATTTTTTTTGGCATAAGTCAACACAAATTGAGGGTATTCCCATGACTGGCTTCTCTCACTTCCCTGTTATTCTCAAACAATCCAAGCGAAAGCAAATAGGGAAACAACCAGAAAATGTTCTCGAGAACGAAATAACTGCACAGATACTAAATATCAGTGAGGATGAAACACAGCGAGTGCACTAAAACTTCATACGTTGGTGCAACGTGTGTTTAGAAATCTTGAAGGACGGCAATTCCAGCAACTACTCTGTAATTCATGCAAGTGAAAATCCACAGCCTGCTTCCAGTCTCCGACCGGGTCAGGAATGGAATGAAAAGCCCCCATCTAGTGGCGAGGATATGAACTGTGCCGGCTGCCGAGGCCTGACGCACTCCTCTGGGGCAATGATTAAATGAATGACAGATGAAATGAAATGATAGCGGAGAGTGTTGCTGGAATGAAATTTTGACAGGGAAAACCGGACTACCCGGAGAAAAACCTGTCTGCCTCCGTTTTGTCCAGCACAGATCTCACATGGAGTGACCGGGATTTGAACCTCGCACCCAGCGGTGAGAGGCCGGCGTGCTGCCGCCTAAGCCACGGAGGCTTCTTGTAATTCATGTAAGTAATGCTGATTATAAAATACGTTCAAAAGTGTAAATATGTTAAACTACAGTAGTTGGGCGCTACACTGCTGTTAGCGGCAGTGTCTTGCTCAACAGGCGGCTACACACACAGTGCCCCCAAACACCACGCGGCATCTGCGAGGGTCCGTCATTTAGAGGAGGCTTTCACTGTATAAATGACCTACTGTTTTGTTATTGTAGTATGGTTTTACGACGGTTACTAAGGTAAATATCTATATTTGTAGGGGCAGATGACCTCGCTGTTCCGCCCCTTAAAACAATAACTTACTAACTCTATGTTGGCAGCAAATAATCCGCCGACAATTAGTCTCCAAAGAATAAATGTCTTGCTGTTTAATCGTTAAAGTATGATGACTCTGATTAATGCAGTTTTGCACTCCGTACAAGGTCATATGAACCATATTTTAAATTTGAATAACTCCCAAACGATGCAAATGGGATTCGGGTGATTATCACTATAGTTTTTACTTATATTAAATCATCATATTTTCTCATTTTGAACAAATCCAACTTTCCAGGTTTAGACGCCTCCCTTGTTAGATCAGAATTCAACGTTTTGGCAGAACCAGGAATTGAACTTAAGAACTTTCGGACCAAAGTGTCAATAAGAACCCCGAGACCACAGAAGTAGCATGTGTGTGTACCTAAATATGTAATATTTCATAAAAAAATGAGTTGTGTCACCGCGTATCTGGCCAGCTGAAATGGATGTTGCGTGTTGCACTGCACTATTCTGTCAAATGAACACATTCAAACATGAGCCAATTTAGCTAATGAGGTATGTCATGACAGGAACGTTTCCACCAGAAATAATCTGACAAATAAAGTAACACAAAGAACTAAGTGACCAGTCATTTCTAACTTCAAGAAAGTCTGTTTGCTGAGATTTGTAGTAATACAGACGACGAACGTCCATAGCTGTTCGTGTCAACCTACGTAGGCTACCATGAGTGAACTGTGAATCGAGGTATTTCTTCTTCCACATATTCCGGATATTGCTGTTATGCCGTTGCCTTATCGATCTAATAATAATAATAGTAATAGTAATAATCGTAGCCTCCGTGGCTTAGGCGGCAGCACGCCGGCCTCTCACCGCTGGGTCCGTGGTTCAAATCCCGGTCACTCCATGTGAGATTTGTGCTGGAAAAGCCGGAGGGAGACAGGTTTTTCTCCGAGTACTCCGGTTTTCCCTGCCACAATTTCATTCCAGCAACACTCTCCACTATCATTTCATTTCATCTGTCATTCATTTAATCATTGCCCCAGGGGAGTGCGACAGGCATCGGCAGCCAGAACAGTTCATATCCTCGCCGCTGGATGGGGGCTTCATTCATCACATTCCCTGACCGGGTCGTTCGATTGGAAGCAGGCTGTGGATTTTCATTTTCAGTAATAATCGTATGGCCTGATGTAGATCTCTTGAGTTGAAGCCATTTAGGCGATCATTTTCCAATCTCGATGCCCCCCCCTCCCCCTTACACTGCCACATAGCAGCAAAACCGGAACTTCATTGGGCGGTTCATGGTCGGGATATCGACGGTCCCAAGTAGTAGCATTGTAACTCAAAACGCAATGTTTCAAGTTAGAGTGGTTTTAAAGTTTGAACAAGTACTACAAGTCGGCACAGAATTGTATTGATTATAATCAGCGATGGTGCTCCTCAGTTTAAAGATCAACTAGCAACCCGCCCCAGCTTCACCCGGTATTTTTAACGGTTTACCCAGCGTAAGCTCAAAAGGCGCACGGACGGCAGGTCCCAGGCGCAATTCAGAAAAGCCGAGGTGAACAGTGAAACTTCAAACAGATAGGTTATACTCTTCTCTGAAGTCTTAACTCGACACGACTCGACAGTTTGATACTGGATGAAGCTGGAGTGATAGGCTCGTTCGCTAAATCGTGAACTCACTGCAAAGCTAGTAATTTAAATTTCCACTGATTGGAGTTTGCTTGAAGAAACGAAAACGTAAAAACCCTCATAGTGGGCGATGTATTAAAGACAAGATATATGCTGTCGCGGACTTTTTTGTAGAACTCTTCGTGCTGACCAATTCTTACACTCATAGCATAAATAGTCTATATTTTTAACGGTTTACCCAGCGTAAGCTTAAAAGGCGCACGGACGGCTTTTTATTTTGGGCTCGATTCACTGAAATCGTTACTGCTCGGCTTCCTTTGGTCATACATGAATATTTTTCTATTGAAACCTTCCTCGAAAAATCCTTTACAGAATGGTGAAAATCGCATCAAAATCCATCCAGTGCTTCTTGAGATTACCCGTTACATCCAAGAATCGGGGACTTTGTTTTACACTAAGTAGAGATACACTTACCTTAATCGCTTCCTCTTCTACCTTGCGGTGTTGAGGATTTCACAAAGGAACGCCATCGGGTCCTATCCTGTGATAGCACCATGGCTTGTCGCAGGTTTCTGCCACGGGCTTTGATTGTCTCCTCGATATTATCTCGCCACTTGACACGGAGCATGCCTCGGGATCTCTTGCTGCTAACCCGCACCTCCCACACCTGCCTTGGCATTCTGGTGTCAGCAGCAAAGCCATCGTAGTTGCCCCAGTTCGATAGTAGTCCTCTGTGGCCGGATCTGCGAGTTCTGCCTGATGGTTGCATTTTGTACCCAGTCTCGTCTCGTCTCGTCTCGTCTTCTTCTCGATCTTCCTCAAGTACCTCATCTCCCATGACTCGCTGCTGAAGGTGAGTGTTGGAATGTACGTTCATCGATAGACTGCCATCTTGGTCTTCTTGCTGACTTCTGCTTTGCTGAGGAATCCGCGGTAGGTCGCAAAGAAGAGTCTGCCAGCAGCAGCTAGCCTCTGGTTGATCTCGGCGCCCATTCTTCCCTTTTCGTTGATCGTGGCACCCAGGTACTTGAAGCCTCCTACTTGTTCAAGCATTTGCCCCTTCAGTTGGATGTTGTGCTTCTTGTTGTTCCTAGACATTACCATGGTCTTGGTCTTTGCAACATTGATGGTCATTTTTCCTTTCTCCATTTCTCTATTCCACAAGTGTAGGTTGTGTTGTATTTGAGAGCCATTTCTGGCAAGGAGAGCGTCATCAGCAGCGAACGCCATTTCTGACAATTGGAGAGGCTGCATTTTCCAGTTGCCAACAGTGATTTTCTTGGCGTTTCGTTTCGTGTCTTTGATGACATCATCCATCTGAGCTGGTGGTGAACTCAATAGATTCCTTCCCTGCTGACCTCACGTACAGTAATTCCTGCTGGTGCTGTAGGAGGATTGAATAGCCTGGATCAGGTTGTTTTTGACCCCACGCACTTTCAGTCCCTTCCATAATTCCTTCCATGAGACTCGGTCGAATGCTTGTTCCAGGTCAATGTATGCCAGATGTACCTCCTTACCGTACTCAATCGCCTTCTCGGTACTTGCCTCAGTGTGAATATGAGGTCCTGCGTACTCCTATTAGGTTTAAAACCGCATTGGGGTTCCTCCAGCTGTCCTTCGCATTGCGCTCTAAATCTCATTTCAAGTATCCTGGAGTACAGATTGCCTGGGGTGCTGAGCTGGGATATCCCTCGGTGATTTCGGCTGTCTCTGTTGTCACCCTTCTTGAAGATCGTTACAATGACAGCCACTTCCCGGTCCTTGGGGATGCTCTTTGTCCGCGCAGCAAGCTGAAGTACTTGAAGCAGAAGCTTTTTTCCTCGGTCTCCCATGTGTCGGATCATCTCACTGTCAGTCGAGATCTTGTCGCTAAGTATAGATATGTTGTATAAATGTTAGTTTCTGTTAGGAAATCACATAAGATGCAATGAACAGACGTAAGAAGTATGCTAAACTTAAGTAGTAGTACTACTCATATGAATCAACAACCATATAAGCCTACATTACCACGAAAGATATAATTTAAATGTTACATTTAGAGGCATATATATGGTGGCAATGGCAATTTAAAGGTACAATGCTGAGATCAAGATAGCTAACAATAACACTATTGCCATCATTAGCCAACGTTCTTCATTGAAAAATGTAAAGAAAATATTCTTGTGAGATCACTCAGAGTGCGAAATATGTGTCCGTTAATTTGTCTGCGTGTCTCCGTTTATAACTTTAGAACGGCAGAAACGAACTTTACAAAACATGGTACTGTATGTATGAGACCCTACCATGGGTATTTTAGTGTTGATGTTTCTATTACCACCAGCTTTGCGGAAATGAAATGGTGGTGACCTGAATTTGCATTGCCTAACTTGGCTACAAATTAAACAAATTATCGGACCCCCCCAAAAATTGACAGTCTTGTACATGTGAATTATATCACAGCTTTGTTAAGCATTAAAACATCAAAATCTACAAATTACGATCTAATTGAGCAACACAAAAGAACTATAACAAAAGAGGGTAACAGAAAGTCATGTATGAGACATCTAAGTTGCACTGGTGTCACAAGGCTGTGCAAACCGCCATCTTAAATGTATACATTTTTAACTCGATTGTTCACCATTTAATACACTTTAACTTTCGATACTCAGCAAAAATAGGAGATTGAATCTGCTGAAGACAGAAGTGGCACGACTTCACATATTCAATAGGGAGGCAACATGCTATTAAAACATTAACATCGGTAAATTGGGATGGAATTGAGCATTTATCTAAAAACGTGGTGAAGGAGAAGTGTTGTGTGAGACACTTCAATCGCACGAGTCACAATGCTACCAAAATAAATATCACGCGTAACTGCATCCTTAATATAATTATATTAAATATTGAATTCGATTACTCACCATAGAATTAACTTATATGTTTGATATAATTATGGCATATGGAATAATGTAATGATGCTGGTGATTCATTTGAGGGCTAGCGACATTGTGGTCATTCATATCCGTGCACTTCGGTGTGTGTTTGTGTGTGTGTGTGTGTGTGTAAGATTTTGTCTTATAATCTGTGTTCTCGTGGTCTGTAGTAATGTGTGTATTTGTAATTGCGACTAGGATTGGGGAGGAGGTGACCGAGGCCTAAGCTAGAAACCATCCTGGCATTTTCCTGGTGTAGAAGTGGTAAACCACGGAGAACCATTTCTAGGATGGCTGAGGTGGGAATTGAACCCACCTCTTCTAACTTTCTACCTCACGAAGATAAGTGTACCACTTTCCAGCCCTCAGGCCAGATTTCCTTTTTGTTTTGGCAGAACAGGGAATCGAACCCCCAACTTCTAGGACTGGAGACACCATAAGGCAGCAATAATGTATTAAATAGGAGATAAACTCGAGAGACAATGATTGAGGTGCAGAATCAGCTGTTTGAGTTGTCTGATTGTATAATGTTATTCGTATTCTGTTAATGGAACTTGAGCTGAAATGTTCATGCTTGGTTTAAATACGTTGTTGTTAGTTTTGATTCATTTAGAGGGTTTGCGACATCATGGCCATTAAGCCCCGTGTACTTGGGCGTGTGTGGACCCTGCGTCATTATGACAGCTGTCGTAGTGTGTGTATTTGTAACTCGGGCAAGGATTTGTATAGGAGGCTGGCGTGGCCTAAATATAGGGACCACCAAGGCATTTGGCTGGAGTAGAAATTAAAACCACGGAAAATCACTTTCGGGATGACTGATGTGGGAAACGAACCCACCTCCTTTCAGGCGCGGATCTAGAGTTTGGCTTGGGGGGGGGGGGGGGGGGCAGAGAATCGAAATTGTTAAGAAAAATGGTATCACTAACAACGCAATCACAAAATAACCAAACGTACAAAACCAGACCATATTTTTGCAAGCTACATGGATAGAAATTTGATGCGTTTAGCGCACCAAAAACATTCGTACTAACGGCGTGTTTTGCGACTTTTACATCGAGTTTCGAGAAAAGTATCAAGGTACGTTACAGTTTCGGCAAGTCGAGTTGGTACCGACAACGGGAGAAAGTCACAGCTTAAATTGCCAACCAAGCTTGCAGTTTGGACGTCGGCAAAATGTTATGGTGCGAAAAAAGCCCCAAATTCCTTTCCGTGCATTGCTGCACATTCATCGTGACATCACTATAGACATCGATTCGGTAATCACACGGTTTGCTAAACAAAATAGACGGTTTGATAAACAAAATAGACGAGTTGATTTTGCTATATAAATAATCGTTTTTATATAACAGGTATGAAGTTGTAAATATGTACAGTTGTAACAGAACATAATAATTGCTATAACGATATTTTCAGTATTGAATAAAATGAAAATCTGTTTTTCAGTTAAAATTCGTTACGTTTTATTTGGCTGGTTCTTGTGTTTTCGTTTTTTGAGTTTGCAAAAAAAATTGGTCTCCCGTTTGGGGGGGGGGGGTCATGACCCCCTGTGACCCCCCTCTTGAATCCGCGCCTGCCTCCTTTCAGTTATGCACCACGAGGTTGAGTGTACCTCGTTCCAGCCAGCCCTCAGACTGGAATGAACTTTCTTGGCACAGACGGGAATCGAACCATGCTAGCGACTACGCCACGAGATGGACTCTATTAAATACATTTTAGTGACTCACAATAAAACAAAAATGGTGAATATCTAAAACCAATTAACCCTTTATATGGCAAAGCTATTTTTTTTTTTACATTTTAATTATTGTAATTATTAATAATGTTAATTTTTGTTTCTCTAATTTTAATGTTTAACATATATATTTATTTTTAATTCTCAATTTATGTTCTTATAGATTAAGTTTTGATATTTATTCTATTGAATTAATTAATTAACCAACTTACAATTAATTTTACAATTATTTTCATAATTGTTTATAGTTATGTTTTTAATTTTTACATTTCTTTTTATTATTGTATTATTATTTTTATTTCTATGTTTATATTTTATTTTTACACTTTAATTGTTAATGTTTTTCGTTTTATTTTTTATTTTATCCAGCACATTACGTCAAGTAGATACGTAAATAATATTTGATTTTCAGAAAACGAAAATGCTCCGAAATTTGGCTTCAAGATTCAACTATCAGCATCTTTGAAAGCATAAACTGTCCTTATGACAGGTGGTTAATATAGAGACCATTAACCCATAAAGGGTTAAGTAACATTACTTAGGCCTAATATGTGAAATCTCTACTTAGTATAAAACTAAGTCCCCGATTCTTGGATGTTACGGGTAAACTCGAGAACCACTGGATGGATTTTGATGCGGTTACACCATTCTGTAAAGGATATCTCGAGGATGATTTCTGTAGAAAATAATTTACTTATGATCAAGGGAAGCCGCCGAGCAGTAACGATTTCAGTGGAAAAGTCGAAAAAAAACCTGGCGTCCGAGCGCTTTGTAAGCTTACGCTGGGCAAACCGTTAATAATATCTAAATACTATGAGTGTAAGAATTGTTCAGCATAAAAAGTTCTACAAAAAAGTCCGGGAGTGCATATGTCTATCTTCAATACATCGCCCACTATAAGTGTTTTTACGTTTTAATTTCTTCCAACCATGTCCATTCAACTACTGAGGCGACAGATTACGAGCTAGCTAAGGGCGAGTCTATCATCCCTGTTACAGCCTAGCTAGCGGGCGAACCTATTGCCCCACATACTGCCAGCAGCAAACCGTCCAGTCGTGTTGAGTTAAGACTTCTGAGAAGGGTGGTTGTGCTTGGAGTTTCCCTTGAAGTGCAACTCGGGTTTTCTTCATTTCGCCTGTGAAACACAGTCAAGTTAAGATTGGATGGAAGGGGGATTTGAGCTTCATTCACCTCGCCATTCCCTGGAAGTGCAACTCTTTATTTCGCCTATGAACTTTTCGTTCCGCAAAATTCACAGTCAATTAAAGATTGGACGGAAGGGGGATTCTATCATATTAAATTATTCTGATAGGCGTATAATCTCTACTTAGTATAAAACTAAGTCCCCGATTCTTGGATGTCACGGGTAATCTCGAGAACCACTGCATGGGTTTTGATGCGGTTTTCACCATTCTATAAAGGATACCTCGAGGAAGGTTTCTGTAGAAAATCATTTATTTATGATCAAAGAAAGCCAAGCAGTAACGATTTCAGAGAAAAAGTCGAAAAAAAACCTGGCGTCCGTGCGCTTTTTAAGCTTACGCTGGGCAAACTGTTAAAAATATCAATATACAATGAGTGTAAGAATTGTTCAGCATGAAAAGTTCTACAAAAAATTACCCGAGAGCACATCTCTATATCCAATATATCGTCCACTATAAGTGTTTTTAGATTGGACGGAAGGTGGTTTTGTGTTTCATGCACCTCGCCATTCTTAAATTACGTCTGACAAGAATTTGTTGCACATGCATCTCCATGATAATATAGTTAACAGTGATTTTAACCCATCAGGTCGGGACGTAAAACGGATATAGATCGTAATTCATTGATGTCGTAAAGAAGCACTTATCACATAATGTATTCACAACTGTTCCCGGGCGAAGCCGGGCTGGGTTGCTAGTGAAAGATAAAACACATTCTTGACACAGTACATAATAATTCAACACCCTAAAACAGTGAATCACGATGTTAGTACAGCAGAACCTGCCTTCAACGGACCCTTTATTAAACGGAAACATGTCTTAAATGGAAATGTTTGACGGTTCGGTGCATTTCCGGGTGTGAAACGCATTAAACTCCCTCCATTAAACGGAAACTGTGTTACGTGGACAACGGAAATCAAAATACGCATTTTAACGGAAAATTTCTAAGTTCCAGAATGCAGGGTGTAGAAAATTTTCTAGCACCCTGTGAAAGTCTACCTTGTGTGCTCTAACAGTTGATTCTACAGCTAACAAGGACTGTGCAAATAGGTCTTCCTCCTTTTGTTCTCCAGCGTACACGTCAAAGTTTACCTCTAATTGCCTGTTTGCTGTCACCCAAGATTTTCCCATTGCTCTGTTTAATGAGCTGTCAACCAACAAATGCTTGTCTTTATGTTCATTGTAGGGGCAGATGACCTCGCTGTTCTGACTCTTAAATCCTCAATAACTAACTAATATGTCCATAGTGAGTTTCGTTTGTACAGTTCTGTATTAATTCGTAGCACAATCAGGTAAATACAGCACTGAATAAAGTATTAACATCATTTAATTTTTTCTCAGTATGTCCATTATAATGCATGTTCATGGCTTTATTATTTTAGGTGTTCCTCCGTTAGCCGGAAACCTATGTTTAACCGAATAACTTTAGAATCTGGTTCGATTCCGTTGAAGGCAGGTTTTACTGTAGTTGGAACCATCGATTTATTGTTTTGTAACGAGAGATGTTTACAATTCGACATCCTACGACTTGGAGTGACAAAATATTTTTCAACTCTTGATAAATGCAACTTCGGAACACCTCGTGGTGTAGCGGCTAGCATTCTTGGTGTTCGCCCTGGAGGTCCGGGTTCGATTCCCGGCTCTGCGAAGAAATTTAATTACGGTCTGAGGGATGGAACGGAGTACATTCAGTTTCGTGAGGCAGAACTAAGAAGAGACATCATAGAATTGATTTTCTATGGTTTCCCGCTTTTATAAGTAGAAGCTACTAAGTCGGTCTACACGAATGTTCCCAATGGTAATGTTGATTCCCTTATCCTGAAAAAGAATACATGAGATGAATAAATACCAAGTGCATTTCAGGATTACAATTGAGTACAATCGTATTGACCGACTGAAAACATTAAATTTCAATTATTTATACATTTATTATTATTATTATTATTATTATTATTATTATTATTATTATTTTTATTATTATCTAGGCTTATCGTAGCCGATATACGACGCGGCTCAATCCTGTAAGCCTAGATGATAAACTAGACACCGGCTGCGAAAGTCTACGATCTAAATTATTATTATTAAATAAATCGTTGAAATGTACACAGTTTACAAAATTCAGAAAGAATGTACACATTGTATTAATTTCCTTTCCATTCCTACTGATTTGTTTAGCCTGTAAGTTAACAATTATTGAATTACATATTATTACACTATGAAAAAGAAGGTCGAAATGGGATATCAAATTCATACAGAGCAGGAAGAGCAATCACATGTGCCTCTAAAAGTTGTGGCATGCGTATATTTGGTTACGATTTCTTAAAAATTGTGTAGTGTCTTAGTTGAATAACACGTTTAATTATATGCTTTATGCACTAAAAAATGAAGAAGAAAGAAAAATGAAATTTCGTGTTTATAAACTTGTTGGCTCAACTAGGTCTACTTATGCTTTCAATTTTCATTTTATTTTCCCAGAGAAAATGTTTCCTATGCATCTTCAGGTTTGCATGATTTCCTTTAAATTCTTGTATTTAATTTGCAGAATGTTATATCATTTTAGTGAGAAATACAGAAAGTTACGTTTTGCTATACTTACAGTAGGTTGATAATAAATCACTTCTCACACAAATAGGGATTAAAATAGGAAATAATTTGTAACTCCCCGCTAATTCTAATTGCGCACACTCGTGTTGACCGACTGAAAAGCTTCTACTTATAGATTATTTAGGCAACACAGAAAAATGGGTTCTAATATTTCAATATTCCCATTTCTGTTCAAGGCAAATGCTGGGATGCCGCTTTCTTCTCCAATCCTTAACCCTAGGGTTTGTATGTTTAAGATCTAATAAAGTAAAACATATATAAGCAAATTTGCCCTATATAGCACGCCGGGCACACTGCCGGCAGGCTTCTAGCGAAGACGGCGCGGCGTTGCAGCGTTGGTGGGGGAAGACTATATGTTTGTCGCTCTCGCTCGCTTTACCGTCTCACTCCCTGCCGTACTGCCTTCACTGTGTTGTGGTTGATCGGTCGAACGTCAAACGGTATTCAGTGTATTGTTAACAAGAAAACAGATTGAAACAAAAAAAAACTGGGGGGAAAATGTGACCGAAATTGCAATGCTTTAAATGAGTTCCATATACCTTACCAATATTTCGACTGTTTTAATACGAAGAACGTAATTTTCAAGTACCGGTACGGGGAGAAACACAATGTTGATGTGTCGGACAATCAACGCATTGGACGAACAGTTCACTTGTTTATATTTACGTCCGGTGCGCTAGTGATCCCAACTTGACTTGGTCACACGTAGCGAAGAACTTTCTCAGCGCCGTCAGTCAGAGAAGGCAGCCCAACCAATAGAGACAGGAGCCAGCCTGCTGGCGTGCGGCGCAGCATATCTAGCACGCCGAGCGTGCAATGGCCGGACGCCTCTACCCTAAGAACTTGCTTAATATGTCATAAAAACGGTAAAATATGACCTATGCATTTTAGAGATGTGTAGCAAGTGTTGGAGTAGTACTAACATAAAACGCGATAATACAGCAGACACATTTAATCATACAAACTGCTAGAGCTACAATACCTACCGGACCCATCAAGGGTGAACTGGGCGTAAGATAACTATAGGAGTTTCCTTGTTTACTACATTATTTACTCTGAGCTAAATTATTCTCCAGGCGTCTCTAAAAGCCCGAGTAGTTAAGAGGGACGTAAAACCAATAACATTAAACGAAATTTGTCTCCTGGGGTGGCATCTTACTCGATGAGACAACCGTACGGAGGTTTTTTCTCGGAATCAGGTTTTCTAAATTTGCAATATGCCTGTTTCGGCAATAGACAGAAAAATATATCTACTGCACCATTTGCAAATCCCGTGTTTGGAACTCCACTCCGATAACATGTACTTAGTCAATATGTAAACTAATAGATTAAAAATTGCAACCAAATATACTGCACTGTTGCTTTTTATCACTAAAATGAGCAAAATATGACAAAAACCATAAAACATTGCCGAAATATGCGTTTATAAGCAAAATAAAATTGCTTTTAAATGGGGCCAATGACCCTTCAATCGCGTTTATTAGTCGAATTTCGGGCAAAATAAGCCCAGGAAAAAAATATGACTTTTCCTTAACTTCCGAATCTTACTCATCTCACTGGCTGGCTGCGTGGCTCAGTAGTAACATTCTTGCTTGCTCTGCCCAAGGTTGCAGGATCGAATCCTGACGCAGTTAGCTGGCATTTGGAGGTGCGCAAATGCAAGGAGCCGTGTCAGTAGATTTACTGGCACGTTAATGATTCCTTCGGGGCAAATTTCTGGCACCCCAGTGTCTCTAAAAGCCGCAGCAGTAAATGGGGACGTGAAAGAAATAACATTATTATTACTCATTTCAAATACAAATACACACTAATACAGCTGTCACAATAACACAGGCTATCAGACAAATTACACACCTAAGTACACGGACCTACATGACCACGATGTCGTAAATCCCCCTAATAAATCAACAACAACATATATGCAACTTCGTCGGCCGACTATTGACCTAGGCATCATTGATCCAACGAGGAATGTTGAGGGGCACATTGTCCGGGAATTGGTATTTGAAACTGTGGCACATGGAGGATCTCCATGCGGTGGCAACCCTAGACTGAACGTCACGTTGGCACAACACTATCTGTACTAATACAATAAAGCTGAAGAGTTTGTGTGTGTGTTTGTGTGTTTAAACGCGCTAATTTCTGGAACTACCCGTCGGATTCGAAAAATTATTTTTTGTATATGATAGCCAGATTAAAGAGGAATAGCTTAGGCTATGTAGCATTAGGCTACACCTCCCCTGAATGTAGGCCCTTTGGCACAAATCTACACCATTTCACCAATCTGAACCAAAATGTGTATACTTACCCTTTGGAACCCTCGGAGTAACACTGTCTACATGAAATTTATGACAGACCAATCCACTCTCTGTATTTAGGCCCTTTGGCACAAATCTACACCTTTTAACCGATCTGAACCAATATTTATATACTTACCCTTTTGAACCCTGCGAGTAACACTGTTTGCATGAAATTTCGGACAGACCACTCCATTCCCTGCATTTAGGCCCTTTGGCACAAACCTACACCTTTTAACCGATATGAACCAAAATTTGTATACTTACCCTTTTGAACCATCCGAGTAACACTTTTTACATGAGATTTCGGACAGACCACTCCATTCCCTGCATTTAGGCCCTTTGGCACAAATCTACACCGTTTCACTGATCTGAACCAAAATTTGTATAATTACCCTTTGGAACCCTGCGAGTAACACTGTCTGCGTGAAATTTCGGATAGACCACTCCATTCCCTGCATATTGGCCCTTTGGCACAAATCTACACCGTTTCACTGATATGAACCAAATTTTACATACATACCCTTTGGAACCCGACGAGTACACTGTGTGCTTGAAATTTCGGACAGACTACTCCATTCCCTGCATTTAGGCCCTTTGGCACAAATCTACACCTGAACCAATATTTGTATACTTACCCTTTTGAACCCTGCGAGTAACACTGTTTGCATGAAATTTCGGACCGACCACTCCATTCCCTGCATTTAGGCCCTTTGGCACAAATCTACACCTTTTAACCGATCTGAACCAAAATTTGTATACTTACCCTTTGGAACCCTGCGAGTAACACTGTCTGCATGAAATTTCGGACAGACCACTTCATTCCCTGCATTTAGGCCCTTTGGCACAAATCTACACCTCTTGACCGATCTGAACCAAAATTTGTATACTTACCCTTTTGAACCATGCGAGTAACACTGTTTACATGAGATTTCGGACAGACCACTCCATTCTCTGCATTTAGGCCCTTTGGCACAAATCTACACCGTTTCACCGATCTGAACCAAAATGTGTATACTTATCTTTGGAACCCTGTGAGTAACACTGTCTGCATGAAATTTCTGACAGACCACTCCATTCCCTGCATATTGACCCTTTGGCACAAATCTACACCGTTTCACCGATCTGAACCAAATTTTACATACTTACCCTTTGGAACCCGACGAGTACACTGTCTGCTTGAAATTTCGAACAGACTACTCCATTCCCTGCATTTAGGTCCTTTTGCACAAATCTACACCGTTTCACCGGTCTGAACCACATTTTGTATACTCTCCCTTTGGAACCCTGCGGGTGACACTGTCCACTTAATTTTCGGACAGACCACTCCATTCCCTGCATTTTGGCCCTATATCACAAATCTACACCGTTTCTCCTAATTGCACCAAATTTGACATACACTTTGAAACCCTGCTGGCAACACTGTCCACTTGATATTTTGGACAACGTTCTCCATTCCCTACATTTAGACTAACAGAAAAAATTAACTTGAAAACCAGGTATTCTTGACCGTAGTAGTGTAACTGTAAGAATATTTTAATAAGTCTATTGTAGACTGGCAATTCGGGCTACATCACGTCGTCCATACCAGTGTTCTGTTGCATAATTGCAAAAATATTTAACTCTTGCGCAGCTTATAAATTGCAGTCAGGGGGGTTAATGAGTGCAAAAAGATTTCTTAGGCCCCTTAAAGCAGTTATCATGAAAATATTAAGTCTCTGTATAAATGCAATGGTTTTGGTGCAATACATTGAGGTTATCAGCTGCAATAAGCGTTAGTTCTTTCAAATTTACCTTCATTTATTCCGAACCTTATCGTTGAGCGCTATGTGGCGATAAATTATACTATTGCTACCTCAGGAGCTCGGAACAGCCGAAGTTTTCCGAAGTGTTCTGATTATTTTCCTACGGCACTATGCGACAAAAGAATACACTATTGGTCTCTACATTTCTAACAGCCAATGAGATATAGGCCCTAAGCAGTGTCTTTTATTTCACTTACTCCTCTCTCTGATCATTTTTTAAATTCGGTTGTAAATTACATGTGTTACATGTTAGTAAATGGCCGTTTCCCTATTCATTATTATTATTATTATTATTATTATTATTATTATTATTATCATAACGGGAAAATGTCCTGAATATTACGTCCATTATACTGTACTACTTTTCACCCCAACTACAACCTTCACCACAACAAAAAATTATTACTGACATATATTTTTCTGTTAGTTTAATTATCATGTGCCAGTTCTGTAGTAGTTTTCATTATAATCCATAAAACAAATAAATCCACCGGGCGAAGCCGGGCACTACTGCTAGTATACTATATGCATAAGGCAGCAATGAGCAATGTGGCAAACACTTAGGCGTGTTGGTGTGACGCATATTTAAGCAAGTGGAAGGTCTGGATGGGAAACATCTGTTTCTTACCAGCCGCAAACCAGCGAGCAGACCAACGACCAGTATAGGGGAGCGCCATCCTAGTGCGCTTTATGGGATCAAGGTCGTACACATTGCGGCTAACGTGACTTCTTTTTCAACCACGACCCACAACTACCTTGGCAATGAGTATCGAAAGTTGTATTAACCTAACAGTAAGCTTACAGAGGGACACGACGAACGTGAATACCCTCAAATGTTAGCGACACGCCTATTAGCCCGGGCTTACTTTTAATTAAGCTGAGCATGTGATATCATCAATTTCACTCCACGCACTCTGTTACTACAATCAAAACGTTAGACATTCAGTCAAATGATCTGTCCTAGATTAATTATAATTAAATTAAAAAAATTGAATAAATAAATACAATTCAAATGAAAAAAAATCCACAGCCTGCTTCCAGTCTTCGACCGGGTCAGGAATTGAATGAATGAAGCCCCTATCTAGCGGCGAGGATATGAACTGTGCCGGCTGCCGAGGCCTGACGCACTCCTCTGGGGCAATGATTAAATGCATGACAGATGAAATGAAATGATAGTGGAGAGTGTTGCTGGAATGAAATGTTGACAGGGAAAACCGGAGTACCCGGAGAAAAACCTGTCTGCCTCCGTTTAGTCCAGCACAGATCTCACATGGAGTGACCGGGATTTGAACGACGGACCCAGCGGTGAGAGGCCGGCGTGCTGCCGCCTAAGCCACGGAGGCTTCAAATAAAATTCAAATAAGAAGTTAAAATAAAAATAACATTAAAAATAAAAATAAAAATACAAATAAACTTTCTTCGACTTATCCCAATTAATTCTGGTCGCCGGAGCCGACCAGGCTCATTTTGGTTTTGACCGGTGATTTAAGGCTGGATGCCCTTCCTAACCCCACGTGATTTTTCAGGTGAAAATTCCACTTCACTTCACCGGGATTCGAATTCTGGCCATCCGGGTGAAAGACGAGCAGCTAAGCCACTGCGCCATCACGCTCCCATAAGAATATATATATTTTTTTAAAGAATCATATAAAGCTAAGTTAAGTTATATTTTAGAAGATATTATTCTATGTTGCCCTCGTAATCTAGTCATTTTTTTTTCCAGTTGGTCAACACGTTAATGTGCCCAAATAAATTGGAGGGGAGGATAACACATATCTATTCACATCTGCTAATCTGAAGAAAAAAAATGCATGGTTTAATTATACCCTTTTTATTGAAAAGGCGGGGAGGGGTGACACGATTCGCTCTTCAGTTCCTGTTCACTTGAGAAGCATATTTTAATAATAGTCTAATACTAATGTTATTTGTTTTACGTCCCGTTTAACTACTGCGGCCTTTAGAGATGCCAAGGCGCTGGAATTTTGCCCCTAAGGGGATCTTTAACGTGCCCGTAAATATACTGACACGGCTCCCTCGCATTTGCGCACCATCAACAGCCAACTGACTGCACCAGGATTCGATCCTGCAAGCTTGGGAACAGCAAACGAGAACGTTACCACTGAGCCACGCAGCCAGGCATGCAGGCATTTTTTTAGGTTTGGCGGATGTGTATTTTAAACTTATAATATACATAACACGTACAAAAACTTAGTTAAGGGACTTCTTTTACAACGTGTAGACCCGAGGCTCGAATCTCGGAGTGGGCGCTGGCAGGGCCGGGTATCGAACCTTCTATCTCCGGGCTAGTCATTCCCCGTTGCAGTTGTTGTGCGCATGGTGTTTGTGAAACTCTCCTTGAGTAATGACATTTACTACAATCTTACAAAGAGCTCAACAAGGAAGTTCACAACACCGTCAATCTTCACATTTTCTTATTTTAAGTAAAATACCGAAAATGGAATGCTTTGTTGTTGATGTTGTTTCATTTGAGGATCTTGGGCATCGTGGTCATTTAGCCCTGTGTATTCGGGTGTGTGTAGAATTTGCCTGATTACCCATGCTATTGTGGTGTTTGCAGTAGTGTGCGGTCGTGGCCATAAGTCATGGCATTCGCCTGGATTAGAAATGGAAAACCACGGAAAACCACTTCCAGGATGGCTAAGATAGGAAACGAACCCACCTCTACTCAGTTTTGCCTCACGAGGCTGAGTGTACCCCCATTCCAGCCATCAGACCAGAATTAGAATTCTTCGAAGAGCCATAAATCGAACCCAGGCCTCCTCTGTGACAGTCAAGAGTGCTAGCCAATACTACAAAGAACATCAACCATATTAAGCTAATTGGGGATAAACAATTACGATATTAATTACAGTGGAATAAATTCCTAAGTTATGTATACCTACCTCCAAGATCACATTCCATTGACACGTCATATCAAAATATCAGCAACGCTTGTAATTGCATCTCAATATAAGATCATGCCCACAAATATAGCCACAATATGACCAAAATCGCAAAAATATGCACGATATGCCCTAAATTGAGGCCTATTCTGGAAGAAGGGAACATAGGCCTAAGTGCCCTTTTTCCGGAAACCGTCTAAAACGATCAGCCATGTTACGCTGTAGGTGCTCTGAAAATGTTATCTTGATATCTTAACAGTTGCCAGATTGAAAATTATTTTTGTAAGTGTTTGCACACCTGTGTTGACGTACAGCTTACGTTCAGACTGTAGTAGTGGTTACTGTTTACTATTTTGTTGGTTTCAGTTTCTATTATTAACGTAACCTATACATGTGGTTTTAGGGAGCGTGATGGCGCAGTGGCTTAGCTGCTCGTCTTTCACCCGGGCGACCGGGGTTCGAATCCCGGTGACAGCGGGGTGGAATTTTCATCTGAAAAATCACGTGGTGTCAGGAAGGGCATCCAACCTTAAATCCCCGGCCAAAACCAAAATGAGCCTGGTTGGCTCCGGTGCCCCCAATTAATTGGGAAAAGCCGAATAAAGATGATGATGATGATGATGATGATACATGTGGTTTTAATTTAAAATGGATAATGAAAGTGAACCTGTTTGAAAGGCATAAAGTTTACTGTAACAAGAATTTGAAACGTGAAGAACAGAAAAATAAAACGGTTCGTGGCGAAGGTTACGTCAACTCAAGTAATAATGAAGTACCGGCTAAAGTGTTTTCCTTGGTTAATCAGTGTTGTAAGAACAAGTGCCATGAGAAGTTTTTTCTTCAAACTCAGTGCAATATGTATGATTCCTTTTATGGTGGCCAACAAACGTCTCTCCAAGATTCATTCCTATCTTCCTGCATGACTAAGTCAGAAAACACAAAATGTAATCTTGACCAAAAGAAACCACGGCTCCATTCATGGCAGTATTGTGTTAAGAATGGTGGAATAGTTACTGAGGTATGTCAGAAATATACCCTTAACTTATTTAATATCTCAATGAAACGTATGCGAGTGATTCAGTCCAAAATATTGGATGGAGCTGATTTCCAAGAAAGACGAGGTACGCATATGAATCGTCCGCACAAATTAAAAGACAATGTCATAGAACTGATGGAGAATGACTTGCAGTGATTACAGTCATTATTGTGGGCATAAAACAAAATTGAAATATTTCGAAAATCCACATCTTAACCTTACAACATTGTTCACAATGTTTCTTGATTACTATAAGGAAAAACCAATGAATCATTGAAACTAAGCTATGTGAGGTACTTTAAAATGTTTAAGGAAAGTTTTAACTGTGGATTTGTCAAACCTAAAACAGACAAATGTGACTCTTGTGCAGAATGCGAGGAAAAACTTTCCCGAGATCCTAATGACCCATGTAAAGTTAACTATCAGGTACACAAAAGGAAAGCTGATAAATGCAAAACTTTGAAGAACGATTTTATTTCTAAATCACAACAAACTAATAATGAAGGTACAGTCAGCCCATCTCATCTAGTGCTTGAGTTTGACTATGGTCAGAATTATCCAATCCCTCGGCTCAATGTTAACAGCCAATTCTACAAAAGAATGCTGTGGTTGTATGTGTTCAATGTACATGTGTATAATGACAACTCGTCATATTTTTACTGCCACATGGAAACTCATTCCAATAAAAATGGAAATTCAGTTGCTTCTTTTTTATATGATTGTTTAAAAAAGAACCTCAGCAAATTTCCCGGGATAAAAACAGTAATATTATTATCAGATGCTACAGGCGGCCAAAACCGTAACACTACAATAACTAAATGTTGTTCTTGGTTTGCTTAAGTTCACAAAGTTGAAATAGTATTTTTATATCCTGTGCGCGGACACTCTTTCAGCCAGTGCGACCGCAACTTTGGACTTGTTCGGAACAAATTGAAAAACATGGAGAGAATCGGGTCAGCGAAGCCATGGTTAGAAGCCATAGTCACATGTCGGCAGAATCCATTTCCCTTTGAATTGACTATGGATAAAGATATGGTTAAGGACTGGGACACAGCTCTGGCCTCTTTCTTTTCTCCACACCCAACATCAAAACAATCCAAGTACACCATTATGAAATATGTAATGATCAAATATACCGTGTCAGGTGCTCTGCTTTGTTCTAATACATACATTCCAACATATATCCCGTTTAATTATCTATCAAATAGTAACATCAATGAACAAAAAAACATTGACCCAAAACCTATCCCTTTTGCTGGAGTAAGCCAAGAAAAGGAGAAAGATGTTCGCTCCTTGCTGAAGTTCCTATCACCAGAAGACGGCGACTGGATTGAATTCATCCTTAATGGACATAAACAAGAGTAGGCTTGGGTAAATTCATAACACCCATAACATATGTAATAATAGGTTCACTTATTTTATATAAAATACATACATTGTTGTGATGTATTATCAGTATATTATTTCTTTAACCAAGCATTTTCGGAAAAAGGGCACATAATAATTTTTACAAATATATATTTATTAAATAGCAAATAATGTTTTTATTTCAATCAAGCTATTTATTAGCTAAACAGATAATTTATATACATAAATAAAACATGTAAAAAGTATTTGCAAGCTTATATTATTGTTATATAATGTGATAAAATTTGTGAGTCCCTTTTCCTCAATTCATCAAAATGGCCTATGAGCCCTTCTTCCGGAATAGGCCTCAATTATGAAAATGGAGTAAATGTGCAAATATAGGCCTATGATTTAAAATCAGAAACGTACAATCTTCATTAAATTCAACACTAGGACTGAAACGAAAACCAGGAAAATAGTTCTTGTTTTTTATTATTTTAAAGGGTTTGAGACATCTTGGTCATCAGCTCCGTGTACTTGAGTGTGTGTTAAATTTGTCTGATGACCTGTGTTTCTGTGGTGACTGTGGTTGTGTATAACTACAATACAATTATTAAGAATGAATGGCTGGAGGGAATGTTGCAAAACCCGGGAGAAGACTATACTCATGATAGCCTGTTAGCACCGGGATTCAAAACTCCAATCTCCGGACTTGCTGCAGCTCATCATCGCGTACGTGGTGAGTGATTTAACGCGCACAGCTACGTTGTGGGGTAGGATATTAATGTAGGACATGTCATAAACATCCGATAAGCTTGGAAGACTTCCTTGATTCGTAATTAGAATTACTCTCGTCCTGTTGGATTGCTCAAGTTCCAAATGTAACCCATGTTAGACTACCTCGTGGTGTAGCGGCTAGCATTCTTGGATGTCACTTCGGAGATCAAGGTTCAATCCCCAGTTCTATCAAGAAATTTAATTATGGTCTGAGGGTTGGAACGGGGTACAGTCTAGCTTGTCTCAGCCTCGTGAAGCAAAACTAAGAAGAGATAGGTTCGATTCCCACATCTGCCATTCCTGAAGTGGTTTTCCGTAGTTTCCCACTTCTACTACAGGTGAATGCTGGTATGGTTCCTAACTTAAGGCCACGACCGCCTCTTTCCTAATCCTCACTTGAATTACAAATACGCACACTACTAAAACGCCACAATAACACGGGTTATGAGACAAATTCTATACACACCCAAATACACGGGGCTAAATGACCACAATATCCAAGACCCTCAATTGAAATAATAACAACAACAGCAATAGGTTTAACAGCGCTTTTTACTGCTGTGATTTTTTAGAAACGCTGGGATGCCGGAATTTTGCCCTGGAGGACATCTTAAACGTGGAAGCAGATCGAGTGAAACAAGGCTGTCACATTCTAACACCCTTAAATGTCATCGCAGTGAGTTTGGATCGAATCCGCAATCTTGTGTTTTGAAGGCCACCGCATAACCGACTGCGCCACTTAGCTCAAGCCAATATTAGTACTAGAATTCAAGATGATCACCTTCTTCCTCATGATGACCAAGTGAGGCGCATCACAAGTCATTTCTATGCCGTGGCTCGGCGCGATGAAGCAGGCCCCTATTGGGACAATTAGCTTTGTATGAAGATTTATCGTCAGTCATGGCCAGAGAGACCAGTCACAGCCGTCCACAGCTCTTAGGAGCTTAGACGCACTCTATATCGCCGATGTAATTGCAGGAAGGGTCACTAAATACAGGTACTCGGTGGCGTAGCTTACCACGACCATGATAGGGGGCTGCAGCAAGTTTAACAAATCCCAACGCTGACAGCAGTTGTCCTAAGTGAGATTTTTCCACACTTCCTCCAGGCAAATGCTAGTGTAGTACCTTATTTCAGGTCCCGGGGCACCTAACCGCTGCCTGCCACTAATAATTAAAGCTATAAACACTACTACAGTCACTACGGAAATAAAGGTTATCAGAAAAATTTAACACACACCCAAGATTTCCGGGGTGATGATCAAAGATGCCCCAAACCCGTAATAAGAATCACCTACAACAACAACTACAACAACATCTATAATGGTTATGCTCCAGGAATTTATGTGATCTCAGTTGTAGCTTTTCAGTCGGTCAACACAAATTTGCCCAAAGACTGGGCTGGGTACAATTTATATAATAAAGATCATAACTAATACATGTAATCTTTTTCCGGGAGTGTTATTATTCATATATTAGGCCTACAGTATATACATTATACACCGCCCACTGTTTGCGCACTGAAAGAATTGCTTCAGAACTTTACATAGATCTCTGTGATACCACAGTTCATTTAATGTTGACACGTGCATTTACCCGCGCATAGCTATGCACTTCACCTTGAGAGCTCAGCGGTAGGAGAGGGGTGTAGAGCGGTGCGGGGAGCGTGCCAAATACATCTCTATCTGAGGTGGCTTCGGTGGCGTAGTTGGTAGCATGTTGAGCTTCTATGCCCAGGTCAAAGGTTCAAACCCGGCCGAAGTCGTCGGATTTTTTAAGATTGTTGTGTGGAGCCAACATTTGTAGGTTAGAATTGATAACGCTCTATTAGTTCCAACGTTCGCCACCAGGTGCTGACTGTGATGCCTTCTTGTAGCCAAGTCCGCAAGCTAGGTGTCGTGGACGGTAGCATTTGGTAGCAAAAGTAGGAACTACTTGAAAATATTGTCTGCAGTCCTTACTTGAATTAAAACAGATAACACACACTAATACAGCCATCACAATTAACACCGGTTACCAGACGGAATCTACACACACCCAAAGTACACAGGACTACATGACCACGTTGTCGCAGCCCCTAAACTAAGGAACCAACCAACCATATCTGAGAACATTGACGCGCGGGACGGTAGGTAGGTTCTTACAATCAGAAACGCGCAGCGTGGCAAATGTTTTAGGCTGCAGTACTATACCTGGGCAGTGGGATGGAGAAGTGCAGAGCTAACTGCCGGTAATTGTAACTTCCTCGTTCAATCAGTGATCAGTGTATCCACTAACTAATTCCAAGATAGTGGGTTCAATTCTTGGTCGAGGAAGTCTGACTTACAGACCGCAGAAAAATTCCACGGCACTACAAGTTGTACAATGTCGGCTCATAAAAAAGATATCTCGAATGGTATTAGGAGATTACCGATCACTCCACAATGATATTGCTGACAATAGTTACGATATGTATTTTTCCATCTGCATATAGAACTGCGTTATTAAAAGGCTATCATAATTAGGGCTCGGATTTTTAGGTGCTAAAAATCGAGAAAATATTTATTTTTTATGTATTAAAAATACCTGAAATATGTGACAAAAATGTAAAGATATTTAATTATAATTTAGTTTATTAATGTGTATATAAACAATATGCAGCATTCACGAATGCAATAATTTATGCTATGTCTCACTGACTGCTGAAGCATTATAATACACAACGAGATACATCTTCAGGTTGTCCATTACTAATGACCGACGATTATCGTGAAACACTTATTCTGAAGGCGCGAAACTGCGGCAATATGTTTCTTGCCCTTGAGGTGTTGTGTAACTTGAGATCGCTGTTCAGTCTTGATTGCTTTCCCACATGGTTGGCAGAACAGAACGTCCCCATCAAAAGTAAAATTATCTTTAAATTCTGCAACATACTGCTGCACACGATAACTTGTAGTTTCTTTTACTTTAGGGATCGTAGAAGATCTAGCACGTGGTGCAATATGGCTATGGACAAGGAAATCCTCGGCTTCGACAGTGAGTGGCACGGAGCGACAAGTTAAGAATAACACAGCTGCAAGCTGACATATGCTCTGCATGAAGATTAGATAGCTCACAGGTTCTTTCCCGTTGAATAAGCCAGAACAAGAATGCATAAACTGAAAGATCTAGCTTACTGATTTAAAAAAAGTAAATATTATGTCTTTTTATGTGCTAATAAGTGAAAAGCAGGAATTTATGTATTTATAGAAAAAATGCTCAAAATATGTATTTATATAAAAAAATATTCATTTACCTAAAAATCCGAGCCCTAGTCATAATAATAGAGTAGACATTTCAATGCCTCAAACATGTCGCTCATCTCACAGCGACAGTAAATAGAAAGACATGCTCAGCCTGACATACGTCAGCTATTTTTAAAAGAATATTTATCTCCTTTTCACTCATCGCTATTCACACCTTGAGTCAATACCGTACTAAAAACCTCCCCTCAGGGGCTCACGACTGGAGGGGTGTGGGTTAACGAACACAGGACCACAGCTGAGTCCGGAATTTCTTCCACTTGCTTGTGCCGGACTCCTCTCCATCATTTTTCCTCTCAACCTCCCTTGGTCAACTCTTGCTCTCTTCCGACTCCAATGGTATTAGATTAAGTTATCCGAGGCCTAGGGTGTCTTTTACTTTCCCGCCTTAGCTGGTCCTAGTCCAATCATTCCTGATACCCTCATTCTTCGAGGGGTCAGGTCTCTTGTTGTTCTTTTGATGATTTATCCCGCCTTCTGCTCGAGGTCCCAATGGAGGCAGGTTGTATGAAGCACCCTGGATAATGGTACACTCTCAATGGCTCATGGCTGGTGAGTTCAGGAGTTGGCAACCTTGAGGGATTCCTGAGCTGGGTCAGGTTCTTCCCTTTTCTCCAGTGACTCTGGGGCGGACCATCTCCTCATTCTTTTTCCTACCTGACTTGCATGACTCTTCTTCCTCCCAAGTCCCTCAATCCTCATTCTTCTATTTGTCGTAGGTTCATTTCATTCTCAATTTTTCGCTTTCACGTATATCATTACGTAACTTAGATGTTAGGCCCCTTAAAACAACAATTATCATCACCATCAACACTAGACAATAATCAACTAGCATACACGGTGGAAGCATTAGATTCATAAATTAAGCTAATAACATTAATAATTTACTCGTTATGAATGAAACGTTGCTTTTACTTCCTTTCGCAAATTTCTCTCTGCAACCGAAACAACAACAGTAATGCGCCAACTTTCCTAGTAATAGGACATACAAGATTAACGGTCACGTTAAACTACAAGCTTTTAATAGGACATGATTTATTCTGTTATTCACCCTCAAACACCACTAAAAGTCATCTCAAGTGAAAACAAATGACTTGGCTGCTGGGATCTTGACTCCACCGCAGCAGAACAAAGCGCCATCAATTTGATCTCTATTCTATGGTTCGTACCCCACCGTTTGCCGTTCTTGAAATGATTTCCCGTGCGTGGTATCCCATTTTCATCTCCGGACGATTCCTTCCACATCCTTACCCAGTTACATTCATCTTCATTCATTTCATCTGTCATTAACTCCTCTCCAGATGTTATGAAGTTAGCGCCAGGAAGAAATTTGATCTCATAAGCTTCGCAAGTAGCCTATAGGTTTATTATAATCTGAAATGTGTTACCTACACGCATTATTGTTATTTTTAACAACATACATCTTACACATCCCATTTTATGCAATTCGTCTGGCCTGTGGATGTAATAAGGGGACATGATACCCAGTTGATGATGAATTATTTTGACTACTTTGTCATAGGAAGGAAGGAAAGGAGGAAGGAATGAAGGAGAGAAGAAGGAAAGGAAGAAGAAAGGAAGGAAGAAAGGAAGAAAACAAGAAAGGAAGAAAGGAAGGAATGAAGAAAGTAAGAAAGGAAGGAAGGAACGAAGGAAGAAAGGAAGAGCAAGAAAGGAAGAAAGAAACGAAGGAAGAATGAAAGGAAGGAAGGAAGAAAGAAAGAAAGAAAGGAAGGAAGGAAGAAAGAAAGGAAGGAAGGAAGGAAGGAAGAAAGGAAGAAAGGAAGAGCAAGAAAGAAAGGAAGGAAGAAAGGAAGGAAGGAAGAAAGGAAGAAAGGAAGAAAGGAAGAAAGGAAGGAAGGAACGAAGAAAGAAAGGAAGACCAAGGAAGGAAGAAAGAAAGGAAGGAAGGAAGAAAGGAAGAAAGAAAGGAAGGAAGGAAGAAAGAAAGGAAGGAAGGAAGGAAGGAAGGAAGGAAGAAAGGAACGAAGGAACGAAGGGAGAAAGGAAGAAAGGAAGAAAGGAAGGAAGAATGAAAGGAAGGAAGAAAGGAAGAAAGGAAGAAAGAAAGGATGAAAGGAAGAAAGGAAGGAAGAAAGGAAGGAACGAAGGAAGAAAGGAACGAAGGAAGAAAGGAAGGAAGAAAGGAAGAAAGAAAGAAAGAAAGAAAGGAAGGAAGGAAGAAAGGAAGGAAGAAAGTAAGAAAGCAAGAAAGGAAGGAAGAAAGGAAGGAAGGAATGAAGAAAGGAAGAAAGAAAGGAAGGAAGGAAGAAAGGAAGAAAGAAAGGAAGGAAGAAAGCTTGTAGTTTTACGTGACCGGTAATCACGCGATCACAAGCCACGGAACCTCCTCTTTTTTATATGGTACCCAAACCATCGGACGTGCCATTTCACCTCGAAAATTCCACATCCATTAACCGGGAGTCAAACCCGATCCAAACTGTTCGGAGGCAAGCAATTTGTTGACATGGAGGATTCTGTTTGCAGGCTATTTGGTCATCAGTTGCCCAGTCTCGTTCTTAAAATCTGTTTATGTCAAAATCCTTATGCCTAAAAAATATGTAAGGTAAATGATTGCCCGTACTTGAGTTAAGATGTTACGGTGGATCTGACCCTTGTTACAATTAAGATCTTGAGCTCGTCTTTGATGTGTTATGGATAACTTTCTGCTGAAGAAACCCTAGATACTTGTAAAAGTCTCCTTGTTCAATATCCTCTATAGTTTCCTCTTCCAAAATCTGGCATATTGCACTTGTTTCAAGGTGTACTTATCCTACGTGATATCCTTTATATTTCTCTAGCCCCAACTCCAAACTTATATCATAAGAGAAGTATGCTAGACGGCAAATAGTTTAAAGTAGTCAATACAGAGGACATGACTTAATTTGAGATTTGCTTGGGGTGGCTAAGCCCAGAAGCAAAACGCCGTGTTCTTGAGTTTTACTCCATGGATTGAGATCAAGACAAAACTACAAGGGACTGAGGGAATCGCCTTGGAATATTCCCACTGGAAATTAATTTCCTTCTATATACTTTTTAATATTGCTGAATGAAGAAGCAGGCAAGGAAGGAAGCTCTTAGTTTTACGTGACCGTTAATCATGCGATCATGAGCCACGGGACCTCCTTTTTTACATGGAATCGAACCACAGGACATGGCATTTCACTTCGAAAAATCTCACATTCATTGACCGGGAATCGAACGCGGTCTGCGAAATGAACGTAAGTGATGAAGGTTGGACACACTGAATATATTCAGAGAGCATAAATGCGGTAACTACGTGGTACTGGGCCTCTGCAGTCTATTTTAGGCATGCAAATAGCCTGAGACACCACCCTACTGTCGATTACAAGCTGAATCTTGCACTTTTTGGCCTTTCTGTTCCTCTGTAAGAACACTGGCATGAATTCAGTGTGTATAGGTCAGTGAAAGTATTGCACAAAGTGGGCAGACATGGGATTGTTTTTTATGTTGACGGAGATCCCATATCACCTTCCTTAGGCTATAGATGCGTGTGTCCTCGCGCACTTTCAGGGATCTTTAGTAAGTGATATAGGTCACTGTACAAGGCGTGGTGCGTACTAGACTGATATTTACATCTATAGCTGTGAACCCCATCTAAATCTGGAGATTTGCAGTAGTTGAGTTTCTAAAAATTCTTCATCAAATTTTCAACAGTTATCAGCATACATGACATGTCATGTCATCTGTAACCTTTTTTTTTGTAGCCAAGAAGACGTATAGAAAATTTGCAGGCATCTCCCAGATAGAAGACATGTGTGTGTGTGTGTGTGTGTGTGTGTACGTGGGAGAAAGAGAAATATTTTTTATTCACTTCCATGATTAATACATTAGGCGTTGACCTATCCTGAGGGCTAACCCTTAATTTGACCCGGTTATTTCATTTCTAAAATACATTTGTAACAGCCTCCGTGGCTTAGGCGGCAGCACGCTGGCCTCTCACCGCTGGGTCCGTGGTTCAAATCCCGGTCATTCCATGTGAGATCTGTCTTGGACAAAACGGAGGAAGACAGGTTTTCCTCCGGGCAGGCCTATTGCGGTCTTCCCTGTCAAGAATTTAATTTCAGCAACACTCTCCACTATGATTTCATTTCATCTGTCATTCATTTAATCATTGCCTCAGAAGAGTGCGACAGGCCTCGGCAGCCGGCACAGTTCATATCCTCGCCGCTAGATTGGGGCTCCATTCATTCCATCACTGACCCAGTCGGCCGACTGGAAGCAGGCTGTGGATTTTCAATACATTTGTAAATCACGGTAATATTAAGAAACTAGTTCAATTCCATATACTGTGTCCACCCTCGGGGGTATGCGAGTCCCAGTTTGTTCTCCATTGCCCTAGATCAGTGGTCACAACCTGCTTGCCATATGTCCGAATGCAATTTAGTTAAAGGGGCTATATCCCCACACATGACGGGTGGTTGGTGACGGCTGTTCTTGATCTTCAACCTCGAAATTGAGTTCACACACATGGCACAGTCCCAAATCACAGTCATCCCTTCCCGTCGCTTACCCTCACAGAATTCCTTCCCAATCTTATCACATATTTGACTTCAGTCACAGTGATATGTTCCGTACACTGTATCTTGCTGCTCATGCACAGATATGTGTGGGTGATTCTGAAAATATGTTTACGAAGAGAGATATTCGGGAGGAATTGCACGTATTAAGAAATCCATATACCACCTGTGTGACCTTTTACTGAGCACCATGTGATCTCCAGTGTCCATTCTGAGCATATGTAGGAATAAGCGGAAGCGAAGATAGCCACATGGGGCAGTGACTGGCAGAGCCACTGGTACCCTTAAAAGTACAATCACCGACGCGCTACCTTGTGTCTCGCTGGCATCGGGAGAGCGTGGGTTCGAATCCCACCTCGGCCGTCCTGAAAATGGTTTTCGTGGTTTCCCATTTTCACTACCAGGCAAATGCCGGGACGGTTCCGTTCATAATCCCTTCCCTGACCCGTTCTGAAAATAAAAATACATGGCCATTGGCTGCATTAATAAAATTATTAAAAGTTCAATCCACCTCCCCTGGTTGTGATTCTCGCCTCTGACAAGAAATTTAATTCTGGTCTGAGGTCTGGAACGAGGTTCACTCAGCCTCAAGAGGCAACTTAGAGAAGGAGTCTATTCCTACCTCTGCAATCCTAGAAGTTGTTTTCAGTGATTTGTCCATTCCTATTCCAGGTTAATGAAGGGATGGTACCCACAGTAAATTAAAGCCACAGATTTCGCCTACCTAAATACTAGCCCCAATTACAAATACACGCCCTAGTACAACCAACATAATGACATAGGTTATCAGACAGTTTCCGCACACACCAATTACATGGGATTACTTTACCACAATGTCACAAATCCCCTAAATGAATCAACAACAACCTTAGCAGCTCAGTGTGCGAGCTGTCACGCCACGTGCTTGACTTTCGAATGCGCGTTATCCGAGTTGAGTTGCAGTGACTTTGGCAACCTGAAAGTAAGTTCAGAGTTTGAAATGTACACTCAATAGGCTATTGTGCAAAATTGAATGCCTGTTGAAAGGCAAAACGATATACTGTACGAACATTCATAAACAGTACATAATGGTTATATACAGTACACATCCACCAAACCGGTGGCATAGCCGTGCTGAATAAATCGTGTACCAAGGTCATGAGGGTAGCTGTAGCACATTTGGAGATTGCCGGTTCGAATTCCGGTGCTGACAGCGGCTGAGTGTAGATTTCCTCCGTTTTTTCCACACTCCCTCCAGTAAATGCCGGGATAGTACCTTACTTACTACCTCATCCGTGTCCCTAATACAGTTACACACATTATTACCGTCATCACATAAATACAGGTTATCAGAGACAGGTTCAACACACACCAACTACACAGGGCTGGTGACCAAGATGCCCCAAGCCCCTAAAATCAGTTAAAGACGCCAATATATCCTCCAAACCTAAAAAACGTTAACTGAGATGAAGATGATCGCCTGACGAACGAAACATGATCCATTTAACCCCCCGATTTTCGAGAAGTGAATACAACTTGTATAACTAATCCATATAATTTTTAGAGGTTAGCAGAAGTGAGTAGATACATATAATTCTCTTCCCAATATAATTAGGAAAATTAACGTGTTGACCGACTGAAATACAGTTATTTGAATAAACTGCAAAGGCAACTCTGAAAAATGGCTTCTAAAAGTTCTATAGTCTTTATAATGTTAAATAAAATGATTAGTAACTGAGCCTAATATGTCGTATTTTGAAAGATGGTTCGTGGTGGGTTCCTCAGTCTAGGGGCTGTGACAACGCGGCCATGTAGCCCCGTGTACGTTGAGTACAGTAGAATCTGTTTAATAACTGGTGTTAATTTATTGTGATGGCTGTATTGTGTGTACTTACTTTCTTCGGCTTTTCACAATTAATTGGGGTGACCGGAGCCAACCAGGCTCATTTTGGTTTAGGCCGGGGATTTAAGGCCGGTTGCACTTCCTGGCGCCACGTGATTTTTAAGGTGAAAAATTCCACCCCTTTATTACCGGGATTCGAACCCCGGCCGTCCGGGTGAAGGACGAGCAGCTAAGTCACTGCGCCATCAAGCTCCCCGGCTGTATTAGTGTATGTTATCAGTAATCCAGGTAAGGACTGCAGACGATCAATTTCAAGTAGTTCCTGCTTTTGCTACCAAATGCTACCGTCAGCGACACCTAGCTGTGAAGTTGACTACTAGATGCCACCAAACCGGTACCTTGCGTCGAACGTTGGAACTCAGAGCGTTAATCAAATCTAACCTACAAAGTTTATCTTCACAGAATTGAAGTTGGTGGCAGGTTCTACATGCCATGCATCTGTGACATGGGCCCGCTGGCTTTACTTCCCGTCCGAAGGGAGGCAGACTGAGGGATTTTAACGCTCTTCAAAAATTCGACGACTTCGGCCGGGTTTGACCCCGCGATCTTGGGCATAGAAGCTCAGCATGCTACGAACTACGCCACCGAAGCCACCTTTCAAACATGTGCAAAGTTAAAAAAGAACTTGGCTTTAGTTTAATTCTTGGTACACTGCTTGTAATGAGCAATCAGTTCCTCTGTCTAACATTGCTGACAACGTGTGCTATATCACTCAATGTATTGATGTTCTACGTTCCTTCATCAGAGACATTCATGATCCTGGCACCGACCGCCGTGAGGAATGGCTTTATTTAAATGCCTTTAGTAGACTTCTTCAATCATTTTTGGCTGAAGTCTGGTCCTGCTCTGTACCTTCTGAGCTGTAGTACGAGCTTCCTTACACACACCTACCGATGTCGAAATATGTCTGGGATGTTTAATTTCCTCCCCCACTTTAAGTAATATAACAATATGGATCCACTTCTGTACTCACCAGTAATGCGGATGAAGAGCTCATGATGAGGTGTTCGCTCCATTGATATAGCTCCACGTCGCTGCAACAAATAAAAATCTTAAGTTGGTTTTATAGCAAATATGAAGCACAAGAGAAGCAAAATATATTCATTTTTTAAAGTCAATTTTACCCTCCAGGTTGGTGGTTCCCACGGACTCAGCGAGGGAACTCACCACTACCGCCTTGTCAGGCAGTGTCCTAGAGCTGGGAACATTTGGTAGGATTGGATACAACTGGGGAGGTGGGATCAGCACTTCACCCAAGCGGCCTAACCTGCAAAGCGAACAGGGGCCTCATGAGGGATGGGAATGTAGGGGAAGATTGGGATGGATAGGAAAGGAAGAGCGAAGGAGGCGGCCGTGGCCTTACAGTAGGTACCATCCCGGCATTTGCCTGAAGACGAAGTGGGAAACCACGGAAAACCACTTCGAGGATGGCTGAGGTGGGAATAGAACCCCCTCTACTCATTTAGACCACCCGAGGCTGAGTAGACCCTTTCCAGTCCTCATAAAACTTTTCAAATTTCGTGGTAGAGCCCGGAATCGAACCCAGGACCTCCGGGGCGGCAGCTAAGCTCGCTACGCTACGGAGGTGACTTATATATTCATTAACTTCGATAATAAAACGATACGACACAAATTCCTTACCAAAATATTTTGTGATTGTTAACAAACGTGTCTACATGACCACGATGTCTCAGAAGCCCCAAAATGTAACAACAACACAATGAACAACTCCTCCAGGGTGAAATTCTGACACCCAGGTGTCTATAAAACCAAAGCAGTTAAAAGGGATTTAAAATGCATAAAATTATTATTATTATTATTATTATTATTATTATTATTATTATTATTATTATGAGTGTGTATTTATAGACATTGAGGAATTGTTCTGTGATGACGGTAAAGCAGCAGAGATAATGCTGTATCATGTTTTTCAAATATTATTCAGAATTTGCACTTAAGCCGGAAACACAATTTGACATTGTTGTAGCGCCTGGTTGCGTGGCTCAGCGGTAACGTTCTCGCTTGCTGGGCCCATGGTTGAAGGTTCATATCCTGGTGCAGTCAGCTGGCATTTGAGGGTGCGAAAATGTGAGGGAGCCATGTCAGTAGATTTACTGGCACGTTAAAAATCCCCTTCGGGCTAAAATCCGGCACCCCGGCGTCTCTAAAAGCCAGAGTAGTTAAAAGGGACGTAAAACCATTAACATTACTATTATATTCACATTGTAGCAGCAATTAATAAATATTGATATTTTTTAGGATATCCTTAATGTTATTAAAAGACCTAATTATGACATGCTCCATTTGCGTCATACATCAGTTACGTTATTCGGTAAAAGATCATCGATTTAGTCCTTTTGCAGGAAACTAAATACGTTCATTCTTTCAATTTATCGGTATGTTATTTTTGTCACCTTACTAAATCCCCGCTGAGGTTTAAGGATGAAATGATCCAATAATATTTTCAAGTAAGAACGTGCACCACGCGATCAACAATCATTGTAGTATTCTGAATACATTACGATGGAGTAATGCACCTTGCAGCCTCAGATGAAACGATAATAACAAAATAAACGATCATAAATGAACAACAATTTTACAGTGAACGGATAATACGTAATACAAAGTTAACCACTCCACTCATAAAGACGATGTTTAAATCTATGGCCTTGTTCATTACGGCAATGACTCAACGCTACTTTCAATCGGGCCCTTCACCTCAAGTGCCTCTTAGATCATCGTGCACAAGCGGAAAGAAGAACTGTTTCTTGTTTAAACATATCAGGTGTTCAAATATAAAATGGCCATTCAGGCAAGTGGTATTACAATGTATGACGTCGCACTCCTCCTCTATGAAACTATATAGTTTACGAAGGGCATTCCGAAAATGAATGAAAATCCACAGCCTGCTTCCAGTCTCCGACCGGGTCAGGAATGGAATGAATGAAGCCCCATCTAGCGGCGAGGATATGAACTGTGCCGGCTGCCGAGGCCTGACGCACTCCTCTGGGGCAATGAATAAATGAATGACAGATGAAATGTAATGATAGTGGAGAGTGTTGCTGGAATGAAATTTTGACAGGGAAAACCGGAGTACCCGGAGAAAAACCTGTCTGCCTCCGTTTTGTCCAGCACAGATCTCACATGGAGTGACCGGGATTTGAACCACGGACTCAGCGGTGAGAGGCCGGCGTGCTGCCGCCTAAGCCACGGAGGCTTGCATTCCGAAAATAAGATTCCTAATTTTATTTCACATGGAAGCTGTATAACAAATTGAGAAAACGCATCGCCATGACAAAGGACATGGGTGACCGGATGTCTGGACATGTCACATCCCCAGCGGACTGGACATTTTTCTGCACTACATTATACATTTAAAAAAAAAGACAGTCAGTCTGAAAGACTGGACTTTATATCATTTTAATGCTACAAATGCTGAAAAATGCTACAAAGACTGGAGGCTTCTCGCTTCGCTCGAAGCCAAAGACTCTTGACATGTTAGATGATCAAGAAACAATCAGAACGCTAGAATGTTACAAGTCATGAGGGAGCTGGAACGCGCGGTGAAAGGAGATGGCTGGCTGGATGACGTCACGCTCGCCGTGTCCTTGCCGTCTCGTAACTCCAGAGCTCACCAGTGAACTCAGTACACATGCACCAAGCGGTACTATGACGTCACACACCTCAGTGCATTCTCGGTACATTTCGTGACGTCGCCGTAACGTAACGACGAAGTCTACTAGATCATTTAAAATGATAAAATAAACCAGATATTATCTTTGAAGTTGGTATTAATACCCCTAGTAGTGCTCTATAAAGTGTGATGTATTTGGAAACATGGTACGATGTGCAGTGGCGGCTTACAGAAAAAGCAGATGCAGTATACTTGAGGTTAGATTGGTCAACAATCAAAGAACGGTATATAAGAAAGTTATACAGTATTACGGCGCGTAGACGCCTGAATATCACTCTCCCATTCAGTTTCCACTAATTCACTATAACTTGGTCCATTTGAACGATAATTCTTCTAAAATATCATCGTCTAATTATGCAAGCCCTCTCTCTATCTTGTCATTGACTGAACCCGCAGAAAGAGAGTCGATGTTTTGAAACGAAATCAAAGAATAAACGAAGGCCGTGAATAAACGGAAAGAGGTAGCCTACATGTACATCTACAAAATATTCTATTCAGTTTGCTAGTCCAAAATAGTGCAATGCATGGTCAAGAGATGTCGCAGGATTATGACCATAATATGAATAAAACCGGGATTTCTCGTGGCCAGTCACCCATGTGTTAACCTGAGCTATCGACGGGCAGGACGAGCAGAGGAGCACTGGCGCATGCGCTGAGTGCCAAAGCAGAGGGAGAAGCAGCAGATATGCGTGCCTGAGTTCATTCGAGTGCAAACCAGTATGGCGGAAGGTCGTGTCTGAAAATGTGGTCACGAATGGAAATGCTGATGTGCACTATGAAAAAGCGCGTGAGGCTAGTGTTTCACATATTCATCGCCATCTATAAAGCGTCTATGGAGATTACGTCATGTCCCGTGAAATGGTTGGGCGCTGGTGTTCAATGTTTAGTGAAGGAACGTAGACTGTGAAAGATGACGACCTATCTGGGAGCCCCTCCATGTCCACGACTGCAACAAACGTCGACGGAACATAGGACAGGCTTTCTTAACCTGGTGCTCGCAGTGATTCTTCCAGAAGCAACCTACGCAGCCGAAACAATGGTGATCGACGGTCATTCCAAAATTAAGGACATAGGAAAACAGGAATGAAAAATTATCAAGAAGATTTACGGGGCATTCAACAAGAACGGCATTTTGGCGAAGGGACCTCAGAACGAACTCTATCAAAAGACCAAAACTATAATGGAAGAAATCAGAAAACGCCGAACAAAGTTTTACACACACATCTACAGGTTGGAAAATTCCAGGGCGGCAAAGAAACTACTCAACATCGTAACAAAGAGTAAATGCGGCACGGAATGGCTGACAGAGGTCCACAGGGACCTACAACAGATGAACATAGAAAATCTCGAGGACCGCACCGAGTGCCGGAATAGAATCACCAATGATAAGTTTGAGCAAAGAACATCACGACAACCTGGAAAAAATAGACTGCAGAGCGGAAGAAGCAGCATTCGAGAGGATGAAGAGATTTTGGGAAGAAAGGAGGGAAAACGCCCAAAGATGAAATCGTGAATTCAAGTTCAATCTCTCACCTAAAGGTGAACATTCGATAAAGTAAATAAATAAATACTACTACTACTACTACTACATATACTACTACTACTAATAATAATAATAATAATTTCTTTCCATAAACCAGCTTCCCACTTGACCTTTTTTAGCGTATGGCTTTTAGTGCCGGGAGTGTCCGAGGACATGTTCGGCTCGCCAGAGTGTTGTAGCTGCTTCTATACGGACGCCCATTGCGTGAGCTACAAGTACCGTCGCGTGTGGAGTGTTGTCTGGGGAGGAAAGTGTTAATGTAAGGACGAGGAATTGGAAGGTAGCGGCTGTGGCCTATAGTTAGGGACCAACACCGGCATTTGGCTGGAAGGAAGATGGGAAACCACAGAAAGCCATCTTCAAGGTTGCCGGGGGGGATTCAAACCTCCTCGCCTCCCGGATGTGAGCGACTGCCTGCAGCCACACCGTAACGACCCCGGCTAACTCACCCGGTATTGACCTCATGAGGCTACATAACTTGCCGCTAGACCATACGATGATTATATTTCTAATTTCTAGTCAGAGTCGTGAATCGAGTTTAATGCTTTGCGTCAAACACGCGGTGAACAGCACACGCTATTTAACGTCGCAGTGCAACTGAACCTCCTTGGAAAATATTATCAGGGAACACGTGTTGAAATAACCGGAAGAGCGGGCCATTAACATCTTTAGTGCGTTCATACGATTGCCAGCATCCTGATCACACAACATCAGCCTATAGCAAACTTCTGAGATATTAACTAACATTATCCCTAAACACAGGTTAAGCACGTAATTACTGTAGTCCTCGATGTATGGTTTGAAGGAAACTTCATCACATGCACCTAAGTAATACAACAGACCGCTAACGTGAGCTAACTTTCAATTTCAAGCCATGGAGTATTTTAATCATACACTTGGGTCCAAAATAATATCCCCACCTACAAATTTTACGAAATGTATGTCAAAAATACAACAAAGAGGCTGTATTTCATTGGTTTACTGAACTTTCATTTTTGTTTAAATTAAAATTAAGTTGAACGGAACATGTGAAATCACAGTCAACTTGCATCAATATTTTGTGTGTCCACCTCGTGCCTTTTTAAGGGCTTGAACTCTATGTGTCATTGACTCGACAAGTTTTGCACATGTATCAGGTGGTATTTCATGGTACCACAGTTGAACAATTTTCTCAATTAACTCTACTTGACTGGAACAACAACGTTTGCTTAGTTTTTTAGACATAATTGCCCACAAATTCTCAATAGGGTTCATGTCAAGAGGATTTGGGGCCCACCATAACTGCTGGATACCCAGATCTGCACAACACTCCCGGACAACCCTGGCACGGTGACAGCTAGCATTGTCGTTTTGAAAAATAAAAGGTCCAAGATTTTCTCCACTGAAATGATCCCTTGCTGTATTTAATAACTCATTTTTAAGAACATCACAGTATTTTAACCCCGTAATTGAACCAGAGCAAACCTTAATTCTTCCCACTCCTTTGGCAGTAATTGCTCCCCACAGCATTACACTTTCACTGAACTTCTTAGTTTCCACTACACAATCTTTCTTTAGTTCCTCTTCTGGCTTCATCCATAGTTTCAAACCACTGTCATTGCCGTACATACAGTATTAAATTTCTTTTCATCCTAAAAAGTCACTCTCTTCCAGTCCTCGGCTGACCAGTGTTGATAAAGATCGACCAACTTTTTTCTTTCTTCAACATGCTTTTTTGTAATGAGGGCTTTCTTTGCAGGTTTTTTCTTTTTCAGGTTGAGATCAGAAAGGCGTCTTAACACTGTTTGATGGGAAGTAGAGGTCCCAAACTCCTGATCAATCATAAAAGCAATCATAAAAGCAATCTGCCTTGAACTCAGTTTTCTGTTTTGCTTTGCCATCATTTTCATTGCCCTGCACAATCTGGGACTGGTGATTTTCTTCCGACCACATTTGTACCTCAAACTTGACTTTCCATTTTCAGCTTGATTCTTCAATACATTTCCCACAGTTGTGTGGTCAATTGATAGTTTCCTAGCAACTTCCCTATTCGACAATCCTTCAGCTTTGAGTCCTAAAATCATCCCTTGTTTCCTTGGAGATAGGTCTTTTCTCTTTCCCATATTCTGTGAAACCAAATATTTGTATAAATAACCATGGAAACTCAAAGTCATCGTTATTTATGCTATTGTAGCATACCAGATAACAATAAAAACGATCTGGATACTTACTGAACTATTTTTTCACGCAATTCTTCATAAAAAGGACACAATTCACATTAGCAAACAGCTGACAGAAAATTTGATGGAAGATAAACTAGAGACATCTGGTGGAGGATATTAAATTTCCAAGTATGTAAGTGCCATCTAGTATCAATTATTGTAACTAACTGATATATATTTCATTTCAAAAACATGTCAAGTCATTGACACATTGAGTTCAAGCCCTTAAAAAGGCACAAGATGGACACACAAAATACAAGGTGATTGTGATGAAATATGTTCTGTACTACTTAATTTCACTTCAAACAAGAAGAAAGTTCAGTAAACTCTCCAATTATAGCCTCTTTGTAGTGGTTTTGACATACATTAAGTAAAATTTGTAGGTGGGGATATTATTTTGGACCAAACTGTAGTATGCCAGTCCACTCCACAGAGAGCAGTAGGCCTACTGTATCAGTGGCGGATTTAAGGCAAGATTATGGGAGAGGCGGACACACCGGGGGTCTCGGATACCCCCAAGCCAATAGGGGGTGCGAGGAAACTCCCCCAGAAAATTTTGCAAAATTTAGGCCCAAATTAGTGATTCATTTTGTGATATTTTTAGTAAAAATAAATGTTAACAATTTAACATAAAGAAACAACCAAAAATTGTATGAAACTGTTTTGTGAATTTGGAAATATTTGCGTGATATTAGCCATTTTAAGTGAAATATTTATTGTATTCTACATTATCTCAGTTTTGTAAGTCCTACTATTTACTGCAATAGCTCTAATGCAAATGGTTTAGAAATATTTTTTAGAGAGGTAGTATTCTTTCAAACACAATGTTCGCAATATTAGGCTATTGTAACCTTTACATTTTGGTATTATACAATATTTAAGTGTGAAAGAAATTGTGTGAAGCTAATGTTTTCCTCAAGAGCTTAAGTATGTTTTAATGCATAACAGCAAGATGAATCAAATTGTTTAAAAGTTTATAGCTTTGATGTTTTGAAATCTGAGGATTTACAACAACAAAAACACAAATTATCTTGACATACATCATTTAATCGAAATCATTATATTTATATTTAGCATAAATACAGACTGCTCACTTATTAAAGTTCATCTTACAATAAGCTTGTGGATTCTTTTTTGCTCTCTTCTCCAAACCTATCAAGGATTTTATTGTGATCATTAGGTATGTCTCTATGTATGAACATTAGAGCCAATCTCTTGAGTCTGGTTTCTGTAGTCTTCGATCTCAAGTATGATTTCAGGAGATGGAGAGTCGAAAATGACCATTCGGCACATACGATGCTTACAGGATGTGTCAGTATTACTTTGAGCATCGTCTTCACCAATGGAAATAAAACTGGGTGGCAAGCCTCGAACGCACTAGCTACAGTTGATGGGATGATGTCCCTATTGTCCATGTCCATATTCCATTTTGTTGACCAATGGAGATATTCAGCTTTTAGTTTCGTATACAACACTCATTAGCCAGCCCCGTGGTGTTGGGGTAGCGCGCCAGCCTCGCACACGGAGGTCCCAGGTTCGATTCCCGGCTCTATCAGGGATTTTAGAAACTGACGTGAGGGCTGGAAAACGGTGCACTTAGCCTCGTGAAGACAATTGAGTAGCTGTCTGACCGTGAGGCAGCGCCCCGGTCACGAAAACCAAAATTAACGGCCGAGGGGACCGGATGAGCTGACCACATGACACCCCAATATCTGCAGGCCAAATGGCTGGGCAACAGTCGCTTAGTAGGCCTAGGTCCTTCCTGGGCTGTAGTGATAGGGGTTATTATTATTATACAACACTTATTCTTATATTTGAAACAAAGTGGCATATTTCTCAGTCACCATCTTCAGGATTTCATTTCGGTGTGGAGTATCAAGATTAGTAATACAGTTTTTAACAACATTTTGAGGTAGAGACATATTTAACTTGTAGATGTCAAGGACTTCATCAGAAAATCTTGTCTTTAGATTGTTGATCATCCCGCCCAGCAAGAGGATATAGTCTAGATATTCCTCCTAAAATATTCTTCAGTAGTAGTGAATGGCGCATTTTGTCGGTTTCTTTGTCTCTGCGATTCTCGGAAGCCTTATCTCTACAGCCAACACAGTTGCAATTATATTACACTTTTCATACTCGCTGCTGAAGTCTTCTTCAATATTATTCCTTTTCCTGGAAAAGATGGATACCACGCTGAATACTGCATCAGATGCTGACTTGACATTAGGTTTTCAGTTTGAAAAAGTACGCTCAAGTAATGAGTTATGGCTAGAACTTCGTTAAGACAGCACAAAGATACAATACATTCCTGATCGGTTATGCTGGACAACAAACATTGTGCCTTAGGTGGTTAGGCATCCCCTTGAACGTCTGACCAACTGGAGACAATTTCGAGTGCAGCACTGACTTTTTCAATGTTGGCTGACAATTTCAAAATAGCGTTGTGCCGTTCCAACCATCGTGTCTCACAAAGGTCAATCAGTTGGCCATGAAGAATATTTTTCAGACCCATATTATTTTAGTTTTGAAGAAGCATTAAGAATGATATAATTTGTTGTTTTGGATACAGCCAAGTTTAGTTGGTGGTTGTAGCAAGGACACCTTACTGCATTAACAACAATTTTCTGAATCTCTTGTACTGCTCCAACCGTTTCGGAAATATTTACGGAAACTCCATCGGTTCCTATGTCAACACAGTTATTAAGGTTCAAACCATGAGCCCTTAACTCTCTAATTACTACCTCACCGAGTATCAAACCTGTCACCGCCGGTTCAGTTTCATTGCTCGAATGGTTTTCATAATTCCCATTTTCTATCTCGGAGCCTGATGAATCTCTTTCAAGGTCCAAAACAGCTTTTCTAATGTCGAGAAATCCCACAAAATCTTCTCTAACCTTGACGTTGCCTGCTTCATTGCAAACGTATCTCAGAATAAGTGACATTTGAGAAATATGGGACACATCCACTGTTTCATCAAACATACAGCTGAATTACTTGGCTTTGTTTACACGAGCCACTGTAGTCTTCAAAATCTCCTCACCACAGCATTATATGAGAGAATTTTGAATTGTTTTACTGGTAAAGAGGCTTCTTGGACCAGCCGTTCTTCTAGAGCATAAACGTAAATTAATATGCAAATGGATCTACTTGTCATTATAAAAGGTAGTTACACTTTTAAAGGTCTGTAAGTATTAATATTTCAAGAGCTTCAAGTTCCATGATTAGTGAATATCTAAGAAATTGCATTATTTATTTCCAGGCTTTTAATACAAGTAACCAAAAAATGTTTAAATAACATTTTAAGATACTTGTAAAATTTGTCCACGGGGGGGGGGGGGGGAGTCGCCCCCTCCGACCCCCTTTAAATCCGCCCCTGTACTGTATATGAAAATGAAAATCCACAGCCTGCTTCCAGTCAACTGACCGGGTCAGAGAATGGAATGAATGAAGCCCCCATCTAGCGGCGAGGATATGAACTGTGCCGACTGCCGAAGCCTGTCAGACTGCCCTGGGGCAATGATTAAATGAATGACAGATGAAATGAAATGATAGTGGAGAGTGTTGCTAGAATGAAATTTGTGACAGGGAAAACCGGAGTACCCGGAGAAAAACCTGTCTGCCTCCGCTTTGTCCAGCACAAATCTCACATGGAGTGGCCGGGATTTGAACCACGGACCCAGCGGTGAGAAGCCGGCATGCTGCCGCCTAAGCCACGGAGGCTACATTAGGCCTAATATATATATATATATATTTGTACCGGCTATTACTTATAGTACCAACATTTTGTATCAACCCACTCAATTCACGTCCGTATCACAGGCTAACTATGGCAAAATACCGGTGTAGTTTTAGATTATTTACTCACTATTGCAATGTAACCAACTAGAAAACGTTGCAGGGTTTTCTTCAAAATTTCCCAGTTATTAAATGTTATCGCAAATGGCCTCGCTGTTCCGCTCCTTAAAGCAACAATCATCATCATCATCATCATCATCATCATATTTTATTAACAAGACACAAAATCATCTAGGCGATCAAGGAGCGTGGTTCATGGATCTAATGCAAGTTAAAATTCTTTATTAGTACAGTATATGTATGGATGAATAATAATAATAATAATAATAATAATAATAATAATAATAATAATAATAACAGCAATAATAATAATAATAATGTGTATTGCCTCCTCCAAACTGATCAATGTATATTATTATTAAATATATAATTAAAGCAGTTTTTTCCTTTCAGAACTGCTCATAGCTGGTAATGAGGTAGTTTTAGTATATTTAGTGTAAGTTAGCATCTTAGCCTCGTATTGCCAGGGTTAGGGTTGCGAATATAGGGAGGAACCTTGATGCAGAATGTACCCTCAACATTTAGTTGAAGACATTTTCTAAAGCCTCCTGTACCTAGCGATCTCTCAAATATTTGTGACGAAACCGCTATATTTTCTGTCTCATTTATATATTCTATTGTGACTTCTGGTAACATTTATATTTGCGAGTCCTGATAACAAAGATCCTCAAACGCTATTGTCAAGTAATTTTGTATTATGCAAAATTATTTGGACCTCCTGAAACTCCCCAGTATAGGCATGAAAAACGTCACCCTCTCCCCTCCCCCCTCCTGAACGCAAATAGTAGGCCTAACCACACGAAAGCAACATATTGGACAAATTTTAGTCGGTAAGTAATTGGTGGTTAATGCTTGGCGCCAAAAATTGAATTTCTTCCCGTATAACACTCGTTTAGGCCGTTTTTCAAATAAGTTATAATTTTCGTTATCTTTTAATACATTATTGTTTAATTTAACAGTCTCCTGTGCTACTTCATACCCTGGCTGTGTAGACTGAGTTACGTATACTGTAGAGAAGTCCATTCCGTTAAGCCTGATGCACGCCAAACCGCTTGACTTTGGTGTTATGCGGGCTTGCCACGACACAACTCTGGCAGGAACTGTCGTCTTGATTAGACATTAAAGGACCCACCGGGCTCCCAGGCCCCCACGTTTCAAGCAATTTATGCATTTTCCTGAACTATAGGCTACAGACAACTTGAAATATTTCACCGCAAGCCATATTTCCTAACTCCCTCTGGTTCAGGAGTTGAGTTTTGTGAATGGTATACCTTAGCTTTTTGTAAAGAGACATATTAGGTACAGTTCATGCAACGGTTCTTGGCCGGTCAGCTCCGGTTTCGCAGTCGTACAGAGAACAGCCGGAGAGCCTCAGACATCTACAATTAATACGTGAGCTGTCAGTTGTACGGAAAGCAACTCACGTTCGAGGGGTGTTCAAATAAAAAGGTACGAAACGATACTGTGGGTACAATTTATTCGTTATTTAAAAGTAATCACCACAGGCCTGTGCACAGGTGTCCCATTGGTTCACTAGCCGCAGGATTCCCTGTTCTCAGAAATCTTGTGTTTGTGACAAGAGCCAAATCCTGTACGGTGTCCTTTAGTTCGTCGTCCGATTGGAAACGTTTTCCCTCGAGATGTTTCTTCAACGGACCAAAGAGATGGAAGTCGCAGGGTGACTAGTCGGGGATATAGGGCGGCTGCTCAAGTTGCTCCCACTTGAACGTGGCCAATACACCTTGTGTGGCGCTAGAGACGTGTGGGCGAGCGTTATCATGGAGCAGAATCACTCCCTTCGTCAACAGTCCAGGCCGTTTGTTCTTGATGGACTTGCGTAGGCTTCGGAGTGTCGCACAATACACGTCACTGTTAATGGTTCGTCTCAAGGGAAAATATTTCCAATCGGACGACGAACTAAAGAACACCGTACAGGATTGGCTCCTGTCACAACCACAAGACTTCTGAGAACAGGGAATCCTGCGGCTAGTTAGGCAATGGGACACCTCTGCACAGGCCTGTGGTGATTGCTTTTCAATTACGAATAAATTGTACCCACAGTATCGTTTCGTACCTTTTCATTTGAACACCCCTTATACATGTATTAATTGTAGATGTCTGAGGCTCACCGACTCTTCTCTGTATGACTGCGAAACCAGACCTGACCGGCCAAAAACCGTAGCGTGAACTGTATCTGCCTAGGGTATACATAGCCTACATACATTTTCATTTGAGACTGATTTTCCTTCCAGTGTCCAGTATAACTCTGCAAGCCTCTGTTTGCCAATAAGTCGCTGCCATGAGCAATTTCTATGTTTCAAAAATAAACGGCCGTTTCGCGTTTGATGGATTGACATGGTTACAGAATCTACGTTTCAGCGATGAACCATATCTCAAAACACACCAGATTATACTCTTAAAGATCCTACGAAAGTAACTGACCTTCCGCAAGGATGTGAAATGTCCACGACCACACAGCATGCAATTTCAAGTCACGAGCTTAAGTGAATGTTAGTGAGAAGTGACTGACGGTAAGTCAAGCATAAGAGCAGGAGGATCAAATAACAGCTGAGACCAGTTCAGTCGCATTCCCTGCTAACACGCCTTTCAAACATACCTTGCAAGAACCAACTGACTCTCGGATGGTGTCAAAGAAAGTAAGATGAAATTGCAACTACTAACTGATTCTCTGGCAGTGTCAAACTCGACAAATTCTGAATTAAATTCTCTCCTGCAAGCGACTTACGACTGACTCTCTGACTGTGTCAATGTATGCGGCATGCGATTGTGACCGCAGCTCTTTAAATGTTTCTTAGATCGGAGGAGGAGGAGGAGAGAGAGAGAGAGAGAGAGAGAGAGAGAGAGAGAGGGGGGGGGGGAGATTTTGAGAGGATAAATGGGCTTTAAAGAGGGCTGTTTAGTTGCCGCTCTACAAGACAAATGCTGCAGCAATGTAGTCAGACAACCTCTCATTGCTGGTAGAGACGTCAGTCTCCCTTGGCATCAAGATAATTCATGTGCATTTTTCTCACATCTTGAAAGTCTTTTACTACCACAATTAACAGTAGTTAAATGAATTGCCTTAGAGTTGACTTCATTCAGTATTGTGGAGTCCTTCGGATTCAGAAAATGCTCAATTAAATCCACCCCTGCATGTCATCCTTAACCGACTGCCAGTGTTTCAGTATCCAGGACTGATATTCGACAGAGAAGCAGTGATTCGATGTCTACATATAATGATTGATTGAGCATCAGTGGTTTCATTCCTGCTAGTGATTCTCGATCGATCATCAGTGGCTTAATTCCTGTGAGTGGTACGTGACCAAGCAGCAGTGGATTAATTCCTGCGAGTGACACGCGACTGAGCAGTAGTGATTCAATGCTTGCGAGTGATAATCGATCGAGCATCAGTGGATTTATTCGTGCGAGTGATTCTCAATCAAGAATCAGTGGCTTAATTACTACAAGTGATACGTAACCGAGCAGCAGTGGTTATATGAAGAGAGGGAGGCTGACAAAAACTGTGAGTGAACAGAACCAAAGGAAAGTGTGTAATGCATGAGTTTATGAATAACTACGAAATGCTCATGCTTCGAAGGCAGCTACAATAATGAAACATGACTGGGAAACTACTAGCAAATCGTTCAAAGAAATCCAAAAAACGCCGAAAATGTCTGTCATAATGCAAAGTTTTAAGAAACATTTTTCAGTTTTGAAGTGACATCGTGACCCCCAGCTCCTTGTATTTTGATATGTGTGAAATCAATGTGATAACTTATGATAGGTTCGTGGATGTGTTGTTGTAATTGGAGCTAGCATGGGCAGGAGATGATTGTAGCCTAAAGTTGGGAACCATCTCTTCATTTGCCTGCAGTAGAATTGGAAAACCAAACACCTCACAAGGCTGAGTTTACCCTCTCGAGCCCTCAGAGCAGAATTCCATTTCTTGAAAGTGCCGGGAATCGAAACCCTTGGAATAGGAGTATCTTTAGATTGCATACAAACTGCAGAGTTGGTACAGTATGACCAACAATAGAATGATGTGGCGATTTTGCAACTAAGTTCACGCCCGTCTCCCAGTTCGAGTCCAACCATGGCCATGGCTGTAAATGTGGTAAATTTTGGTGTAAGTTCATTTCCTCATACATCTGATTTATCATATAAAATATTCACAGTGTGCTCAATAGCAGCCTTCTGTACCGCAATACGTACGTGTCTAGGGGAGTTTTTTGGGTTAGCCGATGATGTCACGGATAACGTGCGGACACTGATGTTCCCAACAAACAAAATGCCTATTATCAAGAAAAATTGACGTCGGAAAAATAGAAGGACGAGCCGACCAGATAAGAAAAATAGAAACGTTTACTGAAGAATCAAGACTAGAAGAAGCGGCACAAACACTTGAAGAACTGCTAATACAAGCCGCAACCCCAAGAAAGGAACGAAAGGCGAAAGAGTGGTTCGATCAGGAATGCTACCTGCTAAGAAAAGAAGTATTGAAGGCCCTGCATGAACTAAAAACAAACGAGAAGAACCTTACACTCTATCAGGTATACAACAGAAAAAGAAGTCTCTATAAAACGCTCACGCGGGAGAAGAAAAGGGTATACTGGGAGGAAGAAGGTAAAAGAATCGTAGAGGAGGCTAAGAAAGACCCATATATCGCTCTACGTCCTAGGAAGCAAGCGCAGGCACATTATATAAACATGGAAATATGGATGACACACTTTAACAATATACTCAACAAGGAAGGAATAACGAACGCCCCAGAAAATAATCAAAGTACCTATACACTAGCGCCAACAGAATGGACTCCGCTGACAGCTAATGAAACCCAAAACATCATCTCAAGCACAAAGAAAAACAAAGCCGCAGGACCAGACAACATTTACAGTGAGTACATAAAAGACACTGCTCACCTCTTACTACCTACATGGACAAAATCATACAATAAATGCATTGAGACGGCCTCAATACCGGAGAGATGGAGACATTCAACTATAAAAGTACTCTATAAAGGCAATGGCGATCCATATGATACAAACACACACAGAGGCATCGCTCTGGAGAATATTCCGTTCAAGATATTCACAAAAACAATCGTGGGGAGAGTCAGAGAAGAAATAGACGAGTATCTACCAGAAAATCAATTCGGATTCCGGAAAGGAAGATCAGCTGTAACCGCTATACAATTACTACTCAATAACATCAGGGAAGCACTTGAAAGAAGAGAAAAGTTCTACGTAGTGTTTATAGACTTCACAAAAGCATTCGACCTCATAAACCGGAAACTTGTGACACAGAAGCTGGAAGAAACCCTAAACAGGAACCATGTGTGGACTGCAACCATAAAAACGATACTACAATGGAACAAAATAAGAATCTCTGACAACATATCACTCTCAGAACCGATACTTCAAACGAACGGAGTATTACAGGGTGACCCAATGAGCCCGTTACTTTTCATCCTGGCAGCAGAAGAAATAATGAGAATAAACCATAAGGATGACGTAGTGTCGTACGCCTCCGCTGATGATATAGTGATCGGATCAAAGGACATCAGAAAACTACAAAACGTGATAAAAGAAATGGAGGAATGGTGCTACAAACACACATTCGAAATTAATACATCAAAAACAAAAATGATGGTATTTAGGCAAGGAGGAAAGATCCCAGCAATGACAGAAATCTTCATAAAGAGGCAGAAAGTAGCCAAAGTAAATGATTTCAAGTACCTTGGCATTACTCTGCAAACAAGTGCCAAATGCTTTACAAAGCATGTAATAGAAAAAAACAACACAGGCAATACGGGCGATGCACGAAATCAACTACATTAGATCACTTAGCCAAGAGACGGCGATGGCACTATTTAGAGCAAAAATCATGCCTATTCTAACATATGGGATGGAAATCATTTGGCCGTACCTCACAGAGAAGAACCTATCCTCTCTAGAAAGAATAAAAGCTCTATACATAAAGAGAGCGATCGGAGTATCCAAGACAACAAGATCAAGACTCGTCTACCTTCTAGCACGAGAATCCTTCCTCAATGAAGACTTCAGAACACATCTGAACCTGCCCAACACCAGAGCATCAGAAAATATCCTAGCAACACTCAACAAAAAAAAATGAGAAGACACCCCACCAGAATTCTTTGGAACTGGAGCTATGATAGACCGGACGTGGACAACATCCAGCTTCGAGATGAGGCACGTGTTCACAAGACTGGCAGTACATGGTTTCCACCATCTAATTTGTAACAACACCTCATACCATGAACCGACAGAGACATGTAAGTGCGAACTATGTGGATACATGTGTGAACGTTACCACCTAGAACTCTGCACCAAAAGAACAAAAACAATTAAAGAATATGCAAACCAAGGCCCAAGCGCGCGAGTACAGTGTATATAAATGTATTATTTCTTTTCTTTGTGTATGGCGATTTAGCTGCAATAAATATATTATTATTCCTTTGATGTTGTGGCTTGAATTGCTGCCATATTACTCAGCTGTATAAGGTTTCAAACAGTGCGTCGTTACATGCAGATGTAGTCACATGTGTTAAAGTGCGAGGTTTGGTAGTGAGTTACGAATGTTCATAAATTACTTTCAGTTGTTCAATTTAATTGAAAAGTTGCACTGCACTCTTCAAAAGCCATGGTGAGATAAAGTCATTGGTCGCTAATAGGTTAGGCGTTGGTCTGAGCAAAACCGTTGGTCGCTACTTGGTTAGACGATGGTCTGGGCAAAACCATTGGTCGCTACTTGGTTAGACTACTGTTTGGACGAAACAATTGGCCACAACTAGGTTAGACAACTGTCTGGACGAAACCATTGGCCACTACTAGGTTAGACGACTGTCTGAAGGAAACCATTGGCCGCTATTGGGTTAGACGACTGTCTGGAGGAAACCATTGGCCGCAACTAGGTTAGACAACTGTCTGGACGAAACCATTGGCCACTACTAGGTTAGACGACTGTCTGGACGAAACCATTGGCCCCTATTAGGTTATACGACTGTGTGGAGGAAACCATTGGCCGCAACTAGGTTAGACCACTGTATGTGGCAAACCATTGGTCGCTACTAGGTTAGACGACTGTCTGAAGGAAACCATTGGCCGCTATTGGGTTAGACGACTGTCTGGAGGAAACCATTACTCGCTACTAGGATAGAAGACTGCCTGGAGGAAGCCATTGGCCGCTACTCAGTTAGACGACTGTCTGGACGATCAATACTGCTTGTATTGCAAGCAAGGTTAAGTTTGTGTTTTAAATGTTTAAATTTTAAATGTCGTCCATGACATCACGAAGGCCACCATGTTTTGTCTAACGGAATTTTATAGTGTAAGGTATCGAGGTGTATACTACTCCCTTACGGTATTGAAATTTAGCTGTGATCTGAGGGTTGTAAGGAGGTTCTCACAGCCCAGATAATACTGAGAAGAGATGAGTTCGATTGTTACCTAAGCTAACCTAGAAGTGGTTATCCATGGTTTCTCTTTCAACTCCATGCAAATACTGGGATGGTTTCTAACTTAAGACAAGACCGCTTCCTTCCCAGGCCACAATTACACACATTACTAGACACCAATATAACTCAGGATATCTAACAAATTGCTACTCATATCGAAATATACACTGCTGATATCTCAAAACCCCTAAGTGAAATAACAACAGCAATTTTAATTGACCTAGGAGATTTAAACTCTATTGACCATCTCGTGGTGCAGCAGCTAGCAATCTTGGCTGTCACCCCGGATATCTGGGTTCGATTCCTGGCTCTGGCAAGAAATTTAATTTCTGGTCTGAGGACTGGAACGGGGTACATTTAGCCTCGTGAGGAAAAACTGAAAAGAGGAGTGCTCGATTCCCATCACAGCCATCTTGGAAGTGATTATCCGTGGTCACCCACTACCACTCCAAGTCAATGCCGGGATGATTCCTAACTTTCGGCCACGGCCGTCTCCTTACCAATCTTCATATGAATTACAATACACACACTAATACAGTTATCACAATTGTACAGGGTATCAGACAAATTTCACTCACACACGCAGCCATGCACACGGGGCTACATTACCTCGATGTCGCAAAGAACCTAAAACAATTAACAACAACATTGAAGCTTATTATAGCCTAGGCCTACAATCTGTCACTCGTGGAACACGTAGTATCACCAGGGTGCGGTCCGACTCCGTGGCTAAATGGTTAGCGCGCTAGGCTTTGGCCCGAAGTGCCCCGGGTTCAATTCCCGGCCGAGCCATCAGGCTTTTTAATCTCCTGTTTTTTTAATTTTATTTTTTAACGTATGACGTTTAGTGCCGGGAGTGTCCGAGGACATGTTCGGCTCGCCAGTTTGTAGCTGCTTCTAGGCGGACACCCATGGGGTGAGCTACAAGTACCATCGCGTGAGGAGTGTTGTCTGGTGAGGAAAGTTTGAATGTAAGGACGAGGAATTGGTTGATGATGATAATTGTTGTTTTAAGGGGCCTAACATCGAGGTTATCGGCCCCTGACGAAATGAAATGGCGTGAAATGAAAGGATGAAGATAAAAAAACAGCTCACTGCTATGGATGAAACGAAAATGGTTTAGATAAAATAGACAGTGAGCCCCAACAATTATGCCTTATGTAGCAGGAAAAATACGTACAAAAAGGAACTCAGATTGAAACTACTCACCAAATGGAGAGCGGTAATACGTACATAAGGGAATTTCGAACGAAAATACTCTCAAAAGGAAGTGATTGAAACATACGCACAAAATGTAGGTTAAGTCCAAAATACGTACAAAATGCAACGTACATTCGAAATACTTACAAAATGCAAGTGAAATCAAAATACTTACAAAATGCAAAGGAGATTGAAAATACGCACAAAATGTAATGTAGATTCAAAATACCCACAAAATGCAATTGAGAATTAATTACTTGAACAAAGCGGGGTAGGTTGAAAATACAAAATGCAATCGAAATTGCTTACAAAAGGTATGGTAGATTCAAACTTCTCATTTGGATGGACAATACTTACAAAATGCAATTTAGATTGAAAATAATTACAAAATGTAATTTAGATTCAAAATACCCACAAAATTGCAATTGAGACTTAACTACTTGAACAAAGCGGGGTAGGTTGAAAATACAAAATGCAATTGAAATTCAAAATACTCACAAGAAGACCCCCCTATATTGAAAGACTTACTAAAAAGCAATTTTGATTGGCAATCCTTACAAAATGCAAGTGAGGTTGAAAAACACTCACAAAATGCAATTTAGATCGAAAAAACTTACAAAATGCAACGTAGATCAAGAATACCTACAAAAAGGTGCGGGAAACTTAAAGACAAAAGGAAATATACTGAAAGGCGGCGAGGAGAGGAGAGGGGAGAGAGGAGAGGCTCCGCCCCAAAGGTAAGGGACAAAAGGGGAAAACGAACCCAGCTCAGGAATCTCTCGGGGTCGCCAACTCCCGAACTCACCAGCCGTGAGCCCCTGAGGGTGTAGCATTATCTAGGGTGCACCAGAAGTGGTGGGGCTACATACACCCTGCCTCCGTAAGGGCCTAGAGCACAAGGCAGGAGGTAAAAGGAAAAGAAAAAGAAGGCTGACCCCTCACAGAAGGAGGGAATCAGAAAAGATGACACAAGGGCCAATTAAGGCGGGAAAGGAAGAGACTCCCTAGGCCTCGGATACCCTAATACCGTCGGGGTCGGAAGAGAACAAGAGTTGACCAAGTGAGGTCGACAGGAAAGAAGATGGAGAGGAGCCCGTCACAAGTAAGTGGAAGCAATGCCGGACTCAGCTGGGGTCCCGTGGTCGCCAACCCACATCCCACTAGATGTGAGCCCCTGGGGGGGGAGAGGAATTGGAAGGTAGCGGCTGCGGCCTATAGTTAGGGACCAACCCCGGCATTTGCCTGGAAGGTGGAAGGAAGATGGGAAACCACAGAAGACCATCTTCAAGGTTGCTGGCGGGGCGATTCGAACCTCCTCGCCTCCCGGATGAGAGCGACTGCCTGCAGCCACGCCGTAACGACCACGGCTAACTCACCTCCTGGGGTTAATTCCCGTGACTCGAGGACTGGGTGTATGTGACGTCTTCATCATCACCTCATTCTCATTACGACGTGCAGGTCGCTCACGGACGTCAACTAAAATGACCTGCACTCGGCCTCTCCGGAGGCCACACGATCATTCATTACCAGGGCGGGGCAGGATGGGACTTGTCACCCTGGAGTCTGGACTACTAGTATTAAGTGTGGAGTTTTTCTTGAGTGAGAGAATTGGACAGAGAAGCGTCGGCCATAGCCCATTTATTAGCTACTGATCTTGTCACGGTCCACGGTCTATTTCAGCCTCGTTACACACGCGCGATGAAAGCAGGACGAAATGCATTACATAATACATTGGCCCTCACACTGCCTGGCCTGGCAGTCATGAGGCGCCTGTCAGCATTTCAAACTATGCATGTCAGTAGGAGATGGTTGGTGCGACTGGCTCAGGACGTAGACACTGAAAATGTACCGTCTGACCTCTCACTCCGTACGAATCTGTTGCTTTATTATTTTTAAGTCTAGAAACATCACAGCTATAAGCTCTGTATGTTGACGGGTGTGTTAATATTGTGCTCTAACCTGTGCTATTCAGGGAGGGTGGGGCAAGCCAACGCAGCAGGGAACATATGATCTTTCAGGTGAAAAAGTAGCCTATAGTAAATATTGCGTGGTCTAATGAAAAATAAAATATATTTAGCTCCAACAGAAGATTCACTGTGCTGAGTTTCCCTCTTCTTTCATGGTTATATAGCAACAATATCCACTTTGCAATTCAAAATGTTTTTATATGATGTCCTTAACTTTTTTGATACATGTTTCGGTTCTTGTGAACCTTCTTCAGTCAAATCACATTATCATATGCCAATCTTGTTACACTTATAAAAACTCTTTTTTACATTCGTCAAAATTGTTTCAAATAGACATAAAATACTTAAAGAATGTGATTATGTATTTGAAGTTCAGGACTTAGGCCCTTCGTCGTTGAAATCCCAAATTTTAAACTCAGGATCTGTAACAGTAAAAAAAGGGGGGGGGGGTCCTGATAATCTACTTATTTATTTGGAGACTGATTTTAAAAAATGGGGGGGGATTGAACATACCCCATTGTACAAGTGTCTATTTTAACTCATAGAAAGTGGTAATTCTCGATCCCACATCAAACAAAGCACTTCCCTAATACACGGAACTAAGCCAGCGGATTTATTGTTGTTTTATTTAGGGGCTTTAGCATTGTGGATTAATTGGCAACCCATGATGTTGAGGTGTCTAAACCACCATGCGTATTTGTAACTCATTTTCAATAAGTCTCAATAGGTGCCTACAGTAGTCAAATTACGTCAAATAGTGATTCTCCTAGCGATAACACTTGAAGTGTGTGTTCCACTTTTAGAACTGAATTACGCGTACCTCCAGTGGCAAGTGACGGATGGGTAGGTAATACAATGGAACGGTCAGGTTATAATGATTTCTTATTGTTGTTGTTGTTTCGTTTAGGGATTTATTAGTACAAATTACCCATGTACTTGAGTGTGTGTAAAATTTGTCTGATAATCTGTGATATTGTAGTGTCTGTGGTAGTGTGTGTATTTGTAATTCAGGCTAGGGTAGGGCTAAAGCTATGGTCTTACGTTAGGAACAATCCTGGTATTTGCCTGGAAAACTCAGAATGGGATGAGTTCGGCTCCTACTTCATCCATCCTAGAAATTTGACATTTCACAAAATACCAATTCTGCGTTTGTCCACAGGTAGTGAAGTAGACACCGCTTGAATGCTATCAACAGTAGTCAATGATCACAAACACACCTCTGGCTACTCAGACGAGCGCTCCGCCATATGAACCGTGCATGTGTCAAGTGGCTATTAATGGACTTCGGCCACCGCCTGCCGTAGTGGACTGCAGCGTGAGAAGACAAACAAATTATGTGCATTAACACCCTAGCAATGACCTACAATCGAAACTGCGGACATTAATTAAGTCAAATATTGATTCCCCTAGTGGGATAATTACACTACCGGTACTTAAAGTAAGTGTTCCATTTTTAGACTGTAGTACGCCTACCAGCGGTGGCAAGTGACGGAGAATAGTCTAGGTCAGGGGTTGTCAACCAGTGTGTCTTGGAGGGGGGTCGCGAGATATGGAGAAAAAGTAAAAATAAGAGTTATTGCTGTAGTATTTTATTAAAAAAAGAATAACTCACATTGTACTAACCTTTTACGTTCTTTATTCCATTAATGTGACACTTAAACTTGCTTGGTATTAACCAATTTTTGAATGTGTGGAATGATTTTTATAACACACAAAACAATGTCATTTTGCAGTGTCAAACGATTTCTTGTTTTGTTTTTTAAAGTCACCATTATAGAGAATCCTTGTTCACAGTGTTAAGATGTAGAAAATGGCATCAAAGTTTCTAACGCTGTTGTGGACAGTTCTGGGTATTCCTTTTTAATTCTTATCCTAAATTTGTCGGCACATGTATTGTTAAAAGTTAGTTTCACTAGCTGCTCACTTGAAATCTCTATCAGTTCATCATGAAGACGAGCACTTAGCTCAGCTTTTGTTAACGCTGGCTCACTGAACGGATTGACAACCCACTAAACCCCACTCATATCCTTAACTGATATTTAATCTGTCAATTGTTCAATCAAGGCTTCGAGATGAGATGATATGAGTAAGGAGAATGATGAAGTGTCAAGGGATGTGGCACCAATACTCGATACAAACTCTTGTTATTCAAGAATTAATGTGACAAAAATTAATGTTTATTAATATTACTTACAAGTGTTCTTATGAATAAAACTTAACAATTACTGTTTTAACGTTAAAACTTGGGGGGACGCCAAAATACTCAGCTTAAAAAGGGGGTCGCAGTGTCTAAAATATTGAGAAACCCTGGTCTAGGTAATACAATGGAAGGGTACCGGGTGAGTTAGCCGTGGTCGTTACGGCGTGGCTGCAGGCAGTCCCTCACATCCGGGAGGCGAGGAGGTTCAAATCCTCCCACCGGCAACCCTCCACAGACAACACACCACACGTGACGGTACTTGAAGCTCATCCCATGGATGTCCGTACTAATTCTGGCGAGCCAAGCATGTCCTCGGACACTCCCGGCACTAAAAGCCAAACATTAAAAAAAAGGTCAAGTTATTGTTCTTGTTACATTCTAGGATTTGCGATATCGTGGATATCAGCTTCATGGCCTTGGATTAGTGTAGATTTGTCTGATAACGCATATTATTGTGGAGTCTGTAGTAGTGTGTGAGGCTAGCATAGGGAAGGAGACGGCTGTGGCTTTAAATTAGGAAACTTCTCGGTACTGTATTTGCTTGCAGCAAAAGTGGGAAACCACAGAACCCATCGCTGCTCAGTTTTTCCTCACTGTTCGAAATCTCAGGGTGAATTTAATATTTGGCAGAGTCAGGAATCAAACCTAGAGACCTCTGGGACCGCAGTCTGAGTACAGGCTCCGAAACTTCAGAAAGCAACTAAATCTTGACTTGACAACACTGGAGCAGTCACTTGCACATCCCCAGTAAGTATGAACTCAAGTTTTGACCTTGATTGCACTACGCGAACTGTATTCAGTGGCGTGGCATCTTTGTCGGTAGTTCGACTGTGCACTGTAGGGCCGAGAAACTCAATGGTCCGTGGAGAAAGTAAGGAGAAGCACGGACTGACTCTCGACATCTATTGCATGTCTGCTTGTTGAGTTGCGGTCTGTCTGTCGTGCAGGGACTTAGTAGAAATCAGCTGTTCCATTGATTATCCTTATACACCATCAACTAGTGTGGTAGACTTACGTAACGTAACTAGCGTAGTGATTTACTCTTTTATTCGTAATCTAGGACCTAAATAACAACCTAGGTAATCTCTACTGCATCTTTAGTTCACTATTATGAATGATAAAATATATTCCACAGTGAACACTTATTTAATATCTCTAAGTAATGTACAAACGTTTGTATGCTTTTTTTTAGTTTTATAAAAACACAATTTTCTTGAACAGGGATTTCTGAAATAACCACAACACACATATCCATTTAACTGAAGATAGAAAGTGAACAGATGTTTTCAAATGAACTCCTCTTAATGACTATCAATTCAAACAAAACCACTTCCCATACAGCAACACTCAAATATGATGACAATTTATACAGGCTCAGAGTGCAGATTCGACATATCGGCTGTTTGGATTTCACAAACAATCACGACTCTGCCAATTAACATAAATGATATTGGAAGAACCCAGCTCACAGAAAATGAAGCGTGAATGCTAGAGTTATAAAACAAACTCAAAGTGTGAATAGTTTTATAGTTATTCTTTATTTATTTTGTATTTATTCAATTATTTTTGATCTATTTATTTATTTATTTATTTATTTATTTATTTATTTTATTTTTCATTTCTTGATTTATTTATTACGTTATATTTTTTATCCTTTTAATGATTTCTTAATTTATTAAATTTCTTATTTTTTATTTTTTATTTGATTAGTTTTTATTTATTTACATTCTTTAATAATAATTTTTTAAATTAAGATCCGTTCTTGGTGTGGTATGGGTCGAGCTGACTCACACATGATATAAACAAACAACAACGTGGTTAAGCGATCACCTATAAACTGGCTCTAGAGACATGCAGCTACCAAGTACTGTACTTGGGGATTCTGAGACGAAAAGTGTAATACACAGAGATGAATATTAACGTTCTGCGGCGTCTGACCCACACCACACCAGTTGAGGGTCAATAACACATTTGATTTACAGTAGGCTACAATCAAAATGCCTTCGCAACTTATGTTAACGTGATGTGTAGCTCGATTGCACGATCATCGCTCCTGCGTTTCTATGCTATATAATTAGTGCGTAATGATCACATCCTTATTTTTACAAATATGTTTATCTAATCTTCTATAGCATCCATACGTCCACTGATAGCACAAACTTACAGGGGAGGGATTATTATTATTATTATTATTATTATTATTATTACATTACATTATGCGAACCGGCCAAAACTAAGTACCACGCAAATATCCTTTCATTTCCTTCTCATAGTTCTTTCTTCCTTCTCTTCCTCCATACTTCATTCTTTCAGAGTGTTGCGCCTTTCTCTCTGATGTCCATCTTCCTCCCCTGCGTTCGCTCTTTTCTCCCACAAGAACCTTTATGTTAGAAAGTATTTTCCTGAATTGTGCTCTGTGTCGACAGTAGTCATATGTAATTCCTAGCATCCGGAGTTCTTCCTTCACCTGCTTGGTGTAACCCCCTTGGCTATTCAGATTGTATATTTTATCAAAAATTTGTTTATTTATTCTTGTTGGGTCCAGTCTAACCATATGTCCATGGAAACGTAAACGTATTTTTCTAATTGTTGTTTCCAGGTCCTCCACCCTTTCATATATCTCCTTGTTTGATCTTAGTGTGAAGGTTCCCTGTACCACTTTTGGGCCGTAAATCCTCCTCAATATCCTCCTTTCAATCTTCAGAAGCTTTTCCAGGTTCATCAAGTTCATCAATTATTATTATTATTATTATTATTATTATGAACCAGAAACGGTAACCGAGAGTGTTAACGCGCAAGCTCGTGCCTCGCTGGCATCGGGAGAGTGTGGGTTCCAATCCTACCGCAGCCGTCCTGAAAATGGTTTTCGTGGTTACTAATTTTTACCACCAGGCAAATGCAGGGACGTTCCTTTCAACAGACTTCCATCCAAAATCCCTTCCCTGAGCCTTCCTTAATGAGAGCCAAGTTAGCGGTCGCCATCCCCAGTTTTATCTGCTGACAAGTGTGTTCAGCTCCAAGACACCGTCCTTTCGACGGTAGAGGAAGAATCCCTCACAGAGCCCGTGGGAGGATAAGTAATTAAAAATAATAGAATTATTATTATTATTATTATTATCACCGACAGTAGTGGCTACGCTGGCTAAAGCGCAGCATTAGGTCATGGGGCCAAGCCCTCTGCTGACTTGGTAGACGCGTGGGTTCGAGCCCCACTGTCGGCCGTCCTTGAAATGGTTTTCCGTGGTTTCCCATTTTCAACACCAGGCAAATGCTGGGACGGTACATTCTGACAGGCCACAGCCGCTTCCTTCCACATCCTTGCCCAGTTTCATTCACCATCATTCATTTCATCTCTCATTAACTCCTCTCATGAGGTTGGCGTCAGGAAGGGCATCCGGCCGTAAAATCCATCCGCCACAAATACTTCATCGCATCTCATCCCCGACCCCGTTGGAAAACGGGAATAATAAGGGGTAGACATACATTATTATTATCATTATTGAAATTACTATTCGCATAGTTGTTCATTCAATTATTATTTCGATTTGCACGCACACACATGATGTAGAAAATTTCCGAATCACATTTAAAAATTAAGATAAATACATTCCAAAGTGCTCTTTATTTAGATCCATTTCGATTCTTTTTGCAAAGTTTGATATTGCAAGCGGAGAAGTTGGTAAGTCACGTGATGCAAGTAAAGTGATCAGCTAATGATTCGCATGATTGGGACATGATTTACGATCACGTATAACTAAAAGCTTCCTTAATCATTTGATTCTTTCTGTGATTATGAAATCTGTGTCTTTCTTTCAATAAATGAAATGTTTGTCGTGAGATTACAATCAATAAAATAGATAAAATATTCCCGTTATGCTTGTAAGGTTCGGTGTTGATCACATCCAGAGATAGCACAATCTAGCTTATCAATGACCTTGAATTCGCATTGTTGAACACATTACAAACACCGACCGGTATTTAAAATCATTGCGACCGCCTCCTGGTGCAGTGGCTGGTGTTATCTGGCAGCCATCTCAAGTACCAGCGGGATGGCACCTATGTTAAAACCACGGCTGCCTCCTTCCAAATAATTTAATGATTTTTTCAAAATATTATAAATATATTTATTATTATTAATAATGTTAATTTTTTATATTTGTGGCTAGATTATTACAATCATTAAGATATTAATTTTCAAAATGTATGTTATTATTTTAATAATAATAATAATAATAATAATAATAATAATCAATATTATCGACGTAAGGTATAAACCTCTGTTGGGTTATTGTGAATGCTCACGTAAACATCGATGACATATACTGACCTATTATCAAACTGAGATTGTGCCAGCATAGGCTGGTTTCAAATATGTACCCTTGTCAATTGAGCTCTTAGGTGTCTCCCCATTCGCCCAGTGGTGGTAGCGCAACGGTGTGCAAAGCCCTATGCATATATCTTCCATCTAATTGGCTTGGATTGTTCATACGAGTAAAATACAAGTTCTAATGGCCAATAGTTTTCATTTGTTAACAATGCGGTCATGATATCCCAATTCATGGAATGATAATAATAATAATAGTATACAGAATTCAGGGAAATACTTTCTAACAAAAAGGTTCTTGTGGGAGAAAAGAGAGAACGCAGGGGATGAAGATGGACAGCAGAGAGGAAGGCGCAACACTCTGAAAGAATGAAGGCAGTGTGGATGAAGAGAAAGGAGGAAAGAACTATGAGAAGGAAATTAAATGATATTTGCGTGGTCCTTAGTTTTGGCCGGTTCGCATAATGTAATGTAATGTAATGTAATTAGTAGACAGATGATGCAGTCAGTAACAACCGGCCAGATATCATTGTCATCAATAAAGAACACAGAGAGGCATTACTGATAGATATCGCATGTCCCAACACTCAAAACATCCATACAACAGATGCTACTAAAATATCTAAGTACACAGAACTAGCAATTGAGATAAAGCAGATGTGGAAACTTGAGTCGGAGACTACAATCCCAATAATTGTATCGTGCACTGGTGTTATACCCAAAACTCTCCACAGTAGTCTATCAATACTAAATCTTCATCCGCAGATATACCTAGGTATATTGAACTACAGAGGGCAGTTCTGTTAAACACCTGCCATATTGTCAGAAAGTTCCTTGGTGAAAATACTCGGGTCGAACACTCAGCAAGGCTCAATGATTCAGATGGGAATTTAGTTCATCCTTTAAATGAAGGAGACTCGTGAAGAATACTGACAAGAAATGGATGTACAGCAATGTGAAGACTCTGAACAGTGTAATCTACTAACATACGTCAGTACAGATGGTTCCTAGCTAAGGCCAAACCAGGCAGTAACATAAAATGGACCCGGTATTTGCCGTGATAATGATGTCAAACAATAATAATAATAATAGTTTGCCTCGTTGCGTAGTGGTTTCACAGCGGAGGCCCGGGATAAATTCCTGGCTCTGCCAAGGAATTTAATTCCAGTCGGAGGACTGGAACGAGGTACATATAGCCTTTTGAGGCAAAACCGAGAACAGGCGGATTCGATTCTTACCTCAGCCATCCTGGAAGTGGCTGTGCGTGGTTTCCCGCTTCTACTCCAGGCAAATGCCGGGATGTTACCTAACGTAAGGCCCTATCCAAATCTGACCTCGATTGAAAGTAGGGTAAAGTTCGGTATTATCGTGATACCTTATTTGAACTTCTATCATGTAAAGTTAGGTAATACCGTGATACATTTTAATAAACCATAATTTTCTCCGGAACGAAATGTAGCAATAACTAAAAATTAACACAAAATATTCTCTAAATGTAAACAGTTATACCACATTAAAAAGTATCACGATAACACCCCATACCACGGTAATACCTAACTTTATCCTACACACACAACTTCTACACACAACCAAGTACACGAGGTTCTGTATCGGTCAATACATATTGTAGCAGGGGTTAATTAGACAAAGTTTCACTCTGATCGCTCGATTAGAGCACAAGAAATAAAAACATGATCTTAAAATATTGCAGAGCCGCCATAACTATAACAATAAATTACATTAGACGCCAATAAGACATTTACTGAGTCAGATTTCACTGCGATCAGATGATTAAGTCGCGAGAAAAGCTCAATTAAAAAGTTGACATTCGCACGACCACCATATTGTTTTTTTTTTTTTTTTTTTTTTGCTTATCAGGTGTTTCAAATTCACGTTCCTGAACTAACGTTAGTGGGCTTTCGTCCCCATACACAATTTCAGATCGATTGCAGCAATAGTTTCGCAGATATAGATAGCCGGTCAAATATTTCACGTGGCCACCATGTTGGATTGGTGACAAATTAAAATTTGAAATGCACGGTCAGGATTGGATGGATTAGTAGTAAATCCTTACCAATTTTCAATCGCTTCTGCTGCTTAGAAATTATTAGTGGGAAACACACATCGCACACACACGCGCGGACAAAAGGTGATTTCGTAAGCCAAGATGAAAATACGATAAAAATAAATAACGAACATGCTAGTCCAGACCTCGGTGAAAACGATCAGTTTTTCTGGAATAAGTTGAATAACGTGGCAAACCACCTGACAAAATCAGGGAAGGTGGTGACTGATCTGAGTCCAACCAACATAGTTTGCGGTTGTGTCGGGAGCGAACGACAAGCCGATGGGCGTTTGAGCGGAGAGACCCAGTTGTGGAACCCTGGCAACAGGCCAACACGTAAACTTTGTGTATCACAAATAGGAAAGTGAAAATGAATGTGGAAGGCATCGCTTCAGCTTACAGTCAGTTACACAGTGGTTGAGGAAGATTGGGCCAAAGGTAAGGTATCTTCTGAGTTCTCGAGACTGTAGTTCCAAAGGACCTGGGTTCAATTCCCAGCTTTGTCAAAATCGTAATTCTGTTCTTATGATTGGATTCAGCCTCTTGCGACAAAAACTGAGTCAAAGTAGGTTCAATTCCCAACTCAGCCATCTTGGAAGTGGTTGACCATGGTTTACTACTTCTACTCCAGGGAGTGGTCCATTACTAAAGGCCACGGCCAGCACCATCCCAAAACCTAGACTCAATTAAAAATATAGACACTATTACAGATACTAGATACCGTAGGTTATCAAATGTATTCAACACACACACATGTACACGGGGATGATGACAACGATTTCTATGCACCGAAATAATACAACAACAATAAGGGAGGGATCGTCACTGAAGCTACAAGCGGCATCAAAGCAGGCGGTTAGCGATGCATGCAACAAGAATCTCTTGGCTGGAGCAGTGGGTGAGGTAACTAAATGGATTGCTCGCCGAGAGAAAGCGGTATTACAACATTTGAGGTCAAGATATATTCTAAAAGGCCACTAGCCAATTGTCCATAAGCTGTTCTCTAGCAGTTTTCTAGAATTTACTGCGGTTATACTTGTTGTCTGTGAAAATACAGGACTAGTTATTTTGTTGTTCCTTCAATTAAACACTTGGAACATTATTGGTTATCAGTCCTATATACTAGTGGTACAATTTAGGGCCTTGGACATGTTGTGTTCAGCCCCATGAGCTTGGGTGTGTGTAGCATAACTTGTGTTATTTGTAAATAAGGCTAGGATAGGAAAGGGAGCGGTCGTGATCCTAAGTTAGGAACCATCCCAGCATCAGCCTCTAAGAGAAATTGGATACCATGAAAAACCTTTTCTAGGATAGCGCAGGTGAGAATCGAACTCTCACTCTTCTCAGCTTTGTCTTACGAGGCTGAGTGTACGCCATTTCAACCATCAATGCCGAATGCAATATGTTGACAAAGCCGGAAATCGCACTCGGTCCTCAGGTATGACAGCCAAAAATACTGGCCTCTAATCACGAGGTAGTGGTTGGTGGTGTTCGTAGTAGAAATAGTATCCAATCAGCATGCAGACCACCTCGTGGTGTAGCGGCTAGCTTTCTTGGCTGTTGTCCCGGAGATCCGGGTTTGACTCCCGGCTTTGCCAAGAAATTTAATTTAATTCAACAAACTGAGGTTGGTTCGATTCCCACCACAGCCATTTTGGTAGTAGTTTTACGTGGTTTCCCACTTCTACTCCAGGCAAGTGCCGGGATGGTCCCTAACTTCGGGCCACGGCCGCTGCCTTCGCTATCTTCACCTCTAGTACAAATACACACATTCATACCGCCATCATAATAACACAGGTTATTAGACAAAAATCCACCCCCCCCCCTCCACACACACACATACCATCCTACACGTGGCTAAATGACCCACGAAGTCCAAGCCCCTCAAATGAAACAACAACAAACAGGATGCATGTTTCAATCTGTTGGCTACTTACAGTCGTCTTTTAACAAGTTTGCTTGAAGAATTTGCCATAGCCCAGTACGTATTGGACAGATTGAATGATTTTTACTAAAGTGCACACGAAACATTTGCATGGCGAATCACGAAGCGACCGACCGTCTGTCGTCACAAGTGATTTACATCTTTCCCCTCATATGAAGACGCTCTTTAAGGCAAGCGTTTTAATGACGATGAAGATCTTACAAGTAGCTTAATAAAGGAGGAGAGTAAGATCTAAGAAAAATATTATGTTTGTAAAATGATAGACCATTGTAGCTGAACGAAATGTAATGCTTTGCATTCGGTCAACACGATTGTACCCAATTATAATGGGTTGTTCCCTAACCCTGAACAAAGTTTACATGATATTAATAAGTAAACATGGATGACCAGTTTCGATCGTCAAGCGATCATCATTACATCTTTTACACATAGGCTACTAAATCTATATCTGCAAATATGGGTGATGGTATTTACATTAGCCTATATACTAATGCACTTATTTAGTTGCAGTAGCAATTAAACTAGCATAACTAATCGAGATTTGTTAGTTTGGCCTATGTGATGTTTTGTTCAGATACTGATAGTGATGATTGACCTCCAAGATTGCTTGTTTAGTGTGAGTATGTGATTGTGATTAAATGGTCAAGCAGGTGTGGATTGTTCCTGTGCTGCTGCCGACACCGCTGTCTGCACTAAGTTCAGCGAAGTTCACAATCCACACCAACTTCACCATTTAATAACAATCACATAATCGCACATTTAGAACATCCCTGCTTCATAGAGCTCTTCAAACATTTAAGGCCTTTCCAGAGATGCTAGAGGAAAAATAAGTACATATTGAAGGTCAATCACCACTATCAGTATCTCAACAAAAATCACATATAACTGACAAATCTTGACTAGTTGTACTGGTTTAATTACTACCGCAACTAAATAATACTGTAGGTATATTGTAAATACCTTCACCCATACTTGTAGACATAGATTTAATATCTTAGCTCTAATGGATCTGATGATGATCGTTTGACGATCGAAACTGGTCATCCAAGTGTATTTATTTAGGGGAGACCGTACCTTGTATACCACCCATGCTAAAATTCCAAAGTTCGTACCCAGTTTTCTCAGAAACTACTGCATGAATCTTGCTATATTTTAGTGTAATTATAGAACAATACATTCTTCACTTATTGACATTAAAAAAATAATATTGGACTTAAAAATAGATTTCTATTTTTTTTTTGAAATTGCATATTGGATTAGGGAACTACCCATTACAATTGACTACTACCCTGCAAGGGAAGTGTTACCGCTAGACGGTGAGTGGGGCTGTTGTGTATTCAATACGTTTGCTCGCCGCGTTATGGCTACCACGGGCGGGTGCGGGCAAGAGGGGGGAACGCATGTACAATCATACAATTAGAACACACCGCACAGCGCACGATCCATGCACACACACAACATGCGATGAGGTTTCGCTGGTGACGACTGCACGTCTGTCGCAGGCGTGTGACTGTACGTAGCGCATTAGTTCCGATTTCTGCCACTGGCAACATTTCGCTGGCAGGGTAGTACAATTGTGTTGACCGACTGAAAAACCTTAAATTTATATTACTAAGGCAACACTGAAAAATGGTTTCTAACACGATGATCATATTGTAGCTCTTTGAAAATATAATCAGTACTTACTAAAAAAAAACAGTCTCGCACGTACATTCAAAAATAGAAAGAATTAAAGAAAGAAAGAAAGAAAGAAAGAAAGAAAAGAAAAGAAAGAAAGAAAGAAGAGGGAAAATTATTTTCTACCTGTTCTGGACTTGAGTAATAAAAAATAATACTAAAAATAGAGCACATCAAAAATACTACGTGGAGAACAGACAATGCTCTCATTTTATTTATAGCCGCTCATACATGTATCATTTCAGCTTGGCACATATTAGTCAGTTAGTTATTGTTGTTTTAAGGGGCGGAACAGTGAGGTCATGTGCCCCTTAAGTGCATATAACATTGCCAAAGATTTTCGTGCATTCTGTAGAGTAGACGGTAAAACAGTAGTTTCCAATGGATTGCACTTCTCCATTTCATGATAAAATCTTGCAAGATGTCGACATGAAGGCGGCAGCTGCTTCTTTCTCAATCCTGAACAAGAATAAATTCGAATGGAGACGTCAATACAGACATAAATTCCCCACAACGCATGTTGTCAAATGGTTTATAAACATGAAGTAAGAACAAGGGGATTTATGACCATGGTGCCTAAAGGACATTAATAAACCAACAATAAGCGTTTCCAAATAGTTCATTATACTTCAGCTCTACTGCTTACTACTGTTTCAAATGGGAATCGCCCAGTTAAAGTCAAGCGTGAGTACAACGCACCATGAATTTCTCAAACCGGCATATTTATGACCAAAAACACACGCAGGTCAGAAAGCGATTTCCTTTTTTAATCGGGCCGATAACCCAGATGTTAGGCCCCCTTAAAAACAACTTATCATCATTATTAGCTTTCTAAGCAAATGAAATACTGCATTTTCTTCATTTAGGGGATATGAACATATTGGTCATGAGCCTAGTGTACTTGTTTGAGTGGAATATGTTTGATGACATTTGTTTTGTGGATTTTGTAATAGTGTATGTGAAACTGTAACTGTAGGATTGGAAGAAATGTTTCGACTCCTGAAGGAAGGTGCCACCATTTCAGTATTTACTTGGAGTGAGTTTGGAAAGAAACTAAGTAATATATTTCTGTGAACCCGATAACTACCGCCATTTACCACCAATCTCCTTCAAATTTGTACATGAAATATAACCATTTAAAATTTCGGTCGAGTTCGTTAATGGTCAAAATTGGACCAAGGGGGTGCAAAAGGAGGCCTTTTTCAAAATAGTGAAATATCGCTATAACTTTCTTAATATGTGAAAAATTGAAACCATTCTATGTTCGTACTACTCTTCGAATAAGATCCAAAAACAAATATCAGTAACATGTTTGATAGCACCATTCCTTGACCAAAGGAGTGGTAAAATTGGAGTTTTTGAGAGAAAAATCATAGCTCTTAATTGGCACAATATCATAACCGTTTAAAATGGTCAATATGAAACGTTTTGATAGCTCCTAACTGTTGGTTGAGAAATGTAACTGTTTACCTTTGCCTAAGCTATGTTGTTTTAATGGGCGCCAAGACCTCAACGCAATGTTGAAATCTAAATTTGTATTTAACAACGTCTAGCTCTGGCAGAACACATTCAAGACTCTATTCACTCAGATCGTGGTATGATTTGATCATTAACCCAACAAACAATTGTATCAGGAGAAGGAATTGGTCTATATCTAATGCTACCTACTGAAAGCAAAGATTGCATTGTAAAAGAAATGAATTTATTATATAAAACAAGTATAGCAAAATTAATAATAATAAGTATAAAATGTAAATTGGAGCGTCGCGATTTTAATATTACCGATAGAAAATTACGTGAAAACGGAGTCTGATAAATTATTGATTTTACACTTATTCCCAAGCTATGAAGTTACTGAAATATGAAATATAAAACCAAGAGAAATGAGAGATTGCGTATTTCTGCGTCATTGGCGCTTACCACTGGAAATGCCCGAAGCCTTTCCCTCGTACTGGATGATGCTGTGAGCTTCCCACAGTCTCCTGGATGTCGTCATCTCCGTCGATGTTTGATGAGATCCTGGTAGATTAGATAATTCTATGGTCCGTACCTCGGACCCAAACACTCGTACAACCGCACTGGTTAAGTTATACAAAAGTTAGTCCTCCAATCCACGGAACATCGGAGCGATTCCCGCGTACAACATACTCGTCAAGTATTTCACAGATTGTCCTCCTTCGACGGCGCGTCGAACGTTATATGCACACGTTGGCTCCCCACTCCGGAGCCGTCTACTAGCTTACGTAGTCCTCATTGATTGGCTGAGCACGCCGCGCTATCTTCCCCTCCTCTGGGTCATTACACTCGGCGGGAGGGTTCCGTTTCAACAATTCGCCTTTCCTGGACGATGCGAGCCCGCTTGCGTAATTCTTCTCGACAGGAATCAGCTTGTATTTGAATTCCCAGTGAGTCATCTCTCTCAAATACCCTAACTGACAAAAACTCCGTAAAATTCCGTAATCAGATAATTTTCTATGATATCGTCGTTCGTAATAATTTGCATGATAGCGTTTTCTAAGACATAGAAAACCTATCTGAATGCTAATAATTTTTATAAAATGCTCCGAAAATATCTAAATAATAATTATAATAAATTAATAATAATAATAAATTAACATGAAAAATTCTCTTGGCTGAACAATTTGCCGCGTAAATAAATATAGAATGGCTTCCTACTGACTTATGCCAGTTGCATAAAAACCCCACGAAAAACACGTTACATCGGATCATCGGATGATTTACCGTGACGACGGTCCATTATCCGATTATCCCAGACACGTTAATAAACCCCATCCAAAATACATATTACATAAATGAAATTTCCCTAAATTACAGATATATACACTCATAATTTTTCTTCACGCACTTTGCGTCAAAGTTTGTTGTCACTATGGATTGCACTTTGCAACCAGTCCAATGTTTCTCATATAAAATAGTGTTCCACGGATATTTCCGCCTCTCAAATTCCTCTATGTTGGAGAAATAGACATAATAAATGTGTGAGCACTATGTATTTTTGATGTCATATCACACGCATTGAAGGTGTTCTGATATATTTATATCACCATAGAACTTCCTAATTTCACTAGAGGTCCCTTCCTTATGGTGAAATTTAATCTCACTTATCACTGAGCACACGATCACACTATTGTGGCAGCGCCTCGTGACCATAATACTTAATCTCTCTTTAAAGATGATTAAATTAATATTGACTTCTGAAAAAAAAAACAGTAAATGTGCATTACATATAACACCCAATATTTCTGTGCCGTAATCGCCCTGTCTTGTTAAGTTCCCGTAGACCATATTCTACTTAATACTAGTTCTCAACACAGATCAGTTCTTCTCACACAAATAATACCTCTGTACAAATTATCTTAAATTACACACTTACAAATCTTACATGGCGAGGCCGTAAACAGAAATCACGTGTGCTGAAATGTATGAGTTTCATGAAGGACTGTCTCGCATTCTGATGGCCCATCTTTTGCCTCGTGGACGCCTTAAGCAAAAATACCATGTACAAGCGCTCACCCATCTCTTGGAGGCAAATGGGAATTCACCAGCGCTACCAAATTCTGGCCTTGGTGTATCGAGACATTTTAGTGCTCAAGAGCATCCGACAATCCCGTCATATTTCCCTGTACCTTAAAAACTCTCATTTACTTACATACTACCCCCCTGTGCGACTTCTGATACGCCTGCCTTGAAGACCAGCCCCTCCCACGCACCAAATACCACACTTACTCATTTGATAGGCTGGCTCGCCAGCTAAACACACTCACTTTATGACACATATTTTCGTAGACTATGTATATTATACGTCCCGTATAATCTGTTTCCCTCACTATTCTCCAGCACATATGCTGTTTTGCCAATACGATTGTAAACTATAAATGTTACTGCGTCACCTGCTTCCAACCTTGCAAGTGGCACCCTTAAATGAACGTCATCACGTTGCTGTACCTAGCATATTTCTCAGTATCTGTAACGATGCCCTGTTGCTACTGTCCACACATGCTAACCCTACTTTCTTCTCGTGTAACACCTCTACTCGACACTCTATGACCTAAAAATGTCACTTCTGACTGACAGAATGACGACTTAGACAGCTTCAAAGTGAACCCTGCCTGATCTAACTTCTGAAAAACTATATCTAAATGACGTAGATGCTCCTCAAAACTGCGTGAACTAATTACCATATCATCTATGTAAATGGTTACAAACTCTCCTGTGTCATTCCCTAATGCGATGTTTAAAGCCCTAATTAAAGCTGCTGAACTACTCTTTAACCCATAAGGTGTTCTACAAAATTGATAAAGGTTATATTTATGACTAAAAGCTGTAAATGGTCTATCTTCGTACATAAGTGGAACTTGCCAAAAACTGGAACTCAAATCTACACAAGTGAAATACTTCTTCCCCTCAAATGTTTGCATTAATTCCTCTATTGACATAGATTTCAGCTGATCTGAACTAATTCTACTGTTAACCAAACGAGCGTCTAAACAAATACGAACCGTGCCGTCGGTCTTGGGTACCGTGATCAAAGAATTAACATATGGACTGTTAGAGTGCTCAATAATCCCATCTTCAAGCATCTGGTTAATTTGTGCCTCAACTGCACTCTGATAAGCGAAAGGTACAGGATATCTATGTCCTGTGAATACTGACCTATCAATAACGTTCAATGAATGGGTATAGCAATTGGCCATACCAATGCGATCCTCAAATACTCTCCTATTACACAATAACACATTGTTCCACCTCTATATTTCCCAGAAATGCAGCATCACGTAACGAGTCCTCTAGACTCCCGTTCGTAATCACACTGCCCACAAAACATGGAGAACCCCGCTCTACGGCTGGCGATATCTCATTTAAAGTACAAATCACACCTACAATACTACTCCTCTGAATATGGTCATTGAACGCTACTTCTACTTCAGAATCTCCCCATTTAAATTTCAAACTCCCTACATCATAACATAAGTTACCAGACACTCTACTTAGCCACTCTGAACCCAAGATAACACTGAATACTAAATTTGGAATTACAAGGCAAATCTGCTTCTCTACATGATTATTAATTTTAATGTCTACTAAAACTTGCTTAGAAATTACTTTAGACCTCTTCCCAACAGCTGTGATAACAAAAGTGCTTTTAATTGGCATCTCCTCAAAATTTACTCCAGTTCCTTTCATTTTATCATAAAATGCACTACTTATGCAACTCTTCATACAACCACTATCAATTAAAACATCTGTGTACGCCTCGGACACGTTAAATTTAACTATGGGGCTCTTACTAACCACTTCCTGAATAATACCTTCATCATTTAGTTCATGTAATAATTCATTTCTCACATTTAGGTCATAGGGTTCCTGTATAATTGTATGGACAGGGCATGCTACAGACTGAGATTCTGACCTTACTTCGCAGCCTGGTTCGCGTTTAAAGAACCGCTACAGCTGGCCGTAGTACTAGTTACTACTGCACTGGTCTGGTTGTTCTGAGCTGTGTTGTCATTGTTTGGCTGTATATTACTACCACTAGGCTGTCCTCTTCCTTGACCCCTATTCTGGTTGTAATTATTGTCATTATAATTTCTCCCTTGATTTCCCCTGAAATCATTGTTTCTCCCTTGATTTCCCCTGTAATCATTGTTCCTCCCTTGATTTCCCCTGAAATCATTGTTCCTCCCTTGATACTGATTACCATAGCCATTTCCTCTGTTCTGATTTAGCTGATTATTATTATTTCTATTTTGAGCGTTGGCCCCTTCGCCACCGTTCCCTTGAACTTCCTGATGCCTGGCCTCGTTAGGTCTATTATTATTATTACCCTGGTTCCGATTGAAATTGTCCTCATAACCCCCTCTCCCTAGTGCATCAAATGTGCTTAACAAATTTTCTACTTGTGATATAGTCTTTACATTCTGGATACAAGCAGCCTCCTTGATCCTATAGGGAAAGTGCCTAAGTAGCAACCTTACCACATCACTTTCCTCCTTCGACCCATCCAGATATTTACACACTAATACCTGCCCTAAAAAGTATTCGGTCATGGTGGAGCTTCCTTTAGGGTTATATTTACCACACACTACTCCCTCACGATGCTGCGACTGAATAACCTCATTCCAGAACTTTTCACAGAATTTCATTTTAAAATCATTGATATCAGTAAACTTGTCTCTGTAGACAGCAAACCAATTCCTCGTTTCCCCCACAAACACTTGTTCTAAAATTTCAACTACCTGGCACCACTCAATACTACCATTTTCCAACCTTTCCCCGAATTTATTTTCTATAGTGTTCATGAACACCATTGGGCACCCCTGTCGATTGCTGAACTTACCCAGTTCTACCTCCCTGTGTGTGCTATTCACAAAAACTGGCCTATTCTGACTATTTTCTTGCCTGATCCTAGCTTTTAATTTTAACTCTAATTCTGCGATTTTCTCCTCAGCCTTCCTCTCAATACTGTTTACTGTTAATTTAATGTTTCCTTCTGATTCTTCTACTTTATCATATAGCTTTGCTTGTTTCTCCTCAATCTTGCTAATGCTCTCTCTATTACTCTCTCTTAAATCATTTACTTCTGCAACTAATTGTGAGTGGACTTTCTCAATTCTACCCCCCAGCTGTTCCTTAACCTCTTTAGTAGCTACCTGAATTTTGTCAATTTCTCCCCCCAATTGCTTTTTGACCTGCTGTATTTCCAGTTGCACTAGTTCTTTTAAATTTTCAGCCTGTGTACTGATTCTAATTTCCAACTCCTCCTGTACTTTTCCTAATTTCTTGTCTACATCTGCAATGATCTCTTTAACCTTCTCTTCCATTACTCCTCTGATTTCTCCTCTAATCTGCTCCATTTTCACACTAATTTCCTTGTTGTTCTTATCTAATTTTGCATTATTCTGTTCTAATTTTTTATTTAAAGCTTCTGTACTTTCTTTATTTTCCCTACTGTTTTGTTCTAATTTTGTATTATTCTGTTCTAATTTTGCATTTAAAGTTTCAGTACTCTCTCTATTTTCCTTACTGTTTTGTTCTAATTTAGCATTTAAGGCATCTGTACTTTCTTTATTTTCCCTACTGTTTTGTTCTAATTTAGCATTTAAGGCATCACTACTAACTTTGTTCTGATACATGAACTCGAGAAGTAAAGTTTTTAATTCTGGTTGGCCGCCTACACTTCCTGTTTCAGTATCGGGATTTACCTCCGCTACCCCGGTACTACCATCACTCGACATACTGCTCGTATCATCACTCTCCCGTTGATGACCACTACGTAACCTCATCTGTCTTTCTTTCTCATCCCCCATAATGATATACACTGATACAGACAAATAACCCCCAAAATACAGGCACAGAAATATATACCCTTCTCCTTCCACAAATGTTATTAGGTTTTCAGCCCCAAGTTGTCGGCGACAAATGTAACGTTTTGCTAGCTCCTAACTGTTGGGTGAGAAATGTAACTGTTTACCTTTGCCTAAGCTATGTTGTTTTAATGGGCGCCAAGACCTCAACGCAATGTTGAAATCTAAATTTGTATTTAACAACGTCTAGCTCTGGCAGAACACATTCAAGACTCTATTCACTCAGATCGTGGTATGATTTGATCATTAACCCAACAAACAATTGTATCAGGAGAAGGAATTGGTCTATATCTAATGCTACCTACTGAAAGCAAAGATTGCATTGTAAAAGAAATGAATTTATTATATAAAACAAGTATAGCAAAATTAATAATAATAAGTATAAAATGTAAATTGGAGCGTCGCGATTTTAATATTACCGATAGAAAATTACGTGAAAACGGAGTCTGATAAATTATTGATTTTACACTTATTCCCAAGCTATGAAGTTACTGAAATATGAAATATAAAACCAAGAGAAATGAGAGATTGCGTATTTCTGCGTCATTGGCGCTTACCACTGGAAATGCCCGAAGCCTTTCCCTCGTACTGGATGATGCTGTGAGCTTCCCACAGTCTCCTGGATGTCGTCATCTCCGTCGATGTTTGATGAGATCCTGGTAGATTAGATAATTCTATGGTCCGTACCTCGGACCCAAACACTCGTACAACCGCACTGGTTAAGTTATACAAAAGTTAGTCCTCCAATCCACGGAACATCGGAGCGATTCCCGCGTACAACATACTCGTCAAGTATTTCACAGATTGTCCTCCTTCGACGGCGCGTCGAACGATATATGCACACGTTGGCTCCCCACTCCGGAGCCGTCTACTAGCTTACGTAGTCCTCATTGATTGGCTGAGCACGCCGCGCTATCTTCCCCTCCTCTGGGTCATTACACTCGGCGGGAGGGTTCCGTTTCAACAATTCGCCTTTCCTGGACGATGCGAGCCCGCTTGCGTAATTCTTCTCGACAGGAATCAGCTTGTATTTGAATTCCCAGTGAGTCATCTCTCTCAAATACCCTAACTGACAAAAACTCCGTAAAATTCCGTAATCAGATAATTTTCTATGATATCGTCGTTCGTAATAATTTGCATGATAGCGTTTTCTAAGACATAGAAAACCTATCTGAATGCTAATAATTTTTATAAAATGCTCCGAAAATATCTAAATAATAATTATAATAAATTAATAATAATAATAAATTAGCATGAAAAATTCTCTTGGCTGAACAATTTGCCGCGTAAATAAATATAGAATGGCTTCCTACTGACTTATGCCAGTTGCATAAAAACCCCACGAAAAACACGTTACATATTGTCCTCTTAACCTTACCTAAAACGTTTGTCTGAAATAATTTTTGATATGACCCACCCTTACGCCAAGGGATAGACAAAATATTTTCGGAATTATATGATGGAACCTTTGCAGGTATACAGCAATTGGCAAGTCACGTGAATTTCAAATATTTTTCTTTGCTTGGTGAAATCTACCTCCGCCTTCTGGCGTACCGAGCGGGATTCTTTGAAGTTGAGGAAGCTACTTTTGAAGATCCCAAACTGATTGCTATGTAAATCTCAGCAATTTTTCTAGGTTCGTGCCTTGTCTTGCGTGGGTTTTCACCTAGGACACCAAGCTGGATCATCAGCGGGCTCTTGGTGTCCCCGCCTGGACCCCCTCAGGAATAGCAAACTGTGCGCTACCTCCCTTTTTATGTAGCGCACCTGCGCCTCTTTACTGTGAGAACTAAAAGCCCAAACAGCCAGTCTTCTTTCCCAGAGGCTCACATTTAACGGGAGAACGGCATTGCTTCCATTTACTTGAGTAGATACTACATCGTGGTGTAGCGACTAGCATGCTTGGCTGTCCCCCCCGGAGGTCTGAGTTTGATTGTCGGCTCTGCCAAGAAATTTAATTCTGGTCTGAGGGTTGGAACGGGGTACACTCAGGCTCGGGTTCGATTCCTACCTTAGCCATCCTGGAAGTGGTATTCCGTGGTTTCCCACTTCTACTCCAGGCAAATGCCGGGGCCTAACGTAGAGTCACGGCCGCTTCCTACCCAAATCCTTCCTCAATTAGGCCTACAATTACACACAATAGTACACATATCACAGTGACACAGATCAGACAAACTCTACACAAATCCAAGTACACGGGGCTACATGACCACGATGTCGCAGAGCTGCCAATGAAACAACAACAACTTTCTTGTGTCAGACTCCTTCAGCTCTCCTGTCGACCTCCATTGTCCATCGCTTGTTCTCTTCCTACCCCGGCAGTATTTGAAATCTGAGGCCTAGATCGTCATTCATTCTCCAGCCTTAATAGGGTTATTTGGAAACGTTTCCGCCAAATGTCATTCATGACTGTTCTATGTGGGGCTTCATTGATTTGCCTTCCGTTGGCATTCTATACGCATCGACTTTGAAGAATGACAAGTTGATAATACGATCAATTTCCATACTAAGCAAATGTTACTTGAACTAAAGAACAAAATGATCCCTCATACAGTAGGTACGTGTGCTTTATCTGTTGGTGCTAGTTCAAGATATCCCAATTTCTCTCTTGGTGAACTCACTTTTCTCCTTCCTTACGGTATTTCCTGCCCCTCCCACCCCCTATCTATTGTAAGATGTCCTGTAGGCTATACCTGTGTTGGGGAGAAATGCGGAGTAATGGAGTTCGTGTATTGCAGTTATTAGTAAGCGAGGATTTTACGGTAATGAAGGTGTGATTAATTTCAGTAACTGTAATTGAAACGCCGTGACTTTTACAGTAACGAATGTGTGATTGATTTCAGTAATTGTAAAAATGATTCGTGATTATTTGGAAACTGTAACGATGACTTGGTTATTATTTTGGTATCTGTAATGTCGTTACTTTTAGGAAGAAAATTGGCTAACTCTGGTTGCAACGTGGATAGTGTTCCCTGTTTTGTCGTAAATTTAAACGCAATAATGTTATTGGTTTTGCGTTCCTTTTAACTACTGAGGTTTCAGAGACGCCGTGTCCACGCAGACTGATAGGAACAGTTTGCAAGGTAGAATGCAATTAATACTTGATGACGGAACCAGCGAGTGAAGAGGGGAAAGGGGTGAAGGAAGGTAGTGGATGGGGTCACTGCTGCTGTGCTCCTGGGAGGCACACTATACAAAACGCAAAAAACTGTGTACATGGGCTAGTCCAATAGCGCGCGGCCTGCTGAGCGCTGTTGCCGCAATGAGACAGGCGAGATAAGACACGGTTCTACGCTCACAGTATACACGACCTTTCCCATGAACACAAGGCACTCCGAATCAAAATGCATGTACGAGACGAAGGGCCTACTAATCCTACGAATATCCATTCTTACAGCGAAGCTCGCACATTCCTCCAGTTGCGGAATGAGGCTGATATACACACAACAGTTATTCGTGGACGTGTCCACCTCCTTGTGTAGCGACTAGCACTCTTGACTGTTGCCCCCGAGGTCGGGGTTCGATTCCCAACTCTGCCAAGAAATTGAATTCTGGTCTGAGGGCTGGATCGGGATACTTTCAGTTTCGTGAGGCAAATCTGAGAAGAGGAGAGTTCGATACCCACCTCAGCCATCCAGGAAGTACTGTAGTTTCCCATTTCTACTCCAGGTAAATGGAGGATGATTCCTAACTTAAGGCTACGGCCATCTCCTTCTCAATCCTCCCCTGAATTACAAATACACACACTCTAATACAGACATCACTATAACACAGGTTATCAGATATTTATTTTATTTTATGAATATACATACATACATACACACACACACACACACACAAGTGCTTGGGGCAAAATGACCAAGATGTCAAGCCCCTCAAATGAAACAACAACAACAACAACGTTATTATTTTACGTGACCAAATCTACACCCCATGACATTTTTAGTAATATTGCTTGCGGACTATAAGGAAAAAGAATTGCAGAAAACAATTGAATAAGATCAGTGTTCGTTTATCGGGGAACACCTTGTGGTGTAGTGGTTACCATACGTACTTAGCTGCCACCCATCATGTCCGGATTCTGTTCACGGCTTAGTCATGAAATTTAGTTCTGGTCTCAGGGTTAGAACGGGGTACACTATGCCTCGTGAGGTAAAATTGAGAAAACGAGCGTTTCCTCACCTCAATAATAAATAGACTACACATATACAATTGCAAACACCACAATAACACAGGTTGTCAGAGAATATTTTGTTATCACGTACTTATGTATTCGAAAGCTTCTTTAAATTGCCATACAGACTGAAAATTATATTTCTTGTCTGGCTGTGTAGATCTATTCGACTGCCACTTGGTTTGCTAAGGGACATTGTCATGAGTTGAAAACTTCAGCTTCTTAAAGCTTCACCAATACTGTCACTCTAGTTTGTATTTCCCTGGCGAACCTAGATGTTTTAACACGTAATCTTTCACACTCTACGTTATCCCTTCAGTTCAAGGGCAGATGTTATCTTCCAAACAGCTGGTCGAACGGTGTTTGGATATTGCATAGGATCATCAAAATAGTTGAATATTTAATGATTTTCGTGAGCGGAGAGAAATAAAGATTTCACACGACACAGCGAGCCAAGAGCGCTTAGTTATGTAGGCAACGCCGCGCTATGCTATTGGATGGCAAGGGCCATCACAATCGTCTTGTGTTTGGTATAACGTCCAGGCCAACTTCACAATCTGCGGGACCTACGCTGAATCGAAATTAAGGAATTGGACCAAAATTGGCTTGAGAACGTTGTGGATGATCCACCCCATCAGATTCAATCATGCCTTTGAAGTGTTCACAAAATACAATAAAGCTCGGCTGTGACCAATCAAGACGGTATGCAAGAGCCTAACATAACATACATTATTTCCGATTGAGTGAGTGCGTGTCCCAAAGACAAAGACAAAATAATGCCATCAAGGTTGGTATGCCACCCTCCCAAAGAGAAACCATGGTTGCAATCCGATACGGAAATGTTGTCTATTCTGATTTGCTAAGCAGTAATGTGTGCAACGTTTACTAGGCAATGCCTCAGAGCCATTTGTAGTACATAGTCTTGGACTATGTTACATAATATTCATTGATGATTCAAAACCTTTTCTGGAGTATGGGCATGTAACGTTTAAAGGATCCATTTGCAGTGAATGTAATTTCATCCTTTATTATTTACTTTTTAAGATATTACGATATTTCTTCAAAAAAATAATACGATCTTCTTAGAGGGATCGATTTATTAGAATATTCCAAATGTGGCGTAATCTATATCCATAACTATACAGGGTGTATCTTAATTATACCGACAAAAAATCAGGGACGCTCTGCGTGTTATATAAAAGACGATGCCGCAATCGGATTAGAGGAGAAAATTATTCCCTTTGAGAAAAAAAAGGTTACGTTGTTACTTCCGGGCGCGCGATTCAAATCGACGAACTCGCCGTGCAGAGTGCAAGCCGCTGGCCACCGCTGTGCTTCAGGCAAGGGAAGGGATTGTGATAGAAGGAGACAGAGATATGCTGGTGGGAATGCGCAAGTTTTCTCGCTCGCCTCGCGTAGAATTGTCCTTGTCCCTTTCAGGCAATATCCAAATTTGTTTACTAAGCAGCCGCAATCGCACACACAGTAATAAAGACACACTTGTCAGTCACGAAATGTCCCGGATAATTTCTCTTCTCGTCTGTTCGTCTCAATAACTTTCTTTATTATTTGACTTACGCAAAGTTTCCGTTTTACGATCGTGCATTCATTTACTCACAACATTGTAAATGAAATGAAATACTGAACGAAAGAAACAATACATTCAATGGTTTGAGTGCAGTAATTGTTCAATATGCCCCCCTCCAACTTCGATGCACAGTTCGCAGCGGTGTATTAGTGACATTTGGACTCTGTTCAAGATGTGTGGTGTGTTACGACGAATGACCTGGAAAGCTGCCTGGATTCTTGTTATAATTTCATCTTGTCTTTCTACAGGGTTTGCATACATTAATGTCTTCACGTAACCGCACAAGAAAAAATCCAAGGGAGTTAAATCGGCCGAGCGCGGAGGCCATTTAACTGGCCCACCACAGCCTACCCATCTTCCTGGATATTGAGCATTCAAGTGTTGTGTGACATGGCGAGCAAAATGCGACGGAGCACCATCATGACACAGCCATATTCGCTGCCAAATACCCAGGGGAACATCTTCCAATAAATCAGGCAGTGATTCTGCCAAGAAACGGTAGTATTCCTCACCATTCCGACGAGAAGGAAGGACATACGGCCCAATTAAATAGTCACCAACAATTCCAGCCCAAATATTAATACTAAACCTATGCTGGAATGAGCAAACCACTATCCCATGAGGGTTTTCATCCGCCCAAAAATGCCAATTTGAGTTTGCCACGCCTTCTCTCGTAAATGTAGCTTCATCAGTGAAAAGGAGCGATGACAAGAAGTGTGGAATAATTTCATCGCTTTTTAAGACCCACCTTGCAAATGTTAGGCGCTGTGGGTAATCCAGAGGTGTTAGTTCTTGCACTGATTGATATGGGTAAGGGTACAATTGCTCGTCCTTCCAAACCCGCCACACCGTCATATGAGAAGCTCCAACATTTCTCGCGACAGAACTCGTACTGGTTGAAGGATTATCATTTATGTCTTCTAATGCAGCCTCTTCAAACTTTGAGGTCTGTACCGACGACGCACAGTGGTCCTTTTAGCGTATCTGGCCGCGCAAAATACCTTTGCACATAGAAATGGTCTATAAACCTTAAAATAACTGTTCAAAATTATGTAAAACAATTTCCTTATTCTCGTTTATAAGAATTTCAGTTTGACTGTCGCCCCGGAGGTCCAGGTTCGATTCCCGGCTCTGCCAAGAAATTTTAATTCTGGTGTGAGGGCTGGTACGGGGTACACTAAGCTTCCTGAGGCAAAACTGAGAAGAGGAGGGTTCGATTCCCACCTCAACCATCCTGGAAGTGGTCCCGGATGTCCGGGTTCGATTCCCGGCTCTGCCAAGAAATGTTACTTCTGGTGTGAGGGCTGGTACGGGGTACACTAAGATACCTGAGGCAAAACTGATAAGAGGAGGATTCGATTCCAAACCCAACCATCCTGGAATTGGTTTTCCGTGGTTTCCCCCACTTCTACTCCAGGCAAATGCTGAGATGGTTCCTAACTTAAGGCCACGGCCGCCGTCTTCCCAATCCTATTCCAAATGTACAAATAGTAGTACAGGTATCACAATAACTCAGGTTATCACACAAATTACACATACACACCCAAAATACTTGAGACTATACGACCACGATGTCGCAGCCCCTAGAATGAGCAACAACAACAAGTAGCCTAACACTAATAATAAAAATAATAATATTTTTCAACTGAATTAGGATTTTACTTAACGCCACTAAACCGGGAGAAAATTCTGCATTTTTTCAATAAGTTCAGTGGCGTCTCTCCTTCCTTCTAAGCGAATACTCACTTGACTGGCTAACGCTAGTTCCTCCCTGCTGAGTTTTTGTATTAAAGGTCGCAATTTCCTTCGTTTCGAAAATTCACCACACTCCACGAATGATTGAGAAGGACGACCCACATTACCTGTATTGCCTCTCCATGTTCCCTTCCAGACTATTCTTATTTTGTGACAAACTTTCATAAGGCCCTGCGATTGGCAACCCACGTTTTTCTTAACTGCGCGGAAAAAATAATTCGATTTTTTTCTAACATTATCTTTAATAGATTGTCCAAGGGATTTCACATCACTGTTTTCTATTAGATAGGGTCAAATCCTTTCGCTTTTCCACCTGCATGGCGCCAAGCATAGTAAAGATCTTTCCGCGAAAATCCTTCCGACAACACTAAAAGGAGAGCAAAAGCCAAAGTTGCAAAAAGTTGCAAATAATTTTTACGCAGAATACATAATAGGGTGTAGGCTATAGGATAATGGAAAGAAATTCACCAATGGTTGACAATTGTGAATTTCCTGGTCTGAAAACCCATAAAAGAAGAATTATTTCATAACAAAAATTCACTATTTTCAAACGTTTATCACATAAACACAGCGATTTTATAAGATTTTGCAAGTTTCATTAAGAAAGATCATATCATAGTCTGTCATATACACTGGCAAACGATGAAGATAGCTGAACTAACAAGACTTTACAAGCACAAGATTCAAACACAAATAATCAGCTTTGCTTCCAGCTGTGGATGCGATAAGGAACGTCCTACTTCAGCAGTCTTTCACATTCCAGGGGGTGAACAAATAAGACATATAAGTACAGTTCTGAGGTCCTCTGACATTGCTGATACTAAAAATGTCATACAACATGAAAATACAAGACTTTTATTTTTTACATTTTGAGCGCCCAGTTCGTGCAAAAGGACCACTGTGCGACGTCCTGCCATATTCGTGAATCTAAGGCACGAAGATCCCTCCTTCACTCAGTCGCCTGCCAATTGACACGAAGGCTGATTGATGTGGTTGGCAGCGATTAGGGTCCCGGACGCTATAAATCCGTGCGGCCTCTCTCCCGTTGCAATTTTCTGCGCCATAAGCTAGGTGCATATCATCCATTTCTTCGTTATTGTAACGAAACGGAGCCATTTTCACCAATTTACGCCACAAAAGTAGTAGCCAATGTGTGTAGAACAAACTGTACACTGCCCACTGGGACAAAGTAGCGAGTGCGTCAGTCGCACCAGCATATCTCTGTCTCAGTCTATCCTCTCTTCCCTTGTGTGAAGCACAGCAGTGGCCAGCGGCTTGTACTCTGGCTCAGCAAATACGGCGAACTCGTCAATTTGAATCGCGCGCTCGGAAGTAACAAAGTAACCTCATTTTCTCGAAGGGAAAATTTTTCTCCGTCAATCTGATTGCTGCATTGTCTTTTACATAACATGCAGAACGTCTCTGATTTTTTGTCGGTATAATTAAGATACACCCTGTATATACAGGGTTATTCACCTACGATGTCACATCCGAATAACGACTAACCAGACTAAGATATAAATATTTTGTTTTCAGTTTTATAAATTGTATTAAGAGGCTGGTAAAACAACGTGCTTTGCTTTTATCTGGAATAATTAGCAACGGAGATATCGATACCAACTTTTTTAAAAAATTGAATGATACTATATTTTGACGCTAACAGAATAGTTCACATTATTGCGAATGCAGACATACAGTATAATTTATTCGAACATCGGGAAATTACTTCTTGAAATACCAATGCACTTCTAAACAGTGATTTTAGAGTCTGAGGGCGTGCCTCTTTAATCAACGCAAGGCAATGTACTTGGTTTGATCACGGTCACATTCTTATATACTGTACGTTAGGAATGAAAAAATCCACAGCCTGCTTCCAGTCTCCGACCGGGTCAGGAATGGAATGAATGAAGCCCCCATCTAGCGGCGAGGATATGAACGTGCCGGCTGCCGAGGCCTGACGCACTCCTCTGGGGCAATGATTAAATGCATGACTGATGAAATGAAATGATAGTGGAGAGTGTTGCTGGAATGAAATTTTTGACAGGGAAAACCGGAGTACCCGGAGAAAAACCTGTCTGCCTCCGTTTTGTCCAGCACAGATCTCACATGGAGTGACCGGGATTTGAACCACGGATTACGTTAGGAATATGTATCCTAAATTGAACATGATGGGACTCTTGAGTTCAGAACGTTTGTTGTTGCTATTGTTGCTTCAACCGGCGGTAGAAAAAGATATAATTCTATATAAAAAAGTAGGTATCGATAGGCTATCTCCGTTCCTAATATTCCCAGGTAAAAACAAAGAACTTTACTTTACTAGCCGTTTAATGCAATTTAAGAATCTGAAAACAAAATATCGATATCTTCCTCGGATTAGACATTATTCGGGTGTAATATCCTAAGCGAATCAGATACTACAGTCAGTTACATGTAAATCAAATTATCAGTGCCCAGAGTCTGCCAACTACAAAAGCACTTTGGCTGGCAATGGCTAAATCTGCATGTCTGTGCAAGTGCTGGAGCAATGGGCACAGTTGCTCAGGTGTTTGGTGGCTTGTTGAAAACCACATTCCCACAGAGTTGCTGCACCTTGAAAGATTCCCCACGTCCTCAAATTGTCTTTAGTCTGGCCAACATCACACCGACCCTCACGCCATCTTCCCACTAAGCTTGGAGGACTGACTCAGCAGCCATTATTAATTCTTCTCTGACAAGAGAAAAACTCTGCTGGATTTGAGACGTAGATGTGAAAAATAGTGTCCATTGAGAGGGTGTTTCTCGTGGTTGAGGACCAGTGATTTCTCCTTCCCATCTGTTACTTCTCATTGATCACTTGGAGGAGCTATACCAGAAAGGCAGAATAGCTTATCCAAGGGTGTTACTTCCAGGTATCCAGTTATTAGTCTGCTGCTCTCATTGAGAGAGACGTCAACTTGCTTTGCATAGGTAGGTCTGCTCCGCACTGGACTTGTGTATTCACCAGCTGAATAAGTGGGAGCCACAACTGGTCCTAATAAGCTGAGGACTGGTTCCCCACTCGGTACTAGACAACTTTCGCAGTACCTTGCTTCTTGCCAAAACCTCTTTCTTTATCTGATGGCAGTTATTCTAAAGATTTGAGATATACATAACAGAAATACTCCATTAAACACATCACGGATATTGGAACAACAATTGCGTTTCCAAGCACGAACACAACAGAAATATTCTAATAAATACATGAGTATTGGAGTAACTCAGTGTTCAAGAGGAGTCTTAAAAGTACCTTATACTTATTCTTAAATTATGTTTTCGCAACTTTCAACCAAATTATATTTTCCAAATTGCTCGCGTAAGGCTTCAGTTGAGAGAAAGAGGTACTTGAGTGGATGTGAGCGTAGGATGGTGCCTTGAAGTGAAACAATTTGCTTATCAAAACAATGACCGGCCAATCAGACAACAGCAGCATGAGAGCAAGGGTCATTAAACTATGTTACCGTGACTCCTCTTACAAGACCATAGCTATCAAAACAAAACAATCACAGCAAGGTTTGTAAATTTCAATATTGTTTTTTATGGAGGGATAAATTCCTATATTTTAGTTATTTTGATGAGTATTTCGCAAGCAGAGTGGTTCACCCTCGCAGGAAGATTTCATTGTTGTTTCCACGGGTGCCGTGAATTGAGAGACGGGAGTAAGATGAGCGTCTACTGTTGGTTGCTGGGACCTTCAGCCGCGCAGAAAGGTACACAACTGGTTACGAGCACGTGCGCCCTGCGTCGTGCAACCAACAACACCCACTGAAAGGGGTGAAACGACAACAACTTAGCCGCAGAGCACCTCGAGGTGTAGTGGCTAGCGTTCTTAGCTGTAGGCCCGGAGGTCCGGGTTCGATTCCCCGGCTCTGACAAGAAATATAATTCTGGTCTGGAGGCTGGGACCGGGTACACTCAACCTCGTGAGGCAAAATTGAGTAGAGGTGGGTTCGATTCCCATCTCCGCCATTCTGGAAGTGGTTCTCCGTAGTTTACCATTCCTACTCTAGGCCGGGATGATTGCTAGCTTAAGTTCTTGGCTGCCTCCATCTCAATCCTTTATAAATTAGAAATACACACACTAACATAGATACCACAATAACACAGGTTTTCAGACAAATTCTATATATATATATATACACACACACATGTAGGCCTACACGGGGCTTAAATGTCCACGACGCCCAAGTCCCTACATGAAACAACAGCTTATCCGAACCCAGACTCTTAACTTGACGAACTGAGCGTATTCACGCTGACGCAAGCAGGTAGACTGTTCTTTACTCCACACAGGAGATGGTGTGACCCCTTTACCACGGCTAAAAATCCCAGCTGCAAACAATGGCTTTTATTGTGGATGCTACTGGTGGAAAAAAAAGTTGCTTAACTTAGTTTTGAGAACTGCGTATTGCCAGTGAGAGTGGTTGACTACGAGCGCAAGGCAAGGGTTTTCGAACGTGCTTTATCTTGCGTGTTTTAAACTTATTGACATAAAGTACACGGTGATAAATGAAGTTCATGCAACTGCACGCTGTAAACAGAGCAAACGATTCGAACTGCATCTGGGTCCACGTCTCATCAACACGTACACTGAGAGGTTATCCGCTACAGCAGTAAATAGTTTGCGCCGTTTTGGTACAAACGAGGATAATTATACAAACAAACAACTTGTGTTGACACTTCACCCATACTTTATGGCCTTTAAAATAACATACTACAGTACACGTACAAGAGGACAATGACTGGCAATATGTTGTTGTTGACTCATTTAGGGGCTCTGCGACATCGTAGTCATGTAGCCTCGCTTACTTGTGAGTGTGAAAACTGTCTGATAACCTGTGCCATTTTGATGGCTCTAGTAATGCGTGCATTTGCAGCTGAAGAATGGATTGCGAAGGAGGTGGCTGTGGCCTTACTTTAAGTTAGGAACATCCCACCATTTGCCTGGGAAACCACGGAAAACCATTTCTAGGGTGGCTGAGGTGGTTATCAATCCCATCTCCCCTCAGTTTTACCTAACGACGCTGATTTTATCCCGCTACAACCCTCTGACCAGAAACTAACTTCTTGACAGAGCCGGGAATAGGGTTCGGAACGCCGGGTTGACAGCCAAGAATGCTAGCCACTACACCACGAGATGATCTGTAGAACGCTATTTAGCACATTAACTCAAAGAAAAAACTTAGCTTTCCGCAGTGCGTTCTCCGAGACGATTGAACATTAAAGTTAGTTTAAAAAATATATACATTTACTTGCCAGCGTAGTGGAGCAGTCAAAACGCACGTTCCACGGTAGGACTGGGTAGCTGAACTCGGAGATTTGAGGCACGGCCATACTGAATGTTATTTTTCTTCTTGGCCTTTCCACACCAACTCCCGGCAGCCAAATGCCAGGATTGTACCTTATATCAAATCCTGGGGCACCAGCCCTAATCCAGGACTATTACTTAGAACTAATTACACACTGCTAAAATAATCACAATAACACAGGTTATCACGCTAATTTCACACACACCCGAATATAAAGCTTTATGATGTTCTTGAGGTTTATAGCGACTGACTACGTGTCTCAGCGGTAACGTTTTCGCCTGCTGTGTCCAAGGTTGTAGGATTGAATCCTGGCACAACCATCAGGCATTTGAGGGTGCGCGAATTCGAGGGGGGCCGTGTCAGTAGATATACTGGCACGTTAAAGATCAACTTCGGGGCAAAATTCTGGTACCCCGGCATCAAAAGGGACGTAAAAACAATAACATTATTATTGAGGTTTATGTACTTTCCGGAGTAAGATTTAACAGTTTTATGCAGTATGTTCTTCAAAGCTCAACATACAGTAATCCCGCGGCGTAACCGTGCGTGTTTAATCATTTACCACAACCGCAACGGGGAGCTGCAGCAAGTCCAAATACTGACGCTGACAGCGGCTATCTTGAGTGTAGATTTCCACACTTACACCAGGAAAATGCCTGGAAAGTACCTTACGTCAAGTTCCGGGGAACCTACCCGATCACTAACTCTTATAATTATAGCTAAACACACTACTACAGTTACCACAGTTATCAGACAAATTGAATATACACCCAAGCACACGAGGCTGATGACCAAAGATGTCCCAACCCCTCAATACAAATCAACAACAGCAAACAATATACTGTATGGATGGTTGGAAATTTAACATCCTTCCTAGATATTTCATTTCACGTAATCATCATTGGTGTTACTACAAGCGCCCCATCCATCTCGTTGCGTTGTGGCTAGCACTCTTGGCTGTCACCGCGGGGGCCCGGGTTCTATTCCCGACTCTGCCAAGAAATTTAATTTTGGTGTGAGGTCTGGAACGGGATGCACTCAGCCTCGTGAGGCAAAACTGGGAAGAGGTGGGTTTGATTCCCCCCTCAGCCATCCTGGAAGTGGTTTTCCATGTTTTCCCCACCTCTACTCCAGGCGAAGGCCACGGACGCCTCCTTCACAATCCTCATCTAAATTACAACTACACACACTGATACAGTGATCACAATAACGCAGGTTATCAGACCAATTCCACACACACCCAAGTTCACGGGGCTACATGACCAGGATGTCACAAAGACCCTAAATGAATCAACAACAACAACAACAACAACAAGCGTCCCAAGTGTTGAGCAGCTGATCGATACCTCTGCGGTAAAAATTCTGACGCTGACCATCGCACCAGGTTGTGACAGCTTGAAGCACGTCTTCGTCTGAGATTTGAAGTACCACGGTTTTTGCCCGGTCAGTCCTGGTTTCACAGTCGTATAGAGAACACATGTACAACTGATACGTGGGTTTTCAGCTGCGCGGAAAGCAACTAACGTATCAATTACACATGCCTAAGGTTTGCCACCTGTCCTTTGTACGACAGCGCAATCGGAGCTCACCGGCCCAAAACCGTGGCGTGAACTGTACGATCGATTTTTGTGGTTATTATTTCATGGCCAATACAATTAATAATAATAATAATAATAATGTTATTGGTTTTACGTCCCTTTGAACTACTGTGTCTTTTAAAGACGCCGGGGTGCCAGAATTTCGCCCCAAAGGGGATCTTTAACGTACCAGCAAATCTACTGACACGGCTCCTTCGCATTTGGGCACCCTCAAATGCCAGCTGACAGCGCCAGGATACGAACCTGCAATCTTGGGCCCAGCAAGCGAGATCGTTCATGACCAATACTGTGTATGATAGTACGAAGGTGAGAGATCTAGAGAAGTCTCAAAGCAAAGGTACCTATTATGATTGTATTCAGGCCTGAGGTTGATTCGCGGTTCTGCCAAAAATAAATAATTCTTCTCTGAGAGCAGGAACGACGTACACTGAACCTCGTGAGGCAAAGCTGAGAAAATGTTGGTTCGATTCTCACCTTAGTTAACCTAGATGTGGTTACCCATTGATTTCCTTCTTTTACTCCAGTCAAATGCCGTGATGGTACCTAAATAAAAGCCATGGCTGCTTCCTTCCTAATTACAAATACACACACTTGCACAGACATCATAATAACACAGATTTTCAGACATATTCCACACACACCCAAGTACACGGGGCCGATGACTACGAAGCCGCAAGTTCCTTACGGAAACAACAACAACATGAAGAAATGTCGAGTCCCACACGCAGATGCCACATGAGATCACTGCACAGTTCCTGGTGCTTGGTCTGGGGAGGACAAGCAACAGGTAGTCGCAACCTGGCTTCATAGCAAGCCCCACTACTTTTACACTACCGTACTATCGTAAAGGTATCGACCGTTTGTTCAGACTACGGGGTGCTTGTCCTCAACAGCTGTGACGACTAAGTGAAGTGAAACTTTCAGAAAGGAAAGTTAGGGGACGAATGTTGTTGCAATGTTATCCTTTAATTCCCTTTTTAGCCTATTTTCATCATAGAAATGCTAACTCTCATAACCCGCTGACGACGGTTTCATATAATCAAGGAAGGCAGTTTAGGACGACAACTTCTAGCCCATCGTTTCCCAACCTGTGGTTCGCGAACCCCCAGAGGGTTCACAAAATATTTCAAGGGATACGCCACACACTTTTTCATAATGGCGGGTTTCGAGTTTAGGCCTATTACTGTTTCCTTAATTTCTGTGGCATTATCATATTATTATTATTATTATTTGTATTATTATTATTATTATTAACATTATTATTATTATTATTTTTATTTTTATTTTAAAATTAAATTAACCCCGTAATGCCCTTTGTTAGATATGTGTAACATCGGGAATTTATCACATTGTTTCCACAATAAATTAATATTTACCGTGAATGCCTGATTTACAGTTTTGTAACAACGTTATGAATGCATTTGATTTCTCTACAATGGAAATTTAGTCTGCCAGCTTGTTTAACAATACTAACAACAGTATCGCGACTCCACTTAGGAACAGTTACATGTACATTGCATATTGGAATGTCAGTGGTTCACCTAACTCAGGTCATTGTAGAAGGGGTTCGCGAGTCAAAAAGGTTGGGAACCGCTGTTCTAGATCATATCCCCGTCACCGAATGGAGGACAGTCTTGTGCTCTAAATAGTGGAGTGATTTACACTAACACTGAGGACTTATTCACTTACTAATACTGGAATATATAGCAAGAAATTGATGTTAGCACATCCTTTGTCGAGGAAACCTCCGTGGAGTTATGGTGAAACAGCAATAAATATAAAATAACTGTGGAAGGAATCGATCATCCCTACTCCTGGCAGGAGACTGAGTTTAGGTGGCGTGCATATGAACACACTCCACGGTCCATGCTGCTTCATCGAGACCCATTCAATACAGTAGGATGTGCTTCTCATCTCATCGCGGGAGTGTTTAATGACCTCCAGTCGTCTCGAGTGCATTCCACGAATTCATGTCTGAGCATATGGCTTCATGTCCAAAAGATGGATATTATGAATTGCGCTTATTGGCAGCATTTGAGGCTTCCTCCTAACCCTTTCATCCTTTTGTATTACAGATATAATATGTAGATTGCAATTAATGCCTTATGGCGCAAACATGTGTGAATCCGAGAGCGAAGAGGGGAAAGGAGGGGAAGGTACGTTCCTACCTTTTGAATCACGCTGCAGCACATGGACTCGCCCACATATAAAAACTCTTCCCGTACGCATGTGCCATCAGGTAATAATTGCTGACCACCCTACTTTTCGTAGGGATGCCTCAACTTAAATACGTATTTCCATTCAATTCGTTTCATTAGTTCGACGCCAACAGATAAAAATTAAATTGTGAGTATCATTGGTCTCTATGCACCTCATTCGGGATAAATACGAAATTTTAGCTGAGAACTCACAATGTTCAGACGGAAAGCATCATTTCTTTATAGAGATAGGCTTATGACATTAACTTTTGTCCCTGTGTGTGCGCGCGGGTTCCCCTTATAATTTTTATTCGATTGAACGATTTCAATGCAACATCGTAAAGCCCTACAACTACCACCCCATAAATGTCGTAGTTTACTACGATAGAGGACAGTAGAACAAGATTGCTGATGTGATTTTCAGAACCATGACAAATACGAATCCAAGATGGTGGCCGCATGGATCTTCAAACTCGCAAACTGACAGGAATAAAGATAGAAAAGCCAGCCACACACTACTGAGATATCCGACGGCTTTGTCTGAACGAAACACACATCAGCAATCTTGTTTCATTGCCCTTTATCATGGTAAACTACAACATTTACGGGATGGCAGTGGTAATAGTAGTAGTAGTAGTAGTAGTAGTAGTAGTAGTAGTAGTAGTGGTAGTAGTAGGTCCTTACCAAGTTCCAGACATTTTTGTTCTCGGTCAAAACCTAACACTTCGTAATCGATCTCTATTATATAAAAAAGAAACAAAATAATAATAATAATAATAATAATGACACACATAATAGAGATTTATATAGTGGCAAATTTCAAAAAGTAATCTTCAGGGATGAATAAGAAAGAAAGAGAAAGCAGCAACGAAACAACGAACAACTCAGGAAGCAGAGATCAAAGAGGATGAAACAAATGTGGGCAGAGGAGAAGAGGACATTTAGCATGAATTGATGTACGGTATTGATATAACGTGCTCTGTAAAAGTGTTATTCCATTGTGTCTGTCTGTCTGTTAGGTAGTCAGCCCGAAGGCTGGTTGGATCCTCAAAAAGTACCGCCGTTACGTTATGTGAGTAGATACCCACAAAAACCCAAGGCAGCACTATTTTGAGGCGTTCTAGGCAAGAAGAGGAGTGAGGTAGTTTGCGATTGCTTTCCTCACTGAGTCAGAACAGTAGTCCTAACCCTATGAGTTGAACCTTTCACAGCATTCACAGGCACTGACTGTGCCCCGAATGCCATTACTAAGCACCACCCATACCTCAGTAGCTTCCATATAATCACAGCCATGAGTGAGACTGAGACATCGGTGAAAAGCCACCTTTTACTCTAGCCTGTGCCAACTGACAAATGCAAAAGTACTGTATTCATCAAGAGATGGCGAACAGATTCCATTAAGTAAATAAAAAATTATTATTTCAATACAACTACTACTACTAATAATAATAATAATAATAGTAACTAGCAGACCCGTGCGAGAACTCTCGCATAATGGGTTGTGTGCGCCCCAAGTGTACAGACTACCCACACGGCTCTAGTGCCATGCGGGCTGTACGCGATCCTGTTCTCGCATTGGTTATCGTCTTGTTTATTCGTTTAAAATCACTTTATAAACAAATACATATTATTTCCGTTGACTTTTCAAGAAATGCAAGATTTTTCCTGTACTATTGAGACGATTTGGAAGATTTTGGTACAAACCACACCTTCTAACTCCCTCTGGTTTAGGAGCTTGAGTTTTGTGAAACATACACCTTAGCGTATTATATGCTGCTCAAAAAAATTAAAGCACCAGTTTTTTTAAGGCCACCAAATTTTGAAAAGTTGACCGCACAAGCTCGAAATCTCAGTATGACGTTTGTCCTGACGCCTACCAAGCATATGCTTCAGCACAACTCCCCAACTTGAGTAGTTTTGGGGTAGCGCCCCGAAAACCAGCCCATTTTCGAAAACCGAAAATTGAAGTTTGCGAAAAACGCTGTAGGACTTGTCGCAGGTTGCCAAAGCAGTCGAAAATGAATGAGTCTTTCTCTTAAAGGTTCCACAAACACGTTGAATTCGTTACATTTGACGTTTGGGCATTTTCAACCCCCTTCATCATCCCCTAAACATGGACTACTTTTGGGGGCGTCTGAGAAGGTACCGGGTGTGTTTAACCACCCGAAAAACCTGTACACCGTCCTCAGTTGCTGATTGCAGTAAGTTCTTAAGGCCTCCGGAAATGTTCACCCCGCACTAACACCCTCAACTGGCATGGGACCAAACCACCCCGTCTCGATTCACCCCTAAGGAAGGTTTTAATCGAGATGTTTATCAGTGCTACCCCTAACGTTTCAAAAAAGGAGCTGTGCCTGTGTCACCACCCCTTCCCCTGCTACCCCCGTTTGTATGATTTTTCGAATCAGGCCCCCTTTAAGAGCTAAAACGAGGTCTTAATCGCTGAAAGGGCTGTAAAGGTCCTTAGAAGTAGTGGTGACACGAAATCAACCCCTTCCGTTCGTTGATTGACATTCCATCCCCCAAACTTGAAATTGTTGCACCCTCAACCCTCCCTGTCTGGACGCGTAACTCGTTATGGCCGAGTTTTCAGAGTTGGATGAAAATGAAGCTTATGGCCTGCAATCGAGACCAAAATAGCAGGTTGGATGGAAATTTATCGGTAGGGTGGGAAACGGGACGAAAAAGTTTTCAAAAAACTTAACAGCCTCCAGTAACTACACCCATGCATAGGCAACCCACATCACGTCATTTTTCTCCCATTTCCAACCTTTGTAACCTATTGCCGATTATAGGCAACCCGCACGCAAGGACGGGATGTGGGTTGCTTACGCATGGGTGTACTTACTATAGGTTAACTTTTTTGAAAACTTTTTGGTCCCGTTTCCCACCCTACCGATGAATTTCCATCCAACCTGCTATTTTGGGCTCGATTGCAGGCCATAAGCTTCATTTTCATCCAACTCTGAAAACTCTGCCATGACGAGTTACGCGTCCAGACAGGGAGGGTTGAGGGTGCAAAAATTTCACGTTTGGGGGATGGAATGTCAATCAACGAACGGAAGGGGTTGATTTCGGGTCACCACTACTTCTAAGGACCTTTACAGCCCTTTCAGCGATTAAGACCTCGTTTTAGCCCTTAAAAAGGGTCTGATTCGATAAATCATACAAACGGGGGTAGCAGGGGAAGGGGTGGTGACACAGGCACATCTCCTTTTTTGAAACGTTAGGGGAAGACCCCCCATTCACAGCACTGATAAACATCTCGATTAAAACCTTCCTTAGGGGTGAATCAAGACGGGGTGGTTTGGTCTCATGCCAGTTGAGGGTGTTAGGGGGGGGGGGGGTGAACATTGCCGGAGGCATTAAGAACTTACTGCAATCAGGAACTGAGGACGGTGTGCAGATTTTCAGGTGGTTAAACACACTCGGTACCTTCTCAGACGCCCCCAATAGTAGTCGATGTTTAGGGGATGATGAAGGGGGTTGAAAATGCCCAAACGTCAAATGTAACGAATTCAACGTGTTTGTGGAACCTTTAAGAGAAAGACTCATTCATTTTCGACTGCTTTGGCAACCTGCGACAAGTCCTACAGCGTTTTTCGCAAACTTCAATTTGCGGTTTTCGAAAATGGGCTGGTTTTCGGGGCGCTACCCCAAAACTACTCAAGTTGGGGAGTTGTGCTGAAGCATATGCTTGGTAGGCGTCAGGACAAACGTCATACTGAGATTTCGAGCTTGTGCGGTCAACTTTTCAAAATTTGGTGGCCTTAAAAAAACTGGTGCTTTAATTTTTTTGAGCAGTTTGTAAGAAGATAATAATAATGATAAATGGATGTTGCGATGGGGTGATGTATATAAAGGTATGAAAATGATAATAGATGTGAATTAATCAAGCCTTTTCAGGCTCCCTAAAAACTTAAAAACTTGGTACCAGGGAATCTGATGCCCGCAATATCCATAGAAAATTCTTAAATTGCCTGAACTTGCTGTGTAGTAGGGAGTAGGGAGGGGTTGTAATTGAGACTCAGAAAAGTATAAGTATGCAAGAACAAAATCCAGTTGATATTTTTCTTCTAAAGCGATGGTCAATAGTTCTTGATGGCTTAAAAGTTCCCTGGAAATCCAAACCTCAAGCACGTCTTGAGGTGATGTTTCGAGATATTAAGGTGACAGACGTCGAAGAGTGCATGTGCAAATTACACACACAGATGTTTGTTCGGGAAAAATTGTCAGAAATATCTGTAGTGTGTGACCGGTTTAAGAGTTGAATATGTCTGACCACTCACAACTGAACCAGTCAGAAGCTTTTTTTAACAACTCTATTGGTTTTTCGTTGACAATACTCATACATGAAGAGTAAGACATGAGGTGATACCTTTTACCACCTCATCCCGAGCAGTCTCCATAGAAAGCAGCATGCGATTGATCCTGAGCCTTCTACATGTGTTTCTCGACCAACACGGTGGCCAGTCTCAGAGTTAGAGGCCTTAAGCGGAAGTTGGCTAGTGAGTTTCTCTCTCCGTGACAATAGTTATACAACCACAGTACCTTTCAATGCCTTTAAATCCTGTGGGACATCTGTTAAGAGAAAGGAAGTTGGGCGGGTCTTAGCGGTAGAATTATGCAGATGGAAGAATGTTGCCTGGGTACGGTTGGCCGTCACGACAACACATTTGTGGGAGGCAAGTGATTGGGTGATATTTGGCGGAATCACGCTTATTCTTTCGGCAACAGATCTATGACAGAAAATCAAGCATCTTTTCTATATGGGCGATTACAGTTTTGTTTAGATTCCAAGAAGGGTGCTTCTACGACCGCATTGATGACAAATGGAGGCCTTAAGCTGTTAGAACGTGTTACGTACAAATAGTTCAAGGTAAAGAATTGCAATGCCTGACCCTTGCGGCTTTGTACGTCCATGCTCTAACCACTGAGGTAATGAGCGACACTAACAATTCTAATAGCGTTAAGTCTACATTTGACATCATTGATTAACTTTGCTGTACATGCTAACACCAGCATTTCTTTAAAACAATAATGTTGAATCCTAGCCCGGTGCTCACCTGTTGAATACTTTTATAATAGCCTCACTGATCTCTTGACTTGAGCACTCTAAACACGGTATTTCACTATACTACTTACCAAACTGCTCTTCTTCATGATGATGATGATGATGATGATAATAATTGTTGTTTCAAGGGGCCTAACATCTAGGTTATCGGCCCCTAATCGTCTGGGTGATAGCGAAAATGATAATGAAGTGGAAACCAGAACGAAAATTAAGTGAGACAGAAAATACTTACAAAAAGGAACTCAGATTGAAACTACTCACAAAATGGAGAGCGGTAATACTTACCAAAATCTCTAAAAGCCAGGGTAGTTAAAAGGGACGTAAAACCAATAACATTATTATTATTACTTACCAAAGGGAATTTAGAACGAAAATAGTCACAAAAGGAATAGATTGAAAAATACGCACAAATGCTGGTTAGGTTAAAAATACGTACAAAATGCAATGTAGAGTCGAAATACTTACAAAATGCAATTGATAGTCTAATCAAAATATTTATAAGATGCAAATGAGATTGAAAATACGTACAAAATGCAATTGAGGTTCAAAATACTTACAAAATTCAATTGAAATTGAAAATACACAATGCAATTCAGATTGAAAAACTCCCATTTCAGATCGAAAATACTCACAATGTGCAATTGAAATTCAAAATGCTAACAAAATGCAATCGAAATTGAAAATGTTTACAAAATGTACGGTGGATTCAAACTACTAAATTGGATGGACAATACTTACAAAATGCAATTTAGATTGAAAATACAAAATGTAATTTAGATTCAAAATACCAACAAAATGCAATTGAGAATCAAAATACTTGCAAAATGCCCACCATACAAAATGCAATTTTGATTTAAAACACTTGCAAAAAGCGGTTTAGGTTGAAAATACTTACAAAATGCAATTGAAATTAAAAATACTCACAAACGTCCCATCCCCAATATTGAAAGACTTAAAAAGCAATTTAGATTGTCAATCCTTACAAAATGCAATTGAGGTTGAAAACACTCGCAAAATGCAATTTAGATAGAAAGGACATACAAAATGCAACGTAGATTGAAAATACCTACAAAATGGAGTGTAGATGCAAATAAGATCGCTAAAGGGGACTTAGATATACGGGGAGCCAATTAACAAAAACAGTGCGGGAATCTTAAAGATAAAGGGAAATATAATGAAAAGAAAACAAGAGGTCTGACCCCTCGAAGAAGGAGGGATTAGGAAAGATAAGACAAGGGTCAATTATGGCGGGAAAGAGAAAGACTCCCTAGGCCTCGGATACCCTAATACCGTCGGGGTCGGAAGAGAACAAGAGTTGGCCAAGGGATGCCGATAGGAAAAAGACGGAGAGGAGCCCGGCACAAGTAAGTGGAAGCAATGCCGGACTCAACTGGGGTCCCGTGGTCACCAACCCACGTCCCACTAGATGTGAGCCCCTGTGGGAGCTTTCTTCACGTAACCAATCTGATTCAGAACTGGTCCACCTCGTTGCGTAGTGGCTTGCATTCTGGAGGTCCAGGTTCTATTCCCGGCTCTGCCAGGAAATATAATTCTGTTCTGAGGGCTGGAACAGGGTACACTCTGCCTCGTGAGGTAGAACTGAGAAAGGGTGGGTTCAATTCCTACCTCAGCCATCATTTTTTTTTTTGTGCTTTCCCACTTCTACTCCAGGCAAATGCCGGGATAGTAAATTACCTAACTTAAGGTTTCCTACCTCAGTTACAAGTACACACACTACTACAGACATGACAGTGACACAGGTTATCAGACAACTTCTACACACACCCAAGTACACGGAGCTACATGACTACGTTGTCTCAAAACCCCTAATAGAATCATCAACAAGATCCAGAATTATAATTTACTGCTGTGGAGAACTGGGCTCTCCAAAAAGTTATTGAATTGCTAAAGGGGTGAACAAGTCTTGTTTCCAGTTTTGCTCAACGTTGTGGAAAGAGCCTTCTCAGCTTTGCTGAACAAACCATTGTCCCCCTCTCAATTTCGACTCAGCTTATATTTTACAATTCGAGCAGCCAGGACTGTTATTTTGTCGCTCCGCAGTGAGGTTGGTTGCATCACATTGATCGAGAATTGGCTCCATTGCATCATTTCGTGCACCAACCCTACCACATTCCAACCGAGTTCCGTGGAAACATACAGTTAATCGCGCAATCCTGCCTCAGTTAAGCAATTCGTACCCAGCGCCGTTTGCCCACTTGAACAATAATGAATTTCTACCCCTTATTGTTCCCGTTTTCAACGGGCTCGGAGATGAGATGCAATGAAAGTCTATATGCCGGCTGGATTTTACGGCCGGATGCCATTCCTGACGCCAACCTCATGAGAGAAGTTAATGAGAGATGAAATGAATGAAGATGAATGAAACTGGGTAAGGATGTGGAAGGAAGCGGCCGTGGCCTATCAGAAGGCACCGTCCCAGCATTTGCCAGGAGCAGAAAATAGTAAACCATGAAAAACCATTTCAAGAACGGCCGAAGGTTGGCTTCGAACCCCACGTCTACCGAGTCCACAGATAGCGTGGCCCTATGGCCTAACGCTGCGCGTTAGCGAGCTTAGCTACCACTCTCAGTAATAATAATAATTTAATTCATAAATAATAATCTACGATTGGGCTCAATGACGACTGCCTCCTAGCTTATAGCCTCTGGAGTGATGTGGACACGTGGCTAGTGTGACGACTCCCTCAGTCGCATTGCCTAGGTTTTATGGTAATGGGCGATACTTCTCATATTAAGCAATAACTCAATAATCCTCAAGAGGCTGAGTGCTCCTGGAGCCTGCTAGGTAAGAGACAAGCGTCCATATCTATGATGATGATGATGGTAATATCTTCCTCTCCGATACCACCAGAACTTGGAACTGGCCAGTGCGCTAAGCAGCCTTACTGTGGAACTCAAGCAACCGAATAAAAATGGTTATAAAGTTCCAACTGATGTGATGACGCACGGTGCTCCACATCGCTGAGCAATTTATGAACGAGTCTGGCGAAGCTGGGAAGACTCAACTTCAAGTAAACAATATACTGTAGGCCAGTGATGATCTATCAGTCACTCGGCGGGCGGGAGTGAAGAAGGTTCATTACCACAGAGGTGAGGAAACATGTGAAACAGAAATTGGAGTATGATCCTTGATGAGTGAAACTTGAAACATGATTTGTCTGTTGGAAGCATTGTTCCACGGCGAAGGGACGGGGATGCAGTTTGTTTTTTATGGAAGTTTAATATACTGCTTCCGAGTTGAAATGAAGTCCTCGCTGCTTCACTTGGGAATAGTGACCAGGGAAAGGATTTCTACGTAAATGCATATCTATTTTTGGAAGTACAGTATTATCTTTAAGAATCATGAAACATGGAGTTGATAAATGGAGTATTTGTTTTCCATATTTCTCCATATTTTGGAATTTAGCACATATGTTCCATATTCTTAGTCATTAAAATCAACATTGTCCATATTTCGGCTAAATATTATTAAATTGGCAGTCCAGTCAATAATGGAGAAACAAATTTAAAATATATATTTAAACATTCAATAATTTAGCTGGTGTGCAGTTCAGCATCATGCCTGGCCACATCTGAGTTGATAAGAAAAGTTGGGAGAAAGAGAAAGGACTGAGCACGGAAGAGGTGAGATCACTTTAACAATCGAAAGGCTTCAAAACTCGCATCTCACATTTTCTGAATATTTCGAGATTGTGAACAAAACTGTGGTACAAATAAAGTTGCAGATGTAGCAAAAGTGAAGTTGGACACTGTACTTTCAAATAACTCTGGATATCAAGGAATGGGAAGGGTTGCTGCAATTTTGTGTGGAGAATTAAGTGTAAAGTTAACGTTGGATTTAACCCCAGCAAACATTGTGAAGTCCAAATATGCCCCGTTACCTCTTCTGATGTTGAACGCAGTTTCAGTCAATATAAATCTATGCTTGGATGTAATATGAGAATATTCACTTTACAGTATTTAAAAAAAACATTTTGTAATCCATTGTTTGGTAACAGTGAATAAATGATTGAGTGTTCCTCACATATCACATTGATATTGAAATGTGAAGTGCAACATTATGTTGCATGTAGGCCTACAACCCTACATGTACCGGGTGAGTTAGCCGTGGTGGTTACGGCATGACTGATGGCAGTCGCTCACATCCGGGAGGCGAGGAGGTTCGAATCCCCCCGCCGGCAACCTTGAAGATGGTCTTCTGTGGTTTCCCATCTTCCTTCCAGGCAAATGCCGGGGTTGGTCCCTAACTATAGGCCACAGCCGCTACCTTCCAACTCCTCGTCCTTACATTCCAACTTCCCTCCTTCCCTCCCCAACGGTACTTGTAGCTCACCCATTGGGTGTCCGTCTCGAAGCAGCTACAAAACTGGCGATCCGAACATGTCCTCGGACACTCCCGGCACTAAAAGCCATACGCTTAAAAAATAAAAAAATAAACCCTACATGTAGTTTGTGTAGCTTCTTTGAACTTGGTTATTACATATATATTACTAGCAGGTACCCGCGACTTCGCACGCGATGAAGTCAATGAGGACGATGCATTATTGCTAATAATTGGTCTATTCTATTAGAGCAATCTCGGCTACAGGTAGGTCCATTTCAATTCGGAAAATTCTGATACATAATTACAGTATATTGGTAAGAGCTGCAAAGTGGGAATTCCATAGAGTTGAGAAAGCCTACAGGGTACGATGTTACCTTATGTGAACACATTTGAAAATTACGTTTTTGGTTTTGCCATCTTCTGCAGAGACATAACGATTGTGTTGTCTGGATACTCGTGAGCACGACACATACAGTTGCCCAAGCGAAAAACTGGTTTTGTCTAAATGTACACCTGCTGCTGCACCTGTAAGTGTGCGTCATTGCACTTTGTTAATAGTAATTGCGAATATTGTTTGACGAGGGAACTGCACTCTTTCACACTGGAACGGCAAATCTATCGGAATAATCGGAATGTGGGGGGTATTTTTCCGTAAGCTATTCAGGTTGTACTTTTCCCACAGTTATTGATGATTTGAACGTCAGCATGTCGCTATTAATAGACCTATAGCTATAATATCTCTCACCTCCGTACATGTGTAATATCTCTGTACCTCACCATACAGAAGAGTGCTTTCAAAATCATGTTGTGTGAAAATTTGTGAATAGGTGGTGAGAGTGGTTTTTGGCAGAGTGAATATTGGTTCGTGGAAATTATTTGCAGTAAAGTAGATTTACCGCTGTTGGGCATGAACTGACGAACCTTGCAGTCCAGCTATGTTCAGAGCTCGAGCTCGTTTTGAGCTATGCGAAAGATTAAACTTGCGTTTGCGAGTCATTCAAAATTTGTGAAGTTTTGAAAATAACGCTAAAACAATACTGATCTGTCGGACAAAGCGATCTCTTCCATAAAACAGCAGTTCGTGTAATGATTTCCTATCGTTCTGCAAAAGCATTATTAGAAGAACAAGAGACGATGCATATTTTCAAAGTTATTTACAACTATGCGTCTGGCTGTGGCAGAGAATTAGTATCTCGCACTTCTTAACTCTGTACAACAGAGTGCTACAGTTACATAGGTATCTTTTTAGGTTACGCTGGCGTTCGGCTACAGGCTATAGCCTAGTAACGGCAGTATACTGCATCACTCATAATGGACCGATATTCCGTTCTTAAACATGATTCGTTTTACAAGTCTGCAAGTTCTCTCACCTTTACCAAATATTTCTTATTCCATCCCGATTAATCTAAAAATCCCAGAAACGGAACATCACAATTTAACATTATCCTTCAATACTGAACTGAAAAAAAGTAATGCGTAATGAAAACCAAAGATTTTCCAAGAACACACTTGAGACCAATAGTAGTCGCTAATGTAGTGTTACAAAATTAAAGGTGGTATTAGAAGGCGCTATCCTACACCGTTTTAGGTTATGCCAGTGCTCTGTTATATAGCGACAGCAGTAAACTGAATCACTCATGATGGAACGAAAAGGTGGTGTTACAAGGCGCTGTCCTACACTATTTTAGGTTACGCTAGCGCCCTGGTATATAGCGACGGCAGTAAACTGAATCACTCATGATGGAACGAAAAGGTGGTATTACAAGGCGCTGTCCTACACAATTTTAGGTTACGCTAGCGCCCTGCTATATAGCGACGGCAGGAAACTGAATCACTCATGATGATGATGGAACGAAAAGGTGGTATTACAAGGCGCTCTCCTACACTATTTTAGGTTACGCTAGGGCCCTGCTATATAGCGACGGCAGGAAACTGAATCACTCATGATGGAACGAAAAGGTGGTGTTACAAGGCGCTGTCCTACACTATTTTAGGTTATGCTAGCGCCTTGGTATATAGCGACGGCAGTAAACTGAATCACTCATGATGGAACGAAAAGGTGGTATTACAAGGCGCTGTGCTACACTATTTTAGGTTACGCTAGCGCCCTGCTATATAGCGACGGCAGGAAACTGAATCACTCATGATGGAACGAAAAGGTGGTAATACAAGGCGCTGTCCTACACTATTTTAGGTTACGCTAGCGCCCTGCTATATAGCGACGGCAGGAAACTGAATCACTCATGATGGAACGAAAAGGTGGTATTACAAGGCGCTGTCCCACACTATTTTAGGTTACGCTAGGGCCCTGCTATATAGCGACGGCAGGAAACTGAATCACTCATGATGAAACGAAAAGGTGGTAATACAAGGCGCTGTCCTACACTATTTTAGGTTACGCTAGCGCCCTGCTATATAGCGACGGCAGGAAACTGAATCACTCATGATGGAACGAAAAGGTGGTGTTACAAGGCGCTGTCCCACACTATTTTAGGTTACGCTAGGGCCCTGCTATATAGCGACGGCAGTAAACTGAATCACTCATGATGATGATGGAACGAAAAGGTGGTATTACAAGGCGCTGTCCCACACTATTTTAGGTTACGCTAGCGCCCTGCTATATAGCGACGGCAGTAAACTGAATCACTCATGATGGAACGAAAAGGTGGTGTTACAAGGCGCTGTCCTACACTATTTTAGGTTATGCTAGCGCCTTGGTATATAGCGACGCAGGAAACTGAATCACTCATGATGGAACGAAAAGGTGGTATTACAAGGCGCTGTCCTACACTATTTTAGGTTACGCTAGCGCCCTGCTATATAGCGACGGCAGGAAACTGAATCACTCATGATGATGATGGAACGAAAAGGTGGTATTACAAGGCGCTGTCCCACACTATTTAAGGTTACGCTAGCGCCCTGCTATACAGCGACGCCAGTAAACTGAATCACTCATGATGGAACGAAAAGGTGGTATTACAAGGCGCTGTGCTACACTATTTTAGGTTACGCTAGCGCCCTGCTATATAGCGACGGCAGGAAACTGAATCACTCATGATGGAACGAAAAGGTGGTAATACAAGGCGCTGTCCTACACTATTTTAGGTTACGCTAGCGCCCTGCTATATAACGACGGCAGGAAACTGAATCACTCATGATGGAACGAAAAGGTGGTGTTACAAGGCGCTGTCCCACACTATTTTAGGTTACGCTAGGGCCCTGCTATATAGCGACGGCAGGAAACTGAATCACTCATGATGGAACGAAAAGGTGGTGTTACAAGGCGCTGTCCCACACTATTTTAGTTTACGCTAGGGCCCTGCTATATAGCGACGGCAGTAAACTGAATCACTCATGATGATGATGGAACGAAAAGGTGGTATTACAAGGCGCTGTCCCACACTATTTAAGGTTACGCTAGCGCCCTGCTATACAGCGACGCCAGTAAACTGAATCACTCATGATGGAACGAAAAGGTGGTATTACAAGGCGCTGTGCTACACAATTTTAGGTTACGCTAGCGCCCTGTTATATAGCGACGGCAGTAAACTGAATCACTCATGATGGAACGAAAAGGTGGTGTTACAAGGCGCTGTCCCACACTATTTTAGGTTACGCTAGGGCCCTGCTATATAGCGACGGCAGGAAACTGAATCACTCATGATGGAACGAAAAGGTGGTGTTACAAGGCGCTGTCCCACACTATTTTAGTTTACGCTAGGGCCCTGCTATATAGCGACGGCAGTAAACTGAATCGCTCATGATGATGATGGAACGAAAAGGTGGTATTACAAGGCGCAGTCCCACACTATTTAAGGTTACGCTAGCGCCCTGCTATACAGCGACGGCAGTAAACTGAATCACTCATGATGGAACGAAAAGGTGGTATTACAAGGCGCTGTGCTACACAATTTTAGGTTACGCTAGCGCCCTGTTATATAGCGACGGCAGTAAACTGAATCACTCATGATGGAACGAAAAGTTGGTATTACAAAGCGCTGTGCTACACTATTTTAGGTTACGCTAGGGCCCTGCTATATAACGACGGCAGTAAACTGAATCACTCATGATGGAACGAAAAGGTGGTGTTACAAGGCGCTGTCCTACACTATTTTAGGTTATGCTAGCGCCCTGCTATATAGCGACAGCAGTAAACTGAATCACTCATGATGATGATGGAACGAAAAGGTGGTATTACAAGGCGCTGTCCCACACTATTTTAGGTTACGCTAGCGCCCTGCTATATAGCAACGGCAGTAAACTGAATCACTCATGATGGAACGAAAAGGTGGTGTTACAAGGCGCTGTCCTACACTATTTTAGGTTATGCTAGCGGCTTGGTATATAGCGACGGCAGTAAACTGAATCACTCATGATGGAACGAAAAGGTGGTATTACAAGGCACTGTGCTACACTATTTTAGGTTACGCTAGCGCCCTGCTATATAGCGACGGCAGGAAACTGAATCACTCATGATGGAACGAAAAGGTGGTAATACAAGGCGCTGTCCTACACTATTTTAGGTTACGCTAGCGCCTTGCTATATAGCGACGGCAGGAAACTGAATCACTCATGATGGAACGAAAAGGTGGTGTTACAAGGCGCTGTCCCACACTATTTTAGGTTACGCTAGGGCCCTGCTATATAGCGACGGCAGTAAACTGAATCACTCATGATGATGGAACGAAAAGGAGGTATTACAAGGCGCTGTCCCACACTATTTTAGGTTTTGCTAGCGCCCTGCTATATAGCGACGGCAGTAAACTGAATCACTAATGATGGAACGAAAAGGTGGTATTACAAGGCGCTGTGCTACACTATTTTAGGTTACGCTAGGGCCCTGCTATATAGCGACGGCAGTAATCTGAATCACTCATGATGGAACGAAAAGGTGGTATTACAAGGCGCTGTCCTACACTATTTTAGGTTACGCTAGCGCCCTGCTATATAGCGACGGCAGTAAACTGAATCACCCATGATGGAACGAAAAGAGGTTATTACAAGGCGCTGTGCTACACTATTTTAGGTTACGCTAGCGGCCTGCTATAGAACGACGGCAGTAAATTGAATCAGTAATGATGGAACGAAAAGGTGGTATTACAAGGCGCTGTGCTACACTATTTTAGGTTACGCTAGCGCCCTGCTATATAGCGACGGCAGTAAACTGAATCGCTCATGATGATGATGGAACGAAAAGGTGGTATTACAAGGCGCAGTCCCACACTATTTAAGGTTACGCTAGCGCCCTGCTATACAGCGACGGCAGTAAACTGAATCACTCATGATGGAACGAAAAGGTGGTATTACAAGGCGCTGTGCTACACAATTTTAGGTTACGCTAGCGCCCTGTTATATAGCGACGGCAGTAAACTGAATCACTCATGATGGAACGAAAAGTTGGTATTACAAAGCGCTGTGCTACACTATTTTAGGTTACGCTAGGGCCCTGCTATATAACGACGGCAGTAAACTGAATCACTCATGATGGAACGAAAAGGTGGTGTTACAAGGCGCTGTCCTACACTATTTTAGGTTATGCTAGCGCCCTGCTATATAGCGACAGCAGTAAACTGAATCACTCATGATGATGATGGAACGAAAAGGTGGTATTACAAGGCGCTGTCCCACACTATTTTAGGTTACGCTAGCGCCCTGCTATATAGCAACGGCAGTAAACTGAATCACTCATGATGGAACGAAAAGGTGGTGTTACAAGGCGCTGTCCTACACTATTTTAGGTTATGCTAGCGCCTTGGTATATAGCGACGGCAGTAAACTGAATCACTCATGATGGAACGAAAAGGTGGTATTACAAGGCGCTGTGCTACACTATTTTAGGTTACGCTAGCGCCCTGCTATATAGCGACGGCAGGAAACTGAATCACTCATGATGGAACGAAAAGGTGGTAATACAAGGCGCTGTCCTACACTATTTTAGGTTACGCTAGCGCCTTGCTATATAGCGACGGCAGGAAACTGAATCACTCATGATGGAACGAAAAGGTGGTGTTACAAGGCGCTGTCCCACACTATTTTAGGTTACGCTAGGGCCCTGCTATATAGCGACGGCAGTAAACTGAATCACTCATGATGATGGAACGAAAAGGAGGTATTACAAGGCGCTGTCCCACACTATTTTAGGTTACGCTAGCGCCCTGCTATATAGCGACGGCAGTAAACTGAATCACTAATGATGGAACGAAAAGGTGGTATTACAAGGCGCTGTGCTACACTATTTTAGGTTACGCTAGGGCCCTGCTATATAGCGACGGCAGTAATCTGAATCACTCATGATGGAACGAAAAGGTGGTATTACAAGGCGCTGACCTACACTATTTTAGGTTACGCTAGCGCCCTGCTATATAGCGACGGCAGTAAACTGAATCACCCATGATGGAACGAAAAGAGGTTATTACAAGGCGCTGTGCTACACTATTTTAGGTTACGCTAGCGGCCTGCTATAGAACGACGGCAGTAAATTGAATCAGTAATGATGGAACGAAAAGGTGGTATTACAAGGCGCTGTGCTACACTATTTTAGGTTACGCTAGCGCCCTGCTATATAGCGACGGCAGTAAATTGAATCAGTAATGATGGAACGATACTCGTTTCTCTTACTAACAAGGGAACGGATTGCGGTGTAAAATTCTAATCTGGTTGAAGTTTGGTACACATTATTCCTACAAAGTTTACAATGACGTAGTGAAAACCACACGGGCCACTTTCAATTTTGAACACCAATATTGAACGCCGAAAACCTGCTAGGTGACGACATGAATGAGGAGGTGGGAAGAGGTAAAGCTGACCTTGAAACCTAGCAGCACTCGATGGCTCCCTGCGACCAGTCAGCGACCTGCCGTCTGTGTTGCATTCCCCACCTTAAACGTTACCCGCAGCTCACTCTTCTACCTTGTCGATTATAAAATGCAACATAATGTGATGTTTGCGCTTGGCCATACCGTAAATAAATACAATAACCTTTCAATTTTTCCCTCTTTTACTCTTTGTAATCCTTGCAATAGTGGATGCGAACTGATAAAGGAGAGACGGGATGAGGGTAACGTTTAAGGTGGGGAATGCAACGCAGACGGCATGTCGCTGCCTGGTCGCAGGGAGCCAACGCGTGCTGCTAGGATTCAAGGTCAGCTTTACCTCTTCGCACTTCCTCGCTCATGCCGTTGCCCGGCAGGTTTTCAGCGTTCAAAATTGTAAGTGCCCGAGTGGTTTTCACTACGTCATTGTACAACTTTGTAGGAATTCTGTGCACTAAATTTCAACCAGGTTAGAATTTTACACCGCAATCCGTTCCCTTGTAAGTTCCGTTCTTAGGTACACACTTGGGACCGCTAGTAGTCGCTACTGTAGTGTTACAAAATTAATGGTTTTATTAGAAGGCGTTATCCCATACTAATTTTCGTTATTGTAGTTATAAAAGACGACCATTTAGATTTCCAATGTCCATGTCGTGTTTAGATATATCTTGAAAGAGGGATGATCGTTTAAATTTCTAATGTTCTTATCGTGTTTTAGATAATAAATGGATTGGCATTGCCTCTTACAGGGATAGATGGAAAATTGGATGTAACATATTGAGTTACTGTTGCCATGGATATGAAATTGGCATTACTTCATCAGTTTATCAGAGCAAATATAGTTTTCTGAGAATATCTGTGAAACTGTTGGTTTTAGGACCTAAAAATGTGGTTTTCGGAATTGTTTCTCGCCTCGAGGGGCGTAAATTGAGCTAAGTCCAGTCTTTGTTCGACAACTTCGATATTTTGCCCCGGTTAACTTTTTTGGTGACTTTTCAGTCATGTTGCCAGTCCCTCGGGAACAATGATTTATATCTGGAAGAAAGTCATCCTATGTATTAATCTAGGATGTAAGCTATCTCCATTTCAAATTTCATCCAAATCCGTCCAGTCGTTTTAGTGTGAAGAAGTAACAAACTAACACATGGACACACAAACTTTTGCAATTATAATATATAGATTAAATGTATAGTTTTTTGTAATTTTAAGTCAATATATAATTCCATATTTCAATAAAATCAAGTAGTTCAGTGAAGAACTATTTAGCCTATTTTCATATATGCTACTGGACACTAGAAATAAACCCAAGATTTAAAAAAATCCTAGCCGCCATTCTTTAGTTCTCATAAAATTCGATTAAATTGGACGTTAATATATTAAGGCTTGTAGGAAGATATACTGTTGCAAGTTTTACAGCCCTTGGATTAAAAGTCCCGAGAAAAAAACCTTTTAAATATTTAAATTTCGCGTCGCCGCCATGTTGGATTTGTGCTCACCAGGTTATTAAAAGTTTCATAGGTGAACTTATGTTAATAGCCTCTATCAACATACAAAATTTCAGTCTGATTGCTGTAATAGATTCGTAGATATTGTGAACCGTCTAAATATTGGATTGTTATATATTTAGGCCATAGAGTTGTGTACCATTAGATAAAGATTAGTGCGCAGGTTCATTATTCAAACTTTCACTTCGATCGCATGATTAGGACACATGAAATAAAAACTTAATTTTAAAATTTTGCACAGCCCCCATCTTGAGTTTATGTAAACAATTGAACTAAATTAGATGCCAGTGCATTAAAATGTGTATAGACATTTGCTGTGCCATGTTTCAATGCGCTCGGATGGTTAAATTGCGAGAAAAAATCTATTTAAATGTTGCAAATTCCCTTGGTCGCCATGTTAAATTTGCAATTAGCAGATTTATGAAAGTCCCATAAATGAACTTCTAGTAGTACCCTTTATTTCCGTACAAAATTTCAAGGGTGATATCAGTAATAGTTTCGGAGATATAGAATGCCAGGGAAATATTTCGCATGGCCGCCAAGTTGGATTGGTGAAACGTATTAAACTTTGAAAGGCACGGTTGAGGTCGGACAAGGTAGTAGTATGCACTTACCGAGTTTCACTGAAATCGCTTTGGCCGTTAAGATTTTATTAGGGGGGGGGGGGGGGGGGCACACGCACATACGCACTGACAAAAGTTGATCTCATAAGCCTATGTTTTGCATAAATGAAAATATGCTAATAACTTAATACATAATTATGTACATATTTCATAAATTATAAGATATAGTAACAATTATTAGTACATATAAATCCGTTCACTGATAATGACACACGCTGATGTGTAACCATGATAGATTATGATGATGATAATTGTTGTTTTCAGGGGCCTAACATCTAGGTTATCGGCACCTTAACGAAGATAGAGGTTACATCCTCTGCTCTTACTTCATGCAGACAGATGGCCTCAGCAAGAGTAATCTATCAATATTCAACCACGGAAAATCGGAAGTAATTTAAAGACGACTTCGTTGTTCCTGCTGTTGTTTGATTTCACCTGGACTGCCTGCAGTACGCTAAATATGATAGGTCCAGGGACAAACGTACCGCAAAGTGTTGAATGTGAAAATAAAAAAAAAACTGACCGGAACGAGACCATAAGTAGAAAGTGTTTGAAAAGTGATCTGCGAAATAGCCTATTTGCTTTCCGTGAGATGAGAGCAAAACTCTTACTGCTATAATTCCAGAATATCCGATACTTGAATTGTGATATTTCTAGGTATTATACCCGTCATGCATGGAGCAATGGATGGGTGCTCCGACATACCTCCAGATAATGCCGGTACGATTCCTTTAAACATGATCCTTCCAGTAGGTCCACGGCCGCCGTCCTTCCATAATCCCTTCCCTGACCCTTCTTTAATTAGATCCAAGTTAGCAGTTGCCTGGATTATCGGCCTGTCATCATCCTCAGTTGTATATGCTGACCAAGTGTGTTCAACTCGAAGACACAGTCCTTGCGGTGGTAGGGGAATGATCCTTCGCAGAGTCCGTGTGTAAAGCCGAGATGGGAAGGCAAGGGATTGTAAAAAAAAAAGAGAGAGAGAGAAAATGTCCATAATTCAGAATTATTAATATACTCTATTTCTTATAAATTGTATCTGGTAAATCATGCATTACTTGCACGACTTGATTATCCACATTAGTGACAATTGGCATCGCATACAAGAATTTAGAGGGTATTATTATTTGAACAGCGTTATCTAGTATATGAAACGCAGCCAACAACAAAGAGGGCTCTCGCGTAAAAGGTCCGTAATCATCCCTGTCCATTTAATAATCCGCCTAGCGAGCTGACAATTTAAAATAGGCTACCAGTAATGGAGGCCAAATGATGGCGCTACGCATTAATTTTTCGTTGCATACGTAATTAAAAATGGCATTGAAATTTGTATCGGGCATTGACCGATCAACTCGCGAGTGGAAGGTCCGTAATTCTCCCTGCCCATTTAATAATCCGCTTAGTGAGCTAACAATTAAAAATAGGCTACCAGTAATGGAAGTCAAATGATAGCGCAACCCATTAATTTGGCGTAATTCTCTGCATACATAATTAAAAATGGCATTGGAATTTGTATCGGGCATTGACCGGTCAGCTGTGTAACCTTGCTAAATTCTGCACCCTATGTCCAAATTTCGACTTGTTATTGTAATGTTTAGGGGCTTGCGGCATCGTGGTCATGTAGCTCCATGTACTTGTGTGTGTGTGTAAACTGTCCGACATTGTGTCATTGTGACTGATGACTGTATTTGTGCGTGTATTTGTAATTGAGGCTAGGATTTGGTACGAGGCTACTGTGAATTTACTTTAGGTATTGTACCCGTATTTCGAAGCGTAGTATCAGCCAATATCCGAAGATGGTGATGGATTGCAGCAACTTGCATTCCCTGGCTACAAAAACTACTATGTGCTATTGGTAAATACACACAGGTGTGGGTAAGCTATCTACTGATGTGCTATGGATCTAACTACTGAGGTTGTGGGTAACTAAATACATATGGAGAGTGAGAAACTTTCGCATCTTGGGCGTATGAAGTCTAATCTACCTCTATAGCACACTATAATTTACCAATGTACTGCAAATGATAACGCAATATCTATAAAAACATATCAGGGAAACGTGATAACGTGCCTGCCTATTTATTAAGAAAACACGTTACAACCATGAAATTTGCAAAATAACCTGTAAAATACAATCTACTAATTTCCCTAACTAAATAAAATAAATTTGCAAACTAAATCTCAATTTCAGGCAACAAACTGCTGTTTCCTAGATTTCAGGAGTAAGAAAAAATCCATAAATTAGATCAATATGAAAATGAATTTACTCATAGCGTTGGCCTACGCTATTACAATGTCTATTTTTACTCTATACATCGTAGACTCCTTTTTCCTGCTCTAATCCTGATCTAAATAAAATATGAATATATACTGTATATATCGAACTACCACCAAATATACACATTTATTACACGTTTCTCCCTTACTGTTACTAATTTACAATCGTCTAGTTCATCAAATCATGTTATTATATTCTTAAATTCCCACTAACTTGGGTCTAATCCAGAATTATGTCATGTCTGGGATCTATATTCCGTACATCTAAGTAAAGATATAGTTTGAATCACAACCGTACTATCAAGTCTCTCTTGTAAAATTAAAATAATGATAATAATAAACTTCACCTAACTTGGATAAATACCAGGATTCGTCAAACCTCATTAACTTTGAACCATATGATCTAACAGTAACTTCAACTAACATCATGATCAGCTGTTTACTCGCTCTATCTCGTGATCCAAGTATTCCCTACAAAATCCATCTCATGTCTACAAAACTGACTTCATTACTCAAAACATCTTATACAACTGCATCAACCTGTATTCCTCTCAACTTTTCATTACTATAAGCTCTATCTGTCCACACAGATATCAACATACTCCAAACTCAATGAAACGATGTCGCAAAATCTGTCATATTTTTCCTCCAATAAATGGGAATGCCTCACATACTTGTCACAAACAATATATCATCGTAGTTTCATTATTAGTGACATCTATAAACCTTGTATAAGTTCCTCCTAACTTCATCAATGATATCCGACATAAGATATTCCAAAATCGCAGTTCTACCTGTCTGCGAATATTTCCACAACAATATCAATTTAAGTTACTGGTTCAATTCTCCTCTAAAATACCTGATAATGCAATAGTAATTAATGACATCAATAGCTCTGCTTCTTCATCAATACTGTTTAACATTGTTGTCAAGCAACAATCCTACATGTCTACAAAACATACTACTGTTAAATATTCTTCATCACAACATTCTCTACATTCTTAATACTCATAAAAATCTTTCTACACTATCAAAAACATTTTTTATAACACTTCAATGTTTACCAATATCCTTTCATCGTGAGTGCTTAAATATACTGATTATAACATTTCCTCAAGAAATGATCGTCTTCTAACTTGTCAATATATCGGCTTTGATTTGCAAAGTCCTGACTTAGATCTGAATTAAAGATCGTTTTCCCAACATCACGAATAAAAATCGAAAATACGAACATAAATCTCCACAATCTAATTTAAAAATACGAAAAAATGACGAAAATTCGGTCTGAGACCTCCAAACTGAAATAATCCTGCCTCAACATCGGAAAAATACTAATCCGATACTAATCCTGACAATTCATACAATCCTAAATCAAATTCGAAAAATGCGAAACTTTAGCTAAGATATCTAACAATGACTTAGCAAAAATGCCAAAGCAAAAAAAAAAAAAAAAAAAAAAAAAAAACATGGTCAATCGGATATTATCATAAATCTTCAACTACTCAAATGGGCTACTGAAGATAATTCTATTTCTACCTTTGCTGGGTATAGATGTTAGAACGAGGTCTTTCCTGGATTGGATTCCTCTTTCCTTGCTCCACCATCTCGAACTACCAGTGGTGTTGATCGAAGATCGGCTGCATTCGCCTCCCTCGTACAAGTGGATACGCCTGGCATCTCCGTGGTGATCCCCCATAGTGAAACATCCCCTCCGGTCTCCATCTGCGTTCTCGTTCGATTCTGGCATCGGGTTATCCATTCTTGTTTTTCTTCTCGTTCGGACAACTACTTCTGTTCTTTTTATCTTCAACGTCTTCTACGTAGAATCTCTCATAGTTGTTATAATAGTCACATTTGAAGTCTCCAATTTAGTGTTTACAATTTTGATGATATCAGTGGTAGATGGTCCTCTCCTCTCTCTTTTACGTCACTCCTTATAGGCTACAGGGAGTCCGGGAATGTTCTACGCAGTGCCTACAGGCTGCTGCGAGAGATTACGTCACCAGTGACGTTGGCAGCACGGCTGTCGCTTGTATCATAACAAACAAACAGTAAACTTTATACTCACCACAGCCACTCATAACTGATGCTAGAAGGGCTGATGACACACACGCTCGCTTATTTCAATACACACTGGCGAATTCGACAGCCCACAGCCTTCACATGTGGCCTTCACCCTATCAAGGACACTGTGCTGCCAACTAAACTGGTGACGCAACCACTCGCAGCTACCCGTAGCCACTTCGGAGAACATTCCCGGACTCCCTGTATTATCATGATCTCTGTAGGCTGTGTCCCCCGCTTTATAATAGCAATATGCGTTGCTCGCTGTACTTGTATAATTTTGCGTACATGCGCACATTTATAATGACGATAAATATTTTATTTTCAAATGAAATAGAGTTTTCTTTACGAAAATATGACATAGAACGTATATTAGGCTATATCAATTGTCTTTACAATGCTCATTTTGCAACGTCTATTTTCACTACACGTACTTCACGTAGTTCACAGACTATCAGCCTACTCAATAAATGACTACTTTTTCCAAATGTTCGTAATTTCACAATACCTTTCGACAATGTTCAATCTTCACATAACAATTAAAATTTCTCGTAAATGTTTCACGCATGCGAGTGCAAACACCGGTCTACACTACAGTAATGTGTTGCCTCACTTTGCAATTACAATTGGACTGTCTCGGTCGCGCACTACTGGACCGTGGTGAAACACGTCCGTCTTCGACAATGTTTTCGAAACAAGAAGCTACGATCGTCCTGTTCGATCCCTTATTCCTACTCAAAAGTGGCGTCACATAAAAATCTCGCGCGAAACTTAGGTGGGATACTGCAATTTATTATACTCATAACTCTTTATTTAGTCGTCTTATGAATTGAATATCAGGGATATTCAGTATTAATTTTAGAAGTCTTCCTGGCAAGTAATAATCCTTCTAAAAAGCCTTGTAATATGCCATGAGAAGCTTCAACAACTACTCCAATTCTAATTTTCTGATTGGTTATGACTTATCACGTGATTACTGCGGCACGTTCTTGGCTCGCGTCATACAGAATCACGCGTGTCGTTATAATACCCTCCCGACAATTTTGTATGTGCTTGGCGGGATTGTATACGCTGCTCCTTCACCTAGTCGCTGGTCGGCCACTCGCCAGAGTTTTTAATCAAAGCAGAACAAATTACTCCCGTCTCCCTCACGTGTATATCGAAGGAATTATCTCATTGGTTCGGTTTGTTGACAGGGACCTCCTCTCTTGTCTTTGTCCTCGCAGATAGACTGCACATGCGAATACTGGCAGTGTCCAGCTCCAATACAATTTAACATAGCTTGTCTTTCATTACAGGCAATGCGAATGCAAATTCGGGTACAGTACAATCCCGGAGTTTTCCCTGGAGTAGTAGTGGGAAACCAAGGATAACCACTTCTAGGATGGTTAAGATGGGAATCGAACCCACCTCTTCTCAGTTCTCAGGCTGAGTGCCGAGTGCACCCCGTTACAGCCCTCAGACCAGAATTAAATCTCTTGTCAGGTCCGGGTATCAAACCCAGACTTCAGGGATGACAGCCAAGAATGCTGGTAACTGTGTCAAAAGGTGGTCTTAATTTTATTTGAGCATTCGATCGCCAGCAGCAGTTTTGTCTATTGCGATATTCGATTTGAGTAGACTAATTTTAATAATAATAATAATAATAATAATAAGAAGAAGAAGAAGAAGAAGAAGAAGAATTGACTAATAATCATAGCAGAGTAATATAAATAATAATAATAATAATAATAATAATAATAAGGATTTACAGACACTAGGGTGCCGGAGGGGATCCGAAAGGGGCCAGTAAGCTTCCTGGCACGGATGTAACATTTATGCACTCTCAAAAGCCGACAGGTCGTGCCGGGATTTGATCGAACAACCTTGGGCTCACCGCCATGCACCTGGTTAAGCAGCATATTAATTGTCCGTAATCGTGTAACAAACACATTAACTCTTATTTCAAATAGTGGCTGTTTGAGGATATTTGCCGATTTCCATTGTCTCGCTGTGGTGCCTCGAACCTTACTGTTTGCATAGAACTGTGTCAATAAGCAGCCTCACCTACTATTTGAAAAACAAACTCTTGCTCGTATTTGCTCGATCACCATCAATAAATATCTGAAGTCAATCCTTCGATTGGTCAAATACAGATTATCGGGTGACGCGTCGGGTCCCCTCCTTTTCCTGACCGTGACGCTACCTCACTGTCAAGACAGCTAGTCAATAATTGTTCTCACAAGGATGAGTGCACCCTGTTCCAGCTCTCACGTCAGTTTCTAAAAACCGTGACAGAGCTGGGAATCAAATCCGTTGCCTCCATGTAAGGCAGGCGCGCTTCCTCAACACTACAAAGCCGATATGGTAGGTACGTTCCACACTAAATTATCATTATGGGCATGCGCAGTAGCATTATGCTCCCTTTTCTAAATCAAAATAGTCAATCAGTCCGTAATATTGTATGACTTCCAGAACTGAATTACAATAAAGGATGGGGTAGAATTTAATATCTAAAAAATAATATAATTTGTCTGTTTTACCGTTAGTGGAACGGAAATGTCCGTAGGGAAAAATTGAAGATAAGTATTTAATTCCACATCCTTGCAGAATAATAGAATAACCCACAATCTCCTCAGCCCTATTCATCATCATTATCATCATCGTCATTATTATCACCAATATCATCATTATCATCATCGTCATCATTATAATCATCATTATCGTCGTCATTATTGTCATCATCATCGTCGTCATTATTATCATCATCGTCGTCATTATCATCATCATTTTCGTCGTCATTATCAGCATTATCATCATCAATATCATAATAATTACCATCATCGTCAGTATCATCATTATCATAATTATGATCATCACTATCGTCGTGATTGTTGTTTTTATTGTTGTTGTTGCTGTTTTCACTGTAACTTCTCCGTGGCTTAAACGGTTAGACGTTGGCCTTTTGCCGATTCACCTCGAGTTCAAATTCCGGCCAGTAGGCCTATATGTGGAATATGTGCTGGGCAATGCAAAGGTATTCTCGGGTATCTCAGTGTTCTCTATCAGTATCATTCCATCAATTCTCCATCATCAATATTATCATCGCCCCATAGGCCTAGCAGTTCAAATGGTGCCTGATGCAAGGTGCCAACAGCCAGCACACGTTAATACCTCGCCACTAGACAGCATTATCCTTGTTGATCGGGCATTTATAGTTATTATTATTTCTCATTACGAATGTTTCTGATTTATTCGTGTCCAATGAGAAGGCCATGTGGTTGAATTATTCTTGCTATTGCGCCTAATCATTCTGTTTACACACGCCCCTTGAGAAGTTGTTTACATTCACGCAGCTGCGAGTAATGTCCATTGCCCTAACCCACATCACTTCATAAGAACTGCGTACAGTAAGACTATATCAATCCATTTCATTGTATCAAGCTGTTTAGTTTCACTTTGTGACTGGGATCTGATAGCAAGCAAACGTTCCTAGCAAGTTTACGGTCTCACATGATCAAATTCATTAAAAGCATCAGTCAACATAAACGAGTTATAGGGAAGTTCACAGAATTGTGTAGATTAAGAACTAATAAACTGAGGTCACATCTATTGATGTAAAAAAGTTTCTTGGCGTAGAATGTATTCTCCACTAAGAGATTCTATGGTTGCTTCATACAATTTAAGTGATACTTAGAGACTGATGCCTTTTCAAGAACATGGATAAATATTTATCAAGTAATTGATTTTGCTTACATTTTACATGACCGCATTTCTACTAAACACAAGTTTAGTCTGTGGAAGGATCTTTTACATGCCATAAATCTACGACATGGGACCGCCGGCTTTACTTCCGCTCCGAAGGAAGGCATACTGATGTATTTTAATGCTCTTAAAAAATCCGACGACTTCGGGTCCGGGTTTGAACCCGCAATCTTGGGAACAGCAGTTCAGCATGCTACCAACTATGCCACCGAAACCGCTTAAGATAGACAAATCGTTATGGAATACAGAAGAATAACAATAGATATCTTAATCACATGTAATTCATTTCAGGTTATTTGTTTCACATATTCCAGTAATTGGAATTATTTTGTGTTGACCGACTGAACGCTACAATATTAATTGTTAATATGGCAACACTGAAAACGTCTTCAAAGCTATCTTTACTTCCATTAACATTCACAAGCCACCACTTACTGTTTAACAACCTTTTTTAGCGTATGGCTTTTAGTGCCGGGAGTGTCCGAGGACATGTTCGGCTCGCCAGTTTTGTAGCTGCTTCGAGACGGACACCCAATGGGTGAGCTACAAGTACCGTTGGGGAGGAAAGTTGGAATGAAAGGTCGAGGAGTTGGAAGGTAGCGGCTGTGGCCTATAGTTAGGGACCAACCCAGGCATTTGCCTGGAAGGAAGATGGGAAACCACAGAAAACCATCTTCAAGGTTGCCGGCGGGGGGATTCGAACCTCCTCGCCTCCCGGATGTGAGCGACCGCCAGCAGTCATGCCGTAACGACCACGGCTAACTCACCCGGTAACAACCTATTTACTACTTTATATAGGAAAATAGTAATACCTGAAGGCCATGACGAATATCGGAAGATGTATGACGTGCAAGAGCGTCCATTTGGCGATAGTCAATGCCATATCACGTCTCTGTCCTCAATCCAGTGCCCCAGCAATGTGAACAGCAGATTCGATTTCTACGAGACTTACTATTATTTAGGTGACAAATCCCTATTAACTTTGACAAGGGAATGATCCATTAAAAGCACTCCGCTGAGTACACTCGAACACTAACTGGACGGAAAGATTTGGTGTGGTTGCATCAGCGTTGTTTCATTTGAGGGACTTGGGCATCGTGGTCATTTACCGCCGTGTACTTGGGTGAGTGTGGACTTTTTGTTCGTTAACCTGTATTATTTTATGACTGTATTCGTGCGTGTGTTTGTAATTCCGGCGAGGATTTAGAAGGAGGCTATCGTGGACTTACTGTAAGTTAGGAATCATTCCGGCATTTATCTAGAGTAGAAGTGATGATGATGCTGATAATTGTTGTTTTAAGGGGTCTAACATCTAGGTTATCGGCCCCTAGTAGAAGTGAGAAACCACGGAAAACCAGGATAGCTGACGTGGAAATCGAACCCGTCTTTTCTCAGGCTGAGTGATCCCCGTTCCAGACCTCAGACTAGAATTGAATTTCATATCAAGCGGGAATCGAACCTGGACATCCGGGATGACAATCAAGAATGATAGCTGCTATACCACAAGGTTGTCCCTATACACTTATTCACTTATGAATAACCTTAACAAAGCAACGCTCGAAAAATGGTTACTCAGTTTAATGTGTGGATGTTTTAATTAGACTTTGTTTATTTTACAGTCTATAGTTTATTCATGAGAACCACTAACGCTCGATTGACCGTGAAGAGATTCTGAAATAAAATCATTTCTTATGCAAAGTTTTCTGCAATTTTACGCATGTTTGCACTTTTCCCCGTAGGCCATTTAGACTAAGATGACACGCTAATAATACGCCAATCTTCTTTCCCCAGAGATCAGCACAATGAAATTTTACAGGCGCTATTGGGGTGTGGAAGGCTGTACGCTGTTCAAAGTTCAAGTACTGTAAGTAGCCTGTATCCTTGACTAAAATAGAACCCCATTCTACTCATGTACCATTGCAAACGATATTGCTTTCAACTGTATTTATGTGCACTTTCAACCACTTCAGGGTAATCCAACTATTCCTAGGTAACCATGCCAAAGAGAGCGGCAAAGCTAAGCGGTAAATTTCTTTGGAGCCATCATTGTACAGGAAATGTCCTTCTCCTTGGATTATGTGAAATCGGGCGTAAGCAGCTACTGTAAGTTTTAAAATAAGTTAATAGTCTTTTTCTCAGAACCACTAAACTGAGTTATCACCGGCAGTGGAGCTTTGGGTTCGCAGAATATGCGAATATGAACCATAGACTTGTTGCATTGAATGACCCGTAAACACAAAATTGAGATGACTATTCTCTTTTACTTTGAATGTGGAGAAGTGGGGAAACGTGATGGCGCATTAGCTTACCTGCTCGTCTTTCAACCGGACGGCCCCCTCCAATCACGGTGACAGCGGGGAGGAATTACCACCTAAAGAGTTACGTAGCGGCAGGAAAGGCCTTAAATACCCGGTCAAAACCAAAGTGAGCCAGATGTTCTCCGGGGACCCAATAATTGGAATAAGACAGACAAACTTAAGTGAACATCGAGAAGTGTCCAAGTTGGACTGGCTGCCAAGTCAAACTTGGCCCCACCAGATAAGAATGTTGTTGTTGTTTCATTGAGGGGCTCGAACATCGTGATCATTTAGACCCGTGTACTTGGGTGTGTGCAGAAGTTGTCCGATAACCTGTATCGTTCTGATGTCTGTAATAGGCCTAGTGTGTGTATTTGCAATTCAGATGAGGATTGGGAAGATATACAAAATCACACACTCTCACAGACACATATACAATGTTTTGGCCCTGTCTAGAACTCATAATTCATTTTGTGCAAAACTCGAAAGTAGGCTAAAAGGGGGGGGGGGGATAATGGACAGGAGGAAAAGAAATGCCCACAACCCTGGAAGAATGAGGATTGGGGGACTAGGAAGGAAGGAGAGCCATGAAAGGCTGATAGGAGAGGAGAAAGAGGAGAGGGTCGGCTCCAGAGGCAATGGAAAAAGGAGAATAAAACGGGTCCAGCTCAGGAATCTCTCGGGGTCACCAACTCACAAACTCACCAGCCATGAGCCCTTGAGGGTATAGCACTATCAAGGGTGCACCAGAAGTGGTGGGGCTACATACACACTGCATCCTTAAGGGCCTTGAGCAGAAGGCAGGAGATGTGAAGAGAGCAGAAGAGAGGTCTGACCCCTTGATGAATGAGGGTAACAGTCAAGATGAGATAAGAGCCAATTAAGGCGGGAAAGTAAATGACTCCCTAGGCGTCGGATATCCTAATACCGTCGGGTTCGGAAAAGAACAATAGTTGACCAAGGAAGGTCGACAGGAAAGATGACGGAGAGGTGCCTGATACAAGTAAGAGGAAGTAATGCCGAACTCAGCTGGGGTCCCGTAGTCACTAGTCCACGTCCCACTAAGCGTGAGCTCCTGGGGAATCTGTAGGTTGGGGAGAGATGGCTACCGGTCACTAACCATACCAATTTCTCCCCACCTCCTAACTCATATTTTACTACGTGGTTCATTAATGTTATTATGTTTAATACTCATTCAACTCGCAGCCTCCGTGGCTTAGGCGGCAGCACGCCGGCCTCTCACCGCTGGGTCCGTGGTTCAAATCCCCGTCACTCCATGTGAGATTTGTGCTGGACAAAGCGGAGGCAGACAGGTTTTTCTCCGGGTACTCCAGTTTTCCCTGTGCCAATTTCATTCCAGCAACACTCTCCACTATCATATCTTTCTATCTGTCATTCAGTAAATCATTGCCCCAGGGGAGTGCAACAGGCTTCGCAGCCAGCACAGTTCATATCCTTGCCACTAGATGGGGTTGCATTCATTCCATTCCCTAACCCGGTTGGTCGAATGGAAGCAGGCTGTGGATTTTCACTCGTTCAACTCAGAAGAATGTGACCTGAAGATCAGCTGTCCAGATGGTAGGCGTAGCAGTGTCTTGAAAATTAGGCGTTCAATTCCTTGCAAGATTGTAATTCTTGTGTAAGGATTGGAATGGAGTTTCATTTTGACAACTGAGAATAGAAGTGGGTTCGAATCCTGCTCTTGGCAACCCAAGAAGTAGTGTTCCACCTCTACTCATCTTCTGATGAGTGTTGGGATGGAAACTAAGAATCACATCCATCAATCATATAGCCACCACAATACCATGCGTTACCAGACATATTCCAAATGCACCCCAGCACACGAGGATGATAGCCATGAAGTTTCGAACACTTGAATTAAAGTACAACAACTCGATAAATTGTTAGTATGGAATTAAAAGGTGTAGGGTGAGTGAAGGATATGAGAGTACGATCGTGCAGAAATAACGTAGCTACTAGTCCCATGTGTTAAAGCGCCACACTTCTCAGTACTGGGAATAAGGGTGATGATGCCACTCAACCAGTCATTATATCGTCAAAGTTCAACTTGACTTGGGGGGACTCCTCCAACAATTAGTTTGGCAACAAGTTTGTTCCGCTAGCTGATGGCTGGAAGGTTAAAGGACTTGGCTTCTCCAATACACCTCCAGCCGTGGCTCAAGTTTTGAGCTATACACATAGGAGTTTCGAAAGAGATTTGTCAATGGAAACCGGACTGGATCAATGTTGTGAGAAATGGTGGCGTTAGCAGTGGAAAACGGAAGTTAGCCTGGTGTCATACCATTTCGTCCAGGTGCTGTTTCGTCCAAATTCCACGAACAGAGGCAGGTGGGTTGACTCTCTGCCGGCCCACTAGTGCTATTTCGTCCAAACACCTATGATTGACAGTTTGACAGGTCTACAATAACTGTTTCATTTCATTGAGTTTCTTGTTAAAAATAAGTAATTTTTTGATGTTTGTAATAATGGACGTTACTCGCTCCGCTCGTTTGCCACCAGTCAACTATAGTTTACAATTAAATGCTTATAATGTAAACAACATAGTGAGAATAGAAAAAAATGTGGATTAAAATCGCCCTCTGAGCTTCGATGTATCTTAATTATCTAAACATTGCGCCGTCGTTCGCTGCAAGGCATGAGGTACAGTTGTATACAACAAACAAATATTTTGGAAATTTCCTGAGATTTTCGTAAAAGCACGCCTGTATACGAGTTATGTTACATCAAGTGTCCGGCCTTGCAGAACTTGATCTATGCAGTAGATCTGGCATCAGCGCCCTCCATTTAATTCGTACTGTCTTTTAAGGTGAGACGCACTATAGAATCTGGGGCGTAAATATTATCACTAATACAAATATAAACCTACATGTGAAATGGATTTATCCGCTTCTTCGCGGGCTGTCTTCTTTCCCTGTGCCATAGCCTTATGGACATCTTGTGCAGCCACATCAGGAACACACGTATTGTGGATCTCTTCTTTAATAATTTCACGGTTTATAGTAAACACTTTTCCACTACAAGAACGGTTAACACAACGCCACATAACTTCACCGCACTTCTTCTCATTCTTAACCGTATACCGTTACCCGTTAAGTAATAAACTAGGTTGGCCCCTTGTAATGGTTGAAAACTCCATAATTAACAAGGATGTTAATTCATAGAGATCATTCGAACGAATTAAGCCTCTGTTCATAAACAGAGGTGGAGAGGGGAGGAATGGAATTCCACAGCAGGGATGGGTGGGAAATCCCACACTGCACTGCCTCAACCCTTGTCAACATTTCGTCTGGACGAGATGGCACTCATTAAATTGTATAATAATTTGTAAAACCGAGCTGGACGAAATGGCACGTTTTTCAAGGAAATTTGTTGCTGGACGAAGTAGCACCTGGACGAAATAGCACTGAACCGTTAGCCTTTCCGGAATCACATGGACGTGTCAAGAGGGTTACGTAATAATACCATGCGAACTGTGCATGTCTCTTGCTTAGTGGAGAGGAGAATCTCAGGGTTGACTAACTGTACAGTTCTACGTAAATATCGGGCTAAGGCGTATCCTAATATCTTTTAAAAATTACAATGGCTAGCAGACAAAATACGCCCTTAAACTTTGATGCAGAGCCGCCACTGCTTCCTTCATAATCTGTTGAATATCTCAATATTTTGTGTTCATTACGATGAACGATAAATGACAAGTAACAATATCCTATGATATCCCTATTGTAACGTGTTTTTCGAGGGGTTTTATGCAACTGGCATAAGTCAGTAGGAAGCCATTCTATATTTATTTACGCGGCAAATTGTTCAGCCAAGAGAATTTTTCATGGTAATTTATTATTATTATTAATTTATTATAATTATTATTAAGGTATTTTCGGAGCATTTTATAAAAATTATTAGCATTCAGATAGGTTTTCTATGTCTTAGAAAACGCTATCAAGCAAATTATTACGAACGACAATATTATAGAAAATTATGTGATTACGGAATTTTACGGAGTTTTGTCAGTTAGGGTATTTGAGAGACATGACTCACTGGGAATTCGAATACAAGCTGATTCCTGTCGAGAAGTATTACGCAAGGCTGGGTCGCAAGGTCTAGAAAAGGCGAATTGTTGGAACGGAAAACGACTTCTCCCTCTCGCGCGCCGAGTGTAATGAGGCAGAGGAGGGGAACTGGAGGCGTGCTCAGCCAATCAGGGGAGACAACGTAAGCTGGAAGACGGTACCGTGGTGGGGGAGCCAACAGGTGCATATATCGTTCGACGCGCCGTGAAACGAGGACTATCTGTGTAGAACTTGCGGAGTGTGGGTTGCAAGTGCGTGTCGCTCCGATGTTCAGGGGAGTTAGGGACTATCTGTGTAGAACTTGCGGAGTGTGGGTTGCAAGTGCGTGTCGCTCCGATGTTCAGGGGAGTTAGGGACTATCTGTGTAGAACTTGCGGAGTACGGTTGGAAGTGCGTGTCGCTCCGATGTTCAGTGGAGTTGAAGACTAACTTTTGCAAAACTTAACCAGTGCGGTTGTACGAGTGTTTGGGTCCGAGGTACGGACCATAGAATTCTCTAATCTACCAGAATATCATCAAATTCCGACGGAGATGACGACGTCCAGGAGACTGTGGGAAGCTCACGGCATCATCAAGTACGAGGGAAATGCTTTGGCAATTTCCAGTGGTAAGCGCAAATTACGCAGAAATACGCAATCTCTCATTTTTCTTTGTTTTACATTTCATATTTCAGTAACTTCATAGCTTGGAAATAAGAGTAAAATCAATTTATCAGACTCCGTTTTCACGTAATTTTATATCGGTAATATTCAAATCACAACGCTCCAATTTAAATTTTAATAGTTATTATTATTATTAATTTTGCTATACTTGTTTTATATAATAAATTCATTTCTTTTACAATGCAATCTTTGCTTTCAGTAGGTAGCATTAGATATAGACCAATTCCTTCTCCTGATACAATTGTTTGTTGGGTTAATGATCAAATCATACCACGATCTGAGTGAATAGAGTCTTGAAGGTGTTCTGCCAGAGCTAGACGTTGTTAAATACAAATTTAGATTTCAACATTGCATTGAGGTCTTGGCGCCCATTAAAACAACATAGCTTAGGCAAAGGTAAACAGTTACATTTATCACCCAACAGTGTGGGCTAGCAAAACTGCTACATTTGTCGCCGACAACGTGGGGATGAAAACCTAATAACATTTGTGGAAGGAGAAGGGTATATATTTCTGTGCCTGTATTTTGGGGGTTATTTGTCTCTATCAGTGTATATCATTATGGGGGATGAGAAAGAAAGACAGATGAGGTTACGTAGTGGTCATCAACTGGAGAGTGATGATACGAGCAGTATGTCGAGTGATGGTAGTACCGGGGTAGCGGAGGTAAATCCCGATACTGAAACAGGGAGTGTAGGCGGCCAACCAGAATTAAAAACTTTACTTCTCGAGTTCATGTATCAGAACAAAGTTAGTAGTGATGCCTTAAATGCAAAATTAGAACAAAACAGTAAGGAAAATAAAGAAAGTACAGACGCTTTAAATGCTAAACTGGAACAAAACAACGCTAAATTAGAACAAAACAGTAGGGAAAATAAAGAAAGTACAGACGCTTTAAATGCTAAACTGGAACAAAACAACGCTAAATTAGAACAAAACAGTAGGGAAAATAAAGAAAGTACAGAAGCTTTAAATGCAAAATTAGAACAGAATAATGCAAAATTAGATAAGAACAACAAGGAAATTAGTGTGAAAATGGAGCAGATTAGAGGAGAAATCCGAGGAGTAATGGAAGAGAAGTTTAAAGAGATCATTGCAGATGTAGACAAGAAATTAGGAAAAGTACAGGAGGAGTTAGAAATTAGAATCAGTACACAGGCTGAAAATTTAAAAGAACTAGTGCAACTGGAAACACAGCAGGTCAAAAAGCAATTGGGGGGAGAAATTGACAAAATTCAGGTAGCAACTAAATAGGTTAAGGAACAGCTGGGGGGTAGAATTGAGAAAGTCCACTCGCAAATATTTGCAGAAGTAAATGATTTAAGAGAGAGTAATAGAGAGAGCATTAGCAAGATTGAGGAGAAACAAGCAAAGCTATATGATAAAGTAGAAGAATCAGAAGGAAACATTAAATTAACAGTAAACAGTATTGAGAGGAAGGCTGAGGAGAAAATTGCAGAATTAGAATTAAAATTAAAAGCTAGGATCAGGCAAGAAAATAGTCAGAATAGGCCAGTTTTTGTGAATAGCACACACAGGGAGGTAGAACTGGGTAAGTTCAGCAATCGACAGGGGTGCCCAATGGAGTTCATGAACACTATAGAAAATAAATTCGGGGAGAGGTTGGAAAATGGTAGTATTGAGTGGTGCCAGGTAGTTGAAATTTTAGAACAAGTGTTTGTGGGGGAAACGAGGAATTGGTTTGCTGTCTACAGAGACAAGTTTACTGATATTAATGATTTTAAAATGAAATTCTGTGAAAAGTTCTGGAATGAGGTTATTCAGTCGCAGCATCGTGAGGGAGTAGTGTGTGGTAAATATAACCCTAAAGGAAGCTCCACCATGACCGAATACTTTTTAGGGCAGGTATTAGTGTGTAAATATCTGGATGGCTTGAAGGAGGAAAGTGATGTGGTAAGGTTGCTACTTAGGCACTTTCCCTATAGGATCAAGGAGGCTGCTTGTATCCAGAATGTAAAGACTATATCACAAGTAGAAAATTTGTTAAGCACATTTGATGCACTAGGGAGAGGGGGTTATGAGGACAATTTCAATCGGAACCAGGGTAATAATAATAATAGACCTAATGAAGCCAGGCATCAAGAAGTTCAAGGGAACGATGGCGAAGGGGCCAACGCTCAAAATAGAAATAATAATAATCAGCTATATCAGAACAGAGGAAATGGCTATGGTAATCAGTATCAAGGGAGGAACAATGATTTCAGGGGAAATCAAGGGAGGAACAATGATCACAGGGGAAATCAAGGGAGAAACAATGATTTCAGGGGAAATCAAGGGAGAAATTATAATGACAATAATTACAACCAGAATAGGGGTCAAGGAAGAGGACAGCCTAGTGGTAGTAATATACAGCCAAACAATGACAACACAGCCCAGAACAACCAGACCAGTTTAGTAGTTAGTAGTACTACGGCCAGCTGTAGCGGTTCTTTAAACGCGAACCAGGCTGCGAAGTAAGGTCAGAATCTCAGTCTGTAGCATGCCCTGTCCATACAATTATACAGGAACCCTATGACCTAAATGTGAGAAATGAATAATTACATGAACTAAATGATGAAGGTATTATTCAGGAAGTGGTTAGTAAGAGCCCCATAGTTAAATTTAACGTGTCCGAGGCGTACACAGATGTTTTAATTGATAGTGGTTGTATGAAGAGTTGCATAAGTAGTGCATTTTATGATAAAATGAAAGGAACTGGAGTAAATTTTGAGGAGATGCCAATTAAAAGCACTTTTGTTATCACAGCTGTTGGGAAGAGGTCTAAAGTAATTTCTAAGCAAGTTTTAGTAGACATTAAAATTAATAATCATGTAGAGAAGCAGATTTGTCTTGTAATTCCAAATTTAGTATTCAGTGTTATCTTGGGTTCAGAGTGGCTAAGTAGAGTGTCTGGTAACTTATGTTATGATGTAGGGAGTTTGAAATTTAAATGGGGAGATTCTGAAGTAGAAGTAGCGTTCAATGACCATATTCAGAGAAGTAGTATTGTAGGTGTGATTTGTACTTTAAATGAGATATCGCCAGCCGTAGAGCGGGGTTCTCCATGTTTTGTGGGCAGTGTGATTACGAACGGAAGTCTAGAGGACTCGTTACGTGAGGCTGCATTTCAGGGAAATATAGAGGATGAACAGTGTGTTCGGCTCTATGATGTGTTATGGTGTAATAGGAGAGTGTTTGAGGATCGCATTGGTATGGCCAATTGCTATACACATTCATTGAACGTTATTGATAGGTCAGTATTCACAGGACATAGATATCCTGTACCTTTCGCTTATCAGAGTGCAGTTGAGGCACAAATTAATCAGATGCTTGAAGATGGGATTATTGAGCACTCTAACAGTCCGTATGTTAATTCTTTGATAACGGTACCCAAGACCGACGGCACTGTTCGTATTTGTTTAGACGCTCGTTTGGTTAACAATAGAATTAGTTCAGATCAGCTGAAATCTATGTCAATAGAAGAATTAATGCAAACATTTGAGGGGAAGAAGTATTTCACTTGTGTAGATTTGAGTTCCAGTTTTTGGCAAGTGCCACTTATGTACGAAGATAGACCATTTACAGCTTTTAGTCATAAATATAACCTTTATCAATTTTGTAGAACACCTTATGGGTTAAAGAGTAGTTCAGCAGCTTTAATTAGGGCTTTAAACATCGCATTAGGGGATGACACAGGAGAGTTTGTAACCATTTACATAGATGATATGGTAATTAGTTCACGCAGTTTTGAGGAGCATCTACGTCATTTAAATATAGTTTTTCAGAAGTTAGATCAGGCAGGGTTCACTTTGAAGCTGTCTAAGTCGTCATTCTGTCAGTCAGAAGTGACATTTTTAGGTCATAGAGTGTCGAGTAGAGGTGTAACACCAGAAGAAAGTAGGGTTAATAAGATACTTAACGCAGAGGTGCCACAGAATGTTAAACAGTTAAAAACTTACCTGGGAATTTGCAACTTTTTCAGGAGGTTCGTTCTTAAATACTCAGGGTTGGTAGAACCATTCAGGGAATTGCTTAAAAGTGGGACTCGGTGGAGATGGGAGTCCAAGCATGAACAGGCTTTTAGAGCGCTGAAGGAAGGTTTTGAGAAAGCTGTAGTGCTGAAATATCCGTTAAAAGATAAGGAATATGTGGTTATGACAGATGCTTCACATATAGGCATTGCTGGAGTATTATGTCAGAAAGATGATGAGGGTAATCTGTGCATTGTATCTTTAGCCTCGCGAGGACTGACTGCAGCAGAGAAAAGATACACGATTACTGAGTTAGAGCTTTTAGGTATTGTTTTCAGTTTAGGGAAATTTAGAATGTATTTAGTAGGGGGGAAATTTGAGATCCACACAGATCACCATGCATTACTGTATATGAGGACTTGTAAACTCAGTTCTAACAGAGTTAGTAGGTGGATTCTTGCTCTGCAGGAATACGAATTCACAGTAAAATATATTAAAGGTAAAGATAACATTCTTGCAGACATGCTATCGAGGGACACTAATTTATGTAGGGATTATCCTGTGGTTAAAGCAGAGGACGGTATTTTAATATGTGCATGTGTGGACAGTAGCAACAGGGCATCGTTACAGACACTGAGAAATATGCTAGGTAGAGCAACGTGATGACGTTCATTTAAAGGGAGCCACTTGCAAGGTTGGAAGCAGGTGACGCAGAAACATTTATAGTTTCCAAACGTATTGAAAAAACAGCATATGTGCTGGAGAATAGTGAGGGAAACAGATTATACGGAACGTATAATAAACATAGTCTACGAAAATATGTGTCATAAAGTGAGTGTGTTTAGCTGGCGAGCCAGCCTATCAAATGAGTAAGTGTGGTATTTGGTGCGTGGGAGGAGATGGTCTTCAAGGCAGGCGTATCAGAAGTCGCACAGGGGGGTAGTATGTAAGTAAATGAGAGTTTTTAAGGTACAGGGAAATATGACGGGATTGTCGGATGCTGTTGAGCACTAAATTGTCTCGATGAACCAAGGCCATTTTTGGCAGCGCTGATGGGTTCCCATTTATCTCCAAGAGATGGGGGAGCGCTTGTATAGGGCTTGTTAGCTTAAGGCGTCCACGAGATAAAAGATGGGCCATCAGAATGCGAGACAGTCCTTCATGAAACTCATACATATCAGCACACGTGATTTCTGTTTACGGCCTCGCCATGTAAGATTTGTAAGTGTGTAATTTAAGATAATTTGTACAATGGTATTATTTGTGTGAGGAGAAATGGTCTGTGTTGAGAACTAGTATTAAGTAGAATATGGTTAACGGGAACTTAACAAGACAGGGCGATTACGGCACAGAAATATTTGGTGTTATATGTAATGCGCATTTACTGTTTTTTTTTTTTCAGAAGTCAATATTAATTTAATCTACTTTAAAGAGAGATTAAGTATTATGGTCACGAGGCGCTGCCACAGTAGTGTGATCGTGTGCTCAGTGATAAGTGAGATTAAATTTCACCATAAGGAGGGGACCTCCAGTGAAATTAGGGAGTTCTATGGTGATATAAATATATCAGAACACCTTCAATGCGTGTGATATGACATCATAAATACATAGTGCTCACACATTAATTATGTCTATTTCTCCAACATAGAGAAATTTGAGAGGCGGAAATATCCGTGGAACACTATTCCATATGTAAAACATTGGACTGGTTGCAAAGTGCAATCCATAGTGACAACAAACTTTGACGCAAAGTGCGTGAAGAAAAAATATGAGTGTATATATCTGTAATTTAGGGTGATTTCGTTTATGTAATATGTATTTTGGATGGGGTTTATTAACGTGTCTGGGATAATTGGATAATGGACCGTCGTCACGGTAAATCATCCGATGATCCGAGGCGAATATGTAACGTGTTTTTCGAGGGGTTTTATGCAACTGGCATAAGTCAGTAGGAAGCCATTCTATATTTATTTACGCGGCAAATTGTTCAGCCAAGAGAATTTTTCATGGTAATTTATTATTATTATTAATTTATTATAATTATTATTAAGGTATTTTCGGAGCATTTTATAAAAATTATTAGCATTCAGATAGGTTTTCTATGTCTTAGAAAACGCTATCAAGCAAATTATTACGAACGACAATATTATAGAAAATTATGTGATTACGGAATTTTACGGAGTTTTGTCAGTTAGGGTATTTGAGAGACATGACTCACTGGGAATTCGAATACAAGCTGATTCCTGTCGAGAAGTATTACGCAAGGCTGGGTCGCAAGGTCTAGAAAAGGCGAATTGTTGGAACGGAAAACGACTTCTCCCTCTCGCGCGCCGAGTGTAATGAGGCAGAGGAGGGGAACTGGAGGCGTGCTCAGCCAATCAGGGGAGACAACGTAAGCTGGAAGACGGTACCGTGGTGGGGGAGCCAACAGGTGCATATATCGTTCGACGCGCCGTGAAACGAGGACTATCTGTGTAGAACTTGCGGAGTGTGGGTTGCAAGTGCGTGTCGCTCCGATGTTCAGGGGAGTTAGGGACTATCTGTGTAGAACTTGCGGAGTGTGGGTTGCAAGTGCGTGTCGCTCCGATGTTCAGGGGAGTTAGGGACTATCTGTGTAGAACTTGCGGAGTACGGTTGGAAGTGCGTGTCGCTCCGATGTTCAGTGGAGTTGAAGACTAACTTTTGCAAAACTTAACCAGTGCGGTTGTACGAGTGTTTGGGTCCGAGGTACGGACCATAGAATTCTCTAATCTACCAGAATATCATCAAATTCCGACGGAGATGACGACGTCCAGGAGACTGTGGGAAGCTCACGGCATCATCAAGTACGAGGGAAATGCTTTGGCAATTTCCAGTGGTAAGCGCAAATGACGCAGAAATACGCAATCTCTCATTTTTCTTTGTTTTACATTTCATATTTCAGTAACTTCATAGCTTGGAAATAAGAGTAAAATCAATTTATCAGACTCCGTTTTCACGTAATTTTCTATCGGTAATATTCAAATCACAACGCTCCAATTTAAATTTTAATAGTTATTATTATTATTAATTTTGCTATACTTGTTTTATATAATAAATTCATTTCTTTTACAATGCAATCTTTGCTTTCAGTAGGTAGCATTAGATATAGACCAATTCCTTCTCCTGATACAATTGTTTGTTGGGTTAATGATCAAATCATACCACGATCTGAGTGAATAGAGTCTTGAAGGTGTTCTTCCAGAGCTAGACGTTGTTAAATACAAATTTAGATTTCAACATTGCATTGAGGTCTTGGCGCCCATTAAAACAACATAGCTTAGGCAAAGGTAAACAGTTACATTTATCACCCAACAGTGTGGGCTAGCAAAACTGCTACACTATGTTGATTATAAACTCATTTAAATGGCATGAGAAATCTAGGTCATCAGCCCGGTGTAATTGGGTGTATGTTGAATTTGTCTGATAACCTGTGCTTCTTTGGTGACTGTAGCAATGTGTGCACCATTAAATTTTAGGGTCTATGTTTGGGCTAGGTGATCAGTGATCACATCAGAACAAAACATCAAGACAGAACTACAGTATACTTCAGGTACCAAGAAGACTTTCAGCTGTTCAATCTGCGAATCATGTGACAGGATGTCGATAGAATTGGCCACAACTTAATTTTTCCACCTGAAAAAGAACATGCTTTAAACGTTTTGCGCTAATAAACAAACACAATTGATTTCCACTGCTCAAATTCCTTTCAAGAATTGGTATATTAATAAGAATAGAGAATAAATTCTGGCCAGTCCCTCTCGGAGAACCATTCATGTATCGTGTCTCGTTTGGATTTTGGAGAACGTACTGTAATAGGAAATGTTTACGTCGATTATAATTATGTCAGCTGGTAAAATTCATTTAATGAAGATGTATCGGCCAGCTGTAGGCCCGAAAGCTCTAATCGGAGAAAATCTTGCCATCACTTAGTAGCAGGTGAGTTAGTAGATTGTAGTCACAAGCCCCGCTAACCTACAACACTCTTAGTGCGAATCCTGTCCAATGCCATTTACAGTTATCGGCAGTTAGCTATGCACATCCCCATCCCCATCCCCACCCCGGTAAAACATTTGCCACGCTGATCGTGTCTGTGTCTGATTGTGAGAACTTACTGTCACGCCCGTAAATGTTCTCATTTCCGCACCACGCTACACCCCTCTCCTACCGCTGAGCTCTCAAGGTCAGGTGTATAGCTAAACGCCGGTATCTGTATAGTTGTAGTTTCTCTCTCTCTCGACGTAGAATTTAAAAGGAACTGGCTATTGCCTATAATTGGGGCACCTTAATACAATTTTCTTCGAGTTAACCGCCAGCTGGTATGGTACAAAAGAGTGTCACATTCAGTATGCTGGAGAAATATATTATCCCACTCAATCAAAATTCAATAAAATCTAGGAGATGCATTTTAATTTTATTTAGAGAGATATTATGATCACTACATTTGGTAGTTCCAGTAGACTACAATTTAATTCACCAACACTCTGTTAGGTAGTCAGCCCGAAGGTTGGTTGGATCCTCAAATAGTACCGCCATTAAGTTATGTGGGTAGATACCCACAGAAACCCCAGGCAGCGCTATACTGAGGCGTACTAGGCAAGATGAGGAGTGAGTTAGTTTGCCATTGCTTTCCTCAATGCCACCAACACTAAAAAAGAATTATTTCTTATAAAAAAACCATTAACTCAATACCACTCATTTCTTCCTTCACAGAGCGTCTTCGGCTAATAATTGATTTCCATATTAAACTTTTTATAACTTGCTTCTTCCGCGACTTTTAGCCAACAATGAACGGTGAATTATCATTCTTAAAGTGAATATAAATGAAAACAATAAAATTTGTGAAAACTGACAACATGAAATGGGAACCACTTATTGGTATGGTGGGGTCAAATTTGACCCCGTTGGCGCAGTACGGCTGAAGCTGCGGAAGACAATAATTCAAGACTACCTCCCCAGCCTAGAGCGTCCTCACTACTGAGATTACCTTGAAGTGGAACTGACTAGTGCTGTATAGGCCGGACGTTTGTTTTAGACGAGTGAAAAATCTTAATGGAAGCCTGGAGGCGAGTTACTACAGTACCTGTGTCGTTATCAGCTGCCCCAAGCGGTCCGATGATTGACAAAGCTGTTTCACACTCTGCTGAAGTACAACCATTGGCAAATATAATGACGTTCTGTTCATAACTACATAACGTGTACTTCCGTGTCACACAATACTTCGATGTGGACTGTACTGTCAGCTCAAGTCTGGAATTCCATTACATCAGATCGGTGGTGACAAGTGTGAAGTGACAGGGTGAGAGAGTGAGTGTGTGTAGGCTCACCCGCAGGGTTCAAGGTCAAGGGCAATCTTCTAAAACAAACGTCCGGCCTGTATTCAAGCGAGTAGACGAACTGTTTGCAACTGGCGGGATCAGATCAGAGCCCGTCATACCAGTTGTGGTTAAATGGAAAATAATGGGGAAAGAAATAAAGTATAGCCGTGGAAGTCGAAAGCATTTATCTCTCTAATTAACGAAGACCATGGACAGCAGCCCTAGTCTGATGGTATTTGCGAAGGGAATCTTTTCAACTCAATATTTATTACATGGGATGGTCGAACTGCGCTAATTAGTTTAAACCCAAACAGCCCTGGTAGCACACGCTAATGGATTTGGGGAGAGTGGGGGTAAGCAACCTCCCCTGAAATGTTGTTTATGCCATGAGTTGACTGACAGCTAAGTACAACTGGACTGCCTGGAGTCTCCGTAGATATTATCAGTGCAGCTAACATGTTATCCATGTACAGTCAAGGAAGTGGAGGATTGCGAGTTACAGGAAACAATAAATATTGCAAGTTAAAGTTATCATAACGGCGCCAAAAGTGAAGGTGTTCCAACAAGGAATTCATTTACGATGCACCTTATTTTGTAGCAGAATACATAATTATAAACATTTTGGTTCCCACGATATAGTTTTAAAGCTCACAGTGCAGGCTATAAATTGCATGTTTACGAAGCTACAACATAAAAATTAAAACGTGCAATCTTCATAGTAACTGTGGAACACAAAGAAAATGACCCAACCTTATCTTTATCAAGTGCAAGGCTAAATAAATTCAGGAATCTTGAATACCAAAAGTTGTTAATGAGTAGTATCGAATACGTCTTTGAGATCACAAGAGTAGATTGTGGCGAACACCGTGAAGATCAGTGCAGGTTGACACATTCTGAAATATATTTACCTTCACGTCCAGGGGGGAGGGCAGAGAAACACGCCACAGGCAACTTCTCCTCTTAGGATTTTCGTAATTGACCCCCGTGGAGTGAACTCATTAGCGCAGCTCGGTATCACCCTTATTACAGTATGAGTAATTGAAAGAATTACCCGATATAAAAATAGTTATAGATAACAAGCAATAATGTTAATCACCAGGGAACGGATTTATATGTGCTAATGAAAATCCACAGCCTGCTTCCAGTCGACCGGGTCAGGGAATGGAATGAACGGCATGGATATGAACTGTGCCGGCTGCCGAAGCCTGACGGACTCCCCTGGGGCAATAATTAAATGAATGAGAGATGAAATGAAATGATAGTGGAGAGTGTTGCTGGAATGAAATTGTGACAGGGAAAACCAGAGTACCCTGAGAAAAACCTGTCTGCCTCCGCTTTGTCCAGCACAAATCTCAATTGGAGTGACCGGGATTTGAACCACGGACCCAGCAGTGAGAGGCCAGCATGCTGCCGCCTAAGCCACGGAGGCTCTATATGTGCCAATAATTAATGAAATATGTACTTTTATATTTAGTTATTTTTTATAGAAATATGAAATTATGTAGCCTACGGATTTAAAGGTACAAAAAAAATTCTCTCTTAATATACAAATTCAAAGAAGCTAAACAACGTAGATCTACTTGAAACATAACGTTGCACTTCTCATTTTAATATCAATATGATTTTTGAAGAATACTCTTTTCTTCTCTTTTCTTTTCTTAGTCGTTTACCCTCCAGGTTGGTGGAACCCACGGACTCAGCGAGGGAACTCACCACTACCGCCTCTACGGGCAGTGTCCTAGAGCTGGGAACATCTAATCGGAGTGGATACAACTGGTGAGGTGTGATTGGCACCTCGCCCAGGCGGCCTCACCTGCAAAGCGAACAGGGGGCCTCATGAGGGAAGGTAATGGATGGTCAGGATGGATAGGCAAGCAAGAGGGAAGGAGGCGGCCGTGGCCTTGAAGAAGGTACTGCCCCCGTAATTGAATTATGGTAAGACCACGGTGGCTATATTGAAAATTATGAAGAAAGTTATGGCTGTCATGGTTATGACGTGGATGGTCATGACGTAAGCACGGATGACGCAGACGTTATACCAGCAGGCTGCTTGAGCTGAGATTCTCAATGACGTCAGCATTTATTCGAGAAAGATCCGAGATTTACGACGCAGTCGCAGGAAATGTGGAATTGTGCTGAGGAAGAAATTATGCTATTGGAGGGGAGGCCCGAACCAATGAACGATAGTTTGAAGGAAGACGGAGATTGCTGAAACTATGGTATTTTTAATACTTTTTGGAATGCAGAATTGTGGAAATCCATTTGCAGTAGTGGCATTGATTTGGAATTTTGGTGAAATTGATTTCCTGTTTTTGAATTTTGAAAATCCGTCAAGTATTGACGAAGTTGGAACTTCGAGCGATGACGCAGTAACACGCTATGGAAGGGATGGATACGCCCCTTATGAAGTTTATAAAAGGCCTTGCGCAGAAGAGAGGAGTCTCAATCGTCTCATATCGCATAGCTCAATCGTCAGATCTCAAATCGTCAGTATCAGTGCTTATATAGTCGTTTTGGTGAAACGTCGAGTGACATTAGTAGAGAGAGTCGTCTTTATAACGCGTGGTGAAGCCACCGCATTAAACGTGATTCAAGCAGACAAGCAGTGCAAGTTTACTGTGAGTAAAACTAGGTGAAGTTAAAACGCACATTATAACGCGTCTACAAGGTTAGCTATGAACAGTTAGCGGTTGCCTACAAGCTAATTCTATTGTGCAGTGCTACATTAAGCAGTGTAGTAAATTTGAACAATTTCAAGGAATTATTTTCGAAGATATTAGCAATTTTAGACGTCTGACAAAAGTGATTTTCTCGCCTCCTGAGAAGCACTCTGTATCGCCAGATCCTACGCTACGGCTGACACTGCTAGTATAACAGGGAGACTTCTGATTGCTTTTATGACACAACGCTACAGTATTATGGAGCAGTTTAATAAGGCAGTTTGTTCTTCTATTACCATAACCGAAGAGAAGATGGAAGGCTAAAGGACTTTAATGCAATTGGGACATACATCGTTGGAGTAAGATAGCAACATGGAACTTCGCTAATTGCTATTCCATACAAGCGGACATGTGGTGAACAACCATCTACACCCATGTTTCGTGGCTCAACGCTGAATACTATCAAATAGCAATGGAAACGATTTCATACTCTCTGAATATGAATATTTCTATGGAAAATACTACAAAAACTTCATGGCGATTTTCTACGAGATCTTCAGGGATTTTTCAAGAGAGGTCAGGGTTGTCCCGACTCACAAAGAAGAATTTTGCCGGAAGGATGTCTTTCGTCTTCATGGAGCAGTGCAATTTCCGGAGAAGGAAGCAGTTCGATTCTCTGAGGGTGCTGTTTCCTGTTTCGAGGATGGAGCTCAGCTTTAACTTGGTGAAATGGATCCATCAGCAGTCTTCTTTGGGGAATTTTCCTCTGGAACGTCAATCGGCAGATAAGGTAGTCGTGAACGTTTATTGTATTTGAGTTTTGTAGCAATATCGGAGCAACCATTTTCCCATATTTTTGTCCTCATGTATTTTGCCCTATATTCTTGTTTGAGATTCCTATTCTCAGTTCACCTTGATGAGTCATGCCTTTTTCGACGATTTATTAAGACATTGTTATTTCATGGGCATAGTTAAATGATTTTGGATCAGTTGAGACTGATATTTAGATATTTCAGTAATTTGCTTTTTTTTTTTTGTAGTCACGATTTGACTATAAGTTAATGATTTTCATGGCAGATTTAATTTCAGACAGCGTGTCTCTTTATTAAAGTAATTTCTACCCCAGTTTAATTACTTTGACCAATTTTCTGTCATCATCAAGAAGGAAGAACATTTAAATGATTTTAGAGCGTTAAAATCTCTTGCGTTGTCGACGATCTTGGAAATACTAGTCGTTATTTGAAATTGATTGCAACACAGACATTTATCGTCAGTTATGAACGACCATTGCATCATAGACAATTTTGTGAAAGATGAACTTTAATTATGAATTATTGAATGCATTAAAGTCTTGAACTTTTGTTAGGAGTTTTTTCTCAATTAGAGATTTGAATAATAATGTTTGCATTCCACAGTCTAATTGGATTCTATTCGACTATTTTGCAGTTTAGTCGCACTTTGTTTGATGATAGTATTTTTATACTACAGTACTTTAAAGATGATAATCTTAAATTTTGATAGACCAGAGAGGCGTATATAAGCGTATTCACTATTAAATTTGTTTGTGATTGGCAATTTTTTACTTCATTTCGATTCATGAATGAAATCCACGAAGGTTAAATGACAACAGTTTTGAAACTATTAATGATTATAAGAATTTTTAAAGTGGACCTATGAATGTATAATCGCTAGTGCAGCGAACGTGTTGAAAGTCGCTGATGTATAATGCCCTTGAAGTAAATGAAGGAGGTTCCCACAGTAATTAATGATATTAAAGAATTTGTTAGTGGAGGTTTTTGTAAATTCTGTGGAAGATTTTGATGCCGTATATATTAATATATGATGAATTTTGGGCCTATTTAAAATGCAGTTTTGTGCATTTTTTTATAAGCGACGTATTTACCGCAGGAGTGTATTGTATTTGTCCTTTGAAAATTAATCAAGTGAATTTACTGTTATAATTAACAAGAGTATTGAAAGAATTTGAGATAAGATTTTGAATGAAGATTACCGTCACAAATAATTATAATAATTATTAAACCTTTATTAAACCAGATTGTGACATTAACATGTATAACTAACCTTCATTGGTCGATTATATTGACACGATTTTGAAATTACCAACCGGATGAACATGTGGTTAATGTATTTCTCAAATTAATAATTTGAATAATTTAAATGTTAATATTGTAAATAAATAATGTAAATATCTTTGACAATAATGTGGAACGGAAGTAATGTTAGAGGCGTGTTTAAAATTCTTTTTGTCTTTAACTATATTATAAACAATTTCTAATTGTTATAAACATTTATGAGTTTTGTTATAAACATTTAAGAGTTTGTTTTATACTCTAAACAATGCTTATTAAACATTTGGATGCTAATTAAACAAGTTTAGGGATTGTCAGAATAATCCAGTGGTATGTGAGTAAAGCCTTTAAAAGATTTGCGTAACAATATTTGTGATGTCTTGCGGACATTTAAAGCTTTTGAGAGAGTGCTGGATTCTTACGCAACGTGGCTTGACAAGGGAGCCCATTTGACAGGTGTACGTCAGGTTTGAAGGGTAGATGGCAGCTGGCCAGACAACTGGTTATCAGCGGACGAGGTCGTCTACAGTGTGGCCTTGCGCCTATAAATACAAGTGTCATGTTTATTAAAAGAAAACAAATGCTCTATAAATGTGTCTCATCCTGACTTCCTTATCCAATCCAAGTGTGCTATGAATATTACGTTATTTTGAGCTCGTGGGAGCTAACATGTTGTATAATAACTTTGCAAGTCCTATAGGAGGACATAGTCAGATTGACATGGGCTACTGATAGCCACATTTATTTTGTTGAGTTGTTAAAGTCATACCCTTTATTTGAAATAAAGCTTTTGTACAGTTCAAAGTTCTTGCCTTCGTTCTGGTTCATTTTTAAATGTCATGGTGGAGATTATTGTGGGAGCATACTTTAGAGATCCTGTTGTCAACCCAATCCCCGAGATATTTATAAGAGGTAAGTAGAGGTAAGTATGGACCCCCGTCTATTTTGGTGTGTTCCACAATAATTCCTTGTTAACTTCTGTACTCAAATCTCGGTAGTATCTGTCAGTGCCATTTTCATTGGTGTAGCTGAGCCGGCGCGGTGGATTATTGGCAATCCGATTGAGGGGGCGGATATCTGACAGCCTACTATCCGGATAAACGGGGACAGTACCATCCCGGCATTTGCCCGCAGACGAAGTGGGAAACCACGGAAAACCACTTCGAGGATGGCTGAAGTGGGAATCGAACCCCCTCTACTCATTTGGAACACCCGAGGATGAGTAGACCCCGTTCCAGTCCTCATACCACTTTTCAAATGTCGTGGCAGAGCCGGGAATCGAACCCAGGACCTCCGGGGCGGCAGCAAACCATGCTGACCGCTACGCTACGGAGGCGACTTGAAGAATACTCAATCTTTTATTCTCTATTACCAAAACAATGGATTACAAAATGTTCTTTTAAGTGATGGAAAGTAAATGTTCTCCTATTATCTCTTAAGGGCAGATTTATATTTACTGAAACTGCGTCAACATCATAAGAGCTAATGGGGCATTTTTGAACTTCGCAATGTCTGCTGGGATTAAATCCAACGTTAACTTGACACTTACTGAATATCTCCACACAAAATTGCAGTTACCTTTCCCATTACTTCATATCCAGGGTTCGTTGAAAGTACAGTGTCTATCTTAATTTTTGCCACATCTGCAACTTAACCTGTACCACGATTTAAATTGTAGATATAGATCTCTAACTTGTTTCTCCATTATTGACAGGACTGCTAATTTACTAGAATTTAATACTTTCTAGCCGAAATATGGACTACTAGTGGGCCCGTGCGAGCTTTCGCAAAGTGAATGTAGGTTTATGGGGTAGTAGGGAAGAATGTGGGAGAACGAAGTTTTAAATATTGAAGAAATGTATTTATTGTTGTTAAACGACATACGTACATGAGAAGAACACAAAAAAATATGTAGAACAGTGTTTTGTACTTGTCACAGCACCTCTTTGTAGACAATATTCGATGTTACAACGAATTCATCGGTTATTGTTAGCTCGGGAGTTTCTTCTACAGCAATTTTTACATTTGCAAAGGATTTAACCCTAGAGAAAGTCTTGGCGAGACCACACCGGAGCCATCTGCTGAGAGACTTCTCAGCTAGCAGTACGCCGCGCTCCCGCCAGATGGCTGCCGCCGCCGCGCTGCCCTGCACTCTTGCGGCTGGCTCGCCTAGCAGTACGCCGCGCTCCCGCCAGATGGCTGCCGCCGCCGCTCTGCCCTGAACTCTAGTGGCAGGCTCGCCAGGTTATGGCGCTCCCATTGTAAATGTACATTTTTTAAGGTATTTATTTAATTGCGAGGCATTTAAAGAGGAAGTGAGTGCGTTTCGGGCACACATGGGGTTATGCGGAACCTGTAGGTACCCCATATATGTAGGTTGGTGTTAATAGGACCTTATTTTCGGTACGAAACCGGAATGGGACCTTAGCAGAATAATATAGGGAGGATATTGAATTTAATGACAAAGCATATGGAGCATATTCTATGTGATAAACTTCCAAATATGGAAAATAAATACTCCACTTTTCAACTTCACATGTCATGATTCGTAAATATAATGCAAAATAAAATTATGTTTAGCTTCCTAATTAGATACGTACGAGTTTTTACATAGAAATCCGTTCCCTGTTAATCACACTAGTTCACGTTAACCCCAGATATGTGGCTGGAATTATATGGAATTCCCTTAACCTCAACCACAATAACCTTTGACGCCAACAACTTTTCCAGCAGCAATACGTTTTTAAGTGTTTTGGGAGTTGGCTTATCACCAAAGCAATCGTAGTTCAATCGCAATGATTGTAGTGAGGCGGACTTATTGGATCAAAGGTTTAATGTAAGCCCCATAGCAAAGCACCGATGGCTCGAATGCTGACGGTTACTTGCCATTCATCATAAATCTGAGCTGAAATAGAACAGCAAAGATCCTACAATTTCATTTCTATCCTTTGTACACTCCACTGAATAAAACTTCAATTTAATTGAGCTCAATTACAAGATTCTTAATGATTGTCACTTAAATTAATAACGAACTTTGAAGTTCTGTTCTATGAAATCTCGACTCAGGAGATGGGACGACAGATTTGGATCTGAATGGTCCCATGTTCGGTTCCCAGTTGGGGAGTGGAATTTTTAAATTCGTGTTGTTAATACTGCTGGTTTGGGGACCGGGTGTTCGTAACGTCTTCATTCTTTTCATTCTAATAATGACGTGCCAGTCGTCCAGGGGTGTCAACTAGAGATACCTGCACTACGCCTCGTCGCGTCGGAGTCACACATCATAATTAGTGTTATTTATTACTCGACATTTGGGGCCCGATGGCGCAGTGGTCTAGCTGCTTGCCTCTCTCCAATGTGGAAAGGGCTCGATTCCCGTGTAATGCTGTCAGCCTCAAGATTCGAACCTGCAATCTCCGAACTTGCTGCAGCATCCCACGCGGCCGTGGTGCACGATTTTAACGAGCATGGCTACGCCGTGGGACACACTAAGATAAAAGAAGGAAGTGCTTGGATTGATTAAAGTTGTTAAGAGTTTGTATGAGAATTGTAATATGTGTGAATGTAAATTTATTTATACCAGATTTATAATGATCATAGGTGTAGAGTATTCTTTTGCATGTCTTAAAGGATTAGTAGCTTGTTTTCTACTTACATTTCATAATATTTACATAAACGACATTCTTTCCTATTACTTTTAACTGAAATTACCAAAGATCCGGATTTGATAGGTACAATCAAACTACTGATTCATGAACTGTATCCTTAAAGTGTAAGAAATCATCCATCTTACAAGGGGACCACACCTGCTTGACATCACCGATTTCGTCCAAATTTGTGGTATATGAGGGTCTTGACCAGAAATGAGAGTGACAGAAATGAGAGCTCCAGATGGTCAAGCGTTTACAAAAAATAGCATTTTAGCGCGGGTTGGGCGAGGCATGATCCACGTACGTTAGCGTAGTTTCCAAGCTGGGGATGGCGCAGCGGAAAGAGTGCAGAACGGTAATCCAAGGGTCGTAGGGTCAAGTCCCTATGAGCAAACTTTCTTTTGCCTTGTTTTAATTTTTTTATTTGTATGTTTCTTACACTGCAAGTAAACCGAAATTATACTCAATATATTGTAGCCTATCTATTAATTTTTGCATAAAAGTCATAAAACGCAATGGCAATGGAAAGTTTGGGATGGCAAATTAATTTCCAGGAAGGAATTGCAATTAAGACATACACGAGAACGTCGCATATAACATCAGATACATTTACGATTTTACAGTTGATGATTTACACGTATTAGGGTGATATTCATGGTAAAATCACGGAAAGCAGTAAATTTCTCGACATCTTGCACGCACTATAAACAACACATTTTTTAGAATTACATGGTTGTTTTAAATTTGTTAACGTGGCTCATGCCTCGCCCGACCCACACGAATTATGCTATTTTCTTTCTAAACGCTTGGGCATCTGGAGTCCCCACTTCTACCACATTCATTGTTGGCCAAACCCTATGTACACCCTACATTTGGACGAAGTCGGTGGCGGTCCCCTTCTCAGTTAAAAGCCTTAATCAAAAAATTAATTTAGCAACCCTAAGCCTCTTTTGGCCAGCGCAAGTGCAAAGACAGTCAAGGCCCTGTTTGGGTCATACGCGGGCAAGATGGGTCAGCCTGAAGAATGTGTGCTAGTCATCGTTGGCTCTGCCGGCAGACGGTTATGGCCAAGACTGAAGGCCACATAGCCAGAGCATTAATCTTAGGAACTCACACAACGAAGAAATGTTTACTGTCAAGTTTTTCATTACTATATTTTCCTGACAATTACATAGATTTTTCAAAGAATAAAACGACTACTCAATGAACGTAAGGATAATTTATCTGCATGACGGGTACCAACATTGTGGGTCTCGAGTGAGTCTGGGAGGAAGATGGCCGCCAAAAGTCCCCAAGGGCCAGAATCGAGCCAGTGAACTCCCATGTCACACTTTTTCACCCCAACTCCGAAATAATGACACATATTTTATGTCTGGAGAGCAAAATACTGTATCATTCGAGTTATCGAATTATTCGTATAATAGAACTTCGAATTATATAAAAAGAGCGTAACATATAATTTGTGTAGAACTTCGCAGGGAAATTAAAATGAATTCGAGATATAGAAGTTCGACTTATATAATTCGAATTATAGAAGCTTGACTTATAGAAGTTCGACTTATAGAAGTTCGAACTATAGAAGTTCGACTTATAGAAGTTCGACATATAGAAGCTCGACTGTATATGAAACAGGCTATATTAATTCTTCACGGACCTTTCTCTTTGAGACATGATTATTTTTCCATGTTGAAGTGCGACTCACGAGAATCCTTTCTTTTAGTTTGAAACAGGATCAGTTGTTCCTTGCTCCAGTGAGAAATGTCCGTGGTCGTTAGCTACCCTTATGCGAAAGTTTGTAATTAGGCATGTGCCGAAAGCTATAAACCAGAAGGCCATTTATAGCTTTTTAAAGTTCAGCATTGAGAATAACAGATAATTGCTTTTAATCACAATCTTTGACTTCATTGAATAATACAGCCATACTGTAGATTTATATTGCTGCGCCCCCAAACGCTCCCTTTGATAGATTTTCGTGTCCCTTCTCCCAGCAGTTTGAAATGGGCTGCTAAAGTTTTTATGCTCGCAGAACATTGGTGCGTTTGATCTAAACAGCAATTAAAAGAACGATTAAATTGCCTCGTACAAAGATCTGAAATTAGACAATCGTAGTTGAAATGGGTTGTTACTATAATGCTTGACTACTCACAGTGTAGCCATGTGTGATAAGTGACTGCAAGTGGGAGCAGGAAGTTCGAAGATAGAAGGTTCGAATGCCGTCGCTGAGATCGGGTACAAATGCAGGGATGCTACCTTATTTCATGCTCCGAGGTACCTACCCCAATCCTAGATCGTAGCAATTACAGTTAGACTACACATAGGGGAGACTCGGTTAAATCCACGCATGCCTTGCACTCGGAGGCCCTGGATTCGATTCCCGTCTCCATCAGGGATTTTATAAACTGACGTGAGGGCTGGAACGGGGTACACTCAGCCTCGTGATTACAATTGAGTAGCTGTCTGACAGTGAGGCAGCGTCCCGGTCACGTAGACCAAGATTTACGGCCGAGGGGACCAGATTCACTGACCACACGTAGCCCTATAACATGCAGGCCAATGGCCGGGCAGCGGTCGCTTGGTAGGCCTAGACCTTTCATGGGCTGTATCACCACGGTTTTTTTTTAATCTAAAACTTAACATAGAAATTACCGGGTGAGTAAGCCGTGGTCGTTACGGCGTGGCTGCAGGCAGTCGTTCACATCCAGGACGCGAGGAGGTCAAATCCCCCCGCCGGCAACCTTGAAGATGGTCTTCTGTGGTTTCCCACCTTCCTTCGAGGCAAATGCCGGGGTTGGTCCCTAACTATAGGCCACAGCCGCTACTTTCCAATTCCTCGTCCTTACAATCACATTTTCCTCCCCAGACAACACTCCACACGTGGCGGTACTTGTAGCTCACCCCATGGGTGTCCGCATAGAAGCAGCTACAAACTCTGTCGAGCCGAACATGTCCTTCGACACTCCCGGCACTAAAAGCCATACGCACAAAAATGAAAGAAAGAAAGAAAGAAAAAGAAAACATAGAAATTAAATTAGACCTACCACTTATTTACGACAATAATTGACATTTCATCTGAGGATTGAAAGACTTGAAAAGAAGCAGTGCCATGAAAGGCTGATAGGAAAGGGAAAAGAGTAGAGGGTCCGCCCCAAAATCAATGGAAAAAGGGGGAAAAAAGCGAACCCAGTTGAGTCTAAATCATCTAACACGAAAAGTGGCACTAGAGGTAATCTCGCGGTACCTTATCCAATTCCGCAAAACGATAAGACCAATAATAGTCTATGCTTCATAAGTACCACTGCTACCGACAGCGGTAGCTACGCTCTTTAACGCACAGCGCTAGGCCATGGGGCCAAGCTCTCTGCGGACTCGGTAGACGTGGGTTCGAGGTCCACAGTCGACCGTCCTTGTAATGGTTTTCCGTGGTTTCCCATTTTCAACTCCAGGCAAATGCTGGGACGATACCTTCTGACAGGCCACGGCCGCTTCCTTCCACATCCTTGCCCAGTTTTATTTTCACCATCATTCATGTCATCTCTAATTACCTCCTCTCATGAGGTTGACGTCAGGAAGGGCATCCAGCCATAAAAACCATCCGCCACAAAAATAAGGTCAACGCATCTTATCCCCGACCCCGTTGGAAAACGGGAATGAAAGGTGTAGTCATACAACTTCGTAAGCACCACTGCTGCATAAATTCATCGCCGAAATACAAGAAGAAGAAGAATAAATACTTCACCAACAAAATACAACACCCGTTTTCACGATTTTGCCACTAGATGGTAGCATTTGTCATTTCGAAATGCATGGCCAAGGGAAATGAATAGTTGACTCGACATAACTGGGGTGACGAATTCGTCTCTTGCACTGGGGTATATCTGCAGATATGCTAACTGTGGAATCGGCCTGCTATTACAGTCACCACAGGGACGCACGTTATCAAACAAATTCAAACACACAAATCCGCGGGGCTAATGGTCAACATATCCCATCCCCCTAAAATGAATTAGCAACAACAAATAATGAGTGTTCGCTGCACTCGAAAAAATGAAACATTGCTGTCTATAGCCACATGCCGTAAACTGAGTTCTCCAGTGGACGTCTTCCAAGTTATTTACTTTTACTTTGGAAGCAAGTTAGAAACCGGCAGGAGCACTCCTTACATGTGCTGCTCGAGAAAGTTTCTCAAACCCTGATCAGCGTGATAGATTGCAATTCAGTGTTGTCAGATTTCTTGAATCACGATTCTTTCCACACTAACAATGGTTGGGCCTAATGGGCACATTGCTGATTGTGAAGACTTCATTCTTGTTGAGGTTTAGAATATGTTCACATTTAATTTAGGGTGAGCTTTAAAGGTGGGCCTAACTGTTAATCATTATCTTCGACGGAAGAAGGAAAAATGGATGAACAATTCCTCCCTCAGTTGTAACACTCACAGTACGTGACTTGTGGCGTAGAGGGTAGTGATTCCCGAATTTCTTACAAAAGGTCAGTGTTCAAACGGTGTCTCCCGGTTTGCGAAGATTCTCATTTGCGACGAGCTATTAATTCTCATAGCCCTGAGTTTCCCATTAGCGACGGAATGATGACTAATTATTGTGACAGCTCCCTGTATGGTGGGAAAACCAACTCAATATAAAGATGATGGAGACGTCCGGAAGACTATCCGAGTGTGTGGAGCGCTAACCTTCCTCAAGTTGGAAGATGAGGACGAGGGTTGGATCTACGTTCACGGGAAGGCACCGGCGCAGTGCGGCGCGGCGAATGAAGAGGTAATAATGATTGACATTTTAAATATAAAATTCGTATAAATGTGTGTTAAAAATTGTTAAATAGAATTAAAGAAAATAATTCAATGAATATAAATTTCCTTCCATTATGACCAGTAGGCCCAATTAAAGTTTTTAATTCATTATGAAAAATGTTAATGACGGAAAATCAAATTACAAAGTAAATCATTACTACTAACAGTTTGGGCACGATGTAGATTACTATTTAGACATTACTAATCTCTTCAATAATAATAATAATAATAATAATAGTGTATTTTGTTTATAAGCCAAGCCAATATTTATAAACAAAATGTGAAATATTCGTCGATTCGATTTTTTAGCATAAAATGTTAATATATTACGGTTTAATCAATGGTAATCATACTTGACTATATTTCTTCTGAATGAAAATGGTTTGCTGGGTCATGAAATGTATCTGAATTTTCTCCAGGTCGCACATTTTTTGGACTATTTCGCTGAACATTTCATTCTTAGACCTCTTTTGTCACTCGCATCGAATTTTACACTCGCAGTGCTGCGCAGATATTCTATCTTACTCGCTTCATTAAAGCTTCATATCCTATGTTACTTAAAACTTGGCGGCATCCCTTTGTACGCTAATGGCATTGTAGCTCAACTGTCAAACTAGTTCTTCCTACCCTAGGAGGCCGTTCGTCGCTAACGTTACCGCACCGTTCAAGCGAGTATTATTTCTTTTTATGGACTTAATTATGAATGGTTGCTATAATAATTACATATAATATTTTGCATTTATTACAAAATAAAATATATAGATGGTAATGGTACATTACATCACTTGAATTCACATAATAATCCAACACAGCGATGGTATTTCATCCAGTGAGCAGTAACACAAGTGGCCGAGATTTTAGGAAGCCTATGTATGTACGTTTAGGAAGAAAATCCACATTTTTGAACTAATTTCTTTGAAACTTTTACCACATCACACATAAGTCTCCGTGGCTTAGGCGACAGCACGCCGGCCTCTCACCGCTGGGCCCGTGGTTCAAATCCCGGTCACTCCATGTGAGATATGTGCTGGACCAAACGGAAGCAGACAGGTTTTTATCCAGGTACTCCGGTTTTCCCTGTCAAAATTTCATTCCAGCAACAGTCTCCACTATCATTTCATTTCATCTGTCAGTCATTTAATCATTGCCCCAGAGGAGTGCGTCAGGCCTCGGCAGCCGGCACAGTCCATATCCTCGCCGCTCGATGGAGACTGGAAGCAGGCTGTGGATTTTCACCACATCACACATGAAACCCAACCATCAATTTTTGTATCAGAAACTTTGTTTTCTGTTTTCAGTTCTCTGAATGTTTGAAAAACAGAATAATAAACGTCAATTTTTCAATCTACCCTTTAATTACTAAATATTATTCAATCATCAGATTTATTTCACAGAGTTCTTCTATTTAACGCATATAATGTTCTGATTTAGAATCGTGTAGTTATCTGCAGCAGACAGAGTGTATGCGTTATTTTTAATTTTTCAAAAAAGAAATGCAATTTTATCATTGCTTAAAATAATCAAGGGGGATACATTTTTAAAGTATCCAAAAATCCCTAGTTCACAGCATTTCTACATTCATTAGCTTTAATTTGATATATCAATAATATTCCTATGCCAATTTTTAATGTTGATTTTTTTAATTAGAAAGGCACAAAATGTTTAAGATTTTAATTCTGAGAACAACGTAAATGAAGTTACACATTTGTGATATGAAGAAATACACTAACTTAGTCATATGAGACATATTCGTCCGAAGTGATGAACCTGGATCCTACACTTGCACCTAGCTATTATAATTACGTGAGTTTCATGATTTTCATACAGTACCTTATTTTATATTGTGGGATATTTAGATGCAAGTAAAATGCTTGGAGCCACGCCCCGTAGACATGTGCACACGAGCCCCCTTAAACTAGTTTTTAACTACAGTAGGGCCTACTTACAGGTGGAATCCTGACATGTTAATTTGAAGCAGACAAATGAGGCTCCCATTTACAATGAAAAATCGGAAATTGAGTTTTTGTTCAAGAATACCATTTCAAACATATAGGTTTTCTAAAGTATTTGCTTTCTAGAGAGAATAAGCCATTTAAAATAACACTTCCAGTAAAAGTGTTTCCATAAATAATTTCTGGTGTCATTCGTCAGATCGTATTAAATCAGAAATTCATTTCAGAGGGATAAATAAAGGAGCGAAAACTCCAGGTGGAAAGATAGCTTTGAAACTATTGTTCAGTGTTGCCATATTAACAATTGATATTGTAACTTTCAGTCGATCAACACAGAATAATTCCAACTACTGGAACATGCGAAAAAGTAACCTGAAATTAATGACATGTGATTAAGATATATATCATTATGGACTATTGAACGAGGAAACTAAGGGCTGACAATGTTTCGCTCGTCAAGCGAGAATCATCAGATCCAATTCTACAAGACAAATAGCTCTAAGAAAGACTACCAAACCTTCAGGGACACCTACAGACAGCTCTGCCCTCCGAAAACAAAACAAAATCGTCAGAAAGTAGTACATGGTATACTAGCATCTCTACCAGCTGTTGCTCACCCACACCATTGTTAGAAACTTTTAAATGATATGTGATGTGAATCCGTTGTAAGCAAAATTACTTCGTACCCCCGAAGTGCCGCCCCACTCCCCGTCCATTCAACTCCTGGTCATGACATAGAGGCTAGTACATTGAAAGTTCGTTCACTTCCTGGTGTAGTGGCTAGCATTCTAGGCTGTCACCCCGGTGGTTCGGGTTCGATTCCTGGCGCTGCCAAGAAATGTAATTCTGGTCTGAGGGCTGGAATGGGGTCAACTCAGCCTCGTGTCACAAAACAGAGAGGTGGGTTCGATTCTCACCTCAGTCATCCAGAAAGTGGTTTTCCGTGGTTTCCCCTACTTCTACTCCATGCAAATGCTGGGATTGTTCCTAACTTAAGGCCTAAGTCGCCTCCTTACCAATCCTCACCTGCATTATAAATAGACACTCTACTACAGACACCACATCAAAACAGGTTATCAGATAAATTCTACACATACTCAAGTAGGCGAGGATAAATGACCACGATGTCGCAAAACCCCTAAATGAATTAACAACATCACTGAGAGTTCATGGAGTTGCTTTGACAAATTTCAAGAACTTCAAGGAAATATGCTCTGCATTCTTGAATTTAGCATGTAAAAACATTGGATCAAATTAATATAACCTCCCCCGCAGCCCCCAAAACAATAATCAGAAATTAAGAAGTTATCCACGTTAATCTCACTTAGGAGTTTGAAGCGACATATCCTTGGTTAATTTAGGATTAAATATAATTGAAGGCCCCCTCTCCCTCTTGTGTTCTCAACCCCCACCATTTTCGGTAATGAAATAAAATCAGCCTCGTGAGGCAAACCGTGGTGTTGGGGTAGCGCGCTTGTTTCGCACCTGGAGGCCCCGGGTTCGATTCCTGGCTCCAACAGGGATTTTAGAAACTGAAGTGAGACCTGGAACGGGGTGTACTCAGCCTCGTGATGACAGTTGAGTAACTGGCTGACAGTAAGGCAGCTCCCCGGTCACAGAGACCAAGATTAACGTCCAAGGGGACCCGACGCGCTGACCACGTGTCACCCCATAATGGCTGGGAAGCGGTCGGTTGGTAGGCCTGGGCCCTTCATGGGCTGTAGCGCCACGGGGTTTGGCTTGGTTTTGGTACGTGAGGCAAAATTGAGAAGAGATGAGTTCGATCCCCACCTCGGACATCTTGGAAGAGGTTTTCCGTGGTTTCCCACTTCTACTCCAGGCAAAACAGGTTTCCATAAAAGTAAAATAACTACAGCCCTTTAGAAGAAAATCCTGGAGAAAAACAAACAAACAAACAAACAAACAGAAACCTTGCTTAATATATGATTATTAGTCTGTTGTTATTATTATTATTATTATTATTATTATTATTATTATTTCCTTGTGATATCACGTTTTTTGATGACACATGCACGCATCAAATGTTGCGTTGCCACTTTAGCTGAGCGCTGTCCGACGGTATTTTATTTTTGAACTCAGAAGTGAGAAAATGTCAAACGTTTCATCGACACGATGCAGTGAAGTGTCGGCAATAATACTATGGCCACTTGTTTAGATCTCCCAATACTTTAGCAGCCAATTTCACTGCAGCTCATAAAAGAGTGCGCTACCAACACGGGGACTCAAACAAAGGGTAGAAATTCCAATATACTGCCAGCGAAGTTAATTTTCGACACGTGATAATACTGTACGGGCATTCTTTGTGGAAACACGGGACTTGTTTGACTTCGTACATGCAAGCCTGCAAACAATAATTGAAACGTGATACAATATATTCACTGACAGGCGAGCCTCAAGTCCAGATTGTAAAGCTTTGTCTGATGTTTGTTAGAATCTACTGTAGTTGCAGGCATGAATGTTTGTGTTATCTTGATTTCATCTTACATTACTATCATCACATGAGTCGATCGCATTTACCCATATCACGTTAATAAAAATGAATAAAAATATATCAAACAAATAATGAAAAAGAAAAAAACACTGATAGTCAGTCTGAAAGACTAGACTTTATATCATTTTAAATGCTACAAATGCTGCGTGAACTCAAAAGTCCGTTAGCAAAAAAAAAAAAAAATTAAAAAAAAAAATAATAATAATAATAATAAAACAGGAAAAAAGAAAAGAAAAAACGCAAGTGCAAACCAAGGTCAAAGGAGGTAGCTGGCTGGATGACGTCACGCTTACCGGAGCGCGCGGGGAAAGGAGGACGCTCAAGCAGTACTATGACGCCACACACCTCAGTGCATTCTCGGTACATTTTGTCCCATCACCGTAACGTAACGCCTGACCCCAGCGAAGTCGACATAATCATTTAAAATGATAAAATCAAATATGAGCATGGTAGATAAACCAGGAGCCAGAAATAACAGAATACAACTTTCCTTCCCCTTTCCACCTGTCTGTCTGTTAGGCAGTCAGCCCAGGGGCTGGTTGGATCCAAAGAAAGTACAACCATAGGTCAGGTCGGTAGATACCCACAAAACCCAAGGTAGCACTATAATGAGGCATAATAGGTAAGGTGAGGAGTGAGGTAGTTTGTCGTTGCTTTCCTCACTGAGTCACAACAATAGCACTGACCCTATGAGTAGAACCTTTCAGAGTACACACAGACCCTAATTGAGCCCTGAAGGCCATTACTCAGCACCACTCATACCTTAGTAACTTAATTATTCGCAACCGTTTGGGCACGGGGTTGTACTAATTGTGATAAAATTAATAGCCTACTCGGGGTATATGGATTACTACAGAAGATATAAACTACAGCACATGGGAATGAATCTCTGGTTTATAATACACTGTATATTCTGCAATATCTTCCAGGAACAAGTGACCTTGAAAAATACAAACCCCTTCAATTTTTTATTCGTGAAGCCAGAGCGTAAATATATTTTACACTAAAACATAAAACTAGTGTGTAATTTCTTAGTTGAGCACATCTTTATGTAAACTTCTCATATCTATCATATTAGAAAACTATTAACCAATTCTGAAGATGTGAGATTTAATCCTAGTACAGAAATTATGTTAATGTAGCCTTTTGTTGTTCAACAGACGCATCTAAGTTATATGCCATCTTTCCAGACGCTTCAACTTTCAATCTGTAGAATTATCTGCTGTATGTCATTGTGAGAGGTGGGAACAATCAGAGATCTCTATTTAGTAGTAAGTTGGTTCCTTAGTTTAGGGGCTGCGACAACGCGGTCATGTAGTCCCGTGCACTTTGGGAGTGTGTAGAGTTTTTCTGATAACCGGTATTGTGATGGCTGTATTAGTGTGTGTTATCTGTGATTCAGGTAGAAGGACTGCAGACGATCAATTTCTCAAGTAGTTCCTACTTTTGCTACCAAATGCTACCGTCCACGACACCTAGCTGCGGACTTGGCTACTAGATGTCATCGCAGCCAGCACCTGGCGACGAACGTTGAAACTAATATGGCGCTATCAAACTAACCTACAAATTTTAGCTTCCACAAGTGTAATTAGTGGAAGGTGCCTTTTCATGCCATCAATCTATGGCATGGGACCGCCGGCTTTACTTCCCCTCCGAAGGAAGGCATACTGAGAGATTTTTAACGCTCTTAAAAATACGACGACTTCGGCCGGATTTGAACCCGTGATCTTGGGTATAGAAGCTCAGCATGCTACCAATTACGCCACCGAAGCTGCCCTATATTTAGTACCATTCTTATTTTCTATATACTTATCTGACCCAATATATAGTCTAGAATAGGTTTTCCGAAATAATAGCTCACATTGATTTGATTCCCGGCTCTGCCAAGTAATTTTAATTCTAGTGTGAGGGCTGAAACGGGGTATACTCAACCTCGTGAGGCAATACTGAGAAGATGAGGGCTTAATTCCCACCGCAGCCATCCTGGAAGTGATTTTTCATTGTTCTTCCCCCAACTTCTGCTCCAGGAAAAAGCTGGGATGGTTCCTATCTTATGGCAACGGCCGCCTCCTTCCCAATTCTACCCTAAATTTATAAATACACACTCTAGTACAGCCACTACAATAATACAACAATGATTATCACACAAATTCCACACACACCCAAATACACGGGGATGAAATGACCACGATGTCGAAGTCCCTAAATGAAACAACAAAAGCTTCACTCAAAACTAATTGCAGACAGAATTAGGAGGATCAAGGTGAAGGTTATACTTGTTATACACTTTATACGACAACTTTTTTCGAGAAGTGTATACAAGTTATAATTAATTCATGTAAAACTTTTACCAGGTTGGTAGGCGTGGTTAGATAAGTGCTTTCCCCCGTCCAAATTAATTGGGCACTTAATCGTGTTGACCGTCAGAAAATCAGTTCTATTATTATATTAACATAGGTGGAATAATTTCCAAACGCGCAGAATCAGTGAAAGAGAAAAAAAGATAGCTAATTGCTGTGTTGTTGGGTTTTCTAACACGTATGGAATATTACGCTCATTATAAGGTTTTACACATTTCTGGCGGGGAAACATGAATAGATACCAAGAAAGCAAAAGGAACAAACGGTAAATCGCAATAGCTCATTCTCTCCGGGACTAAACAGAAATGCATATTTTAAAAGTTTTGAATTAGTTGCTTAAAATATTTATCCGCGAATGACATCCAAAAACATTACACGAAAATCGTCTGTTGATATCTTAAATGAAAATCCACAGCCTGCTTCCAGTCGACCGACCGGGTCAGGGAATGGAATGAATGAAGCCCCCATCTAGCGGCGAGGATATGAACTGTGCCAGCTGCCGAAGCATGTTGCACTCCCCTGGGGCAATGATTAAATGAATGACATGAAATGAAATGATAGTGGAGAGTGTTGCTGGAATGACATTTTTGTGACAGGGAAAACCGGAGTACCCACAGGAAAATCTGGGCGCAGTCCAATTCGGCCAGTTAATTACACTGATAAAATCGGACAGTCTTTTCTGGCCAGCATGATCTGCCCCATTGATAAGACATAGTCCGATTCGGCCAGCTATAGCTCATTAGCAATCTCCCCTCTCTTCCCCCACTCTGCAGCCAACACATACCATACTGTACACAAGTTCCAACCTTTCCTCATTAAACTGTTGGAGGGAAGGTGACTCTCAGTTTCACGGTCCCAGGGGTGTCAATTACTATAAAGTCGCATATGTATGACCCAGCGTTCAGGATATGGTAATTGAGTAGTGAATAAAACAGGATTATATAATTTTCAAAAGAAAAATATGTATTGTCCGTTGAGCCATTGGTGAGGTGTGCTTTAAACCAACTGAAGAGCCCAATAGCACACCGGGGCGAAACACTGTCATTTTGTTGAGTTATGCCGGAACATTTAGCACAATTTGTGTTTAAATAAAAAATAATAAAAAAAAACAGGATTGCTTTGATGAATCCTCGGTAAAACGGTTGCCATATTTCAGTTTGATCGTTTTTTTAGTCAGTCTTTTCTGATTACATTTCATTGAGCATTATGTGTCCACCTCATTGCGTATTGGCTGTCACCACGGAGACTCGGGTTCGATTCCTGGCTCTGCCAAGAAATTCAATTCTGGTATGAGGCCTGGAACAGGGTACACACAGCCTCGTAAGGTAAAACTGAGAAGAGGTGTATTAGATTCCTAATCTCGCCATCCTGGAAGTGGTTTTCGTGGTTTCCCACTTCTACTCCAAGAAAATGCCGGATTAGGTCCTAACTGAAGGCCACGGCCGCCTCCTTCCCAATCCTCATCTGAATTACACTAGGCCTACACACAATAATACAGCCATCACAGTCCACAGATTATCAGACAAATCCCCCAAACACACACACACCCAATTACGTGGGGTTACATGACCACGATGTCGAAAAGCCCCTCAATCAACAACAACATTGAGCATTAGGCAGTAGGCGAATTTTCAAGGCATCAACATCAGCCCTCAGGTGAAGACCATTCACATCATGTACTATATTTACGTTCATATATGCTCAATCATCATATATATTATTTCAGTAGTGTAGATCCCTCCTGCGGTGCACAAGCGACCGAGCGTGAAAAATGAGCATTCAAATGAAAGAGAATATACATTACCAGTGACGCATTGCGCTCTAATTTCATAAATATCCATAATTTATTTAAAGAATGACTTTTAAATAACTGTACGAAGTGTGCGATTTGCAGATACTGTTACCCGGGATACTAGGGCGAAGCTTATGGACACTTATCCACAACTGTAGGGAAAAACTGAACCACTTCTCATCTCGTTCCCGTCAACATATTTAGTTGAAAAATGATTTAGTTCTGTTATCCAGCTCCTCACAAAACAAAGAAAAAAGTTGGACATGCCTCAAAGGAGACTTGCCCGTGAACTTAACGAACATAAAACCGGATATTCAAGCTTTAACTGAAATCCAGCAAGCACAAGGCAGCCATTGAAAAGGTAAAATAAAACAATAACTAAGTTTTCTAACTGTCAATCTTTTTTCCAGATTCCAATTTAAAAAAGAAAACACGAATTCCTATTTTTTTAATGTACGTCAATGATCTTAGTTAATTATTTTAATTCTTTGTTCTTAAAAAAATCCTTAAAAAATGTACATTTTTTTCAGTGTTATTTAAGAGCGACCAGATAAAACTGCTTCGGTTGTTTTTTATATACGGTACTAAAATTGTTTAAAATAATAAATCTGCCTTATTATTTTCACTTTACTTCAAATTCAAGTTAGGCACACAATGAAAATGAAAATGGGGCGATATGTTATTATTATTATTATTATTATTATTATTATTATTATTATTATTATTATTATTATTATTATTTATTAAATCGTTACAAATACACACATTTTACAAAATTCAGATTAACTGGACACATTTTATGAATTTCCTTACACTTCCTACTCATTGTTTAACCCGTCAATTTACAATTATTAAATTATATTGTTACAATATGATAAAGACAGGTCGAAATACGATACAAATTCATACAGAGCAGGAAGAGATATCACATATGCCACTAAAAGGTGCAACCTTGTGTGTGGCATGCATATCATTGATTACTATTTCAAAATATTGTATAATGGCTTAGCCGAATAACACGTTCAATGTAAATGATGTATACACTAAACAAGATGTTCAGTAAAGAACATATAGCCTACTTTCTCCTAAATGCATGGGTATTGTTATAACTCTTTGTCCTTTCCAAGGAGTATATTTGAATGTTGGTTGTAGTAGCTTGTTGAAATAAGTGTCATACGGATATTAAACATGAATATGAGGTGCCCTTTGCTAGTGCTACCTCTGTACCAAATTTCGTTCAATTCGGTTTCACCGTGTTTGAATAGATAGGGGGAATCGATTGGCACACATACATGGCCACCAGCCGCAAATTATTGGGCAGATGACCTAGTAGTTTGGTCAAAAGATTCTTCATACATAAAGGTATAATGTTACAAAATTTGGTAGAGATCAGATAAAAAGGTTGGTCGTAATTTGATTTAAGCTTTGAACATTTGGGTGGCCGCCATTATGTTTCCGTCAAGATTGCGGCGATATAAAACATGACACTGAGGTACTCTTTCCTTGTGCTACCTCTGTACCAAATTTCGTTCAATTCGGTTTCACCGTGTTTGAATAGATAGGAGGAATCAATTGGCACACATATATGGCCGCCATCCGCAAATTATTGGGCAGATGACCTCGTAGTTTGGTCAAAAGATTCTTCATACATAAAGGTATAACGTTGCAAAATTTGGTAGAGATCAGATGATTAGGTTGGTCGTAATATTATTTAAGCTTTTAACATTTGGGTGACCGCCATTACGTTTTCGTCAAGATGGCGGCGATATAAAACATGACACTGAGATACCCTTTGATAGTGTTACCTCTGTACCATATTTCGTTCAATTCGGATTCACCGTGTTTGAAAAGATAGGGGGAATCGATTTGCACACAAATATGGCCACCATCCGCAAATTATTATGCAGATGACCTCGTAGTTTAGTCAAAGGATTCTTCATACTTAAAGGTATAATGTTACAAAATTTGGTAGAGATCAGATGAATAGGTTGGTCGTAATTTGATTTAAGCTTTGAAGATTTGAGTGGCCGCCATTACGTTTACGTCAAGATGACGGCGATATAAAACATGGCACTGAGGTGCCCTTTGTCAGTGCTAACTCTGTACCAAATGTCGTTCAATTCGGATTCACCGTGTTCGAATTGTTAGGGGGGGGGGACCGACATTCAGAGTACACTCACTCACACACTCACTCACTCACACACACACACACACACACACGCACGCACGCACGCACACAGACAGACACACAATTTTTGGCCCTGTAGTGATCTCATAAGTCTACTTTCATTTTTTGCAAAAATCGAAAGTAGGCTAAAAATAATGAATAAGAAGGAAAATTGAATTTGTGCTTGTATAAACTTGTAGGCTCAACTAATTATATTTTCAATTTTAATTTTGTTTTCTCTGAGAAAATGTTTTATATGCATCTTCAGGTTTGCATGATTTCCTTTAAATTCTTTTAATTTAATTGGGAGAATATTATATAATTTTGGTGAGAAATACAGAAAGTTACGTTTGGCTATACCTAACTTAGGTTGATATAAAATTGAGTGATGGACATTATTCGCAGTATGAGATTCTGCACTATCTGAACACTTTTTAGTACATTTTTATAGGCGCCTCCCCAGGCAAGAACTGACTGGACTAGAGCATGGGAGATGTCTCTTATTAATTTGTAATTGACAATATGTTTTAAATTGTGAAATATATAGATTGTTCTTCTTATTTTACTTGTAAGGTGTTTGCATTTGGTGTTAGTCAACCTCTAGAAAGGGGAGATGGGCCACAAAAGGTTGAGAACCACTGGGCTACGCCTTCCGTTGATGCATTTCAAAATTAGAGAAAAATAACTGTGCATGTAATTTGCAGGATAAGAATGATTATGTAACAAGTTTGATGATGATGATGATGATGATGATGATGATTGGTGTCTTAACGGTCGGAACAGCAAGGCCATCTGCCCAAACATAGGCTAATGTTATGCAAATAGTGTCAGTCTGAGTGAAACAGCTGGTTAAGAACTTATTTTCTATCAAGTTACAACACATAGCGAGAGCATTTGAATGCAAATATCTCTAGACGAATTTTAATCCACGCAAAATAACTCGAACCACCCCGTGGCACTACAGCCCATGTTTGATTCCGGCCTACCAAGCGACCGCTGCCCAGCCATTTGGCCTACAGATTGAAGGGTGAAGCGAGGTCAGGTCGCGTCACCTCGACCGTTAATTTTTGTCTCCGTAGCCGGGGCGCTGCCCCACTGTCAGACAACTACTCAATTGTCCTAACGAGGCTGAGTGTACACTTTTCCTTCTCCTGATGCAGAATTGAGAAGAGGAAGGTTCGATTCCCACCTCAGCCATCCTGGAAGTGGTTTCCAAGGTTTCTCATTTCTACTCTACGCAGATGCCGAGATTGTACCTAAATTAAGACCATGGACACCTCCTAACCATATCCTAGACCAATTACAAGTACACAATAGTACGCTACAGCAGTCACTATAACACAAATTATCAGACAGATTCCACATACACCAAAGTATTACATAATCGCAATGCCTTTAAAATGAATAAACGACAAAAAGTACCCCTTTTCAGCCCTCGAGTCAGATCTTAATTATGACTGGCTGCGTTGTTCAGTGGTAACGTTCTCGCATGCTGTGCCCAAGGTTACAGGATCGAATCCTGGCGCAGTTAGTTGGAATTTGTGGGTGCGTAAATGCGATGGAGCCAGAGCTGTGTCAGTAGTTTTACTGGCACGTTAAAGATCTCCTTCGGGACAACATTCCGACACCCCGGCGTCTATAGATCATACGTTTCTGGCTGGAATCTAACCCAGAGCCTCCTCGGTAAGAGAAAAGCGTGCTATCCATACACCACGGGGGACAATAATAATAATAATAATAATAATGTAAGGGGTTTAAGGTACCTTTTAACTGTTGTGGCCTTTTAAAAGAATGAAGGCATAATCTTTGTTTCACTGAAAGTGTGCAAATCCCATTTTGTACAACCGTACATGGAAGTGTGTTTACGGGAATTACCAGAGCCAGAGGGTCATTCTGCAAGATCAAGTAAGTTATCTTAGCTTTTGGGTTTTGACAATGGTAGTAGTGGGGGACCGAAGGGAGAAGGATCTCAGCGGAAGAACCAGAACTTGGCCTGGGGCAATTGGCCAGAAAGGACCGTGCGATGGAATGAAAATATAAGAAAGATCCACTCAGAAGATTAGCTGGCTCAATTCGCCAACTCCGGAAAATCTGTCTTCCTCTACTTTTTCCAGCACAAATCTCACATGGAGTGACCGGGATTTGAACCACGGACCCAGCGGTGAGAGGCCGGCGTGCTGCCGCCTAAGCCACGGAGGCTAGCGTTGATATCTTAAATAACAAGATTAATTCTTTCTGCCATGCGAGTTTTGTTCTGAGTTCACCTATCACGCACTTTCACTTCACCCTATACATGGCTTCGCTCCTGAGTGGATAGATTGCTAGATTTTGGTCAGAGAGACCCCGCCTGGGTTTGATTCTCAGTCGAATCGAGGGATTTTCCCTTGGCTCAGAAACTGGGTGTTAGTGATGTCTTCACCATTTCATCCTCATATTGACGGGCTACACACATCAACTCAAAAGACTTGCAGCAGGCCTATCCGAATGCCATACACCATATTATTAGTATTATTATTATTATTAGACTACGACTGTGATGAGTCGGGCTTCTGCAATGCCGAGTTATACTTTGTGGCCCAGGAGAGAAAATGTACGTCAGTAGTGTTCAAGGGAAGCAGAAATGATCGCTTATTCACTGATGTCAAATTTGAGAAACCTCGATGGTACAGTGTTTCTCTATTCCCAATCAAAGGAACACCCACAGTGAACAAACAAGTCGGAAACACGCCTAGCAATAGCCTATGACTAATTTCGGTCCACTTATTAGGGCTGGAGATCAAGTAACACGTTTGTCACGAATGGCAGTGGATAGCTGACTTTATTAGAAACCAGGTGTTGGAGACAATGCTGAAACATCTTTTTAACCAAGGAGCGATTGTTGTAATCCTCTGTTTCTTCAAGGTGGCAAGCTGACGAGGTCAAGAAGACGTACAGTGTAGCAAGCGTTCGCATTCGTGTAGAAATCAGCTAATAAAAATATACAATATATTTCAGAAACTTCCGAATGGACTTCTAGCCCACGGTATAACCGTGCGCGTAAAATCTTGCACCACGACCACGATGGGGTTTTGCAGGAAGTCCCGAGTCTAATGTTCGAATCCCGCCGCTGACAGCGGCTATTCTGTGTGTGTTTTTCCCGGGGGTTTCAACATTCCCTGCAGGCAAATACATGAATAGGACCTTATTTTAAGTCCCAGGGGATCTACCCAATGCTGGTCCTTAACACAGGCTCACACATTACTACAGTCATCACAGAAACACGAGATACCAGACGAGTTCACCTCACACGCAGGTACACGGGGCTGATAATAAAGATGTCCAAAGCCCTAAAATGAATTAACAACAATAAAAACTAATAGACTTCTGCCTCGTATCGACAATATTGTCTTTTGTTTGCTACATTCTGACAAATTCTCAGGCATCTATTATCCACAAAGCGAATTACGGGAAATGGCAGAAATTAAATATCTTGATTGGCATTAATATTTAACTTTAATTTTGCCAAATACTGTCATAATATACACCAACAGCAGAAGTATACTCGCTAACGCGAAGTGCTAGGCTGTGGGGTCAAGTTATCTACGGACTCGGTGGACGTGAGTTTGAACCCCACCGTCGGCCTTCCTTGAAATGGATTTCCGTGGTTTCCCATTTTCAACAGCAGGCAAATGCCGGGAGGTTGGTGTCAGGAAGAGCTTCCGGTCGTAAAACCCACCCGGCACATAGACATTCAATATATCTCATCCCCGACCCCGTTAAAAGCGGGAATGAAAAGGGGTAGACATACATACAGTCATGATACACCTGAAATATTGATTATTTATATTCGTGGTGTGCGTGATGTTAGAGTGGCACTGCTTCTTCCTTTTTGGCCCAGAAGGACGGGGCTCGAATCTTGGTCACAGCATAGTGAAATTTTCACGGGAAAAATCACGCGGTGCCAGGAAGGGCATCCGATATTAAATCCAATGTCAATCAGTTTGGCCGGGGATTTTAGAAACATGGAATTTATTTACTGTAGATGGTAATTTTTAAGTTGAATTAAGTTAATTTACATTTTGGGAAGTAATGTAGGCTATGAAATATACACAGTGATATTTTTGCAGGCACTTTCTCAAAGACACATTGAACATTTGCCTGGTAGGAGATCTTCTTATGCAATGAGTTTTCATAAGTTAAAATAGATAACGTGTAAAATAAAATTCTACAGAGTTTTCTACCTTCAGAAACAGTATTTCCGCTAAGACTTCCTGATGTTAAATCGGAAAAGAAAGCCGCATTTTATTTCATTCTCGCAGACGGCTTATAAATGTATGCCGCTGCTTTACTCGGCAAAGGAACACAGTGCGGCGCCAAATACCCGACAACTGAGCTCCTTTCATATTCAGAATTTCATTAGGCCTATATGAGACAATTTAAAAATTGTAATGATAATATATAATAATATAAAGAATGTATTTTTTCTGACAGATTTTATTTACATTTACACGCAAGCGATTAAACATCGATCTTTGTGTGTATGTTTGTTTTTTGCGTGAACATGAATATGCTGCATGTCTCGTGAAATTGTTGGTGTAACTGAAGAACCAGAATCTTTGGAGAAAGAGGAAGAAGAGGGAGGAGATACTACTCAGCGTATAATTAAGATAAGGTAAGTAAGAGACCACTTGATTTTTTAAATTCAGTATATTGGTCAGCAAATGAAAATGTGTTTGCATATTATGAACATTTATGGTAAATTTGGTAGTTATTAACTGAAGAAATAAGCAGCAAACAAACCCATCATAAAAGGCAATCAACTTGAACCAGGACCTTCTTGTTCTCAAAATTAATGCATTGTTAAGTACACATTTTATAGCTAACTACAGTGAAACGAAATTTCGATGCTTTTCAGACGGTTGTACCCAAATGACATGGATTATACCCTAATCCTGAAAAAATTGTACATTACATTAATAAATACTTACGTTTACTAAGGCAACACTGAAAAAGGCTTCAAACACCATAATGCTAACTACAGTGTTGTACTCCATACCGCATTACAACCCTATAAGAATTATTTCTAATAAACCGGACTTTCATTAAAACGGAAAACTTTTAGCTACATTAGTCCGATATAATGAGGTTTCATTGTACACACAAACGTTGTTGACCACCCATTGGCATAACGTCAGTGACTATGGACTAAAGCTGTTTACCGTCGAAGCATGAGGGGCAGGGGCGGATCTAGGGGAGGGCGAGGAGGGCGACCTCCCAGGGCCCCGCGCCATGGATCTTTTATAATTTAATTAATTAATTAATTATACTTTTCAAACTAATTTATAATTCATATTCCTTTTTTCAGTGCAGCTATGTCCTCCCGTGATCGCTTAGCAAGTTTAGATTTCAGAGAACTTCAGCCGGGAAAAAAGTCGCAAAGTAATATGTTATTAATTCATAGTTTACATATCTTCTTCAAAGGGACTTAAAGGTTTCTTTCATATTATTAAAACAATGTATTGTAGTGTATTCAGAATATTGTAACTATTCTTTATTTTATTATTATTACCAAACTATTTTCCATTTTCGATATTTTTTTAAATTTCCTATTGTTGTGGGCCCCACCTTATCAAATCGCCCAGGGCCCCGCAAGGCCTGGATCCGCCACTGATGAGGGGATTACCAGAGGAATGCTGTTTCTCCCAGTATTGTTGTACGGTGCTTCGACGATCTTTCCTTCGCCATAGCGCTTCACATTGCAGGCAGAATTTGTCACCTTGGAGTGTGTCTATTTAGAACGTTCGGCTACAACTGATGGATGGAATGAAGACTGCACCGACGGAGGGGGAATATAAATAAGGTATTGTTCTCCGTTCCGAGACGAGCGAGGTAACGAAGGCGCGCGGCATGGATCTGCTGTCGTCACCGTTTCCACCGCAAGCAGGCGGGCGAGCGTGCTAAGTGTGACATCATAGCCCTCCACGTTCTGGATCCACCTTCCCCTTTCGGCCAATGCGTGCCCCGCCCTGCATTGACCCAACTCGACTGCGGTGCGGTGTACGAAACTATGACGTCACAAACAGCCCAGGTCACATGACGCGGAAGCTGGCACCTAGCCAGAAGCAAGGTGAATGGATGAGAGGGAAGAATGTTTGTGACGTCATATGGTTCGCTCGACATAGACCGCACACCTACTGGGGAGAGAGTTCAAAATTGAATGCGATGAAGGACGAAGCGGAGGTGCTAGTACTCCAGGACATTGCCGTTCGACGGTGGGAGTCATCTAACTTTAAACGTTAGAGAGAGAAGATTTGTTGACCGGGATTATCCTGCCAACTTTCGTGCACGTTGTATATTCACACTGCAATAACCTAACAGTAGGTCAACCATAGATGTCGTAATATTGTGTGAATAATATACAATAATAAATAGTAGATAGTGTACAGTCAACATTATGTGTTCAATTAGGTACGGTATTCCATTATGGGCAAAGTGACTGGGACAGTCCCGTTTTATATCTATATCCCACCCGTCCCGTCAGTTACACGCACTTGTCCCGTTTTTAAAGGATTATTATCATTATTATTATTATTATTATTATTATTATTAATATTATATTACAGTGTTATTTCGTATTTCGTAGAAAACGCTTCCTGAACAATTTTAGAAAGAAAATTAATTTAAAAAAAGATACGAGCCTTACAGTAGTCGCATATGATGTGTAACATCTGACATGTTATCCTACACGTATGCTACACAGCTTGGACATTCTTAAGATGTTAATTTACACTCCGTTTTCATACTGGTACTATGATGAATGTATAGATTGAATTGGAGATATGCTACTGTCACACTTGTGGCGCAGCGGTCAAGCTGCTAGTCTCTCACCAAGGTAGACCGCGTTCGATTCCCGGTCAATACATGTGAGATTTTCGAATTGAAATGCCATGTCCTGTGGTTCGCATTCCACGTAAAAGGGAGGTACCGTGGATCATGATCGTGAGATTAACGGTCACACAAAACTACAAGCTTCCTTCCTTCCTTTTACATGAATAATTCATAATAACAAAGTGACACACAACGTCGACTGTACTCTGAAATACTGTGTGCACACTCCTCAGTAACTATAACATTCATTATTCTCAAGGCTCTCATACAATTCGTCGTAAACAATCAAAACATGGCTTCCTACAATCATGAAATGACCCAGTCTCACAAATGATGAAAATACAGCTTTTATTCCACTCATATAACAACATTCTGTTATGCATTTAATATTTGATTACTCACCCACAGTTTGACAATAATGCCACTTACTTAAATGTCATTTGTCGTCTTTATTTTATTATACACTCAACAACATTAGTCTCAAGTTTTCACTTCCTACCCCATGTGATATTCAACCTTGAACGTGAAGCTTCATAAACTGCTCAATGACAAATGAAAGTCGGTGAAACATTTGCCACTGTGCTCGTCAAACCAGTGCCTGCTAAATGCACTGCCTTCTGTATTACCTACCATAATATTCTCGCGCTACAGAGCACACACTGCCTTGTTTCCAATACACACATTTTCAATTGTACAAAAATCACGCTGCCTTTGCATGGTACCACTGCCAGCTAGTACACTTCCATTTGATCGATCGAGTGGGCAGTGCAACTTCCGTTGACCACCACTGCCAGCTAGTACACTTCCGTTTGATCGATCGAGCGGACAGTGCATACTTCCGTTGTCCACCACTGCCAGCTAGTACACTTCCGTTTGATCGATCGAGCGGGCAGTGCATACTTCCATTTGATCCACCACTGCCAGCTCGATCATCCGATCCACTTCCGTCCCCAATTTTCAAAATCACTCCCACAAAACTATCCAGTAACCGAGCGGAAAGATGTTACACATCAAAAACTGTGTAAGTTACATAAATAATAATAGAAATAATAATAATAGTATTATATAATAATAATATTATATTTATTATGGACCCTCATTTTCAGTACAGTAAATAAAAATCAAAATAGCGGAGAAGAGAATAACAATGAGCGGTGTTAGTTGTAAATACAATTCACTTATTTCTTATAAAACTTCTGATCATATATAATGATTTTGGATTGAATCAAATGCACTTCATGCTGCACACAATTTTAGGAAGAAAACACTTACCATACTGAACAACAAAGAAAGATAATAAAATTAACTGTGTGTACACATATAATTAATAAATAATAAACGTAGGAAATTTATAACTAAATTATAAACAATGAACTGCATTCCAACTAACAAAAAATGTTTATTACATTTGCAGCAATTAAATTCAGCATTACATAACTGTAATTGAGCCAGAATCACTCAATGCATCAGAATCACTCGATCTCCAACGCAAAGGATTAAAAGAACAAATAATGATTAAGAAAAAAGGAAATTTATGAGAAAAATCTTAGGACCAAGACTTTAAAACAAAATTAATTACCCTAAACCCAATTGTGAAATATATCAACGAATTCCCAAAATGGAAGATAACATTCGAATGCAACGAATTCAAATTACAGGACATTTTAAAAAATGAACCCTAATAGGCTTTCCCGAAAAATTTTCAAATTTCAGCAAAACAAAGCTACTAGATTAACGTGATACAAACTCTCGGAGAAAGACCTTCTTGAATTACAATCGCCAAGTTTACAATATCAGGACGGAATAAGAAATGTCGTCTAGACACGGAGCTTTGAGAAAGAAGAACAGAAATATACTCAATGCACATGGACGTCTGATCGGGAACTTGCACTGTCTTCAAAAATAAAGAGCTACTGGTCAAGAAAGAAGGCCCAAAAAAATGTTAATTCAACGTAGTCGTACGTGATCCATTCACGCATAATAATAAGAAGAACTAAAAATTAAACAAATGACGAATAAATAATCGGCTTTGCATTCTGTCTTCCCAGTCAAATATTGAGAAGTGTCGAGAAGTTACACGATTGATGCTGCTCTCTGCCACTTGACAAGATTCCCAAAGTCTTCACACGGTAGAAAACGGAGCAATATCGCGATTTACGAAATCGACACCACTCTTGGCTGTTTGACGAGATTCCCCATTATCTTTGAGATAGGGCACGGGGAAATATAGCTTTGTTTTACGCAATCGGTAAAGCTTGCTGTCCGTTTGACAAAAATTCCATTGTCGTCAGATACGGAGAAACATCGCGATGTTACGGAGTCGCTTCCGCTCTCAGCCGTTTGACGAGATTCATGTCGTCCTCGAGGTCGGACTTCGAGAAATATCACGATGTTACCCAATGGGCGCCGCACCCGGCCGTTCGGCAACATTGTCGCTGTCGTTACAAAGTAGCCGGTCGCATGTTCGAAGTTTGGGATGGTTAATAATCGCGAGCAGGTATGGCCATTTTATAGCCTTTGAACGGTTCCACTGGTAAGTGAGGTGACGTCATTCCCACTGTCCCTATGCTTGTGATCGCAAGTTCGCGTTGCATCACGAGAAGGATGAGTATCGCGATCTAAGCTGCCAGTGCCGCTTTTTAAGAAGGTTGACGCACTTCTGGCTCTCTGTTTTGGGATGTTCCGTGATCGGCGCCCACTCTTCTGTGACAAAATTCTCGCAGTTCTCGTAGTCACAAGATCGTAGTCAGGCATGGCAAAATATCACGATTTTACGCAACTGGCACCGATCTCGGTCCGTTTGACGAGATTTCCGTAGGCAAGCCGTTCAGTCCACCGGTCGCCTTGAGGATGACATTTTCGTGGATGAATGTTCAAGGTTGGCATCGAATAATGCAAATTATTTGGGAAGAATTGTATAAATAATAGCTTACCACGAGAAAGCGTAATTTACTTCGAATTATAGTCTAAAGGTTTTCGAGATAACAAGTTAATTTTATATAAGTTACAGTAGATTATTTTTGAAACGGTATTCTCTCGCGATTTCGCGATAAAACAAATTTTGCGATATTTCGTGACTTTAGTTTGATATATTTTCCAAGTGTAGTGGTCTATGACGGAAATGACAGGTTTCTGTTGAGTTTCGGAAGATGTAATAAATGAACGACTCGCAAAAAGTCGTAGTCCTTAATTATTATTATTAGACTATTAGATTAATATTATGATTTATGATAACATCCAAATATGTACCGTAATGAGGGTTATCGGGCACACTCTGGAGTTTGATTCTTGTACTAGTATACCGCCATTTGCCATTCCTTGTAGATTTTAGATTTACTGTTCAATACGTCAACTATCATAACTGCAGGTAGACCATTATAAAATGCATACGTGTTAACCTCCGTATTGAAATTGGTTTGATTTCGGCATAAAAACGTAGTAATATTAATTGGGGCTATATTATAGTGATTTGATGACCTATTTTAGCCTACCTATTTTTAAATGTTACAAAGCTGTTCTAGTTTTATCACTGGGCTTTTTAATTGAATGATTAACAATTCGCCTGATATTTTAGTGCCATTTAATAGTATAACCTGCAACAACACTTAATTATGATTATCAGGGGCATGATGGCTCAGCGGTCTAGCTGTATGCCTCTCACCAAGGCGGTCCGGGTTCGATTCCCGGTCAATGCATGTGAGATTTTCGAAGTGAAATGCCATGTCCTGTGGTTCGGATTCCACGTAAAAAGGAGGTCCCGTGGCTTATAATCACAAGATTCACGGTCACGTAAAACTACAATCTTCCTTCCTTCTAATTATGGTTATGCAAAAAAGTTGTATATAGAATATGTTTTACGGTAAATTTTAGTTGTCCCTTTGCAACTCATAACATTATGGTCACTCTGGTTATAGGCTATGATAGGCGTTGTAATTTGGCTATCGATGTGAAGATAAACTTGAATTACTGTCGACCAAAATAGTATGTGCACTCGAGTTTGAAGGATGTTTGTGAAGTAACCAACTGACCTACATAAAATCCAATAAGATCATTATTTTCGTCGTTCTATTTTACGTTAGTTCATGTAGGTTTGGAATTTTTAATTTATAATTTAATATTTTTTTATCGCAATTGGAACACAAAAAGTGCCCGTTTTTAAGCGTGTTTCAACCATGCGTCACATTTAAGAATTATTATCTCAAAACCCGTTATCAGCTTGAATCCAAATTTTTACACAACATACACTGGAATGTTGTATGACTGGTTTATTAATTTCATTTTTTTCCTGTCCAAGAAACAAAGTTGTTATCATTTTATAAGGTAACATTTTCTCGGCTCGGGGTGGTTGGAAAATGTAGTTCTTGGTCGCGTTGTAATCCTTATATATCAAAAAGTTCTGCTGTATGACTGTGAAATACGTAAATGAATTCACTTATTTTATATCGGTTTGTATTTGTATGGGGAAATAAGACATGGTTCACCAGCTAGCCGCGCCGGGCTAAGCTGTACAGCGTTGTCATTGCGCGCCTCGTTCCGAAGTGATGGGCTCCATTATCAGCAACGCTGTACAGCTTTCCGCGGAGCGGCTAGCTGGTGAACCATGTCGTATTTCCTCGTACAAATACAAACTGATATAAAATAAATGAATTAATTTACGTATTTCACAGTCTTACAGGATAACTTTTCGATGTATAAGGTTTAAAACGCGACCAAGAACTACATTTTCCAACTACCCCGAGCAGAGAAAGAGTTACCTTACAAACATGATAACAACTTTGTTTCTTGGACACACAACATTTTGAAATTAATAAACCAATTATACAACATTCCAATGTAAATTGTGTTAAAATTAGGATTTGATCTGATGACGGGTTTTTGAGATAATAATTCTTAAATGTGACGCATGGTTGAAACACGCTTAAAAATGGGCACTTTTTGTGTTCCAACTGCGATAAAAAATATTAAAATATAAATTAAAAATTCCAAACCTACAGGAACTAACGTAAAATAGCACGACGAAAATGATGATGTTATTGGATTTTATGTAGGTCTATTGGTTACTTCACAAACCACATTCAAACTCGAGTGCACATAATACTTTGGTCGACAGTAGGGTATTTGCCTGGAGCGAGTGTAAGAAAAACCGGGAAAAATCCTCACCCAGGATAACCACTGTCAGCGCCAGCATTCGAACCAATGATCTCTGGACTTGTTGCAGATCCCCATCGTTGTCATGATGAGTGATTTACGCCGCAGGGTAGTGAAGTATCTGTCTAGAATATATTAACATTATGATGATAATAGCTCCTCCTATAACCGAATCCAACAAGGCAGTACTGAAGAAATGACTTCAATCTTTTCTAATATTGAACCAACTTTCAAGTTACATCATAGGTGACAGTTTCAGTGTCTCCAAGTGATATGCAAATATGGTGACTTTCAACCTGCGTGGTGAGAGTGAATGAAATCCACACTCAACGCAACAGCAAGAATGTAACTATAAATCACCACGTTTGTAGTGATGGGACGACGGCGACAATTGGTAAGGTTTAATGTATAGTAAGTTATTAAAGGTAACGCGGACTGTGGCAGCTAAAATAAAGATTCATCTATGTCAATCAAAATCGACATATTATTATCACAACGATGTACTCTAAAATTATATCCGATAAGCTTATTAATCTGCTTATCTGCTCGCATCCTGCGGCAGAGTTATTGAGATCTAATCCAAGCATAAGAATTTAAAATTAAGAAATGTGATAGATCCCCGCTAGCCAATTTGCTTGAACAATGAAGTACCTATATGGATATCGATTCCGGAACCCAGGTACTGAGGAGCTATGTCTTACAATTACCAGTTTTGAAGTGAAATTAAACTATTGTAATAATAATAACAATAATGGATTTTCGTCTTGTTGGCCATTTTGCATAATTCTGAATGTCTTTCGTTTCTCACAAGAATTCAGAACAAATCTTTGTATAATTTATACAGCACGGTCAAACAATTCTAAATACTCTTCCTCTGGCCGTACAATATTATTATTGTTATTATAATGCTAATAATAATTATGTATGCCTTGTTGTGTAGTGGTTACGATACCTGACTTCCACTCTAAACGCTCGGGTATGATTTCAGACTGCACTAATAAATTTAATTCTGGTTTCGGGTTACTGGAATGGTATCGTTTACATGCAAATCATCCTAGTGCAGTCAAATCCAAATATTTGCTGCTGGCTAGTGGGCCACATGAGTTAATTATTATCATATATATATAAAACGCTAAGTTGTATGTTTCACAAAACCTCTTAAACCAGAGAAAGTTAGAAGTGGCGGTTTTTGACAATATCTCCCAAATCGCCTCAATAGTACAGGAAATATTTGCATTTCTTGAATAGTCAACGGAAATATATTTATTTGTTTATAAAGTGCGTCTAAACAAATAAACAAGTCGATACCCCTGCCTGAACTGTGTCGCGTCGAGCCCGCTTAACAGTAAAGCTGAGCGGCTGGCTTAACAAATGCGAGATTTCTCTCACAGGCCCTCTAGTTATTATGATTATTATTATTATCCAATAACTGTGCTTTTACAACCACACTGAGGACAATAATTGTATGTTTTCAGCTATCAGATCGTATGGAGAGACAACAAGAAGTTCCGTGACGAACTAAAGAGCCTACTTTTCTTAAAATTTAAGATTCATGCCAATGATTAATCGATATGGATCTATCTAGAATAATGACGAAATTAAGTTGGTAATATCGAAATTTCTAATTAGTTCGAAATACTGTATACCTGGCGTAATGTAGCCTAATAGAGCACTACAGTTGGCAGCCCTGGTGACTGAATATATTCTTAGTTCCATCTCTTAAGGTACAGAATACAAAATTTGGTTGGAGTCCAATGAATAGCATGGAAGTTACATGCAGTTAAACATTGGATCTAACAGCGCGCGTAAAATCATGTTGGCAACAGTAACATGCATGTATTGGTCAGAAATAATCTGAAATAATATGATCTATTGTTGTGCCAATTTTGAATGAAATCCATTAGTTAGTATAGAAGTTACATGCATTTTTAAATTGGACCTATCAGCAGGCTTAGAATCATGTTGGCAGCACTGACGTATATTAGTTACTCCAAAGTAATCTAGAATGCCAGGTACTATACGTGTGCAAAGTTTAGAGCAATTGGCTTGCATTCTTTCTGATATATTGATATTAGGGTAACAAAAATAGAGACAGCATTTATTAACAGTTGGCAGCCCTGGTTGCTCTTAAGAATACGCATAGTCATAGCTGTTATAGTACACATAGCACATACGAAATTTGGTTGAAATCCAAATGATAGTATGGAAGTTACATGTATTTAAAGTTGGACCTCTCAGCAGGCTTAGAATCATGTTGGTAGCACTGACGTATATAAGTTACTCCAAATTAATATAGAATGTCATGTACTATACGTGTGCATAGTTTAAAGCTGTCGGCTTGCATACTTTCTCATATATATTGGTATTTGGATAAGAGAAATTAAGAGCATTTTTTAACAGTTGGCAGCACTGGTGGTTCATAAGAATACGTTCAGTCATATCTGGTTATGTACACATACAACATACGAAATTTGGTTGAATTCCAATTGATAGTGTAGAAGTTATATGCATTTAAATATTGGACCTATCAGTAGGCTTATAATCATTTTGACAACACTGCCATGTATGGCCTTCTGGAAATTAAACTGCAATATTATTATCTATATGTGTGCCGATTTTGAAATAGCTCCCATTCATACCTTCCAAGATATCCAACATGGAGCTCAAATTTCAATTGCGATTTTTCAGCAGTTGGTAGCACTGACATCATTTTCAAATATGGCCGTGAGATATTCAGGTATAGATCTTTACTCCTACCAAATTTTATTTCGATTGCTCCTGCCGTTTAGGAGTTAATAGGGGGGGGGGGGACACACACAGCCAGACAGACAGACAGACAGAAGGACAGACAGACAGACACACATTTTCCCGGATCGATCTCATAAGACTACTTTTTCCTCATTTTTGCAAAATGTGAAAAGTAGGCTAAAAAATACAAGCCATTTATATGGATGGTAGAGAATGAAAATGTCTTGCTTGCACCGGATGGTAGGGCGTCAATACAACGTCTCACATGCATCGGCCACTCATTCTCCACCTTCCACCTCGTTGACTTGTATTTTCTATATAATATACGACCCAATACCCGAAAGCCTCCTTTTATCGCCATTATTAATAATATTTTTACTATTACACCGTCATTATTACTGTCTAATAATAAGGAGCAAACCCTTTATATGGCAACAGTCTGTCTGAATGAACGGCTATTATGTTCGCCTGGTCTGAAAATAAACTTGTATGCAGAGGCGGGTATTTATGGGAGACCGCACTGATTCTGATTGGTCATATGCGGATAAGACAATAGCCTACAGCAGCGGCAAATCGCGAAATAACGAAATATGAATGCATTCGCAAATAAATTATCTCTATTGTTATCGTGTCGGAAGCCATTATTCAATGTGGCCTTAGTAAATGAAATGTAAATGCGTTTCAGTCGGTCAACACGAATGTACCCAAATTGTAATGGGTATCTTGTTCTGTAAACCTGAAATAAATTACATGAGATTAATTATTACAATCAATTTATTCTTAGTATTTAAATTATTTAGTTTAAATTTATATCACTGTTGTATCGTTATAACTTGTAGCGAATTTAATATTTTGAGTGCCTCTGTTGGTATATGTTTGTTGCTTATATTTTTATAGCCAAGTACATATTTGAGGCATGAGCACCTGCCTGTACCTATTGCCTGTGCAGTATTAAGTTACGCTATACGCTATAGAGTGGAATAGCCGGGGAAGTAGTGCAATTTTCTACTTTGCTTTGTGTCAAGTCCGCACATTTGCGAGAAACCAATGAACCATTATTTTAAACTATTTGGTTAATACTCTACTGTATTCTAAAAATTATATATTGACCACAATTTCCACTAATCTCTGCCAGGAGTAGACTACAAAACAATCTCCCGAGGGTCTATAAAAGAAAATATGTGTGGCCGTAAATTTATAAATTATTTACGAAACTAGCAATCCGCCCTGGCTTCGCTCGGTATCTTTAACGGTTTACCCAGCGAATCTTAAACGGCGCTCGGACGGCAAGTACCAGACGCAATTCAGATAGGCCGAGGTGAACAGCGAAACTCCGAACACATTATATTCTTCTCTGAAATCTTAACTCGACACGACCCGACAGTATGATGCTGGCCGAAGCTGGGGGTCATAGGATCGCTCTGAAGCTAGTAATTTAAATTTCCACTGAATGGAGATGGTTGGAAGAAATAAAAACGTAAAAGCATTTTTAGTGGGCGATGTATTAAAGAAAGAGATATGCTGTCGCGGACGTCTTTGTAGAACTTTTCATGCTGGACAACTCTTACATAAAGATATCATTTACGGTTTACCCAGCGTAAGCTTTAAAGGCGCACGGACGGCAGGTTTTTCTTCGACTCGATTCACTTGAATCGTTATTGTTCGGCTCCCTTTCGTCATAAATTAATGATTTTCTACAGAAACCTTCCTCGAGAAATCCTTTAAAGAATGGTGAAAACCGCATCAAAATCCATCCGGTGGTTCTGGAGATTACCCGCTACTACCAAGAATCGGGGACTATGTTTTATACTATGTAGAAATATAAAACATCCCCTTTGTCGATGACAATCGAACATCCATAGTAGTGTGGAAATTATTTTATTATTATTACTATTGTTATAGTTTTGGAAGCCATTATTTAGTGTAGCGTTAGTAAATTAAATTTAAATGCTTTTCATTATTATCATATTATATTTATTATGGTTATTATGAATTGGGTTTAATTTTCGAACGGAAACGTAGCAATTGTTGCCTCACGCATTGCGGCTATATTTCAAGAATTGTTTTTTTCACAACCACTCTGAAGACATACGGAACATTTATCTATTATATCTTATATTAAACAAGTAGTAAAAACCATTTAACTGAATGGCATTGAATTAAAATGTCTGGCCAAAGTCAGCTGGGTTGTCGAAAATAAAAACCTCCCACATGCATCGGACATATTAATCTCTACCTCCCACCTCATTGTCTTGTATTGTTTATGCAATATACTGTACAATCATATAGCGGAAAACCTCCTTTTGTCGCCATTGTTATTATTATTATTATTATTGTTACTGTTTTTATACTACGAAGCAAGGCATTTATTCGACGACTGTCCGTGTGAATGAACGACTCTTAGGCTAGGAATGGTCAGTAGGCAGAGGCGTGTAGCGTATTTACAGAGATCGCGTTAAGAATCGCGATAGATTATATTATTGTTTTTGTTATTATTCACAAACTAAGAGATTCTGATTCGGAATAATAATGTGCGAATAATACATTCGCGACAAATCGCGAAATATGAACTCATCCGCGAATGATCACTATTTTGTCGTTATATAGAGAATTTAATATTCTGAGTACCGGGAGAGTTAGCCGTGGTGGTTACGGCATGACTGATGGCAGTTGCCCACATCCGGGAGGCGAGGAGGTTCGAATCCCCCCGCCGGCAACCTTGAAGATGGTCTTCTGTGGTTTCCCATCTTCCTTCCAGGCAAATGCTGGGGTTGGTCCCTAACTATAGGCCACAGCCGCTACCTTCCAACTCCTCGTCCTTACATTCCAACTTCCCTCCTTCCCTCCCCAACGGTACTTGTAGCTTACCCATTGGGTGTCCGTCTCGAAGCAGCTACAAAACTGGCGAGCCGAACATGTCCTCGGACACTCCCGGCACTAAAAGCCATACGCTAAAAAATATATATATATATTCTGAGTTTCTGTTCGGTAAAAATGAGTTATGTATTTACTTTTTTATATATGTTCAAGTATATCCCTGAGGAACAAGTACCTGTCTGTACCTATTGGTTGTGAATACAGCGGGTTAACTCTTAGGAATTTGCGTTACGCTAGAGAAAGTAATCGCCAGGAACGCAGTGCAATTAATCTTTTTTCTTCTTGTCTAGACCTCACATTTACCAGAATCCAATTTAATTATATGATAATTTATATTCATTGAGTTAATGCTCAACTCCAAAATAATTTTATTTTCTACTTATCTCTTCCAGGGGTAAGCTACAAAAGAATCAGTAGTTGTTGTTTCATATGAGGGACTTAGAACATCATGGTCATTTAACCCCGTGCACTTGGGAGTGTGTGTAATATTTTTCGGGTAACCAAGTGTTATTGTGATGTGTCTATCAGTGCGTGTATTTGCAATTCACGTGAGGATTGGGAAGGAGACGGCCGTTAGATTGAGTTAGGAAACTTTCAGGCATTCGTCTGAAGTAGGAGTGGGAAACTACCGAAAACCACTTCCAGGATGGCTGAGGTGGGAATAGAAACCCACCTCTTCTCAGTTTTGCCTCACGAGGCTGAGTGTACCCCGTTCCAGCCCTCAAACCAGAATTAATTTCTTGATAGAGCCGGGAATCGAACCCGGACATCCGGGGTGACATCCAAGGATGTTAGCCACTACACCATGAGGTGGTCACAAAACAATCTCTCACAATCTCCACCGATACACACATTAAAAATCACAATTGATAGAATACTCTTAGGATTAAATATCCGCCCCGTCTGTAAGTGTGCTGGACGTCATTGAATGAAAAAAAAAACATGTGGTCGTAAATGTATGAATTATAAAATAAAAATATAGCATCCCCATTGCCGATGACGGGCAGACATTCATTGTAGGATAGAGATTATTTGTATTATTATTAGTATTAAAAGCCTCTGTGGCTTAGGCGGCAGCACGCCGGCCTCTCACCACTGGGTCCGTGGTTCAAATCCCGGTCACTCCACGTGAGATCTGTGCTGGACAAAACGGAGGCAGACAGGTTTTTCTCCGGGTACTCCGGTTTTCCCTGTCAAAATTTCATTCCAGCAACACTCTCCACTATCATTCCATTTCATATGTCATTCATTTAATCATTGCCCCAGAGGAGTGCGTCAGGCCTCGGCAGCCGGCACAGTTCGTATCCTCGCCGCTAGATGGGGGCTTCATTCATTCCATTCCTGACCCGGTCGGAGACTGGAAGCAGGCTGTGGATTTTCGTTTTCAGTATTAGTATTAATGCTTTATTTTATTATTCATGACGTGCTTTAGTCAATCACCACCGTCACGTCGCGTCGTGACAGGGAAATAAGAAGCGATGCTACTCTCCTTGAAATGTAATGCCATTTTATTTTAATGTTTGAACATAACATCTAAGAGGTTATATTTTACATTCTAACTTAAGTACTGTATTGTGCATAGCCATTAAAGTCTCGCTACGCATTTTAACTCACCATTTGGTATTTGATATGATATAAAAGCTTTGACTTGCACGGCCGGCGTTTATAGATACAGTACGTAAAAGTTGTCCGGGCTTATAGGCCGTGATCCAGGCAAGATGTTGATCCACTGCTGACCAGCGGAGGGAGCGGAACGGAGTCTTAGTTTATTCAATATGTTCTTTCATCATAGGAAATGGCGTCAGGCATTCCTGATTACTACAGTATATCCATAAATGCAAAATACGAATGTAATGTTAGGGGCGAAATAATAACTTACAGGCCTAATCAAATATTTTAAGGACTGCGCTTTAAAAATAAACGGTCAGATGTTTACGTCAACGCGTTAATAAGAGCAGAGTTACATTAGGTTGTCAATATTAATTGGAGGCAAACGCTTGCATATGGACAGGCAATTGAAAGTTTAAAATAACGGCACAGCTAGTATTAACTACATCTAGGTGTGTAATAATGAATACCAAAGTGCCATTTTTCTTTTCAGCTGTAGTATATAAATGCCGTCATTTTAAAATATCTAGTGCTTGTTCATATACTTAAAAAAGAGTATATCCCAAAGTTTTGCCCTAATATTATTTAGTCCACCTAATGGAACGCTGCTTCTATTAACTTGTTGACCTTACATTGGAACGTTATTTAAAAATGTTTGATCGTAAGTTTTTCCCTCGTCCCTAACATTGCAGTGGTGTTCTGAAATAACTGACGTAATATACAGGAATGCTTAATGCCATTTGTTATGATAATCGTACAAACTGAATAAAGGTCGGTATTGTCAGTCAAAATCCGCAGTGAGACTTGAGTGACTAGGAACAATACCAAAGTTAACATAAAAAAAACGGTCTCTGATTTGAAACTCAAACATTACAGTAAAATGGCATTACATTTCAGGATAAGTATCATCCCTCCTTACTTTCGTGTCACAATTTCTCAAGCGCCCCAGGGTGATAATTACGGTTCCGATGTTAATAATGATACCCTAATATTATTACTATTACAGGTATTAATAATAATGATAATAGTAATTATAATCATAATCATCAACATAATCTACTTTTCTAAAAGATCAAGGTTTTTATGACAATGCTTATATCTCAGTTCTACTAATCAGATATAAATCATGTTTATGTCGTTGGAAAGCTCTTGCTAAAGGAATTTTGAAAACAATTCTTTACGTGCTGGTTTTCTTGAGAAACCTATCAAAAAACTGAAAAAAGAAACACTATTCTCATATGCATAAAGGCAAAGGCTTTTTATACATTAATTCGGCGGAGTTGATTCAAATAGTTTTCATGTCATTCTAAAGATCTTGGTGATGTATATTTTAAAATGATTTTAAGTGTCATATTACACGAAAATTGCGCCGGAAAAGTAAGAAAATTATATTTCTCATATTATAGAAGCCATGACTTCGTATGCTAACGTTAATTTCTAAAGGTCTACTGAAACGCTTTTAACAAGTTTTAGGTCGTTCGAATGGTCTTGCTGAGTGAATTACCTAAAAAGTTTTTAAAGAAACCCTCCAGAATGTGGAAAACAATATTTTCTCTATTACAAAGGCGGAGGTTTCATACGCGGACGCTTCCCTCTTCTAGAATTCTACTGAACCCATTTAAGTCATTTCTCTTTTTTAAAGCTCTTGCAGAGTGGATTTCATAAAAAGTCGTTAAACGGTGGTTTACTGGGAAAACCAACCGGAAAAGCGGAAAACAACATTTCCTTTATACAGTGAGATCAATAAGCAAATGAGAGAGCCCCACAGGGACCGCGCGATGGGCGGATTGCGGTAAGTCATGGCCAGGTAACTAGCATGTAGCCTACCGATTACAAAACTGCGGGCCAGGAAGGCCCGGAAGCTGTCATATCATTGATTACATACGCAGCTGGAAAGATACCTTAGTTGTGGTGAAGTACTGTAGCCTATCCCATATCCTGTGAACATGGTTAGGTATAGATACGGTGGCCATATTTTTGACAGTCAATATCGGGACAGCCTTATTGGGGGTGGGGATTGTGTGAGGATAGAGAGATAATAGTTTGACTCTAACATATAGAGTTTCTTTTTAAGTTATGGCCTTTTACAAAATGTAATTTTAAGAAGTTCCACAAGAATCGATCCACCAAAAATCCAAAATAAAGGGATAAATGTATACAAAGTTTATTTTAGTGTTTTTTACCTTACAAGTTTTGTGAAAAAAAAAACATTAGTGAGTTTATTTTTAAGTTTCTTACTTTACATCTTATGATTACAATAAAAAAAAATCTTCCTGAGTCTTTACAAGCGCCTGAAGTATTTACGAACTAGGACAGGGTCGTGGATATTTCAAAACATAACGTATTTTTCGTTTAATTACGCATATTTTTCAGAGAATTATTATTAACTAGCGGATCCGTGCGAGAACTCTCGCATAATGGGTTGTGTGCGTCCCATGCTTACAGACTACTCCCTCAACTCTAGTGCTATGTGGGCTGTACGCGACACAGTTCTGCCAGGGGCTATCGTCTTGTTTATTTGTTTAAAAGCACTTTATACACAAATAAATGTATTTCCGTTGACTTTTCAAGAAATGCAAGATTTTTCCTGAACTATTGAGACGATTTGGAAGATTTTGGTACAAACCACACCTCCTAACTCTCTCTGGTTTAGGAGCTTGCGTTTTGTGAAACATACACCTTAGCGTATTATACTGTATAATACGATTCTTTTTTCAAACGTAAAAATCGGGACACTTTTATTAATATTCGGGATGCCGGGACATGGGACGCATGGTCACCGTGGGTATAGAACAAAACAACGAATTTTCCTAGTGGAAACTTATCTTCTGAAAAAGAAGTCTTACATTAAATGTGTTCGTAAGTTTCAGCACCGTTTGCGAGACTCAACAAAACCTACAAAAAAGTGTGTCATTAATTTATTTCGAAAGTTGCGAAAAACTGGGTGGGGGCTTCCGGATCCGCTGTTTTGTAATCAGGACATATCAGTCATCTGGCCATGACTTATCACGGAGGGGCTCGGTTCATTTGCAGATGAATCTCAATGTATAAAAGCCGAGGCGTCGCTTCGGTTAGTTAACGCTCATTTCTAGAATGTTATAGGACCAATCTAAATAATTTTCATGCCGATTAAAAGCACTTGCTGATGGAATTCATAAGGAATCTTAAAACGGTAGTTTATTCGGATAATCCGTCGGAAAAGTAGAAAATATTCTAATGCCTAATATACCAGGCCGATTTTAACAATTTAATGTCACTCGTGGTGAGTATTTATATGAATTTCTCAATGTAAATAGTCCGTTTGCATAAACAATGCTAAGAAACAATGAAATGTCTAAACCTATGTGAAAAAATGTACATTTCTAAGAGCAGTTAATAATGGAATGGAAAATAGATGCAAAGGGATCGATTCCTTTTCCCATATGAGGAAAACGTACAACCACTTACGCATAATAATATATTGGAAATTCTCAATGTTTTTCTCGAGAGTCCGTCGTATTTTTACATGTAACCGGCCTTATTGCTTGTAATAATAATAATAATAATAATAATGCACCAGTTGCACGGAATTTACGTACGTTTTGCTGTTATATCACCTGAGAGCTACGCATCCTTCACAGGATGTTCACCTGTCATCACAATTAAAAAATGTTTCCTCAATTAAGATATGTGATCAAACAATGTTTTCTTTCAAAGACAGTGAGCACATCTACAGTATAGACACAGATATTTTAATTTAAGACCATCCACAGCCCAGCTGTTCATTCTGACGAACAGTTATGAAACGCTACTTCGTACTGTTATTATTATTGTTATTATTATTGTAAAATAAGGTATTTTTTCTAGGGATAGGCAGCGGCACGCCGTACACACATAAGTTATTCCTCTGAGAGTGAAAAAATTGGTTGTGAGTAAATTGACAGGACATTTTCCGTTGTGAATAGTTCAACGTATAGTGAGCTTCGAAAGCTATTTTTGCTTAGAATAAAGGACACTGAATATAATATTTTTTCTGGAAGTAGGCAGCGGTCCATCACACTAGCACTTGTTTTCTTTCGAAGGCTCAAAACAGTTGGTTGCGAGTAAGTTAACAGCACCGTAATGCCTATGGGAATGGTTATATATATAGTGAGTATCGGAAACGCATTATCTAAAAGAGGAATGAATATTTAGCAAGGCAACACTGAGAAATATGGCTTCAAAACTTGCAAAACCTACCATCCAAAATCCATTTCCATTATCTTTCACATAAGTTATGTAAGGTTCGGATGTTTAGGAAATGTCATATTTTTTTCCTTGACTAAACTGTAATTAAGCAGGACTTCAATGTTCCTGATTCTTTTTAGGTGGATTTTATAGAGCATATAAACGCATGTTTGGGTTATTTTCATAGTTATTGTCATATTTCATCAATATTAATGTTTTAAGGTCATATTTTGGTAATATTATAGGGGTAGGTGGTGGACTTAAAATATGGTATCCGCTGGCCGCTGCAAGGTTTCTGTGCTTTAGGGGCGGTAAAAATTTAAAAACTTGCCAACTGTTGCAGACTGTCAGAAAATATAACTGTAACTAAACTTGGTATTATTTTTAACTTAGGCCATTTAATTTCTCTTTTACATGAAATATGATTTGTGTCGCAGTTTTTAACGCGAGAATATGTTGCTTTCCGCGAATCTATTGAAACATTCTGCGATAAAAATTTGAGGAAAACATTTTTATCGTTGGCCTATTCATGAAATCAGCGTAGATTTTAACATTTTATTTAGGTTTGAATGTACCGACAGTAGTGGCTAAGCTGGCTAAAGCGCAGCATTAGGTCATGGGGCCAAGCTCTCTGCTGACTTGGTAGACGCGTGGGTTCGAGCCCCACCGTCGGCCGTCCTTGAAATGGTTTTCCGTGGTTTCCCATTTTCAACACCAGGCAAATGCTGAGACGGTACCTTCTGACAGGCCACGGCCGCTTCCTTCCACATCCTTGCCCAGTTTCATTCACATTCATTCATTTCATCTCTCATTAACTCCTCTCATGAGGTTGGCGTCAGGAAGGGCATCCAGCCGTAAAAACCATCGCCACAATGACTTCCATCGCATCTCATCCCCGACACCGTTTGAAAACGGGAATAATAAGGGGTAGATATACAATTTAGGTTTAAATGTAGAATTAATAATAAAAATACTATTTCACTACATTATTAACACTTGTTTTTAGAAAGCATGTAAATATATTAGGTCATATTTTACCTTTCTTGTATCATATTTCAGTATTTTTAGGGCATATTTGCCTCCATATTTCTTGTTTCTTTAGGCCCTACACATCCGACCCCTCGTTATATGTTACTAATTTCATTTCACCCGGCATTAAGCATCGTTTGATATTGTTCTAGGTTGTAGACGTAAGAAAATATGTTTTGTTGCACACTATTTTATATACAACACACGCATAGCTATGCCCAAGGCCAGCCTCCACGGTGCACACATAAAGAAAATTAAACATGGTAATACAACGGCTGTTGTCTAGTGCACATGGTAATGCAAGCGCCAAATACCTTCACATCTTCTGAAGTTAAATTTTTCGCATTTTCCCTCGTCTTTTGACACGCATACATTATTTCTCTTTTAACTCAGAAAATGAATGATTGTAAACCAACGAACACATGGCACACGATAATAACAGAAAAAGTGAAAAAGTTAGTATGTAAGTGCATTTACACGACGGAGAGTGAATTGATGACAATATGTGAAATGAAAACAGAGCCATCATCACCACAGGAATTAACCAAAGTATATCACACAAATTTCTGACACATGAGCAACTAAGCACATGTTTAAGATGTAATACAGCGGGGCTATTTACATACTGTTTTAACGGAACGAACGGTGCAAAGTGAGGATACAACCCGAATTGCTCCTGATAGTAATTAAACATGAAGTTATTTTTAAAAGACTGCCGGAGCAATTCTCAAAGTTGTTGTGTTGTAACAGAATTAACCACTCGGAAGAACATTTTCCTATGACATCAAATCCAAGGGCATTTAGAAAATAGCCACGTTGAGCATAAATCATTTACAAACAGACGATCCGTTCCTGGGAGCGAAGGGGGAGAAAGAGACGTACAGACAACAAAGCAACGTGCTTGGGCGAGTTCTTCCCATCAATTAACATGTATTAAAGGCCCGTATAGAACTCGTTAGCCAGTTACTGCTGCAAATGACGTCTGAAGCAGCACCCAGCAAGATCAATCCTTCACGAGAGACATTCTATTGAGCATTTCTTACAACTGCCGTTACCCCTTCAATGTACTGTAAGTAAACAGCACTCTAAATTTTCTTTCAAGACTTTGGTATACGGAACTACTGAAAATCACACATAACTCTGCACAAACAAACTGTCAACAACAATCAACAGTCATAAATATTTCCATGCAGAGTAACTTACACATATATTTTTAAAAAATTACATTATTTCACTCGCGAAAGTTACAGTCGGATGAGAACACGTGTAGGAGGACATTCGACGTTAATGTACGAACACACATGGCTCCACCAAGTGCACAACTAAAAGAATAAACGATAAACAAAATGATAATAATTCCATACATACACAATGCCCTACTGGGAAAACAAAAACAAACCAAATACTGTAGTGGAAAACGCAGACATACTGACAGACACACACACACAGGTGAAGTTTACTTACGGCTTCATCATCTTCTAATTCCATGTAGCATGATGATTCTCCGCTTCCTCGTCTACTGCCTCCACACCTAAATCGCCTAAAGAAATCGGCCAGCAGGTTACAGATACCACAATGTTGCATCTTGAGAGCTGTGTCCGGACGACCGGCTGGGCAGCGGAGCTAGCTCCCGCCTGCGGAGCCGGAGGACTGTATCGAGCCTGATGCCAGTTGCTACTGCCGCTGCCGGCCAGCGCCAGGGCATGCCTGTGTCGGTGTCGCCTGGCCCCTTCCCCACTGCGCTGCGCTGCGCCTCCAACGCGCGCAGACGAACCACGAACCCCCACGAACCCTCGCCCGAGCTAGTCTGCTTGCTTTTTAGGAACCAGTCACAACGTTGCCACGTACTCTTACTAACATTAGGCTACACTAATCCTTTTCTTCCTTTTAATATCCAGTGCTATATTATGTTTTATGAGTTGTACAGTTCGCGCTCAGACGTCATGAAGTGAAATTTTTCTCTTCCTCTTTAGTGCTTAATCCAACCAACTCCCCTCCACACTCTATCTCTCCCGCTCTTTTACTCGCAAATGAGACGGGAGGAGGAGGGAGGCATTATTTCTTTCCGGAATTCCGCTCCAAGCAACCCCTCCTTCACAGCACGGGATCAATAATAACATGTACATGCAATATACAGTACACTGTGATAGTGGGCAAGCCTCTCAAACCACGTTAATTACACACTTGGGCTTGTTCTGAAACATTCGTAAAACTTTCGCTGGCAGTATGTTGACTGAAGAGTTATGAAGGAGAAGAGGAACTGAGGATTTAAAGACACATCCTTACGAGTTGATTGATGAAGAATGCCATTCAAAGGCATTTGCGAATGTAATAAGCCGCACTTAAGTAGCTAAGTCAATTAGTCATTTACCGCAAGCAGTTAAGGGTCTTAATGTTTTATACTGTTATATTGCTTTTATATTGAGCTCCTGGCTAATGTGTGTGTGTTTGAGTCTTCAGTATTTTGGCTGGTGTTATGCAGCTCTCCTTGCCCTGAACTTATCGTTTCATCTCTACATAGCTACCACATCTTACATCCGAGACAATCTGTTTAACATATTCTAACCTTGGTCTACCCGTAGAGTTCTTGTCCTCGACCCTTCCTTCCATAACAAAGTTTGTTATTCCCGGGCGTCTATGTGTCCTACCGACCTACGCCTTCTCTTCATTAGCAGTCGCCAGAAACATCTCTTTTCTCCCACTCGCCGTTTGTTACTCTATCTACCCTAATATACTGTCATAATTAGAAATTTCCTTTTATGAGGAGAGATTTTCAATCAAACTTTCCGAGTATGACTTCATATTCAATAGTACAGTATTTGCTATCTAATTTGCATTTATACCAGGCAGCTAGGTAGGTGAGTGACCTCACTAACCACCTTCGGTAACAGACGTAATAATTTTAATCTCAGTCCATAGAACAACAGGGGTTTCCGAAACGTAATGACATGACCCACGCAGACAGGGGTAGAAGTGAAGCCGATCTCATAACCCCTGCTCTGATCCAGTGTGTCGGGAGTGGAGGGTCACATATCGAGGACTGGAACGCAAGGAACTAGGGGCGACAATTGAAATGGAATAATATGCATGTATAATAAACGACCACCAATAGCCTCCAAGCTAAAATCAGGCTATAAGAAAGATGAAGTAACTTAGTTAATTGTAATGTAATAATAATGTTATTGGTTTTTCGTCCCTTTTAACTACTGCGTTTAATAATGTTTAATAATGAACCCGGATAAGAAATTGCCGTACATTAGGTATTCATTCATTAAATTCAAACTGTATTCACGAACGTCTCATTATTCAACGAGGTCAGAGATGAGGTGAGTTGGATTGTTTTATGGCCGACAAGGCAGTGCTCCATGAAAAAGTAGCCACTCCAAGAAGGGAAATAGCTTCAAAAAATGCATTCCAGTTCCTTTTTAGCCTATTTTCATTTTATGAAAAAATATGCTTATGAGATCACCTGTTGTTCGTGTGTGTGTGCGCGTATGTGAGTGTGCCCCCCCCCTAAGAACTTCTAAACGGCTGGAGCGATTTCAATGAAACTCGGTAAGTTCACAGCACTATTCCGGACAACCCCGACCGCGCCCTTCGATTTTTTTACGTCTCACCAATCCAACGAAATATTTGACAAGCATTCAATATCTCCGAAACTATTACCGATATCACCCTGAAATTTTGTACGGTGATACAAGGAACTACTAGATGTTCACCTATGTGACTATCGAAAACCTGGTAACTACAAAACCAACATGGCGGCCAAACGAATTGGCAACTTTTAAATAAACGTTTCTCGCGATTTAACCAACCAAGCGCAATGACACATGGAACAGTATATGTTTTTATGTTCGACCCTCACTATTATGTGTCAGAAAACTGTATCATAATGATGGTCATTATAACACTGTTTTTCATTATGATACAGTTTCTCCAGCCAATCAGAGCTCGTTCATTGACCAATTAGGTAACGATACCTTCACGCATGCGCTCAAAATCCAAGATGTCGGACATAAACACAACATCGAACTATAATAAATTACCGACATGGAATACGCACCGTCCAGATGTTCACGTAAATAAACTGGCGAATATGAGACAAGAAATAGCACTGTACCTTAATATCACCAACGCTAATTTCTACACAGCGTGCCTTCAAACGACTCCGGTGACAATATTACTGAGGGATGGCAGATGTAAACATATGGCCTGCAAATGGCATTGCAAGCACACAGAGCGCATGCGTCGGTCGTTCAGAGATCTTGAAAGACAGAGATATACCCAGCGTTCGCTCTTCGATCACAAAATTCAAGTGGCAGACTCTCAACAGATATTTATGAATATTTATGTTAAAACATATAATAAAGTTATAATTATCGTCGAACATAAACAGTCGTATGCAACTCGCCTATAATGGTAATTAAGACACTCGTATGGAAATTATAAAACTCGCATACGCTCGTTTTATAAAAATACTCGTGTCTTAATTATAGCCATTATAGGCTCGTTGCATAATGTACTATTACATATTGAAATGCACCGACATCTAACTTCGTTCAATTGTTTACATAACTTCAAGATGGCGGCTGTGCGAAATATTTCACCAGCATTGTATATCTCCGAAACTATTTCTGGTATCACCCTGAAATTTTGTACGGAGATAAAGGGCACTACTGGAAGTTCATCTATGAGACTTTCAAAAAACCTGTGAACTACAAAACGAACATGGCGGCCAAGCAAAGTAGAAAGTTTCAAATAGACTTTTCTCGCGATTTAATGATACAAACGCAATGAATCTTGGTACAGCAAATATTTATATACATTGTAATGCACTGGTATCTAATTTAGTTCCATTGTTTTCATAACCTCAATATGGTGGCTGTGCGAATTTTAAAATTTAGTTTTTATTTCTTGTGTCGTAATCATGCGATCGAAGTGAAAGTTTGAATATAGAACCTACGCAATAATTTTCCTTTAATGCTACTGCCCCCGAAAATTGAATTATTCTGGGTCAAAATGAGAGTATTTTCCGTCCCCATGATAAAATTTAACCAGCAAATATAAATTCTGGAGGTGTGACGCAGGAGGGTAGTGTTACAAGCTCGAGGCCGTGGGAGAGCCCGATCACGTGATATATTGCACAATAGACGCTTCTAGAAGGCTAAAATAGGCATAGCAACAGTGAGTTTGGAAATTAATATTATAAATTGTTATAAATTATGCTATTGGATCCCAGCCAAGAGCCAATGAGAAGAGGTCTTATTGAAGACGGGATCAACTTCAACTACATAATTTGGTGAAATTATGCATTTAGGCCCTTAGAAGAAGATTTTCTTATTTGGTAATGAAGAGAAAATTAAAAGAAATTATGTCTGATACTTTAAAAACCGCAGATTGGTTAATCTACGCAGTAATAAGCATTAGTAATCTACGCGCTAAAATTATGGTGGGAGATTGATATGGCCGCCAAAATTTCTACTTGGAGGGGGAGATCCAAGGATTGATGTTCTTATTCCAGCAGTCTTTGAAGAGTGAGGAAGTGTTTTTACTGGGTTAACAGAGATCCCAAAACTTTGTCTGAGTGCGACGACCGTTGACTTGTGGAGACGCGAGGATAGCAAGGTAGATCGTAGGAGATTACCGCACTTCCATTTTATGTGAAGTTGTGAGGAACATTGAAATTAGTATATCTCTTATATAATAGAGATTTGAGTTTAAATAAGTGAATATATATAAATAAAAGGTCGCATACTACATTCTGTTGAAAGTCGAGCGTTCTAAAATTTACCGTTTCGACAATATAAGCTGTTAAGACAGATTTTCAAATGTGTTGGAAATAAAGCTGAATATCATTTTAGATTGCAACGTGAAGTTGGCGAACGCAGTTCAAGTGAACAGTAGCGGAGAACTTTTAACATTGGCGCAACACATAAGCATTATCATAATGACTATCATTATTCTTCAAATGGTTTCATTCAACATAATTAACACTGTTGATGATATGATGAACTAAATAGTCATGCGCCAGAGACATATTCGATAACAGAAGTTAAGATACAACGATGGAACGTCGTTAGACGACGTATTCTTGATATAGACGTAGTGTACGGTCCATCTTGTACATTTTCGTCAGCTACGAACACTAATGTAACATCAATTAGCAATATAAATATTTCATTCAACATTTATATGAATATTTCTATAAATTATATTCCAATGATGAGGCTGATACATATTTGCGACGGAGAATGAAGATTCTACAGAAGAGATTTGTCAAGATGCTAGGGGTAGCCCAGCAACCACAGAAGAATTTGCCAGAAGGATGTCGTTCGAGCCCAGGCGAATGTTGGTTAATTCCGGAGACGGAACGTTTTTCCTATCTCTGAGGTCGCAGATCCGAGGTTCGAATGCAGATCCATCTCAGTATCTTGAACTGAGGAAACATCTAAAGTATTGTGTGAATACTTACTTAGATCTTCAAGTTTTCGTCCAAATAAGGTAGCAGTCTCTTATTTTTAGTATAGAGCTTGATTAGTGACATCCTGAGCCAATGATCTTACTCCATATTTTCATATTTCATGTATTTCACTGTTCTCATGTATTTTACACTTCAGATGTGTGCTAAGATTTTTATGCTTCAAGATTATTTAGGAGATGATTGCCTTTCATCTATTTTTCAATTTTATTCTACGGATCAGGTGTGGAACTGACATTAAAAGTTTTGTTTGAGGAATCATATAGCCTCATAGAAGACTAGTCGTTTCGACTCTCGAATTTTTAATAATTTGATTTAAACCAAGTATTCTGACATTGTGTCATAGCTTCAAATTAAAATCTTTTTAAATTTAATTTGAGCACTTTAATGTAACAACATCTAACTTCAAGAACAGAAGAAACATCGAATGATATTGTTATATCATTATTGCACATAAACTGTCGACGATCTAGGAAATACTAATCGTTTAATAAGACCGAAGTCTTAATCCCTATAAACATTCTTTGTGGAGAGTGGAAAAACATTACGAGATTGACAAATCTTTTTATTTTTTGTAAAGCTGAGAGCTTTGTTCATTTAATATGTTAGAGGAAATACCTTTTGATAGAAGATTATTCAAATCTTTGGCTAGGAATTCAAAGCTAGTTTATCCCGGTCAAGATTCAATTCTATTTAATACTATAAATAACATGTGTGTTATTTTACACTATTTGTGTAACATCACGTCATTATGTAGACCTGATATTACAACGATAAACAATTTAAAGCTTGACAAGTGAGATAGGAGTATTATGTTTATTACATGTATTTGCGACAGACGAGTTAACAGTTAATTATCTTTTTGTGGAGTAAACTTTAGGAGGTCAATCACGACAGTCTAATATCGTTTTATACAATTGGAAGTTTCGTTTGAAGAACTTAAGCATGTATAATTGTAGATCAGTAGTCATGTGAAACGATACTGAGGGTCACGCCTCTATATGAGAAAAGTTTCTACAGAAGAAATGATAATAACAATTAATCCATTTTTGGTTATTGTTTAACATAGTGGATTATATTTGTTTATGCCATATATACTGTTATATGATGATTTGTAGAGCTATGAAGTGCTCGTGCGAAGGAAGTTCCGCATTTTAAGGGAAGTCAAAGTATTGTTGTTCTTTGATAAGAAGGCATGGATCATGATAAGAGTCGTTGTATACAAGTAGTCCAGTTCATGTGAAGCAACGTTTTAGCTGTGTTGACAGAAGGTTTTTAGCGGTAATACAACTAGAGAACGATTGTCTACTCATGTCAATGATACAATTATTATATTTTATTAAACCCGAAGTTATGTAATTACGTACAGTTAACCTTAGTCAGTTGATTGTATTAGACCGACAATGCAAGGAAACCTATATAAGACGATGTGTAAGCAGTATATGAAAACTACAGAGTGTTAGAAAATATTTATGTGAAAAAAACAGTGTATATAATTAATTGAGAGTTGTATTGTAACCGAGAAGCCAGAATCTCGAAAGTAACGTGTTAGCAACACTAAATAGTGTATATTATTATGAACAAATTACATGTAAATATTTTTCGGAAATAATTAAATTAATTAAATAATTTTGGTAGGATTTATTAATCGATTGTTTTGGAATAGTGTGTGTTTTGTGAGCAGCTGTTTTGTATGAATGATTGTCCACTGTTAAGAGTAATTGTTGAACCGGATTGGTCTAGAACAATTTCGGGGTGCGAATGAAAGATTGTATATAAATTTTCAGAATGATTGTTAGAGAAACATAGAAGTTATGAGCATTCTTGTAAGATCTGAATGTTAATTTTACGTGTATTTTAAACGCACACAAGGAAGTCTCAATGTAGGCTAGCCAGAATGATTCACCGTTAGGATTGGAGAACGGTGTGACATAATATGAACAGGTGAAGACTCACAGCCTTGTATAAATTGTATTTAGTTCCGAGCGCAGCGTGGTGCTAGCGTTTCATTGATGAAACAGGCCAGTGCACGTGCGTTTTCCAGACGCGGGTTAGTGAATGTAACCAATTCTCAGGAATGCCATGAATGTAAGAGCCTTCCATAAACGTTTTTGTTACGTAGTGTAGGCCTATACAAGCCAAGACTTTCACGCTGATATTTTTACACGGCATTGTAGTAAGAATAGAAAGGAAGTGTGTATGATTGTGTGGTTTTATTTTTCTTTTGTTATTAGATTAGTTTATTGTTATTTTGTTTATTTAGGTTATTTTACCATTGTTAATACATTTATTCAGTTTGTTATCTGGTGTTGTTGGCGTGTGATTCATTTTAAATATAAGGAGTAGAGTATTGTGGATGTATTGTAGGCGAAGCTGAGTTCCCAGTCCCCGAGAGCGTAAGTAAAGGTGGATGTGCCCCGTGTAGTTTGTTTTTTATCCACAATATTCTTGTTACTGCTGTATGTAAATCCCTAGAAGGCCATGTTGGGAGCGATTTCTAATGTAGTAATTGGCCCGTGCTGTTAGAAATAGGCGATCCAGCTGGGGCAATGGATATTCCAACAGGCTACTTTCCGGATTTACGGGTACAGTACATAACTCTATGGCCTATACATATAACAATCCAACATGGCGACCATCCGAAATATTTAGACGGTTCTCAATATCTACGAATCTATTGCAGCAATCAAACTGATTTTTTTAATGTTCATACGGGCTATGAACATAAGTTCACCTATATGACTTTCAATAACCTGGTGATCACTAATCCAACATGGCGGTGACGCGAAGTATAAATATTTAAATGGACATTTCTTGCAATTTAACCATCCGAGTGCAGTGAAACTTGGTACTTTTTTTTTTTTTTTAGTCGTTCACCCTCCAGGTTGGTGGAACCCACGGACTCGGCGAGGGAACTCACCACTACCGCCTCTACGGGCAGTGTCCTAGAGCTGGGAACATCGAATCGGAAGGGATACAACTGGTGAGGCGGGATTGGCACCTCGCCCAGGCGGCCTCACCTGCAAAGCGAACAGGGGCCTCATGAGGGAAGGTAAGGGATGGTTAGGACGGATAGGCAAGGAAGAGGGAAGGAGGCGGCCGTGGCCTTGAAGAAGGTACCATCCCGGCATTTGCCCGAAGACGAAGTGGGAAACCACGGAAAACCACTGCGAGGATGGCTGAGGGGGAATCGAACCCCCTCTACTCATTTGGGCCACCCAAGGCTGAGTAATCGAACCCAGGACCTCCGGGGCGGTAGCTAACCATGATGACCGCTACGCTACGGAGGCGACTGGTACAGTAAATGCTTATGCAAATGTTAGTCCACTGGCATCTAATTTCTTTCAATTGTTTCCATAACCACAAGATGGCAGCTGTGGGAAATTTTGAAATCTCGTTTTTATTTTTACTTCTTGTGTCCTAATCATGCGATTGAAGTTTGAATAATACAAGTACACAATAATCTTCATGTAACAGTACATAACTCTAAGACCTACATAATAAAAATCCAACATGGCGACCATCCGAAATATTTAGTCGGCTCTCAATATCTAGGAATCTATTACAGCAATCAAACTGAAATTTTGTATGTTGATAGAGGCAATTAACATAAGTAGGATATATGAAAATAGGCTTTAGTTCTTCACGGAACTACTTGTTATTTTTCATTTTAAATTTATTCTGCGTTAGTGGAATCAGTGTATCACACTAATTGCAGCACTGATTGCGTATGGAATGTGAAGTTCAAAACATGTTGATTACTGCTGGTCACCGAAATATAGTCCGGCTCCGTGGCTAAATGATTAGCGAGCCGGTATTTGGCCTGAAGTGCCCCGGGTTCGATTCCCAGTCGAGCCGTAAGGGATTTTAATCTCCTGGGGTTAATTCGCGTGGCTCGGGGACTGGGTGTATGTGACGTCTTCATCCTCATTACGACGCTCAGGTCGTCCACGGGCGTCAACTAGAAAGACCTGCACTCGGCCTCTCTGGATGCCACACGATTTTATTTCACTGGAACACAGACACCACATTTAAATATTTTTCTGAGGAAGGGACATGAGGCACTGTTTTTTGAAAATACACAGCATCTTACCTTGCCGAATAATAATAATAATAATAATGTTATAATTAAAATGAAACAAGTAGATTTATGAGCTCAAACGGGGACTTTTATGTGTCCCCATCAATAAGCAGCATAAAATTGGTTAATTGTACCTATGTCTGAATTATGCTCTTCAAGTGACTGTGTAAAATGCAACATTACACCAGACCACCCCCTGAAAATCCCCACTTGTACTAACTTTCTAGCTTTTAAAAGAAAGCTACATCAAGCCCTCCAAGCTGATTACTAGCATCAACAATTTAAATAAAACCGGTAGCTACATTACAATTTTATACAATATAACGATTTTGAGTTTTAACATTATTTCAGTAGGTCAACCCCCTTCAGTATCCCAAATTTTCTTCCGAATTCTGCTCAGACCGTCGAGAGTGGCCGAGAGTGCTAACACGCTAGTTCGAGCAACGGTTGCATCGGGAGAGCGTGGGTTCAAATCCCACCTCGGCCGTCCTGAAAATGGTGTTTGTGGTTTACCATTTTCACCACCAGGCAATTGCCGGAACGGTTCCTTTCAACAGGTAGACGACCGATTTCCTTCCAAATTCCTTAGACCCTACTGTCGACCAAAGTATTATTTGCACTCGAGTTTGAAGGTTGTTTGTGAAGTAACCAATAGACCTACATAAAATCCAATAACATCATCATTTTCGTCGTTCTATTTTTCGTTAGTTCATGTAGGTTTGGAATTATTAATTTATATTTTAATATTTTTTATCGCAGTTGGAACACAAAAAGTGCACGTTTTTAAGCGTGTTTCAACCATGCGTCACATTTAAGAATTATTATCTCAAAATACCGTCATCAGATCGAATCCAAATTTTAACACAATATACATTAGAATGTTGTATAACTGGTTTATTAATTTCAAAATTGTGTTTGTCCAAGAAACAAAGTTGTTATCATTTTTGTAAGGTAACCTTTTCTCGGCTCGGGGTGGATGGAAAATGTAGTTCTTGGTTGCGTTGTAATCGTTGTATATCAAAACGTCATGCTGTATGACTGTGAAATACGTAAATTAATTCACTTATTTTATATCGGTTTGTATTTGTACGAGGAAATAACACATGGTTCACCTGCTAGCCGCTCCGAAAAAAGCTGTACAGCGTTGCCGAAATGGTGCCCACACGCATCATGGCGCGTCTCGCTCGGAAGTGATGGGCTCCATCTCAGCAACGCTGTACAACATTTCCCGGAGCGGCTAGCTGGTGAACCATGTGTTATTTCCTGGTACAAATACAAGCCGGTATAAAATAAGTGAATTAATTTACGTATTTCATAGTCATACAGCATAACTCTTTGATGTATAACGATTACAACGCAACCAAGGACTATATTTTCCAACCACCCCGAGCCGAGAAAAAGTTACCTTACAACAATGATAACAACTTTTTTTCTTGGATGCAAAAAATTGTGAAAATAATAAACCAGTTATACAACATTCCAATGTATATTGTGTTAAAATTTGGATTCGATCTGATGACGGGCTTTTGAGATAATAATTCTTTAATGTAACGCATGGTTGAAACACGCTTAAAAACGTGCACTTTTTGTGTTCCAACTGCGATAAAAATATTAAAATACAAATTAAAAAATCCAAACCTACATGAACTAACGTAAAATAGAACGACGAAAATGTTGATGGTATTGGATTTTATGTAGCTCTATTGGTTACTTCACAAACAACCTTCAAACTCGAGTACACATAATACTTTGTCGACAGTGGTTAGCAATTGCCTGTGCGATCAATCTGTTACCATACCCAGTTGATCTGCTGAAAACGTGTGTTCAGCTCCCAGACACCGTCCTTGCGACGGTAGAAGAATGATCCCTCACAGAGTCCGTGTGTGGAGCCGAGCTGTCAGTACTTATATTTATAAAATTGGACTGTTGTCTTTCCGTCTGTCTGTCATTCATTTCATAGTTCAAGAACGACCCAACACATAGCAGTAAAACTTTGGAAATGGGTATAAGGTTATCCCGGAACCAACTTAGGCTATAACATTCATCAATTCATAGTATGCGCTTAAGGCGGGCAAGGGGTGCCCTATAATTATCTCACCCGATGTGTACGTGTAAAAATATGTCTTATGAAAGTCTTTTATAACTCCAAACGCAAAAATTAAGTTTAAAAATTCCTGCATTGATTTTTGTTTCGATTTATAAAGCCATTTATTTTTATTAAAGGTGGTTTCCTGTGGCTGGGGATTAATACGGCTTTGGTGTATTATAACAACAAGAATATCACTAAAATGGAGCAGCCCTCAAACTGACTGGAATTAAAAATGTTTTGGCTAGGGCGGTAGCTAAATGGGTTTGACACTGAGTAATGTAGCTGGGAAATGACCCACTATCTGTACTATATTACAGTATATATTATAGGCTACTCACGACAATCATCACGCAATATACTTTTTTAGATTTTGCTTAAAATAACATGCTAAATCTTGTACTATTGCCTGTACATTCACTAGCCAGCAGCTATCCATATTTATAAGATTATACTTTTGTCTGTCCGTCAGACATTAGATTACTTCCGATTTTTGTAATAAATGGAAGTAGCCTAAGCTTGTGAGATCTACACGGGCCAAATATACTTGTGCCTATGTGTCTGTATGTCTGTCCTCCCCACTGTATCAATTCAAACACGACGAAGCCAAATTGAACTAAATTTGGCATAGATGTAGCACTAGCAAAGAACACCTGTGTCATGTATTATATCGACGCCATCTTAACGAAATCAGAAAGGCGGCCACCCAAATATTTATAGCTTAAATCAAATTATCCGCTCTCTACCAAATTTTGGGAAAATGTACCTTCATGTGGGAAGCATCTGGTGTTCAAACTACAAGGTCATCCGCCAAATAATTTCAAGATGATGGCCGTATGAAACATGCAAGCATTATAGGCTGATTCATATCCAATGAGGCCCGGTTTCACCAGTTCCACTTATCAAACATACGTTGGTTTAAACTGTCCCAAAGGACCCGTTGGATATTATAATTGTATATTATAATAGTATACTGCAGTGGTGACTTTAGGAGCACTCAGTCTCAGGGCCGTGCTCGGTCACACGTCAAGATGGTGACTGACGCTTGGCACTTCGTCCATATTTCAGTAAGTTGAAGTTGATTTATGTAATGGACGGAGAGAATAAATATTAATTTAGTATGAAATGGTTTATAATGAAGGTATAGGCCCTAATACTCTGACAAACTCGTTTATTTTAAGTCATTGTTTGCTAGGCAGTTATATAAACAGCAATGGTCAGATTTTGCCAAGGAGTTAGCATGTCGGACTGTCACCCGTTCGGCTGGGATTTTAAACCAACAAGGTAGTTTTCTTAGTTGATTTTTTAATATTTATTGTTTCATAATTACTCAGACGTTATAATATTAAGGATATAAAGTGAGCATTTTACAATGGAAAGCATTATTTATACGCATACCACCATATTACTGCATTTCAACAGGCTACCACAGCGATTTCCTTCGCCAAGGGACGGGTGTAAAATCCTTAGCCAATGAACTAGCCTCTTTGTTGTGAAGGCTTGCAATAACACGTGCTGTGAAATTCGTATTTATTTCCCGTTAGAAAATACGCACAGTATGTAATTATATGGGCAATTAAAAGACAACAAATAAAATAAAACACATTAAAACAACAAGTCTTACATATTCGTACCCCCGGCTACACGCATGAGAGCCAAGCATCTAGACCAGGGCCATCCAGTCATTGCGCTCCGGGAGCGCGGCCGCGCTTGGGGAACACTGGGCAATCAGACTAGCGCTCCTTCCCCTACCACCACTACACTGTGGCAGCGAAGAGACGGACGATCTTCGGACCACGCTGACTAGCTACGTGCGTACAGTCATGCGGCCGACGGGTCTTGTGGGATTGATGAAAAATTAATAGGGCTGGTTTGCCATAACAAATATACCGCATATAAAAATCGAATGGTACTCCGATGTATGGAATGTGCAGTATACGAACACAAGTGTTAAGTAAAGAATATTGTGATTTATTCCAAACTGAAATGTGAACATAATAGGGAGGAAAATTCAGCAACAAATTGTGTTGTTTTTAACACATTACATCTCTGTTGCACACTAAACATTTGGCATGCCCTTTATAAGCTGTACAGAAAAATGAAATTTCCCATTCTGCTTTAAAGACTGCTGCTTCAACACTCCTTTTTTTTTTGTATGCTGTTCAGTCATGACCTCTGCGAAACTGATTTACTTACACGCTGTCAACAAAGCGCATTGGACTAGACTAGCGACTGATGGATCGGCTGCACATTTCAGCGTGCTCAGCTAGCCAAGCTCCTCCCACCACTTCTGAAACTACCTTCCAACAAAGCGCTCGGAGCGCTAGTGCTCGGGGAGCGCTGTCTGGATGGCCCTGATCTTGACTACTGGACCAAACTACCACATTGAATTAAGATGCGGGTAATGTCAGGAAGTACCGTGAAGATTGGAAATAAGGAAAATCTTAAGCATAGTATAACATATAATCCTAACACTGGGGCAGATGACCTCACTGTTTCGTCCAATAAAACAACAATCAATCAATGTATAATCAAACCACGTGGTATTTCAACAAGCTACTACAACCAAGATTCAATTAAACTCTTTGATAAGGACAATGAGTTATAAATAACTATACCCATACATTTAGGAAAAAGTAGGCTATATTATGTTCTTTACTGAACATCTTGTTTTTTGTTTGTTTGCGTGTTTTGTACACTGTACTGAAGTCTACCTTCTTCGTCCTCTTGGAAGTGCTGGTGAGAAACTTTTTGTATTGTAGGTATTTTGGTCGAGCTAAATTTTAAATTTTAAAGTAATTCTCTTTGTATTTTATCTTGCCTCATCGGAACTTGCATGTGCCGATATTAATGTATCATTTATTCAGCACCTACTGTCCCGTAACCTTCTCTCCCCTCCATTCACGACCCCTCTCTTGCCCCTAATGCATTGCCCCCTCCCTTACTTCCTTCTTTTTTGACACGCGTTTTCGAAATTCAGACCTTGCCTTGTGTCTTTGGGAGCAGTCGTTTTTCTCTCGCGTATCTGCCTATACCGGTCACATTTGTGTTTCACTTCCAATTTGCTGTAACTATTTTCATAATTGTTTTTGAACGCGCTTATTTTATTTTGAATTTAATTGCAACTTTATTTATATTTTCACCAGTGGTGGTGCTTATTACCTCGTTTTAAAGTGACGCTTGGTCAATTGTCATGTAATTATATCTCTCTACGTTTTGTGCACAGCACACGGATCCATGTTCTTGTTACATTTTTTTAAATGAATAGGGGTGACTTTGCTAATTCCGCAGTACTTGAAATATACTTTTTCTGCAGAGATACCGCAGCGCAAGAGACGAATTCATCACACCAGTTGTGTGGAGTCAACTATTTAATTTCCCTTGACTATGAATTTCTAAACGATAAGTACTACCACCTAGTGGTAATGTCGAGAAAACCTGTGTTGTATTTTGTTTGTGAAATATTTATAAAATCTCATGTATTATGGTGATGCATACTATTAGACTTATCATATTGCGAATTTAGACAAGGTACCGCGGATTTAGCCCAAGTACCACTATCATCAATTTCGTTTTCCAGCCTAAGGCGGGTAGGAGCAAATATGACACCCCTCCACTTTATTTTGTCTGTCCACCATCTGAGCTCCAAATCCATCCACCGAACTCTAGGTCTTCCTCGTCCTCGATTTCCAGTCATCCGTCTCCACTTGTTTCGGCATTCTTTCATCATTTATCCTTTTTACATGTCCATATCATCTCAATCTGTTCTGCTCCAGCTATCATTCAGCTTCTGTACATTCACTTCCTTTTGAATGTTTTCATTTCTCACTCTATATTGTACTCTTATCCGGTTTTTTACATTAAAAAAGCAAAAAAAAATCCCCTGACGTTAGTGATAGAATGAAAATAAACAAACATACAAATGACACTGGCCTCAATAATAGGCCTTTCAAACTCACACAATGAGGTGTCTCACATATTAAAATCAAATATGCATGTCCAACTGCTTTTAAATCACTGTAAAATAGTGTCCACAAAGTACAGGACGGTATTCAATAATACCCGAACCTAATCAATTTACGTGCGGGCTCATTTTATCGCATTGCAATTGTGGTATTAAGATAAGCACCCGATATTCCCAATCATTTCCCTTCGTCCATACGGTAGGTCATCATGGAGGTCAGGCATTGTTCGGTGTACAGGCACTCAGGCGGGATATGCGATAAACAAATGAAATACTCGAACACAACCTAGTCCGGGTACTAACCCTTTAAACAAAAAACGTGAGAAACACGCGAAAAACAAAACATACAGCGTGGTTCATCGTTCGTACACTACAAAGCAACGGCGGGCCTCTTCCCCCGTGATTACACTAATCTCAACTGATATTATGTACAGAAGTACACAAAAACATTAACTTCGCTCTCTGGAGCGAAAACCCAAACAAAAGAGGTCGAGAGACACCAGTAACTAAAACAAATAAAATGCCCAAATGGCATGGCAAAAACAAACAATTAATATAACAAACCAGTCTTACTCATAATCATATACACTCGTACCTTCATAATGCAGTCAACAGCCAGACCAAGATATTTCGACAGAGCGTGCCGTACGCCGAGGGAGAGCCTACCTGGCTCATCTTCACAAAGACAACCTCTGGGTGGGTCAGGCCATGTGTGGATCATCATATAACTGTCTCGTCAGAGAGCTACTCTGATCCTTTCCTCAAGAACCATAGAAATGTAAACAAACATATCGGGAATCCAAATCCGATTCCTCCCATCGCAAATCTGACATGCTGCCATCATAGCACCACCATGATGTCTCGGTTGTCTCCAACATACTGTACCCATATGGCATTATATGGAGAACATGTATTCGTAACCCAACTGCTCGCGGTCTTTCGGGGCATGTGACATCCTCCCACTGTACGAATACATGCTCAGGATTTGATAACTACAAGGTAACTACTCTACAGGAAAAACAAACATATTCCTAAAGTAACTGCATTTAATTCTAACTCTTGGCATAATAAGCAACAACAAAAGAAAATCATTACATTAAATTACTCCCATCAAAAGCAAAACAAAGTTTGGAGCACACACATATGATAGTTCTAAAGGGTCACAAGTCCTAATTTGACTCATCTGTGCTCATCTGCTAATGTAAATGATAAATGTAAATATGTAATACATTATCAAAACTTGAAACAGTGTCTACAGCATGGATTGAAATTAACTAAAATTCATCGCGTATTGCAATTTCATCAGTCAGCATGGCTCAAACCGTATATTGATCTAAACAATAATTTAAGAACACAGTCAACAAACGCGTTTGAAAAAGATTTTTATAAACTCATGAATAATAGTGTTTCTGGAAAGACTATGGAGAATGTTGATAAACGAGTTGATGTAAAGCTGATAACAAAGTGGGAGAATGATGGTAAAAGGTATGGTGCGAGCAACTTAATAAGCAAGCCTAACTTTGATGGCTGTTCAATTATTCATGAGGATTTAGTTGTAATACAAATGAATCGTCTTAAAGTAACTTACAACAAACACATATATGTGGGTTACACCATTCTGGAATTGTCAAAAACACTTATGTATGAATTTCACTATGAATATGTACAGAAAAACTATCTTCATAATGCTAAATTACTCTAGACAGACACAGATTCTTTTATTTATGAGTTCAAAACTGATGATTTTTATGAGGATATCAAAACTGAGCTAAATAGGTTTGATACAAGTGACTTCCCCGAGGATAATATTTACCATTTACCTCTAGTAAACAAAAAGGTTCTTGGGAAATTTAAGGATGTATGTGCTGGTGTTATTATAGACACCTTTGTAGGCACAAAATCTAAATCATACAGCTATATGACAATTGATGATGTAGTAGTAAAAAATTAAAAGGAGTGAAAAAGAATGTTGTTAGTAAAGAGTTAGATATAAGTGATTATAAAAACTGTATAGTTAGTAACCCACCTGTATTATACAGGGTGTATTTGATATGATGGAAGTCCTTTACACTGGTGATAGAAGATGGTATTCTAAGCATATATCTTCATGAAATTCAGTCGGATCTTAATTAGTGTAGGTGGAATTAAATCACAAAAATCGTCGGTCAATGTCTTGGAAACGGGCTTACACTTCGTTTCCCTCAGCAGCACAGCTGACTTCTCCCCGTCGCCCTCCCCTCCAACGCTAAGGATGGTTGACAAGAGTCTGATGTTGAGTGACCTCCTCGTCTTGTCTGCCAATGGCATTGAAATACACAAACCGAGCCTATGAACAGCTGATTCACACCTTTATGGGGAGTGGCTACATGACTAGTGATGGTGGATCTGTTTAGGATTTTGCCATCCTCATGGCCTATGCATAGAAAATGGAAATCCTAAAGATTTGGTAAATTAATTTAAGAAACTGTTGGTCTATCTTTGTGTGAAGACAGTGCAACAACCGTAACAAAAATATTAATAATACTATTATTATTATATCAGGCTACTACTGCTGTACTAATAATAGTAATAATAGAATTTTAGACACACTCCTACGGGGCTACCTGACCACGTTGTCGCAGCCCCTAAACTATGGAACCAACCTAAGTTCCTTTATGTTTTTTATTTGGTATGTCGAGTTGCCAGACTTTTATTTTTAGCAATCTAACACCAGAGCTACACATGCTGACTCTTCTTATTATTAGACTATTATTATTATCATCATCATCATGTTCATGGGGTGCTAGTATTGAGTCAGCTTACCATCAACGGCCGATATGCAAGTCGGTGCGTGATGGCGCAGCGGTCCAGCTGTTGGTCTCTCACCACGGCGGACCGGGTTTGATTCACGGTCAATGCATGTGAGATTTTCGAAGTGAAATGCCATGTCCTGTGGTTCAGATTCCACATAAAAAGGAGGTCCAGTAGCTCATGATCACGAAATTTACGGTCATGTAAAAACACAAGCTTCCTTACTTCCCACCATCTGCAGCCACATGATGAATTCCCGTGGCATCCCACGAGCCCGAAGTTGGAATGCCTATCCCCGCGGTGTAGGCATGCGCATTTAATCGTACACCACGATCGCAGCAAGTTCGGTAATTGAAGGTCCAAACTCAGCACCGACAGTGGCTATCCTGAGTTTGGATTTCCCTGGATTCTTCCACGCGTTTTCCAAGCACATGCCGGAACAGTATGGTACTTGGAGTCCCGGAGCACCAACCTCATTCACGACACCTAATAACTACAGCTACACATACTACTACAGTCACCACAGAAACACAGTTTATCAGACAAATCCAACACTCACCCAACTACACGGTGCTGATAAACAAATGTCCCAAGCCCCTAAAATGAATTAACAACAACCATCACAACAAACTTTCAAGTCTCTTCCATCATCATTGTTACCAAAAATATTTTTTTACTGAACGTCCTAAACAATTGGAACCCTACTTAAAAATAAATAACATTCAGTAAAGATATAGTCTCTTATAAAGTGTATACTAATAATAATAATAATAATAATAATAATAATAATAATAATAATAATAATAATAATAATAATAATAATATGTTGTTGGACACACTACTTTTATTTTTGGCGGGGATGTCGAGATTCCGGAATGTTGTGTTCATAGAATTTCATGTGCGTGCCATTACATCCATCGGCATAAGTCTGTCGTATTTCTTCACCTTCATGTATTACATGACTCAGACTAGATCGAACCCTCGATAGGGATAGCACTCTAATACCTGAGCTCACAGCCTCACTATCATTTAATTATTATTATTGTTTTATACAGTATATACAACACATTGCTGGTACATCACAAGATAACTATACGGGCTTCAGGGATCCAAAGTATTGCTACTGAAACAGCCACTTCTAAGCTGGAAAGTAGAAATCGCTACCCATGAATTTCCAGACGATTCGGGTTGTTGAGAGAACTACTGCCTTCTGCATTAGTTTGACCATTTGAGTATCCAGAACCAGTTCTTTAAGGTCTCGGAGCAAGTTACTTCGGATCTCGCCCGTATTTGAGACAATGATAGGTATGGTCTTTACCCGTTCTAAATGCCATTGCCTTTTGATAGGGCCAACCAACTCGCTATTATTGCTTTAATGTTATTATTATTATTATTATTATTATTATTATTATTATTAAAAATAATAAATAACCCCTGGCACTACAGCCCATGAAGGGCCTAGGTCTACCAAGCGACCGCTACCCAGCCATTTGGCCTGCAGATATTGGGGTGACGCGTGATTAGCGCATCGGGTCCCTTCGGCCGTTAATCTTGGTTGGTTTTCGTAATCAGGGCGCCTCCTCACTGTCAGACAGCTACTCAATTGTCCTCACTAGACTGAGTGCACCCCGTTCCAGCCCTCACGTCAGTTTCTAAAATCCCTGACGGATCCGGGAATCAAACCCGGGGCCTCCGGGTGAGAGGCAGGCGCGCTACCCCAACACCACAAGGCTGGCTATTATTATTATTATTACTATGTACATGTGGTACCATACTAGTATTAAATCTTGAAAGTAGTTTTCCATGGTTTCCCACTTCTACCCCAGACAAATGCTGGGATGGTTCCTAACTTAAGTCCACGGCCGCCTCCTTCCCAATCCTCATCTGAATTACAAACACCCACATAACTAAAGAAACCACAAAACACAGGTTATCAGACAAATTCTTCCCACACCCAACCACATGGGGCTAAATGACCAAAATCGCCTAGCCTCTCAATCAAAACATGAAGTATATTCCTTCCGTCTTAAATGCTAGTTCTGAACAGAATACGGGATGTCGGAATTTTGTCACACCGTATTTCATTAAAGTGCCGGACGGCAATGACACTTACAAAGTAGGCTACACAATACTGCCGGTCATAACGTCCCAAGACATTGCGTGCAATTTCAACAACAACAACAACAACAACAACAACAACAACAACAACAACAACAACAACAACAGCAACAACAATACAAATTGTCTTACGAGATGGGTATCGCTCGCTTTCCTCGTAACAGCTGATACCTCCCCTCAACTAGTATAAAGTCAACGCTCCGATTACCGGTACGTAACAACTTCTCCTCCGCGCATCGCCCCACCTCGCCCCGCCCCGTTTACCCCAGCCTGCTGCCTCACCTTCTGTTTGAAGAATTTCGGAAAAGCCTAAGAACATTGACTTTTTAATGTTAAATTTTCAATTTAAAGATAGGTGACAATTTTTTTTTTACCTAGGAAGCTTACAATAGTCTCTTCTATCACCAGTGTAACGGACTTCCATTATATCAATTACACCCTGTATAAGATAATGTGTGTATTTAGAAGTAAAAATCATCAGCTACATACCAATTTGCTGAACAAAGTTGCTTTAAGTAATGAAGACAACAAACGATTAATTATACCCAACACATTTGATACTCTTGCTTCGGGAAACAGTCGCATTGACGACTATTACTTTACTTAAGTCTAATTATCACTATATTGTAATATTTGTAGTGTGTTTTTTATGTTGTAATATTTTTTTGTAAAAACTATAAGTAGAATGTATAATGTTAGGTTACTGTAGTTTAGTAAAAATAAGATAAGTAATACATTTTAGTGTAAAATGTTTGCTTTTGTATATTACGAATAAGATTTTTAAAAAATTACAGAATGTGTGAACTAAACAAGGGGAATGTAAAAAATGTAAAGTGGAAATTGTAAATATCCATGTGTGAAAAAGTGAAATGGCTATCACCATTTTAAAATTAAAAAGACATTGTGATCTGGTAAACCTTGTTTTTATTTCACAACAACAAAAATGTACAGAATGTGTAAACTAAACAAGGGGAATGTAAAAAATGGAAAGTGGAAATTGTAAATATTCATGTGTGAAAAAAAATATGAAATGGCTATCACCATTTTTAAAAATTAAAAAGATATAGTGATCTTGTGAAACTTATTTTTATTTCACAACAACAAAAAATGTACAGAATGTGTGAGCTAAACAAGGGGAATGTAAAAAATGTAAAGTGTAAATTGTAAATATTCATGTGTGAAAAATGAAAATGAAGAAATGGCTATCACCATTTTTAGAATTAAAAGATATAAAAGATATAGTGATCTAGTGAACCTTATTTTTATTTCACAACAAAAAAAATGTACAGAATGTGTGAACTAAACAAGGGGAATGTAAAAAAGGGGAAGTGGAAATTGTAAATATTCATGTAAGAAAAAATGAAAATGAAGAAATGGCTATCACCATTTTTAAAATTAAAAGACATTGTGATCTTGTAAACCTTGTTTTATTTCACAACAAATAGAGCTTTACAAAAATAGAATACAAAAGAAATACCAATTCCTCAATCCTTTTCAATGTTCATGTCCACTCATCATTAACTTTCCTTTTATAACACTAATCACAATGAGAGCTGCCAACCTCTCCCCACTGAGACATCACAGGATGTCAAACGTTGTTTAGCTTTTCAACGATACTTTATCCACTACACGTCTTAATGCAGGATGACTGTGGTGATAAGAAAGGTGCATGCTTGATCCAAAGGATTAATAGGTATATCACCACGCTGCAAAGGTTCTTCAAGACAAGTTCCGGGACTACACAAATAATAACCAGGTAGGTAGATTTCAAAAGTTAAGTATTGAATTACTTGATCAATGACGCCATTGCCAGTACAGGTCTGGCATATCCTTTTCCATCGATGGTAAAAAGGTTTGATCTTCCTCCTCCTCTGTGGATGATGTTTGTTGTAGCTGCTTTTTTTCTTCATCACACCCGTGGTATGAGGAAACAAAGTCTTTACACTGACTTTTATGACCGTGATACAGTTTGACCAGCTGGCAAGTAGCACACTGTCGCATAGAGGGCATTTTTGCCATAGCCACTTGCTTATGGTGATCATAATCCGTACATGGTTGCAATTCACTTAACACAGGGTCTTGAGTCCATGATTTTGGTACATGTTGCCAGATTTCTTTCACTGCATTTGCTGTGATATAATAAATGAATGATTTTGGAAGAACCAATAATTCTTCTTTGGTAAAACTGTCTAGTTTCTTTTTACACACAAAGAACTTTCCAATCGCTTTATCGGTAGCATCCCTTTTCTCCATGGCATCACGTTGATGTTTACACGTCACTTGTAGAAATCTCACTGGTGTCATCCACAGGTAAACCTTTAGTTTTAATTTTATTTAACAACTCCCAGCAGGCATTGGTGGTTAGCCAATGAAACAATTGCCACACCTGTGCCAGGACTTTACGGGTAATATTGTCACAGGGGCAGCGGTCCATGAGTGTTTGCAGCGAGGGACAGCCTATGTCCATTAAATCGATACATTGACAGTAAGACGCCAAAAATGGTTGTAGCCATTGACGTTTTTCACTACCTTTCACAAATACTACATGGGCAGAAGACAAGTGGGCTTTCATGACCATGTCCAGGTGCTTATATGAAATGGTTCCTTGCTTCCAGTCTAGTTGCATATGAGTTTCAATCCACTGAGTTTGTTTACGGTCTTTATCACACAATAAATCAAACGCATAAGGTGGTTTAAACACCAAATGGGTAGCTTGTGATACCCAAAAAGTGGAACAAACGATGATGGCCACTTCTTTAAATATAAATTTGTTATCTCCAATTTTACACCCTTGACAGTCGACAATCAGTGTACGCAACATGTTCACTCTTGTCTGGATCAAGTCCAACTGACCACAGACTGACAATTGTTCAGTAAAGTGTACCCATGTAATTTACTTACATTCCATTCTAGTAAAATAAAATAAAAACATGGGTAGTCACTATAGAGGTTAGGATATGACAGAGGGGCATAAGAAATAATAATATAACAACAACAACCTATTTTTTATTACGTCATTTTATTAGCATAACACGTTTTACATTCTTTTTTCATTCTAGGATAGAGGCGGTACCATCTCACACAACAAAAATGTCTTTTGTGTTTATAGTGTCCATAACACCGATGATATTCTAATGTCTCTAAACTGGGTGTTTTTGACTGTGAGCTGCTCACTGAAGCACTGTTGACACCATAAAGTCCACACGTATCATAACTTTTTTCATCACTCAGAGGCATGAGTGAGGGGTAACTTGAATGTCAGGGTATATTACCCACCTCCATTCTGCACAGGTAGGGGCAGGCAGGTGACCAGCGCTGATGTTCCTGCATGGGTTCATCGCTCTCTTGCCATTGGTCTAAGATGATGGGACAAAACACACATTTCACTTCATCTCTTGTTTTTAAATAGTAGAATCCAGCGGCCGCTAAGGCTTGAGGGTTTATAAAAGGCACCGGCCACGTCGCAAAAGTCTTGAAACTTTGTTCCTCAGATTTTAAATTCATGGAAGTAACTCCTCTTGAGGCTTGAAAGCAAGACATGACTGAGCGGTTTGATGTGGGTTGACCTGCTATTTATACACTTGTCACTTGGTTGGACAGTGGATAATAGTTGACTTGTTTGTGATGAATAATCAAACAGTAGGCCGTGGTATTGGCTGGAACATTGTCATGCGTTTCAAAATCTAGTCGAATGTCAATATTGGATGGTTTGACAGACTCTTCCAAGTAGGAACAGTCAAAGACAAACAGTGGCGCCCTTGTCTTAAAAGCTTGGGGTGACAACATTGGACAATTCTCTTTTTGATAATACGACCATCTAAATTTAGAAAACAAGTCGTACAGGGGGCCAAACTTATTTTTTGAAAAATCTAAATCCAACCCTTCATAGGGAAACACAGCACCGTTGAGGAAAAGACGTGCCTTTCTCAATTGCAGGTGATCAAATTGCGTGACATCTTTGGTTTGTTGATACTTGCGATTCGTTTGAAAACCCACAATCATGTAGAGAGGTCTCTCTGTATAGCGGGCTGTTTTTATAGACCAACTGTGTGTGTTGGTGGTGGGCAATAACGGGTACTCATGGAGTGCCCAGCTTCTAAATTCCATGGGTAGAGGTATATCTCTCTTTACCATTTTGAGTATGTCTAGTTTTTTGCTATCGTTAAGGGTCACATGAGGCACTTTCCATAGCAAGCGTTGTAGTTGAATTTTTGAATCAATGGGGGCAATGTCGGCTCCCTTGAGTGCATTATTATCACTCCTGTCTCTCACCAGATAAAGCCCTTGCCTTGCGTTGACCACAATGCGCTGGTGATCTTCACTAAAGCCTAAAATCAGTTTAAGAGGTAAATATCCAGTAAAGGTGCCATCGGTGTGTACCATCCAGTCATTGATCGAGTCAGGGCACCAACCCGCCATGCAAAGTGTTTTAGCTTCTTCCTCACTATAAGAGTGATATAGTTTCATGACACTGGAAATACCCACATTTCGAGTGCTATCCACCGCGATGTCGTTAATCACATAACGCACTTCAGAAAACAGGGAGGCGAAAGCATGGTTGGCTAACTTGGATGTAGTGGGTGTAGAGCCATCGGCTTTGGTGAGCCGACCTTCAATCTGAGTAACACTTTCATGCGGTAGAGTGTAAATATCTTGGTTGTTGATAACAAATTGAATTTCTTCATTGTTATTGTGCCCAGGTGTTTGAGCTTGATAAGAATGCAGATCAATTCTTACCACTCCTGGTTGCTCCTCGATGTGGTTCGCTACCTCTAGGATAGAATTCATCGCGGGGGTTAATGTGGTAACCCAAATGCTGTAAAATCTGCTTGTTCTGAGATGTTAACGTGTATTCACGTGGTAAACAACTAACACCATTCCTAGACGGTGCTGTTGCTTTATATACAAACTTCATAGTGGTTTTAGCACCAACTTGTAAGTCACTGGTGTGGTAGAATCTAGATCAATGAGTTGTTGCTCTCTATTGATCAGTCTTAATGTTATATTACTAATACCATCGGCAGCCACAGAATGAAAAAGCACCACTGGAGGGTTTTCACGAATAATTCAGCCATTGGGCGATGTTACAATAAAGTCATAAAGCAAATGCGATGGTTCTTGATTGGTGTACACTTGACTAATAATATTACACGTCACCGACACATGATGGTCCTCAATGAATTTCACTTCATGGTCTGATTCATGTTTTTTGTTGGGCTCCAACACGCGTGGTTTAAATCCTAGTAATGGACCAATGGAATCGGGGTGTGTTTTAAAGTCAATTTTGAATGTAGGAAAAATACTGCAGCGATGAGTGTTGGTATTTCCTACAAGTTCAAACTTGCGCGTTCCGTCGAGAAATGACTTTAAACCATATTCATTGATCAACACCACATAAATGTGTTCATAAATGTCATCTATCGTGTATCCACCAGAGTTTAGGGTGAGCACAGGATCATCATAGTAAAACTTGTTGTTCACATTTTCACGTATGTTGTATATTCGATTGTACGTTTCAAGAGAAACAAGTCCTAAAACATAGGGTTTTTCACTCAATTCGATAGGAGGGTAAAAGTCTAGGCTCACTTCAGGTCCACGTCCATGCAGTGTAAACGTCTTACTTTCCACCGACATACTGTTGACGTTTTTGCTTATGTTGCGTCTTATATAAAAAAATTAAACACAAACGTCCACACTGTTTGCTGTTAAACGTTTGCTCACGTTTCACATTATAATATATCTTGATCCTGTTTCCAAAATAGGCCACTAGTTCCATGGGCGGGGGCAAATTCCCAAAACTGTCAAAGTACCATACAGTGGATCCCTCTTTGACATAAGCTACATAATGTGTTCCAGGTCATCGGTGATCATCCAAATTGACAACAGCACATTCATGTTTCCAGGGTTGTGAGGGTAATTGGTTTCTCATAAACACACCTCGAAAATGAGAAAGCTTCAGTTGTTTAGCATAGCTTTCCACTTGCTGATGCATCAGGGCATGTCTTGCTATGGCTGAGGTAAAAGATGTTTTTATTTTATTTCGAAAAGGTGAAATTCCAAATCCTTGTTGATAAAAGGCTGGCTTCAAATTGACATTTCTAGCCCCCATAGCAATGGCCTCCATTGTTTCATTGTGTCGCTGACTTTCTTTGAGTTGTTGCTTGCCCTGTTGCGCGGCTTTAATCGTTTTTGCCACTGCACTGGCGCCACCTAAAATTGAACCTAGAGCAGCCAGACCAGCGAATAATGCAGGTAAAAATCCCGCTCGTTTGGGGACGGGAATCACTCGCCCTTGTTTTGAACCCTGTCGTTGACGTTTTGGAATAACATGTCTTTGTGCTACTCGAAGAGCTTTCCTTATGGTCAACACATTACTTTTTCTTTTTTTCTTTCGCAAGGGCTTGTCCACGAATGTCTTAAGCCCAGGCTTTGCCAAGGACAGCGTCATATTTTTAGTCTTTCTCACCACATATCTTTGTTTCACCATGATGATGATGACCAACAACCTTTCACAAGAAAGTTTAAGTCACAACTAACGTCAGATTGTTATTTCATGGCTGTATATTCCAATTCTACATAAAGTGGGAAATCGTTTATGGTTTTTCCAACCTGCTTTTCATCCCATGTCAACATGAGATGAAAGGATAATTCGTCTCCTGCATTGACCATCTCATGGTTATGGACCAACATCCTATGACCATTTATCTCTATTTCTAAATGGTTCTCATCAGGTATGGCGTATTTGATGTGAATGGTTCCATCATAGTGTAATCGATAGTGGCTTAAACCCGAAGCAAGCACATAGGTCAAGTGCTGGTCATGAACTAGCGGTATATGGTTTCTCTCATTGACAGATTTTACATTTGTCAGATACACTAAAAATACAGATGGGATAAATTTATAAAGCCTTTTCATTTCATAGGTCACGTATCGCTTGGCACAGACATCATCATCTTCTTGTGGGTCTTCCACGTGAATAATGCGGTGATGATTAGCGCTATAGCCATCCACTGTAAGCTGAGGCACTTTATCATAAAACTCATACACCTTGTTATCCACATATTTTTTGCAGTAACGTCTGTAGACACTTGAGGATGTTTTACATGGGTTAACCGCTTTCCTTTAAAGTCATAATCTCCCTGTTTTGTGCGTGGCACTACAGATCTATCCACATAGTGTTTATTAGCAGGATCTGTTTCTTGTTTAGGATCATGTATGGGAACAGACCTAGCTTTGACCATCAACGCACGTCCAAAGACATCCATCGTCAACCTGCAGTACGAGTCTACTGTTTCTATGACAAGGCTCGGTGCGATGTATATAGACAGCCTGCTAGCCTCTCTAAGCCTTAGTTGAAATGAAGATAATTAAGCAGCAAGAGTCATTCCCCGTGAGGGACATGGTTTCCCATCTCTGCCCTACATCAAGTGAACAACGCCATGGTTCACTGTTTCCATCTTCCAATCGCTGCATCATTGTGGGACCTTCCGGCTGTGGAAAGACCAATCTTTTGCTGACACTTATTACAGCGCCCAATGGTCTGTGTTTTCAAAATATTTATATTTTCGCAAAATCTCTCTACCAACCCCTCTACGTGTTTCTGGATCAAGCCATGTCTGGATTACAAAATGAGAATATGGGGTATTTTACATTTTCCACGCAAGAAAATGTTATTTCACCGGATGAGGTAAAGCCTGATTCACTCATGATTTTCGATGATGTATCCACTGAACGACAAGGTGTCATTCAAAGCTATTTCAGCATGGGTCGACAAAAACATATCGATTGCTTCTATCTTGGAAAAACATATTCTAAAATGTCCAAACAGTTGATTCGTGACAATGCCAATGTCATTGTTTTATTTCGCCAGGACGAGAGGAACAGTCGTTACATTTATAATGAACATGTGAATCCAGATATGACCTTTCAAATGTTTAAAGAATTGTGTGGCAAGTGCTGGAACACACAACGTCATGCCTGTTTAGTGATTGACAAACTAAGTGAACTCAACCAAGGGCGGTATCGCTTAAGGTTTGATCATTTTATTGCTATTTAAGGCACTGTATCATTCCCTCTCAAGTCATTTGTCACGACATCATGGCGTTAGCAGAGAGTCAATTGAAAAAGCATATTATTAGAGCAAAAAATACTATTCGCCAAAAGTTTCGTCAATTGAAACGATCGCGTGTGGATCATGCTTTTTTTATTCAACCACATTTAGCACCTCCGCTGAAAGCCATGTTGAAACCCTCTTTCAAGCCATCTGAAACGCTACCTACCGTTTCACAAGCCACTCAGACGCACCACGAGGACCCTGAGGAAGAGGAAGAGGAGGAGGAACAGGAAGATTTAACTAGTGTTAGCGAAGTTGAGGATAATGAGGAACAAGTGTTTACGCCTCAAAAAAAAAAAGGCATCACCCCTTGCAGAGTTTTTAAGAAAAAGGAAATCCTTGGCCATGGTCGAAACACCTTGCCCTTCCAGATCGTCTCCATTTTCACAACTCTTGGCCACCCCTCAACATAAATCTCAACTGAAAAACATTTTAATAAAATATTATGGATCAACACTGGAACCCTATTTCACCAATCTATTTATTGGAAACACAGATACCACATATGGCGTTCGCTATGAGGATGATAGTTTTAAAATTGGTGATTCATCGATTAAATTTAGTCGTACTAAAGCTGTCATTAAAAAGATCAACTATAAATTAACACCAGGACTGTTAAAGCTACTATTCTCTCGGACTCCCTCATCTCAATATTATACGCCTGAGGACCTTGGTAAATATAAATCGATTTTATTGGACACCCGTGCCCACAAAAGACAGTATGATCCCACTCAACAAGTGAATGCCAATATATCTCAAAAATATAAAACCATCATTGCAAAAATGTTCCCCACTATTCAAAGTGGTCGTCGTAAAGTGTCCGCTTCAGGGGTGACATTTAAACCATTAAAACCCCTTGTGGATGTTACCTACTGGCACAATCCAAATAAACTCGTCCAGCGACTACAGCTGTTGCATGCTTCACGTCAAGCCGGCCATACTGGTCACGATTGGGAAATTCAAGAAATTGAGGAAGAACTTCGAAATGCCAAAATTATTGTTTAAGCCCTCACCCATTAAAATGGGTATTGCTCACGAGTTGCATCGTCCAGCTAGACGTCACTATCAGCGACTCAAGGTGTGGATGAACTTTGGCAAGCAGACTTGGTTGAAATGATCCCCTATGCTAGCGTTAACGATGGTGTACGCTATATGTTGACGGTCATTGATGTTTATTCCAAAATGGCGTTTGTTGAACCTGTGCGTCGCAAGTCTAGTCCACTAGTCACCAAAGCCTTTCAACATATTATTCAACAATCTAAACGTCAACCTCAGCTGCTACAAACCGACCAGGGAAAAGAATTTTTCAACAAGGATTTCTCCAGTTTTCTCAAATCTAAGGATATTCACCATTACACCACGTACAGCAATCTCAAAGCCAGCGTGGTCGAGTGGTTCAACCGAACATTGAAAACCCATATGTGGAAAGCGTTTACCGCTCAGGGCACTTATCGCTGGTTGGATTTGTTACCTGAGCTAGTGTCACGTCACAATGACACCAAACACAGAACCATTGGGACCAAGCCACGACTTGTAACTAAAAATATTCCAAAACTGGATAAACTGTTTAACCCCATAAAAACAGCAGACCCTAAACGTCATCGCCTTAACATTGTGGACCATATTCGGGTGAGCAAATTCAAGTCCGTCTTTGACAAGGGCTACACACCAAATTGGGGGACTGAACTATTTCGAATTCGTCAAGTCAACCTGAACAGTCCAGTCACCTATTTACTCGAGGACCTCAACCATCAACCCATAAAAGGCAGGTTTTATCTTCAAGAACTCCAAAAGACAGCGTTTCCTAAACATTACTTGTGTAAAAATTGTTGAAACAAAAAGGAAATAAACTATATGTAAAATGGTTGGGATTTAGCTCAGCCTTTCATTCTTGGATTAATAAATTACATGTTGTGTGAACCTGTGTGTCTTGTATTTATTTATTCACTCATGTTGTACTTAACCTACAGTCCTATGTACAGTCCTCAGCTATACATGTATTATGAGCAATACATATTTCTTTCTCTCTTCACCTGTGTTCTCTCTTACACCAACTCCCCCCCCCCTCTCCCCCCCTTCACCTCCCACCACTGTCAAAACAGGTTGTGACTTGTTAGCTCTTATCGTGCGCGTGTACAGGTGAACACCTGTGTGTTAGATCATATTACACATGAACTCGCATTTTCTCACGTATGAACGAAAACAGGATGTGACTTGTTTCACAAGGAGGACGGTAATAAGGTCATCTCACACGTGTTCACATGTATTTCGTCACTTTCCTTTCATATCGTTATCCCATTATAGCAGTGGGGGATTAGTGAACAACGTCAGTTCAACACGCTGCTTTACATGCAAAATGTAGTTAGGCCCTTTGACATAACTTAAATAAATTCATGGACCAGTCCGTAGGAACCAGGCCAAAGGGACCCGTCCAAAGAGATCAGTCCAAAGGGACTCATCAACAAGGACTCGTCCACAAGGAATCGTCCACAAGGACCTGTCCACAAGGACTCGACCACAAGGACCGGTCCACAAGGACTCGTCCACAAGGACCGGTCCACAAGGACTCATCCACAATGACCTGTCAACAATGACCCGTCAACAAGGACCGGTCCACAGGGAACCGCTCCCCCACCCTCTTCAAAAGCCATGAGTGGGCATGCTAATTCATAGTGGCTTTCCACTGCACACATGTCTCATGTGTAGAACAACGTTTAATTACATATTGGCATTTAAACTCTCACATGTTGCAGTTGGAAAGCGAGATTTTCTAAAAAATTACAATTTCACCCCCTAGTAGGGGTAGGTTTTATTTTTGGGGTTGAAATATGTTGTCCATAGGAAAGGGGGTGTCAGCCCGAGTTCAACGACACCTCATTTGTCAAAACCCGACCATGCGTTCGAGAGATATCGCGCCACCGCCATCTTGTGAGGTGGGGAGTAGGAGGTGGTGCTATAACCCCCACAAAACCACTACTATTACACCATACATTCCTTGTGGTTTCTTATCACTTACTTTCACTTTGATGTTACACATATTAAGTTGAGCACTTTCATTCATTTTTATACAACACTTTATGATACACTTTATGTTAACAACACTAAAACACATTAATTATTATATTACACACGCTTTATACAATGGTGCCTTCCTGGGCTTAAAATCTGCATGATTCCAGAGGTGCAGGCTGCGCGATTTCCGACATGTCCTTCGTCCCAATGAAAGTCTCTATCGTCTGCGCGTATCTCCTGACTATTCCTCTTCTAAGGCTCCCAGTATCTCTTACTTCAGCTATCCGTGTATCTGCTATAGTGTGTGTACTTCTTGTTCCAGATTGCCTACCATCAATGTAGTGTCTGTGACTTGACATTAATCACAATGCCTGTGATGCTCTTTCCTCCCCATGATCTATCGTGTATATTTTAATCTGTGTTATCACGATAATAACTAGATCATGACTTCGCGATTTTACTACTGTATTACACGTTAAACTTGCGTAATTAAATTGTTTACTCAACATGCTCGTCACTTATTGTGCGCCTTAATATAACTGTAAGCTTTACTTAGCTTCACTTTAAGTTCCATTGTACTTCACTTGCGTAGCTTTGTTTAACAATTTCTGGAGCGGAGGAGTAGCATCCTCCCCGCGTGAATTTTCCAAGTTGACTTTATATAATACTTTATAATTCACTTCCGCGGCTTTGTTTAACCATTTCTGGAGCGGAGGAGTAGCATCCTCCCCACGTGAACTCTCCAAAAGAACTGACTCTTCCAAGCTTCTCTGCTCTATATAAGGGATTTGTTCGAAAACATAGTTTCCTCAAATTTCCAGAGCGTCTTCTTCTCTGATAATGCACTTTCCGGCTTGGAATTGCATTTATCTAGATCATTTTTGCATGGAGGTTACGGTTCTTGTCTCGTGCAAGGAATTCGATCGTCGAATTAATTAATATTAATTGGTTTACCGTTGGCGTACCCACGCTATGCTCTCGGGAAATCCCCTATAGCTATCCGCTAACGACCTCCCTTCCGCACTCTGCGTGTGATTTTCCCTCCGATGCTTTATAGGCTTCGATTTCCATATCTGAAGACTCTATAATTTTTTCCTCGAGATTTCATTCAACTGGGTGTTACTCTCAAGTCTCTGGCTTTCTTGGTTTGCGAGTAATCAATTAATTTCTCCTGGCTTCCCTCTCATTCCACTCTTTGGCCTTTGTGGTCCGGGGATTTCTTGGGTCATCTCTGGCTGTCACCCACCCCTATGATGCTCGAAAATAGGTCGCCGTGTTGTATCGGGCGCCTGTCTGTCACGCCCAGCCGTTCGAGCTAATTTGTAAACTGTTACACAGACTCAAGATTTGAGCTCTTGGCTAGAATTTTGTATGTTGAGGCATTAAGCATACAATTCTTTTCCATAAAATTTCTTGTAATTCCTCACAGGTCATTGGAATCAAGCTGGGATTACATCAATAATCTTTATTTACTTGTGTCTTGGGTTCCATGCGGTTGTTTCCCCTCAGAGACCTTAGGTTCGATACCCTATAAAATCATACGCATGATTTCTCCTCTTTAGAGTATCAGGTTCAATGTCAGTCAGCCTCACTACCCTCGGATACAATACGGCCACAGCACACATGGGTGGGAAATGCTTCCACCAACATAACTTACCGTAGGTTATGACCACCCACAACTTTTTGATATATCATCGAAGAACCTTGCGGGAATTATGCCTCCGCTATCCACACACACACACACACACACACACACTCACTCACTCACGGCACACCCTTGACCCAGAATTAGCAACACTTACCAACATCATACCTGAAAATATTGCGTACGGTCACTGTCTTTCTCACTAATAAAATCAAGACGTAATTTTGACTATTAATTACTCTACTTTACTATGGTGGTCGGCAACCCCACTCACAAACTGAAATATGCTTCGAATCAGCATTCACTAGTACTGGTTTGTTACATCATAGAAATATGGTTTCCTCCCGATCTAACATTAATTATTATTATCAAACAATCGTGCAAAAAAAAAAAACGAATCTCCCTTACTCGACGTCCCATACTCCGTACACTCCACATAAAATAGAACCACACACAATATAACATGATGACCACGCGAATCCTAAATGACAAAACACTAAGACTAACACACTCAAAATTAAAATACTTATATAATGCACAATCAATCTGCCTGCTATTTCTGATCAACCCCGACTAAATTATAATGAATATAATTTTGGGTTTACTTATCCAATACTGGCTGTCGGTAACGTCATCATGGTGACACGCCCTCTCGCGGTATTTATCCCGTCATGGTCCCTATGCTGTCCTTGAATTGCTGCATTTTCTTAATGATGTCTTCCTGGTCCCACGATTTTCTTCCTGCCAGCTTCCTCGATATAAGGCTAGGCTGCCGTATCAAATGTTTCAATATTCATGAAAACAGGACCACCATGAATGGATTACAAATTTAAAATATGCACTGTATTTCCTAAGCCTCCGTGGCTTAGGCGGCAGCACGCCGGCCTCTCACCACTGGATCCGTGGTTCAAATCCCGGTCACTCCATGTGAGATCTGAGCTGGACAAAACGGAGGCAGACAGGTTTTTCTCCGGGTACTCCGGTTTTCCCTGTCAAAATGTCATTCCAGCAACACTCTCCACTATCATTTCATTTCATCTGTCATTCATTTAATCATTGCCCCAGAGGAGTGCGTCAGGCCTCGGCAGCCGGCACAGTTCGTATCCTCGCCGCTAGATGGGGGCTTCATTCATTCCATTCCTGACCCGGTCGGAGACTGGACGCAGGCTGTGGATTTTCATTTTCACTGTATTTCCTCGGAACTCATCCTAAGTTATCTAGAAGCTAAGGCACCGAGCTACCTCGTTAACCCGACAGTTTATAGCTACCTACGCCACTGATACTTGTAGCTATAGCTCGTGCGGCTATTCCTGATTCTACTGACTATCGCCACTTCACTGTTATTCGGCCCCGTGAACTTATTTTGCGGATTTACACGCTTTTCTTTAGTCTTACGTATTCTCAGAATGAAATACTCCTACTGCAATTATATTATCTTCACGTCTACTGCGCGCACTCTTGGCGGGGCAAGTCACCTCAATTGCAATTGCACTGTGAGATGCCACAAAGTACTTGTAAAATTCCCACTATATTTTAACGCGCCCTGACGTGGGCTATCGCTTCGATTGAAACCCTGTAACTGTGTTTTAGCTTCGACATGACCGAGCTTTATAAGGTTGACGAAGAAATTGCGAGGAGTGGGGAATTTTTCAATATCAAAAGCCATAATAATGATCGTACGACAATGGGATATGTTTTATCAGAATCCTTACATTCCCAACGTCTCCAAACAATGAGCAAATCCAAAATCCAATCGAGGAATTTTATATTAACTGTCTCCGTAATAATTTCCATTTTCTATATATTTCGCGCCTTTTAGAGGCGTGGGGTACACCCCCAATCTCTGGTTGGTTCGTTTGAATGGTTACCCCCTCCAGTTTTCCGTACCAATTAATTCCAATTTTGACTTTTCGTCAGGTTTAAAACTATTTTCCTGAGGCTAAAATCCTTCTCTTTTTAATGCTGTGTTTCTTAATTTTGTGAGATGATTATTTATCTAAATTTTATCAAAGGGGCGGTCCTAATTTTGCATTGCGCCGTTGGTTTAGCGAGCATCTTTCTCTCTCACACATCTGAGGTGAATGTTCCCCAGTCATTCTTTCCTCGTAATATTCCACGGCCGCTCTCCTGACTGTCAGCTTGTCCGCTCCTCGGTTCCTTCTGTCTTGAGGGTAGGTTTATTGCCATCATCGGGTGAATGTTTCCTTTAGGCACGTCTAGCTTGTCCCATTTAAGATCAAAGTCGCCAAAAATACTGTGTGGTCTTTCTGCCAGTGATTGAACTGTAGAGATGGGTAGTTATGAAAGCATATGCTGTATCATATGCATAATGGTTTCAATATCTCCTAGTCCTTTGTACCATACTTCTCAGAAATTTCATTTCGGCTGCCTGTATTCTACTTTGATCTCGCCTCGTCATCGGCTAAGTTTCTGCTCCATACGTCTTTATAGGTAAGTAATAGGTCTTGTATATCACTACTTAAACCTTCAGTGGTATGTATTTATCCCAAATTAAACTCCGAACCTTGTGATATAACACACTACCCCATTGTATTCTCTTTTTGATCCCCATGATTATCCAATTTTGCATTTCCCATCAATTCACTTCCTAAATATTTGAAGTGCTCTACTACTCCAAGATCTACATCTCCAATTTTAACATTGCCTTTTCCTTCCTTCTTTCCTCTTGTCATTATCATTGTCTTACCTTTCTCTACACTGATTTTTAATTTCTCATTTCTCAATATTTTCCTTCAGTACATCCAGCTGTTCTTGGACCACATTCTCTTTCTCTATTCATCCAAAATTTCCGGAAACGTTATTAATTCCAAATTTCTTTGAAAGTGTTATTTTGAGTACCGTATTAAATGATTTAGACAACCAGTGCAAGGTAGAATTTTAAGAAGTGAATTAATTTTACAAATATGTAGTTATTTAATTTATAAGTTATGTCAAGTTTTTAAAATCCTTTCCTTAATTAATCGTATTTACCATTAATATTATAACATTGCAGTTTTAGCTGAGTCTCCCCTAAATTATTTTCTTGAAATACGGTAATTTCGTTTTCTGTGGGTGCATTATTCTAATTTAAGTGACCTCTTCATTGTGTTGAATTTTTGTCCAGCTTCTGGTTGTTTATACTTCAGATTTTGTCGGTCTTACATTCATATTCTTTACGAGAATACGACCCCACATGCCCTCTGAGATAGGCAGTTAATTTTTGGGATTTGATGTACATTCATTGTAGATAGTTTTCCCATTTTAATTGGAGTTTATCTTGTTTGACTTCTTAAAATTATGGCCCAGCGGTAGCTAAACGAGAATTCGACCCCCCACCCCTGGGTAGATTATTAGCTTGGGAATAACCTAACCCCCAAGAGAAGATGATGAAGAAAAAGAAGTGGGTTTCGGACTGGAGAAAAAGGATGGAGAAATAGGACGAGAATCCAACAGAAGTTATAATTTTAACTTTAATTATACTCAAAGGCAGCTGCCACTGCAAATCCGTTCTCCGATACCTAAAGTGGGTAGGGACCTGGGCGAAGCTAACAGGAAACGCAGCTGGAACTTGGGCTGTTCGCAAGAAAGTTGCTGTAGCGTATTCCCTCTCAAGCATAAATATGCCTACTAAGGGTGGTGGTCTGGAAAGACAAAGAGTAACGGATTTATTATGTATCTGTTCAAAGGAGTTTGTTTCTAAACAAGTAATTTGAAGAGTGCAAATAATTTGAATCAGCTTTGATATTTTAGTTCTTGAAATTGTAGAATTTCTAAAGAGCGACCAAATGCTTCCAAGAAGGATAGGGATAAAACAATTATACCCTTGAGAATAATTTTGGTAAGTGTACCAATAGTTGCATTTAGAAATGACTAAGCTTTTACCCAGTAAGGCGCCGACTAAAAGTTTAGACAATGAGAAACACTTTTATTTTGAAAAACTAACCATAAGTGTTAGAGAGGATCTCCACAAGCAGGAAGCTGGCGTAGCGAACTATGCTTGCCTTACTGGCCAGTTAGAATTAGCTATTAAAGCTAAGAGAGACTTTACTAAGTTAATAACTAAGAGTTCTTGCTCAAATGCAACAAGTGGTGAAAACCCTATCAATAGATTTATTTTTATTAAATAGGAAGAGTCAAGGAAGACAGGATCTTGCCTAACCGTTATGTTAGAGAAATGATAAAGCAAAGAACAAATCTTAATTTATTTAACAATGTAAAAGGAAGCAGTTTATGTAACAAATATATAATTTTGATTTTTATAAACAATTGGGGTCGCAGACCTCCGAAAACATATAAAGCTTGCGCCAGGCAATTGATAATTCTTTTGGTTTTAAACCTTTTATATGCTTTAAAATCTTCGTAAGATTTTGAAATGGCTAAGATAAATAAATGGGAAATTTAAAGATAATTGACGTAATTAAAGTTAAACAATAAATCAAGTACAAGGTGTGTACTTTAAGGATTTCTAGATAAGTATCTTAGAAATAATAACAACTTCGAAAGTAACAACAAGAAAAACAGGAAGAAATGAAATAGAAGTTTCTATAACTTCTTGTATTAATACTGAACTACGTGGTTAGATTATACAAATAGGGCAGGTCACTTATTGTGAAACCTGAAGAGAACAATTGAAAGGAAGTTTCTAGTACTCCTATGATTAAGTAGGGATCACGAGAAAATGGGGCAAGTTTCCCTTTCGTGAAACCTAGAGATAACTCACTTTTTAGTTGAAAGAATTGGATTCCCTCATTAGAAGGGAGAAACAATATAATTTAAGGCGTGTACTAGACACGAAGTTTTACAGACATTAATTCGTTGTACATGGAGCAAATAAGGGAGGGCACTTATGTAGAGTGACACCTCATTGAAAAAAGACCTAAAGTAACAATTTTATTATTTTAGTTTGTTAGGAAAGGGTTTGGGAGAGATCAAATGGGATTGTGGGAAAGTGTTCATGGCCGTATTTATTGTACTCGGACGAGCGCGACGCGGATGAAAAGTTGAACAGGCACTGTTTTCACTATAGTCTGTTGATATAGTTGAAGAGTTCGTAGCACAAAACGTTGATGGCAAAGAAAGTTATTGCAATGGTGGAAAATAACTAGTTACACTAGATTTGCGAGAGTCTATTGCTTGAAAAACTTGTAGGTTATAGTTGAATGCACCCAACGGAGGAAGAAAAATTAGATATTGATTAGCAGTTCATAAGGAAGATTCCTTAGTTTGAAAAAGTATTCACATATGTGAGTGAAAAGTACATGGCAGTATAACTGGTAGATCGAGTGTAGGTTCTGGAAGGTTCCAGAGCTATGATGAGTTGTTTAAATTGGGTAGAGAATCCCTCGGCGGAAAACTAGATTATATAGACAGTGTGTATTTTAGAAATATCCCTCGATGTGAGATAGCATCTCAGAAAATCTTTCATTTTGAAAGTTAGACTTGATAGTTTGAGTTTGATCAAGAAGATCTCTTGAAAGCAGTTATTATCCCATAGCAACTTTCACTGTCTATAAAATCCAAATAAAAGCATTGAGCCTTTTAAAAGTGATGAAAATGTGGTTAAAACATGAAGTCGGTACTTATCTTTGCTTCATGAAGAAGGCGATGTTGCTGTTGACGGTTGGTTCTAAAACTCGAACATGGCGTCGAATTTAAAAGTTTGCCTCTTGAGGAGAGGAGGCGAGCTTTAGTTAAGCTCCAACTGACTGGATTGACTTCCGACGTACAAGTGAGACACGCTCAACGGAGCGCGGAGAGACCAGGGAAGGGAAAAAGAGTGGGGTTAGGAGACAAAAGGGATTCATATAAAAATAGCCAACATTGAAATATTAATTTCTCTTGATGAAATGGTCTTCAAAGAGTTGATAATAGGAGTCACTAGCGCAGCCTGGAGGGTGAAAAAGTAGACGAAGTTCTCTTGATCACGGAGATGATAGCTGGCGATGGCGACGAGATCTGGTGGCTAGATTGATAAGGAAGTCCTCTTGTACAGGGAAGAATTGAGGAACTTCAGAGATTCGCTGCTAGATGACGCTAGGTAGGTCAAGGAAGATATATATCTAGAACAGAATTACAGGTAGTGTGAGACACATATACCAACAGAGAAATCAGGAGATCACTGTTGGTGTTTGCGAAAAGAGGAAGGGATGAACTAAAGCAAAGAGAAGCAAAAGCTTACTCTGTCTTACCGTGTATTCCAAAGAATGCACCAACCCCCCATTATTCAACATCTTATTTCATCCTGATATCGTCTGGAAGTTAGGGAAAAGCTCCAGCCGAACCCTTTCGTTGCCAAGCTATTATGAGTGGTTATTAAAAATGCCAAGCCAAGTTTCGTGAAATTACAAGTATTTTATAACAATTATCTCCTACCTATATTTTTTAGAATGTTGATATTTCTCTTCACCAGGTAAATATATTTTAAACTTATTATACCCTAAATAGTTTAAACTTAGGTTCATTTGTTTTATTAAATATATATATTTTAGAATTTGTATCGGAAATTTTTCATAGTCGTTGTCATCAGTCAAAAACTCACTCTCATACACTTCACTCAGCGTTAAAACCGTACTTACTGTATTTCCTTCTCATTCACAGAGTTTAAACACTTTATCGCCAAGTATCTAAATTCACTCCGACTAAGAACGTGATGATACACAACTTCAAAAGAGCGCACACGCGGGAAGTCAGCTGACTGCAGAATTTTCAAAGAAAACTAATTACTAATCCAGTTATTCACAGAACATAAACACATAGGTATATCCGGAGAGAGAACGATTTCCGCGTTGTTTTGGTTACAACAGTGAGGGCACTGCTTGGCTAGAAATAATTTTAAAGAAAACTTGTATAAAAACGCGGCCGATATATCGGCCCTTGGCAGTGTTAGCAGGAGCTCCTTCAGCCGATTTATTGCCCCCTGGTACTATAAGGGTTAACTTCCACTGTGGCTCTGGAGCTGTTCACGTAAGTATGTCACCAAACAATCAAAATTATTTAATTTTGGAAAAATTTCCTCATCTTCTTTCTTTCTTTCTTTCTTTCTTTCTTTCTTTCTTTCTCGTATGCGGTTCACTACATAGCTGGACTTCTGAAAAGGAACAATTTATAATTTTGCTTAAGGATGTCGTGTTTCAACATGATTATGTCACCGACTCCACGAGGTAATGGCTTTCGTTCCAGTTATCTTTATTCGTTCGTCATATTACTGTTTCACTTGGTAAAGCCGTGTAGGTTGTGTTGATAAAGCCCAGGTGTCAGGTGAAACAATGAGTGGCAGTCGAACTGATAACAATAGCTCTATAGATGGTTTGACATAACGGTAAAATAATACATCCAGTGTACCGCAAGTATCTGACGGTAAAATAGTACAGAAGTCAGTCGTATCGTCCACTGGTAGACTGATATTTAATGTACAGTCGTCCAGCTCGTTGCGTAGTGACTAGAATTCTTTGGTGTCACCGCCAAGAAATTTAATTCTGGTCTGAGGGATGGAACGGGGTACACTAAACTTCAAGAGGCAAAAATGAGTAGAGATGGGTTCGATTCCTACTTCAGCCATCCTGGAAGTGGTTTTACGTTGTTCCCCACTTCTACTCCAGGCAAATGCCGGGATGGCACTTAACTTAAGGGTCACGGTCGTTTCCTACCCAAATCCTACCTCAATTACAAACACACAGAATAGTACAGACATCACAATGACACAGGTTATCAGGCATGTTCGAGACATCCAGACACACGGAGCTCCATGACCACAATGTCACAAAGCCCCTCAAATAATCAACAACAATGACAATGTACAGTCAAACTAAAAAGTGAACGTATATCCACTAGTGGCACGCATTATTTTATCCAGCGGTACCATGTTGGCTGTACAGAGCAATCATTCGTATTCAGGAAGGGGGGCATGACATACTGAAGTGAGCAGGTCCTGTTGCGTAGTTGGTCGGGTTCTCACTTTCTGTGCGCAAGACTGTCCAGTGCATTCAATGGCATGAGAAAGTTCCCTTTATGGGAAAACATTCTGACACCCTGGCCTCTCTAAAACCACAGTAGTTAAAAAGAAGGCGTTAAACGCTTGAAGACCCCGCGGAAAGAACGGGGTGAATCCATTTTTTCCAAAAAATAAGTTTATGGCACATTCTAGTGGCCTGCAATTGTTTTTACAGATCTGTTGAAATTAATTTCAAATAAAGCGGAATGTCACCGAGATACAGAGGTTTTTATTTTTAGTGGAAACGGAAAGAACGTCCCATATCCTCTCACTTTTTCATAATTTAACTTTAGTTTTTATTTGTTTTACATGTACTTCCTTTATAAGAAACAAATTTGGCAAAAAGAACTATATTGCTTTCCCTCAATAAGGGTGTTTTAAGTATTTCTATTTAGTGTTGAAAGTTCAAATTCGCTCTCCTGAGAAATTCACAGAACGTGACTTACCCCGTTTTTCTCGTGGAGTATTCACTTAACATTATAGTTATTATTATTATTTTTTATTATAATTATTATTATCATACGGACACCTGGTGTAGATCTTATGAGTTGGTGGCATTTAAGCGATCTACTGCCCTATTTGAACTCTCCGTTTAGCACTGACATCTAGCAGTGAAAACCGGAAGTTTACTGTGTAACCTGTACCGAAACCCCCCTCCCATGGCACCACAGCCCTGACCTAACAAGCGACCGCTGCCCAGTAATTCGGCCTACCAATTGTGGTCAGCGCGTTGGGTCCCCTCGTCCGTTAATGTTGTTAATTGTTTCACTCTCAGACAGCTACACAATTATTCTCACGAGGTTGAGACCCTGTGACAGCCCTCCCGTCAGTCTCTAAAATTTCTAACGATCCCTTGAATCGAACCCGGGGCCTCCAGGTGATAGGCAGGTGCTCTACCCAAACACCATGGGACCGGTAATGTGTGCCTATGATTTGATTACTGTAATTCTGTCCTGTAATCATCAAATATCATACGAGAGGTCCTTCGCGATCTGACATAACTTAATACGATTTGGTGTACCGTGGGTTATTACCGCAGTTTTAGTGCAACAATAACGAAAATTAGTGATAAAATAGAAACTTTTGTACGAATACCCAGAACAAAAAAACAGTAACTCAAAACTCTCAAAATGGCGGCTGAGCGTACTATTAGAAGGTAATAATGAATCATTCAGAACTTGTGCAACTAAACCGAACCTTAGTGACAAAGGAGTGCCATATAAGGAGCCTTGCTGAATTAAATCGTAAGAATAACACAATACCTGCAACACACGGTGGCCATCTTGAAAATATAGAATATGAAAATAACTCAAAGTATTTTGAATCTACAATAACGAAAGTTAATAATAATGTAGAATCTTGTAAGTCAGTTCCTATGACCAAGTCCTAAAAACGGCAACCCCATAGATTCACGATCGCGCCTGGGGGTACAGTATTCTTAACACTTGAACATCATTAACTTGCGATGTAATGGCTCAATTAACGCGAAATTTGGTGAGAGAGAAGTAGCCTACAATGTAAAAGACTCGTAAAAATATCACACTGAGTATAGCGCGAAGTGGCCGTCTTGGAATTATGGCATATAAATAAAAATAACTATAATATATTTTTTTAAGATATCTAGTTTTAGAGTACAGCTGTATATGTGGTTTATATGCCTAAAGCAAATGAACAGCCTCGCCATATATTCACGATGGTGACTGAACGTACTATTGAAACTTCAAAATCAATACCTCGGGATCCAATAGCGCAATTAACACGTAACTTTGTAAGTGAGGAGTATCATATAGTCCAAGAGACTTCGCTAACATTAGTCATAATAATATCACACTGCATATAGCAAGCAGCTGCCATCTGGAATAAAGTACATTAGGCCTCATACTGTAGGCTATATAATCCACTATTTGTTATAGTTACAATGATGGCACGCAGTAAGTATAGCCTATAGTCCCACATGAGAGGTTTTCTCTGCAGAAGGCACATGATCAACAATTCCATACATTCAAGATGGTGGATGAGCGTCATTTTCTAATGTTACTCATTTCCTCCGGGTCAAACCTGGAATTACAACGAAACTTAAAATGTGGGGAATCTTATAGCCTATTGTGTACAACATTTAAGGATCATCACACGAATATTTAACTATCGGGCCTACTGCTAGATGAGGACAAAGAGTTGTAACCATAGCCATACATTTAAGAGAAAGTAGGCTATATGTTATTTATCGAACATCTTGTTTTTAATGCTTTTCCTCCCGTAATACATGCGAAGGGTGGCCAAATTTGAGCACAGTTTTATGGCTAGGTATTGAGCTGAATTATAATTTCGAATAGGATTATCATAAAGTAGGTAGCCTATTGGTTTCGGGGGAATATATATTTTTAAAGGAAATCTGGGCGTTTCGTCAGCGAGAGGGAGTAACTGGATTATCGGTGGAGTAATTCAGTACTGTAGTTAAAGTGTGAGTTCTAGATAGCTCGGGAATTCAGATCTCATTATCGTTTTAGTTTCAAATCCAATTACTGTAATAATATTTATACAACCTATAAACTTTGATTATTATTCATATTAATTTTGAAATCAATTTTTTGTTGAAACATTTTTGGGTTCTTTTCTCGAAGGGAACATCAACAAGCGTTCTTCCAGACTGGTTTTTACCTCGGCCTCGGGGAAGAGAACCTCACCTTACTCTTTACTGGCTGTGTCTAGGGGACAACTTAAGATTCTAGAACAGTGATATGACTAGGCGCCTGGGCCCTGATGACCTCTGACAAATTCTTAATTGGATGAGTTTAGACAGGATTTAAGAAGGAAGTGGCCGTGTGTCGTGGATTACCGTAAAAGCCTAGCGTGTGACAATTTAATTACGAGCGTAAAAATGCAGAGTTTGTTTTTTACAATAAGCATGTATGAATGATTAAATATGATTTACTCATTACCATTGCATTCAGTATTCCTATATTACTGGAATCCACTATTCAGCTCAAACCAAGAATAGTATAGCATTCTTTCTTGAAACCTACTATTTAAAATAATTTTGCCAGCTGTTCTGTGTCCTTCGGCAAACAAACATTGTTGTGTTATCTCTTATAGTATAAAATAAAGTCCCCGATTCTTGGATGTAACGTGTAATCTCGAGAACCACTTGATGGATTTTGATTCGTTTTTCACCATTCTGTAAAGAATTTCTCGACGAAAGTATTTACAGGAGAACATTCATTTATGACCAATGGAAGCCGAGCAGTAACGATTTCAGTGAATCGAGTTGAAGAAAAACCGGCCGCCCATGTGCCTTTTAAGCCTACGCTGGGTAAACCGTTAAGTATATACTATGAGTATAAGGATTGTTCAGCATGAAAAGTTATACAAAAGATTCCGCGACAGCATATCTCTATCTTTAATACATCGCTCACTATAAGAGTTTTTACGTTTTCATTTCTTCCAACAATCTCCATTCAGTGGATATTTAAATTACTAGCTTCGGAGCAAGTTAATGAGCTAAAAAGCGAGCTTCGGCTAGCATCAAACTGTCGAGTCGTGTCGAGTTAAGACTTCAGAGAAGAATTTATGTGTTTGGAGTTTCGCTGTTAACCTCGGCTTTTCTGAATTGCGTGTTGGACCTGCCGTCTGTACGCCTTTTAAGCTTACGCTGGGTGAACCGTTAAAGATACTGGCCGAAGCCGGGGCGGGTTGCTAGTTGTAAAATAAGAAACAACTATTTTGTTATACAAAAGCAATGGAAAAGCAATGGTGCGTTACTTCCTCAATTGTCACTTTGTTACTACTTTTGTTGAGTAACGGTGACTGTAACTTATTTACCGTAGGATGAAGAAAGTAACTTACCCAACACTGAATCATAATTAATAATAATAATAATAATAATAATAATACTCTTATTGTCCGGCTTTGTGGCCAAGTGGATAGAACGCTTCACGTTGGTGCGAGATACCCTGGGATAAGAGCCGTTTCGGGCGTTGAATATTAACTTCGTAAGGTTAATCCCAAGTTTCAGGCAGTAGGATATTAATTGTTCTCCTCGCCCAATCTAATTTGATACACCCGTGTTGACAGACTGAAAGGTGATTCTATTAATTGTTTACATAGGCAACAGTGGAAAATGGCTTCCCATATTTCAATAATATGACGAGCAAAGTAAATAAACTATATTATTTTTGTCCCAATTGCTACATTACGTTGGGCTAAGTGGAAGGATTGTCGACACATCTTATTTATTTATTTATTTACTTATTCATTTACTTATTAATTTACTTATTTATTTCCTACATTTGCTTAGATATTTACTTATTAACTTATTTATTTATTTATTTAGTAATTAATTTATTTGCTTATTTTCTTGTTTATTTAGTTATTAACTTATTTAATTTTTAACTCATTTATTATTTATTTACTTATAAACTTAATTACTTATTTTTAATTACATATTTACTTATACATTTATTTACATATTTACTTACATATATACTTACATCTTTACTGGAGCAGATGACCTTGTAGTTCCTCCCCTTGAAACCTCAATAACTAACTAACTTACATATTTACCATCATATTTAATTGCTTATTTACTTACATATTCACTAAATTAATTACATATTTACTATCATATTTACTTACATATTTACTTACATATTTACTTATTTACTTACATATTCACTTATTTACTTACATATTCACTTACATATTTGCTTACTTATTTACATATTTACTTACTTACTTACATATTTACTGATATATTTACTTACTCACATATTTACTTACACATTTGCTTACTTACTTACATATTTACTTATTTACTCATTTACTTACTTATTTACTTTATTTATGTTGCTGGTTAGTATCAGGTTTATTTAATTTCTATAGGCGTAATAATACTGGTTATGTGAGCAAATTAGGTCCGCTTGCCTTTGCTGGCCATTGCAGGCGCAGTGCTCACCGTCTCCGCTTCCCTCTGTTCCTACCTTTCGATGCTCAGTCACGAAACTCTTAAGTGGACTCCCTGTATTATTGAGTATTTTTTAACTTATAATCCTTTCTTATAGTCCATATGCGTTGTGTTATGTAATAATTCATGCAATTCATACTATGAAATACAACTTTTAGTAGAGGTGACATTCCAACTATTGCAACTGTCATTTTGGATTCAAACTAGCCAACGGTTTTATAAAAGATAACTGTATGCTCATACCATTTATGAAATACATGTTAAGAAATCACCTTCTTTAAAGGATTTTCCCAATACTCTGTCATATATTTTATTCCAGTTATCATAAGAGATCTTTGACGAATTTCTCTGATGTTGGAATAGCACTCTCAGGCAAGAGTTACTTGCTACCAATAATTTTCCATATGATGCTACCACGCAGCTCAGACGTATCAAGCAGAGCATCCTATTTACCGATGCATTCCTTGACCCTACATCAGAAGCCACACTACGTCAGTTCAGATCAGAAATGTGGTATTGTAACATTGAATGTCGTAAATTGGCGTGCTGAAGAACTTTCTTTTCAATGGATAAATCTGAACAAGAATCTTACAAAGCACAGAAATCAAAGAATAACGTGTACGCAACGTTTTCTTAGTAACGCTAACAGGCTGGTTGCAGCCTCAGAATGTGGGATGGGATGCATTTATGAAGTTGGATTCATGTAGGCAGTTTCCTGCAAACACAGTGCTCTGTGACGTCACCAGCCGGAGTATCCGTGCCAGGGGATGTCAACAAGATAGGGATTATTTGGCACCATCGATGTAGTACATCAGCCAGCCGTTTAGGGCGCTGTATATCGTGTTGCCAACATATTCATGATACAACATTGTAATTAAAAGTAACAAAATATCCCAATAATCAGTTAATACATTTACTGAATATACTCTGAAGTCATAACCGACATTTCCGACTTATCATTAAATAAACATTATTTCTACTGGGTTGGCGGCATTGAAATCATGGTGGCTCTGTTTTCTTGCAGTTATCTTGCTCACAGGCGATAATTACGGCACTTATCATTAAATAAACATTATTTCTACTGGGTTGGCGGCATTGAAATCATGGTGGCTCTGTTTATGTGTTGAATGCTTGGTATGGTGTCAAGGAAAGGAAGGAAGCTTGTAGTTTAACGTGACCGTTAATCTTGAGATCATGAGCCACGGGACCTCCTTTTTACGTGGAATCCGAACCACAGGACATGGCATTTCACTTCAAAAATCTCACATGCATTGACCGGGAATCGAACCCGGACCGCCTTGGTGAGAGGCATACAGCTAGACCGCTGAGCCACCACGCCCCCCCCCTTGGTATGGTGTCATGTTGTGAAATGATATTGGCCGTAAATAAGCTAATGTCTTCTTTCTCATCTTTCTTACACCACATCCTCTTCGTGGTAATGAGAAGTGAACAGTTCTTCTTCTGCTACGGCAAGTAAGTACGCTTATTTTAAGAATTTAAGTTAATACGTGTTTCTCTAGTGGCTGTGAAAAATATAGGCCTAGTTTTGAATTGATATTAGACGCAGGTGTAGGCCTACAGGTGACATTCTACTTGACATATCAATTAACTTTCACTATTATTTATCCCATAGGTAGACCTACCAAATTCTGTGAAATGTGCCTATCACCGGAAGAAGGAAGAAGTGATCCAGTCTATGACCAGGTAAGAAGTCTGTGTTATCCTAATGTTTTGGCAGTGGGTAGTGGAACTAGGTACTGTGGGTTCTCGTAACGGATTTTTTAATAGGCCTAATGTAGACCTACCATGGTGTACAAGATGAATAAGATTGGGTTCCAGAAACCATTGCAACAACTTGATTACAGCTTGCAGAGATATTTAAATGGGCCTATTGCATGTGTGTACTGAAGTTCTTGAGGAGTGTTAATAATCAATTAATTAATTTCACATTGCAGTAGAATATAGATCTCATGATTCATGACAACGTGTCTAAGCTTTAATTTTTTCCCCTTCCTTGAATTTCAAATTATTACAGAATGCAAAACAGATCAGTTCTTGCACATTTTAGTTATTGGTGCTGTGGCATCAGGTAGAATAGGTAGTAATGCCATGTAGGACTGTAATTACAGGTTATTAAAACTTAACACACACACCCATGGTCTAATTGGTCTAATGGCCTATATCATATAGTCTTACCAATATGTAATTATATACATTAATATACATTAATGTGTTCTTGTCCTGTGGAACCAAGTCCAACGTGAAAATCATTTTGCTAAGTCATGGTGCTAAAGTAGACTACTCGTGTATAGCTCTCCGACCCAAATACCTTTCAAATGCACCTGTCCTCCTCTAATAAGCCAAGAACAAACAAATGTGTAGATGAGTTTCCTTGCATATTCATGCTATGGGTACTTTTTAAAATTTTTGTAGATACACAGGAAAATGAGCTATACGGTTAATGTTATGGTAGGAATGCAGTGTTGGGCGTAGGTGTTCAGTTGGTCGAATTGGTAGTAATGGCAATACTGATGTAGAACTGTAATTACAGGTTATTAAAACTTAACAGACACCCCCATGGTCTAATAGATTTAATGGCCTAGGATCATACACTCTTACCAATGTGTAACTATATACATTAATGTGTTCTTGTCCTGTGGAACCAAGACCAACGTGAAAATCCTTTTGCTAAGTCATGGTGCTAAAGTAGACTACTCGTGTATAGCTCTGCGACCCAAATACCATTCAAATGCACCTGTCTTCATCTAATAAGCCAATAACAAACAAATGTGTGGATGTGTTTCCTTGCATATTAATGCTATGGACACGTTTTATTTATTTTTGTGCATACACAGGAAAATAAGCTGTACGGTTTATGTTATGGTAGGAATGCAGTGTTGGGCTAGGTGTTCAGTTGGTCGAATTGGTAGTAATGGCAATACTGATGTAGGACTGTAATTACAGGTTATTAAAACTTAACATACACCCCCATGGTCTAATAGATTTAATGGCCTAGGGTCATATAGTCTTACCAATGTGTAACTATATACAGTACATTAATGTGTTCTTGTCCTGTGGAACCAAGTCCAACGTGAAAATCCTTTTGCTAAGTCATGGTGCTAAAGTAGACTACTCGTGTATAGCTCTGCGACCCAAATACCATTCAAATGCACCTGTCTTCATCTAATAAGCCAATAACAAACAAATGTGTGGATGTGTTTCCTTGCATATTCATGCTATGGACACTTTTTATTTATTTTTGTGCATACACAGGAAAATAAGCTGTACGGTTTATGTTATGGTAGGAATGCAGTGTTGGGCCCAGGTGTTCAGTTGGTCGAATTGGTAGTAATGGCAATACTGATGTAGGACTGTTATTACAGGTTATTAAAACTTAACATACACCCCCATGGTCTAATAGATTTAATGGCCTAGGATCATATAGTCTTACCAATGTGTAACTATATACAGTACATTAATGTGTTCTTGTCTTGTGGAACCATGTCCGACGTGAAAATCCAATAAAACCATGGAACCATTGGCCCGAGAACCCCACCATTATCTGCCAATTTTTATTTTATACTCTTGGTAATAAGTGTTAGGTTCTGTCGATGATTTTCTGTAACAGCGATATAGATACAAGACAAATATAATTGATTTATTGTATGCCAATCTAATGGTTGATATAAAAATGGAGGTCAATGACCAAAAAAGCGGACCCTGCACCAGCGGGACAACGCTAGGAAGAAGAAGAAGAATCTAATGGTTGATATACCTAAAGGTAGTATTTTATTCCCACACGTTATTTACAATATTTTTCAACACGTAGGATGCCAATGTCTAAGCTTACATGGAGGGATTTTTTCATCAATTGATTCTGTAATAAGACCACCTTGTGGTGGGGATGCTGCCACTCCTGAGGTCCTGGGCTAGTTTCCAAGCTTGATTAAGTAATTTAATTCTGGTCTGACGGTTGGAACGGCGCACACTCATCTTTGTGAGGCAGAACTGAGAAAAGGTAGGTTCGATTCTCACCTCGGCCATCCAAGAAGTGGTTTTCCAAGGTTTCTCCACTTCCACTCCAGGCTAACGCTGAGATGGTTCCCAACTTAAGGCTACGGCTGCCTCCTTTCTAGTCCTCACCTGAATTACGGGAAGTATACACACTAATACAGATATCACAATAACACAGATTATCATACAAATCATACACACTTCTAAATACATGGGTCTAAATGAACATGTTATCGAAAGCCCTAAATGAATTAATATCAAAAACACAATGATTCTTTTAAAATGTAGTTAACTTATAGTAGGTGCAAACATACACATGTCAGCAAATTCAAGTTCCCCGTTTCAAGCATTAAGTTACACATTTATTAAGTTGACTGTTTCAACATACAAACTGGTATGTGTTGTAGGAATTTGCGGTTCATTGGTGTCAGCCATTACATCAAGGAGGAACTATGTCCATTAGCATGTGCTGGAGGCTACTGTTACAGTATACCTTGGCAAGAAAGAAGAAAGGAACATGCCTCAACACATACTTTTAGGAGGACCAGATTTGATTACTGTATTTTTGCTAAGTTTGATCTTGTCTTTCGCTGTTATTTTCTCTTCGTTGACAAATTTTTAAATAAAACATGATGATTTCTAGCAGTATTGACTGTTTTTCTTGTTTTTCATTGAAAGTCCTATTTCTCCTTTCCCCTTCACAGCACGTCATGGAATTTACTGTATTAGTGTGCGATGATTTTTTTTTGATGTAGCCTACTTACTGCATTTCACCCTTCAAAATTTTTAACTAGATATATTTAAATGAACTACTGTATATACATTTTGTTTTATACAATTATTTTTCTGAAATTTCAGTCCCCTAATGAATTTGGCACTAATTAAACTAAAAATTTTGGTGTGATGAGGATCCGGTTACAACACCTGTTTCCTTAGCATTCTCTCTTAAAATTTTACTGTTATTGCTAACAGCATCAAGCATTTTAAAATATGAATATTCTCCCTTCCCAGTACTTTTCCTTTGTAGTTTATTCTAATAACTAATTGGTTATAGACCTAATTGGGCCTACTGTGGTATATTGGAAGGGACCATTTTTTATGCTGAGTAATAATATGCTGCAGGCCTTGTAGTAGCCTAATTTTTGTCACCAATGCAATATGCTCTAATTGCAACTGAAAGAAATTTAAACATGTTTATTAGTGATGAGGTTATGTTCTAAATGCTGTGATTGATCATTTCAAAGTACTGGAACTCACAATTTCCCTCTTTGGTATTATTTTTATGAATTTTTCTGTTATTGGTATTTTGAATGTGATTTATTTCTTGTAGATCATAATATGATTATTATTATTATAATATTATATAATATTATTATTATCTCCACGCCTAAAAACGTGCTATAAGTATTGGGAAGATTGTGATTTTCGGAACATTGAAGTGGGCAGAGCATTTAGGACGAGAATTTTAGCGGAATGAGGGGTAGGGAAGGGGTAGGCTACACGCACGGCCGTGCTACACGTCTACTAGTACATCAGTCATACACCAGACAGCGCTGAAGTCTTAGGTGCCAAGAATTAGCATAGCTGTCGGCCATCTGTAGTAGTAGGTAATCTGTGATCCGTGCTCCGTTTCTCCAACGGAACGTGAAAAGAGGAATGTAGGGGCGGTGGAGGGTTGGCCAAACATGTCTAGCAGTGGGGGACTCCACTCAACTATGCGTGCGCAGTATCCTTTATAGCAGGAGTTCTCAAACTTTTAGACACTGCGACCCCCTTTTTAGGCTGAGTATTTTGGCGACCCCTCATGTTTTAACGTTAAAACAATAATTACAAATTACAATATTTGTTAAGTAACTAATATTAATAAACATTCATTTTGTCTCTTTGATTCTTTAATAATAAGAGACAGTAGTATATCTCACTGATTGTATACACTTGCAGTAGTTTTATGACATTTATTAACCTCGCGCTCCTTCAAGCTCTAGCATTGTACAGAGTACAGGCTGTGCGCACACTCTCTGACAAGCCAGCCAGCCAGCAGACGACAGCCCCTGGCGTCTTGAGCAGAACACCACGTGCAATTTAATCTTTCTTTTGTGAGTAGTATTGCAAGCAGTTACAGTTAGAAACAGTGGATAAGTTAAAAAAAAGTGTCTTCAAGTAGTGACGGTAGTGAGAGTGTGAAAACAAAGTGCCGCAAATATGACCAGTCATACATACAGTTCGGTTTTATTGATCTAGCAAACAAACCTCAATGCGTTATATGTTGTGAAGTGTTGTCAGCCGAAATAAAACGCCATCTTGCAACTAAACATTTTGCGCTGAAAGACACGCCAGTAGACTTCTTCCGAAGAAAACTGTTATCCCTTCAAAGTCAATAGGTAAACTTTCAAGCTCTTGCTGATGTTTGTAGAAATTCCTTTAAAGCTTCATACGAGGTTGCGCTCAAGATTTCTAAAAAGGGAAAACCACATACAATTGCTGAGGAATTAATTCTTCCTGTCGCAATTGATATGGTTTCAAATATGATCAGTACTCAAGATGCTGAAAAACTAAAACAAATCGCATTGTCAAATTATACTATATCAAGACGAATATCTGACATGGTTGAAGATCTTCAGAACCAGCTAAAGAAGCAAATAAAAGAAAGTACTTTTTTGGCAATTCAGTTTGATGAGCCAAGAGATGTTGTCAATTGTGCTCACCTTTTGTGCAACATCCGGTATGATTCTATTCACGAAGACATATTATTTTGTAAGCCTTTGCCCAATAATACAACCGGTGAAAGTCTCTATAAGGTACCGGTATTCGTTGAAGCAACTGAACCTTTCGAAATTGATTGAAAACAAATGGGTTTCAGTTTGTTGTGATGGAGCAAAGTCCCTTAAGGGAAAGAAGAGTGGTTTGATTACCAGGTTGAAATCACTTACGCCGAATGCAAGCTGGAGCCACTGCTTTTTACATAGGCAGGCTTTGGCAACTAAGAAAATGCCAGATGAACTACGACAAGTTTTAAATGAAGCTGTCAAGGTAATGATCTATATCAAAGGAAGGAAAGGAAGGAAGATTGTAGTTTTACGTGACCGTGAATCTTATGATTATGAACCACGGGACCTCCTTTTTACGTGGAATCCGAACCACAGGACATGGCATTTCACATCGAAAATCTCACATGCATTGACCGGGAATCGAACCCGGACCGCCTTGGTGAGAGGCATACAGCTAGAAGCCACCACGCCCCCAGTCTACATCAAAGGTTGCCCGCTGCAGAGTAGGTTGCTTGAGAACTTGTACAAATCTATTTCACACTGAAGTCCGATGGCTATCCCGTGGTAATGTGTTAAGCAGGCTGTTTGAATTAAAGTCAGAAATGTTGCTATTTTTGGTTGATAGTAAACAAGAACTTTCTAGTTTTTCAGTGATGAAAAGTGATTGGTAAAATCTGCTTATTTAGATGATATCTTCTCTCACCTCAATACTTTGAACTCATCCCTACAAGGATCACACTAAACTGTTCTGTATGCTCAAGACAGAGTTAACGCATTTGTAAAGGAAACTTAGTGTTTGGAACACACGAGTTAAGAAAGAAGATTTTGAAAATTTTCCACTTACTCAAGAGTTTATGGAGTTTGTATCGCCACATCCTTTGACACTTCATCTCTCTCCTTACTCATATCATATAATCTCGAAGCCCTGTTTGAACAATTGACAGATTACATTCCAATTAAGTATATGAGTGGAGGTTTGTGGATAGTCAACCCGTTCAGTGAGCCAGCCGTAACAAAAGCTGAGCTAAGTGCTCGTCTTCATGATGAACTGATAGAGATTTCAAGTGATCAGTAAGTGAAACTAACTTTTAACAATGCTTGTGCCGACAAATTTTGGATAAGTATTAAAAAGAAATACCCAGAACTGTCCACACCAGCAATAAAAATGTTGATGCCATTTTGTACATCTTACAACTGTGAACAAGGATTCTCCATAATGGCGAATCTGAAAACCAAATGAAGAAGTCGTTTGACACTGGAAAATTACATTGTTTTGTGTGTTACAAAAATCATTCCAGCCATTAAACAAGTAGTTCCGTGAAGAACTAAAGCCTATTTTCATGTATCCTACTTATGTTAATTGCCACTATCAACATACAAAATTTCAGTTTGATTGCTGTAATAAATTCGTAGATATTGAGAACCGTCTAATATTACGGATGGTCACCATGTCTGATTTTTATATATGTAGGCCTTAGAGTTATGTCATATTACATCAAGTATGTGTAGTATTCAAACTTCAATCGCATGATTGGGACACAAGAAGTAAAAGAGATTTTAAAATTCCGCACAGCTGCCATCTTGTGATTATGAAAACTATTGAAATAAATTAGATGCCAGTGGATTAACATTTGTATAAGCATTTACCGAACCAAGTTTCACTGCAATCGGATGGTTAAATCGCGGGAAACGTCCATTTAAATATTTATACTTCACGTCACTGCCATGTTGGATTTGTGCTCACCAGGTTATTGAAAGTCCTATAAGGAAAAAGAATTGCAGTAAAAGATTCGTAGATATTGAGAACCGTCTAGATATTTCGGATGGTCGCCATTTTGGATAGTTATATGTATAGGCCATAGAGTTATGTATCATTAAAATAAAATTATTGCATAGGTTCATTATTGAAACTTTCACTTCAATCGCATGATTACGACACATTCAATAAAAACTTGAATTTAAAATTTCGCACAGCCACCATCCTGGGTATATGTAAACAATTGAACAAATTTAGATGCCAGTGCATTAAAATATGTGGCCTTATAAGTATATATACAGGGTGTAAAAAAAGTCCTGCACCAAACTTAAATCCCGCATGCGGGTGGGGGCAGGGAGTAATTTGAGATAGGGAACCCATGTGCGGAACTCAACCGTTACGCCCCTATGAGCGATTTTAATTATGAGTACATTTGGCAACGTCGCGTGTTACCCACGGCAGAGGACCGATTACCGCTCACAAGACTACTTAACTCCAGTCTCACTTCGTAGCTCAGTGGCAAGGCGTTAGACTTTCACACTGAGGTGACTTGGTTCGAATCCCCCTTCCGACAGAACTGAGTTTTTTTCTTCGAGTCGTTTGGATTTGCATCAATTAATTACTACATAGGGCTAGATTAGATCCTTTTTGTTTCTAATTTCGTTTTAAAAGAAGCTAAATTATACGCCGCAATATTGCGTTGTAAAAGGAAAACAAATTGGTTCTGTTCGTTGCCGATTTATTTCTTCGCGGTAGGATTTTGTTTGGACACAAATAATCTCTTTGGTTTTGTGTTAATTGCTGTATGATTGTTTCGCAATGATATCATTAAGATCGCAATTTGAGATAAAGGTCATAGGTGGTTACTTTACAAGCAAAAGATTGCGAGTTCGAAAAAGTTACAGCGAAGATACAGATACAGGTTCAGCGATCGTTGGAACTGAGGAACATAAATGCGTATCAATTATTTTATTGAATTTTGCGTAAGATCACTTCTCTGTGTCGCTTTTCTTAGATGTCCTAATTATTGTATGTTAATGAAACTCCGAATTTTCTAACCGTCGTTTTGTTGCTCCCAATCCTTATTGTTACACGTTATTTCAATGAAAGTGAGGTACCGTAGCCTTGGGTCTGCGTGCTGGCCTACGAATCGGGCGTTTCCGGTTCGAATCCGAGTAACTACACGTATTTTTATTCGTGCCACATAATTTGTTCCAGAACATTGTGGAACAAATATCGAACTTCAGGAAATTTCGGTGTTACCGGTTTCTGTAAAGTCTAGAAAATTCTGTCAGTGTATAAAAGCCCTTAAGAACAGCGATGCGTTATCTCTTCTTCCGCGAGAGTCTTCTAAACCGTAGCTTTCCTGAAAAATCGCAATGGACGGATATCCTAACGAACACCTCGCAGACATCCACTACGTCTACGGGTTGGCCGACGGGAATAGTCGCCAGGCCCAGCGCATCTACCAAGAGAGGTTCCCCATGCGCCGTATCCCACACTACCAATTTTTTATGCGAATTCACAATCGTTTGCGAGCAACAGGATCGATTCAGGTAAGTACCATATCTGTCAATGTGTATCTCTTATTCATCCTTTGCTTCCCTGTAAATGTGATAAAATAATAGCTACGTCTTAGTGTTTTAACAATTTAAAAATGGAACGGTGTAGGTACTAGGAGCCGTAAAGGGAATGCAAACATTGTCCCATCGAACGTAATACTTTCGCATCTAGCTTTTGGCTCCTAAAACCCGAACTGTTCCAAATAGGACAAAGATATCAGAAATGAAAGTTACTTTAAAAAATACCACGCACCTTATTCAACTCGAATATTTGTAGAAAAAATAGTGCCCGGTCTGAATGGCGGGTACCGATACCCAACGTTTGAAAGAGCCTGGACGACAAACGGCGGGTTTCCGACCGTATGTTCTTTGATTGTGAAGCCTAAAAATTTCAAGGCGGATTCAGGGTTTTTGGATGCAAAAATAAACTTTACACCCCCTGAAATTAATTTAATTTTAGTGATTCATGGTGTTCATTTTGTTATGATTAGGGGTATCCGTCGGTGATTTTTCTGAGTACCTTTCCTATTAGAGGTATCCATTTTGAAAGAAGATTTTCTTTACTAACGGTGCTTTCTTTTCTGCTTTGTTTTTTAATCTGAATTTTAGGTTAGATTTTTCAAGTTATCGTTTAGTGGGAACAAAGAAGAATGGTTTAATTCACATTTTTTCATTAAGTTATTTTTTCTTACACAGGCTCACAACCCCCGACCGGGAAGACCGCGGGGGAGGAGAACTCCAGAAATGGAAGAAAGGGTTTTGGAGCGTGTGCGCAACAATCCTTCCACAAGCACGCGTGCGATCGGACGTGCGGAAGGGTTAACGCATACCACTGTCCACAGCGTGATACAACATGATGGCCTGTATCCGTATCATTTTCAAAAAGTACAAAAAGTAAAGCCTGAGGATCTTCCAGTGCGGATGGATTTCGCCAATCAAATGATCGATCGCTTGGGGGAGGACCCTGATTTCTTGTCGAAAATTTTATTCACCGACGAAGCGACGTTCACCAGGGATGGTTGCTTCAACATCCAAAACAATCACATGTGGAGTCACGAAAACCCCCACCAGACAGTCGTGCAGGGAAATCAAGAAAAATTATCTGTGAACGTTTGGGCGGGTATTATTGGGGACCATCTAATCGGGACATACATTTTACCAGCCAGACTCAACGGACGCGTTTATCTGCGGTTTATTCAAGAAGTTCTCCCAGAACTTATGGAGGATGTCCCGCTGGAGACAAGGGCTGAAATGGTCTTCCAGCATGACGGCGCCCCAGCTCACTGGCTCCGAGCAGTTCGGGACTTTTTGGACGAAACGTTCCCCGAAAGATGGATCGGCAGAGGAGGTCCAGTTCAGTGGCCGCCACGCTCTCCTGATTTGACGCCACTTGATTTTTTCTTTTGGGGATACATGAAGGACCTGATATACGATGGGACAGAAATCGACAGTCAAGAAGAGCTAGTCGGAAGAATAGCTGTAGCGGCCGGCGTCGTTCGGGACAGAGTAGAAGAAATTTTTGGACGAGTCCGCGAATCACTTGTAAACCGTCTTCATTTTTGCCTTCGTGGCGATGTGCAAGGAGGCAATTTTGAGCAACTGCTTTAACGAAAACAAATTTGTAAACTCTCCCAAAGAAAAATTATTTAGTTTGCTATTGTTCATTTCTTCCAAGTCTACTTGTCTGGAAAGTCATGTTATGTATTGAAAATGAAGAACAATTTGTATTAAAACTAATAAATTGTCTGATTTTCAGAACGAGTTTTTTTAAATTACAGACCTCCCTCCGCAACAACAATAAAAAGATAAATAAATTAAATGAAAAAGAGAACTGCCAGAGCATCTTAAGACAAGGCAGAGTCGCAACATTACTGAAATTTGAACCGTTACCGAACACGTGGCTGTTAGGATACGCGTAAACATTTAATTAAGATTATTAAAACGTTCTTGAAACATCTACCTGAAAACATCATGCTTACGGTAATTGAGTTGATCCATCATCACATTACTCGGAGGAAAAAAAAACAAGATGGGTTGGAAGAAGGATTCGAACCCCAGCGTGTAGTCACTCAGGCCTGAGGGTCGAACGCTTTACCACTGAGCCACGAAGTGGGACTGGAGTTAAGTAGACTTGTGAGCGGTAATCGGTCCTCTGCCGTGGATAGCACGCGACGTTGCCAGATGTACTGAAAATTAAAATCGCTCATAGGGGCGTTACGGTTGCGTTCCGGACATGGGTTCCCTATCTCAAATTACTCCCTACCCCCACCCCCATGCGGAGTTTAAATTTGGTGCAGGACTTTTTTTACAGCCTGTATAATCATTTACTGTACTATATTTCACTGCGCTAAGATGGTCTATTAAAATGTTTCAACTTCGCTTGGCCGCCATGTTCGTTTTGTACATTGCAGGCTTTTATCAAGGACATAGATAAACCTGTAGTGGTGTCTTTTATCACCGTACAAAATTGCAGGGTGATATCGGTAATAGTTTCGGAGATATAGAATGAAATATTTCGCACAGCCGCCATCTAGAGGTTATGTAAAAAACTGAACTAAATCAGTGCATTGCAATGTGTATAAACATTTGCTGCACCAAGTTTAATTGCGTTTGGATAGTTAAATCGCGAGAAAAGTCTATTTAAAAGTCTCAAATTCGCTTGGCCGCCATGTTGGTTCTGTAGTTACCAGGTTTTTGAAAGTCTCATAGGTAAACTTCTAGTAGCGCCCTTTATTACCGTGCAAAATTTTAGGGTGATATCAGTAATAGTTTCGGAGATATTGAATGCTGGTTAAATATTTCGCACAGCCGCCATGTTGGATTGGTGAAACGTAATAAAATTTGAAGGGCATGGTCGGGGTTAGCCGAAATTGTGCTATGACCTTACAGAGTTTCATTGAAATCGCTCCGGCCGTTTAGAAGTTATTAGAGGGGGACACACATCACACACACATACGCACACACACACACACACACACACACACCGACAAAAGGTGATCTCATACGCCTATTCTTTTCATAAAATGAAAATAGGCTACAAATTGGTTAATTCCAAACAAGCTCAAGTTTCTCATTAATTGAATAACAAAACTTAAAAGTTTAGTACAATGTGAGTGTATTCTTTTTTAAATAAAAAAACTACAGCAATAACTCTTTATTTTAACTTTTTCTCCGTATCTCGCGACCCCCCAAGACACATCCTGCGACCCCCCAGGTGGTCGCGACCCACTGGTTGATATCCCCTGCTTTATCGTAATACTTGCATTTTTTAAAAGGTATATTTTGGTCTGTTAACCTATAGGGTTTAAGCATTTATTACTTATTAATAAGATATACATTTTACTTTAATAAGATTTTGTTTAAATTGAATAATGAATGTTGTTATGCTATTAAACACAGGCTGAACATATGTGCAATGTATACTAGTTTCAAGACAAATAATAATATACAAGTAAACATTTGTTGAAAAATCACCTTCTGAACACACATACAGTATAATAATAATAATAATAATAATAATAATAATAATAATAATAATAATAATAATAATAATAGTTGTGGGGTTTGAAGCCATTTTCTCAGTGTTGCCTTAGTAAACAAGAGTTTACTGTAGTGCCTTCTAGTCGGTCAACACGAGTGTACCCAAAAGAGCTGGGTTATGCCCTAATCCTGAAATAAATTCCATGCGATTAAAACATACGCTAGGATGACCAGTTTCGATCGTCAAGCGATCATCATCAGATCCATTACACTTAGGATATAAAATCTATGTTTGAAAATACAGGTGAAAATATTTACAATATGTACAATTACGGTATTTAGTTGCAGTATTGGTACTGCAACTGTCGGTGTATGCTAAATGCAGTATATATGATGTTAGGTGAAATGCTAAATGGTGATAGATATCCGGAGTTTGTAATTTGGAGTGATTATATGGTTGTAAAAATCAACTATGGTTAAAATGTAATATTACAGGCTACTACTTATCTGGTTGTCTTCCTTGCTGGAGCTGCGCGCAGATTTCCTGTTCACTGTAACTCCAGGTGTGGTCGCTTGACGATCGAAACTGGTCATCCTAGTGTATGTATTAATCGCATGTAATTTATTTCAGGATTAGGGCATAACCCAGCTCTTTTGGGTACACTCGTGTTGACCGACTGAAAAGCACTAAACTCTTGAAAATAATGATAATTAAAATGACGCTGAAGGTTGAATTTTTTCATGTTGAAGTATCTTAAAACACACTAATCATTTCGCCATTCCTCCATACTCGACAAACAAGAATAGTTCTTCACTCACAGACAAGAAAGTGTAAGGAGTCGACGGCCTTTGGTTGTCCGATGCCCCTTCTGTCGACATTTTCGTTACAAATAATATTAAATTTAATTAGGTGGCATGCAACTCAGTATACAGTCACCACTGCACTGGCTGGCTGGCAAGGGCGCTCCTCACAAGGAAAGCCCTGAACGCAGAAAGCTCCTCCTACGTCACAAACAAGCCAGGTGAAGGCAGCTGATTTAGAGGAATAAATTGGAATATTTGTGGGAAACCCTTTAGAGGTTGAAGTTTATGTTCAAGTTTTACTCCGACTAACTATTGAACGTTGTTTATCTGTCCTATTACCCTTTAGCGTGAGTGACTAACTACCGCTATGGTCTACAGCAGGGGTTCTCAACCTGGTGCTCGCGAGCACCTCGGTGCTCTTTGAATTAAATTTGGTGCTCTCACCATACGAGCCAAAAAGTGCTAGCGAGCACAAGCTTCCCTGTGATACACTCTTCAATTCAAATTTTGTTGCACGAACCGGAATAATTTCGTTTTCATTACGAGTTTTGACTGTCTGAAAATTTATTAATTTGTGGAATAGTACTTTTTAATCTACAGTAAAAATACTTGGGCATCCCCGTTTTATGAGTAACACGAAAGATTCTGATTGGACTCGAGTGTCCATGAGTAAATTTATCTTATATGCATGTGTCATACAAGCAGTTGCAGCATGCCCGGTGAGCGGTGTATCCCTAGCTATTTCAGCACTTCTTAGGGAGGGAGAGAGAGGAGAAGAAAAGAGTGGCGCATGCTCGTTGCATTATTATTATTATTATTATTATTATTATTATTATTGTTATTGTTATTATCATTATTATTATATTGGATTTAATGGTGCTCGGGTACTTGTTACGACATGAGGGTGGTGCTCACAGACTCAATAAGATAGGGAACGCCTGGTCTAGAGGATAGTGTTACCGGTTGTAGCCTCATTCTGTTCCTTGTTCACTCACGAATGCATTTTTGGTAGAAATGCATTGAAAAAGGACTTACTCTTCGTGAAGGCAATGTAAGAGGTGTCTGATGCAAAGCTTAGTTTGTTTTTCTATTTAGGGGCATGTTTGTCATCAGCCCCATGTATTTGGGAGTGAGTGAATTTTGTCTGTTAATAATACATGTTATTGTGTTTGTAATTTTTTAGTAGGATTTGGTAGGAAGCGGCCGTGGCCTTAAGTCAGACATCATCCCGCCATTTACCTGCGGAGAAACCCACTTTTAGGGTGGCTTAGGGTGGAATAGAACCCAAATTATATTCGATGACCTTCACGAGCCAGAATGGACACGTTCCAGCTCTTAGGCCAAGAAAAAGCGAAGCAAAGCCAACTCCGTAGGCCCTGGGATTAGTGGAAGGTAGAGGCTTTCACTTTTTGTGACAAAGGCACTAGATGAGATGGAGTTGTCAACTCCACGCCCGGCCGCCTTTGCTCCCAGGAATTACCCTAATACTCACATCTGGTGTAGGCTGGTTGAACCCCAGTGCTATTTGCGTGTCCGAAAGTGGTAGTTTTGTTTCTAAAATCCACTACCTGGGTGGGGATCGAACCCACTCCCTTTCAGTTAGAAGCACAGCGTCTCTACCGATTGCGCCACGCAGACCCACTCTTAGACCAAGTAGAGCCGGAATTCGCACCTGGGCCTCAGACAACGTTAACTATTCCACCAACATGACACGTTCTATAGAGGCCTTTGAGGACCATACAACCCATTATATTCAGCTTCAATTTATTATGGAGGAGGTGATTGTTGTTTTTAAGGGGCGGAACAACACGGTCAATTGCCTCAGCCATTATGGTTTATCGGAGCGTCAGCTGAGAAGATGTGATCAAGTAATTTTGGGGAAGGGTCTAAAAGAAAATCTAGCCAACGAACATGAATCAATAATGGTCCCTCACCTAAACGCAAAGAAATTGCTGAAATGGTACTTAACTTGAAGCTTCAGCTACGTCGCTCCCAATCCTACTAGTCTCAGTTATTGCAATACACTCTAGAGCAGTCACCACGTAAATTCCAAACATACTCAAGTAAGTGGAGTCGATGACGACGAATTCCCAAATCCATAAATGAAACAACAACAACAACAAGAACAAAAACAAGAACGATAATAATAACAACAATAGGAGTTATTTCTCACTCACCTGGCAGCTAACAAGTATACTGCAAAGTGTAAGTCAGGGGATCGATACTCACCTGGAATAGACAGAATCAAAATATTAAATTATGTCATAATAAAAAAGATTAAATAGTAATAATAATAATGTATGTATGTCTACCCCTTATTATTCCCGTTTTTCCTACGGGGTCGGGGATGAGATGCGATGGAAGTCTTTGTGGCGGATGATTTTTACGGCCAGATGCCCTTCCTGACACCAACCTCATGAGAGGAGTTAATGAGAGATGAAATGAATGATGGTGAATGAAACTGGGCAAGGATGTGGAAGGAAGCGGCCGTGGCCTGTCAGAAGGTACCGTCCCAGCATTTGCCTGGAGTTGAAAATGGGAAACCACGGAAAACCATTTCAAGGACGGCCAACGGTGGGGCTCGAACCCACGCGTCTACCGAGTCAGCAGAGAGCTTGGCCCCATGACCTAACGCAGCGCTTTAGCGAGCGCAGCCACTACTGTCGGTAAATAGTAATAATAATAATAATAATGAAAAATGAAAATCCACAGCCTGCTTCCAGTCGACCGACCGGGTCAGGAATGGAATGAATGAAGCCCCCATCTAGCGGCGAGGATATTAACTGTGCCGGCTGCCGAAGCCTGTCGCACTCCCCTGGGGCAATGATTAAATGAATGACTGATGAATGAAATGAGAGTGGAGAGTGTTGCTGGAATGAAATTGTGACAGGGAAAACCGGAGTACCCGGAGAAAAACCTGTCTGCCTCCGCTTTGTCCAGCACAGATCTCACATGGAGTGACCGGGATTTGAACCACGGACCCAGCGGTGAGAGGCCGACGTGCTGCCGCCTAAGCCACGGAGGCTTAATAATAATAATAATAATAATAATAATAATAATAATAATAATAATAATAATAATAATTTGGACGGCTGGTTAAGGAGTTTGCAGGTTTCCAGGAGACAGGGGAGTTGTCAGTGAAGAAAGGAAGATCTTACACGGAGGGACAGAAGAAGGAAGTGGGAGAGAGGAAGAAGCGATATTGGCTGAGAGTGAAGACAACAACAAAAAATGACGAGCCTTACAGTAGTCGCATATGACGTGTAACATCTGACATAGAAGAAACCTCACGTGAAATTGTTGATTCACCGGTATTTTATATTATTATTGGCACAAATATTAATATATTGTAAAAGGGAGTGTTTTACAGAAATTGTAGTTTATAATACGGGACTCATTTTATTAGATGATGTGTAGCTTCCACCAGCACTAGCCTAAATAAAGAATACGATATGGATCAACTAGATTAATAGACGCGACACCGCTCATAACCTTAAATTCCTTATAAACAGGTCCTCTTTATTCACAGACCAACACGTAATTTCATATGGATTCTGTTAAAATGAGTCATATTGATATGATAAATATCGTTTAAAATGATAATCTGGTAGAAAAAATTTCTACCCTGACCGGGATTCGAACCCGAGATCACTAGATTCACAGTCTTAGGGGCTAACCCCACGGCTATTTTGACTACGCAAATATTGTGTACAAGATGGTGACTTATTTCCACGTTCCAATAATACTGCATTACGGAATTAAATTTCATTTATATTTTGCTTGTTTCGATAATGTTCCTGCGTGAAATTGAGTTTAAAATGCCTTATGAATAGGCCCTCTTGTGAGTAAAGAGAATTTATTCAGCAATAATTCATGAAGGTTTGTTCAGTTCTCGTATAAACACAACGATTATATTATACTGCTCAAAAAAATTAAAGCACCACTTTTTTCAAAGGCCACCAAATTTTGAAAAGTTGACCTACAAGCTCGAAATCTCAGTATGACGTTTGTCCTGACGCCTACCAAGCATATGCTTCAGCACAACTCCCCAACTTGAGTAGTTTCGGGGTAGCACCCCGAAAACCAGTCCATTTTCGAAAACCGCAAATTGAAGTTTGCGAAAAACGCTGCAGGACTTGTCGCAGGTTGCCAAAGCAGTCGAAAATGAATGAGTCTTGCTCTTAAAGGTTCCACAAACACGTTGAAATCGTTACATTTGACGTTTGGGCATTTTCAACCTCCTTCATCATCCCCTAAACATGGACTACCATTGGGGGCGTCTGAGAAGGTACCGGGTGTGTTTAACCACCTGAAAACCTGTACACCGTCCTCAGTTGCTGATTGCAGTAAGTTCTTAAGGCCTCCGGCAATGTCCACACCCCCTAACACCCTCAACTGGCATGGGACCAAACCACCCCTTCTCGATTCACCCCTATGGAAGGTTTTAATCGAGATGTTTATCATTGCTGCTAATGGGGGGGTCTTCCCCTAACGTTTCAAAAAAGGAACTGTGCCTTTGTCACCACCCCTTCCCCTGCAACCCCCGTTTGTATGATTTTTCGAATCAGGCCCTTTTTAAGGGCTGAAACGACGTCTTAATCGCTGAAAGGGCTGTAAAGGTCCTTAGAAGTAGTGGTGACACGAAATCAACCCCTTACGATCGATGATTGACATTCCGTCCCCCAAATTCGAAAGTTTTGCACCCCCAACCCTCCCTGTCTGGACGCGTAATGCGTCATGGCAGAGTTTTCAGAGTTGGATGAAAATGAAGCTTATGGCCTGCAATGGAGCCCAAAACAGTAGGCTGGATAGAAATTCATCGGTAGGTTGGGAAACGGGACCAAAATTTTTCAAAAAAGTGTACAGCCTACAGTAAGTACGCCCATGCATAGGCAACCCACATCACGTCCGTGCGTGTGGGTTGCCTATGATCGGCAATAGGTTACAAAGATTGGCAATGGGAGAAAAATGACGTGATGTGGGTTGCCTATGCATTGGTGTACTTACTAGAGGCTGTTAACTTTTTTGAAAACTTTTTGGTCCCGTTTCCCACCCTACCGATGAATTTCCATCCAACCTGCTCTTTTGGGCTCCATTTCAGGCCATAAGCTTCATTTTCATCCAACTCTGAAAACTCTGCCATGACGCGTTACGCGTCCAGACAGGGAGGGTTGAGGGTGCAAAAATGTCAACTTTGGGGGATGGAATGTCAATCAAACATCGTAAGGGGTTGATTTAGTGTCACCACTAATTCTAAGGACCTTTACAGCCCTTTCAGCGATTAAGACCTCATTTCAGCCCTTAAAAACGGCCTGATTCGAAAAATCATACAAACGGGGGTTGCAGGGGAAGGGGTGGCGACACAGGCGCAGGTCCTCTTTTGAAACGTTAGGGGAAGACCTCCCATTAGCAGCACTGATAAAAATCTCGATTTAAACCTACCTTAGGGGTGAATCAAGACGGGGTGGTTTGGTCCCTTGCCAGTTGAGGGGATTAGGAGGGGTGAACATTGCCGGAGGCCTTAAGAACGTACTGCAATCAGCAACTGAGGACGGTGTGCAGGTTTTCAGGTGGTTAAACACATCCGGTACCATCTCAGGCGCCCCCAATGGTAGTCCATGTTTAGGGGATGATGAAGGGGGTTGAAAATGCCCAAACGTCAAATGTAACGATTTCAACGTGTTCGTGGAACCTTAAGAGCAAGGCTCATTCATTTTCGACTGCTTTGGCAACCTGCGACAAGTCCTACAGCGTTTTTCGCAAACTTCAATTTACGGTTTTCAAAAATGGGCTGGTTTTGGGGGCGCTATCCCGAAACTACACAAGTTGGGGAGTTGTGCTGAAGCATGTGCTTGGTAGGCGTCGGGGCAAACGTCATACTGAGATTTCGACCTTGTGCAGTCAACTTTCCAAATTTGGTGGCCATTGAAAAAAGTGGTGCTTTAATTTTTTTGAGCAGTATATATTGATGACTGCATTACCGTTATGTGGGTTAATATTTGAATAGCCATTGTGCAGAAACATAATACCGGCAATGCCGACTACTTACAATGTTGGATATTAAGGCATTTTTTTTTTAAATCGTGTTTACCCTCCAGGGTGGTGGCTCCCAGGGACTCAGCGAGGGAACTCACCCCTACCGCCTATCCAGGCAGTGTCCTAGAGCTGGGGACATCTAATCGGAAGGGATACAACTGGTGAGGTGGGATTAACACCTCGCCCAGGCGGCCTCACCTGCAAAGCGAACAGGGGCCTCATGAGGGAAGGGAGGGGAAGATTGGGATGGATAGGCAAGGAAGAGGGAAGGAGGCGGCCGTGGCCTTACGGTAGGGACCATCCCGGCATTTGCCCGAAGACGAAGTGGGAAACCACGGAAAACCACTTCGAGGATGGCTGAGGGGGAATCGAACCCCCTCTACTCATTTGGGCCACCCGAGGTTGAGTAGACCCCGTTCCAGTCCTCGTACTGTACCCTTTTACCTACCAATACCTGTTGAATCCCTGGATAGCAGCTGGATCGTAGAACCTGAAAATGCCCCGGCTCTAAAGACCCCCCAAGTTCTACCAACAGACACAGGGATAATAGGGCCACTCGAATACCTAACAGGATGTATTAAGACTGACCAAGGCTCAGAAAAAGAAAAGACTAGCTCAAAACACGAGAATTCTTCAAAAGGAAGAAAGAATCTCAAAGGTGTGGTAAACACTAAAATACCTAGCGATGGCCCCCTTAATACACCCTTCCATCACCTCTATAAAGCATCACGCAATAATTAAAACCAAGTAATAAAGTAGTTTATTGTAAGAATAAACAAGACAGAGAAATATCAATTTCGTCGATACCACGACCAATCAAAAAAAAAACAATCTCATTGATAATATTGGATTATCTTTCAAAAAAAAATATTTTACCCATTGTCACAACTAACTTTTATCTGAATAAAATATAAGGCATATTAATAATAATGATGATCAATCCCATAGGGTAAGCATTTACAAAAAGAGAAATATTATAAGACTTGAATACATTAAATTAATTTCGGTTCCTTAACGGAAATAACATCTTATACAAAAATATCCTGGTTATAATTACTAATCCTACACGACATCTTCAGTAACTTTATATGTTCTTGTTATTGAATGAAGAAATTCATATGGCCTATTTACAGAATATAATTTACACAAAATTCCAGAATAATTTCAATTATTCTCTTCCTACTGACTTGAAGTCACGACATTCCTTTCTGTTTAATATTATTACAATTCTTGTTTTAGGGAAATTCTGCCGAACAGTTAAGCTAAGCAAAAATTAATTGTAAAGTCAGTCTTAAATAGTTATCGGTTTTCTTTTTAAACATACATCTTATGACAAAATTGTTATATTGGTTTTACTGGAAATATTTAACCGAATATCCACTCAAGATTCCCAACAATACTGCTCAGAAAAATATTAATCTTCACACAGGCATTTTCACGATAACAGCGATAAAGTTAACAATGACCAATTATTAACCATACTAGGTTAAAACAACACCTCTCTGGGTTAAAACCCCAATCAATCTAATCCTGATTGGCACACCTGGCTCACTCCTCAACAAGAAAAATCTGCTTTACAAAGCATTGCATCAATATACTTAAACACAAAGACATTACTCATAGTACATGCCTCTCTAAAGACCAATATGCACCTATAATAGGAGCCTTACTGTTATAAATCCACAATTATGCAAATCAGCTGTTTATGGTAAAAATCCTGAATTCGAAAAATATGATCCCGTAACAGATTACCAACAAAGCCCAGTGGATTTCAGAAATATTCCCCCTAACTTTAAAAACTTGCCTTACATTGATTTATTACATGATCCATAATTCTTAAACGTATGACTTATAGTAAGTCGTCCCTGGGATTATCCTCGCAAATTTGGATGTCGTTCAAATACCCTCTTACTAAAGAAAAACTATTGCACTAAAGGCAATGATATCAATTTAATCCAGTGTTAACATCAAAAAAAAAACTGTATATAACGCTGCCCAACCACACAAACTGAGGTTGTAAAGTGATCTATAAAGATAAATTCAATCTCAAAATAAGATCCTCCCTGAATTTCCCGAACGCGAAAATGTCGATGGATTAGACCTACAGCATGGATCTAGGTTAGCAACAAAGGCTAAGCGACTAATGACCCATTAGGCAATCCATTTCGAAAATCACGCTCAGAAAACACAAGTTAAATCTGTTATTAAAAAAAAACTGAAGAAAATATAGTCCAAGGACTCGAAGTAACATTTAGAATAACTGGGTCCGAAAACTTCCTAGTATCTTAATCAAAATACGAAAAGGAAAATTCCCCTCCAAAGAATACGATAATCCAAGCGAAAGTGCTTAAAGAACAATGCACTAGAATATGAAAACTCAACCAAAGTTCTCAAAAGAAAGTTGTGTTACTAAAATGTTCTTACACAAGAAAAACTGTAAATCTTCTTCCTACTTTTGCTTCTCGACAAATAAGAATGAGCATATTAGTTAAATACTGTAAAATACTACTGAAATTATTAATTTATTCATCAAAATTACACAAAGGATGCACTCATTTTTATGAGTCAAAATCCTGGCATCATAGAAGGTCAGTTTCGAAATGAACATCGAACCTGCACTTTCTACTCAACCATTTAAACTACAAAATCAAATATGGCAAAGTGGTATTTATAAATGTCCACGCTACACTACTGTAACAAGTTGAAGTGATCAGTACCTTTGGCGAATCTAGATGAGGAAAAAAGGATATCGTTGGCCATAATCAGCTCCGGACCAACAGAAAATATGCTGGACTTCAACTGGGTTTCCATAGAACGAACCAAAGTCCTCCCAGGCTCGAACAACACCCGGTCGGTCGAAATAGTTCCAACATATCCTGGCGATATCTTTCCATACATATTCGAACACCAACGGATAGACCGCACACAGTTTATCAACTCGTCACGACGCGAAGGTGAACTCGAACCGTCACTAACAGGTTCCAATATGAGAACGCGCGTGTGAACAAGTTCACGAGGGTCGACGCGGCCCCTCTCGACACGAGAGTCGCGTGCACACTTCATGCTAAATGAAAGTTGCCTTCGACAAGTCCCCGCTGTACCCTGCTAATGCAGTATTCTTAAATCAATTTAGCCTACCATCGTAGTGGATATAAGCTTCATATTGTCCCTTCCCCCTGACGCCTTGCTTGAGAATGTACTCTTTTCAAAAGGTATAATCACTGTGAAGAGTGAATCAAATCTAGGCTGCATTTCCACGACGGTTTATATGCAGAGTTTCGTGACACATCACGGCTGAGCTCGCTGTCGTGATTATAAAAATATCCATCCGCATGGCCCGTTAGTTGCTGTAGACACACAGTCGCAGAGGTAAATTATTACATGTTTAAGACCATGTCTGAGCCCTATTAAACACGTTTCTACTTCACGTAGAATGCTTAACGAACTAGAATACACTTCAGCACGGTCACACGTTTTTAAAACTCCCGTTAGCTGGCGATTTTACTTTCACTGATTTCCAGCTCAACCCTCTGCGCTGTCAAGTTCTATACACATTGCGCTCTGCACGAGGTCGCCTGAGTCTCACATCTGCTTCCCCCACTACCACACACGTCATGCCTCGATACGAAATATATCGCAGTCGAAACGTAATCAGCAGTGAGTTAACATATCATCTTCTGTTCTTCATACTTTCTTAATAATGGCTTTCTTAATAATGGCTTTCTGCCATGGAAATATACATATAGACACATGTATCTGCTTACATAAAGCGCTAAATATGCATTAAATTGTATTAATCACTCTCAGGTGAATCGATCGATATGGTGTTAGACACAGTCAACATGGTTATTATCGATGACCTTCGGGTTTCTCGTCGGAAACACGAGCTCTGCCGATCTCTTTCTTGATAGCATGGCTTTTTCTTGCTGCAGACCAGCTGTTATGATCGACTTCAGAGGCAAGTTAGGAAGTTACAGGGTGTTCCCAAAATACTGTAACCATGTCTGTACTTAAGCCCTTTATGAATAATGGTGCATTTTCCCTTTGATACCTTAAATAAAAGTCTCCTCAACTTTTATTTACACCATTCCAGGTAATCTCGGCATATGTAGCATTATTCAGTCAACACTCAGACTATCTTCTGCACATATCTTTTCAGGTTCTTTGCATTGAAACGACCTATCATTTCTCTTCCATTTAGGCTTACTACTTCATAACAATTATTTCCGAACGACCTAGCAATCTTATAGGGTCCGTGGAAGACATAGGAAAACTTGGTGAATTGCTTCTTAGCCACATCTGCTTTCGTCGGTTTATTGACGAGAATCATCTCGCCTACTCTCATCGGTGGCCGATATCTTTTATTTCTGATTCGTTTATGCCGCTTCTCGGCTGCATCCATCAAGCTTTCTCTAGCTGAATTAATTCTTTCTTGGACTGTAGGCTCCCTGTCCTTAGGTAGAAATCTCACGATCTCTGTCCAGGCTCTTTCTGGCCTCTTATTATGGTGAACAACCATAGGTATATCTGATAAGCTCTCATGGAATGTGGAATTCATGCATCTTTCCATGAGTGGGATGAACTTCACCCAGCTCGCATGATCCTCAGGACAGTAAATTCTCGCGAACTTGCTAATTTCTGCCATAACACGTTCCGAGACGTTAGATTCCGGATATCTAACGCTAGAAAACACGTGCTTGACACCAAGCCTATTCATGGCATTCTCAAATTCCATCGAAGTGAATTGAGCTCCGTGATCCGATAGGAGAGTTACAGGTTTTCCTGCCTTAGAAAACACACTGTTTTCAAGACGACTAAGGACTTGAGCTGTAGTAGCCCTCTGCATAGGATCGAGAGTCACGTATTTAGAGAATACATCGATTGTGACTAGGAGAAACTGGTTTCCCCTAGCTCCCTTCGGGCAAGGACCGAAGATATCGCAAGCCATTAGCTCTCTCGGCCTTTCTGGAATAATGGCTCGAGGTCTCTCTTTTGATAACGCCGACGGGTATTTCCCTCGTTGGCACTCCTGGCATGATCTGATAATGGCTGCTATAGTGCCCCGCATCTTGGTCCAGGTGAATGTTTCCAATAACGTTCTAAACGTTTTGTCGACACCCCCATGGCCAATGGTGCCGTGAGCTAACCACACCAACCCATTTATCAGTTTAGGAGGGACTACAATTCTAATTTTCGTTCTCTCTCGGTCAATGTATTTACAAACGACGTCATCACACACCAGGAATTTCTCAGATCGCTTCCTAGTCTGTTCGTAATCAAGATCGGTATGGTCCATTGCACCTCTCAAAAACCTGTACATATGTCTAGTTGGGGTGTGTCTCTTCTGTGACACCGCTATCTTCTTTAGCTTCTCCAGGGTAAGTTCGTGTTCCCTCTCCAACTGTACAGTGTTAATCTCGATTTTACTAACTGGATTTCTTGAGAGTGCATCCGCGAGCAGATTATCTTTTCCAGGCTGATGCACGATAGTGGCATTGAACTGCTGGAGAAACAATGTCCACCTCGTCAATCTGTCACTGGAAGGATCGGTTTGCATCATGAACTGAAGCGCTCTGTGATCCGTGATAATAACCACTCGATGTCCTATCAGAAGTTTCTTCCACTTTTGAAGAGCAGATATGAATGCCAATGCTTCGAGCTCAGAGGTGAAATAATTCTTTTCGTGTTCCTGCAGCTTTCTGCTGTGGAAGTCCAAGTAGTGCTTCCTCCCCTCCTCGTCCTTTTGATAGAGGACAGCACTAATACCTACTTTTGAAGCATCAGACTCTATGTAAAAAATCCGATCAAACTCAGGATATTCCAGCTTAACACAATTTTGGAGCATGAGCTTGGCCTCTTCAAATGCCCTATTCGTGTCCTCTGTCCATTTCCATTTGTTATTTTTCTTTAATGCTTCATACAAAGGGGCCATAGTAGTAGAATATCCCGGACAGTGGCTACTCAAGAACTGGCACATGCCCAGAAACTCACGGAGCTGCTTTACCTTTGCGGGACGAGGGAATCTTGAAATGGCGTCTATCTTCTTCAAGTTTGGGTGATACCCAAACTGATCAATAGTATGGCCAAGAAACTTGATAGATTCGTGCATGAATTGACACTTATGCATGTTGACCTTAATATTGGCCTCTCTTAAATTCTCGAATAGCTGTTTCAAGTGCACAAGATGTTCTTGGACATTCGCTGAAGAGATTATCAAGTCATCGATATAGCAGATAACGTTACGTTTCACGCTTTCCGTTAATTTGCTATCAAGGGCTCTGATCAAAGCCGGACCGCTGTTCACCATTCCAAAAGGAACGCGACAGAAAACATACGTGGTCTGATCGAATAAGAATCCGGTGTATTGCCGGCTATCTTCCTCCAGCTCTACTTGATAAAAGGAAGCGGTCAGGTCTAGGACGCTGAAACACGCTTTACCTTTGAACTTTTTCAAAAGTTCTCTAATTTTTGGTGGACGGTCAGTTTCTAACATGATTCTCGTGTTGATCTTCCTGGCGTCTAAACAAAGTCTCAATTGTCCGTTCGCTTTCTTTACCACAGTTACTGGATTCAAATACGAAGAAGCCTGTTTTTTTATTATTCCATCTCTCTCCATTTTATCTATGATCTCTTTGACCTCATCATGGTATTTTTCTGGGATAGGATAAAGCTTGGCTTGATAAGGGGATTCATCTATTAGCCTAATCTGGTACTTGAAGTCTCTAATCAAACCAGGTTTATCATCGAAGATGTCCGCAAACTGACAAATCAAGTCGTCAAATTCTTCTTTCACATTTTTAAATCCCTCGGCTTTCAAGGTATATTGTTCCCTCACTTGCTCAGTTTCTTCAACTACGTGATCTAGGATTTCCATTCTAGGGATATCTCTATTAATTTCGTTTCCATCCATTTCCTCCATCACTACATCCTCTGTACTTTCTTCCTTGAATCTTATTATTCCTTTGTCCATGTCGATGATTGCTCTAGCTTGAGTAATAAAATCGATCCCTAGTATGACGTCAAAATTAATATTCTTAACGACTATGAAAATATGTTCATAACTTCTCTCATTGATCCAGAATTTCATTAGGATCTGCACTTTGCATTTCATAGTTTTATCCTTAAATATCCCACGAATTTTTGTTGGAGATGCTGGAAGAATGGTAAATTGATTTTCTGGTTTCAATCTCTCAAAACAGTCCTCGTCAACTATAGAGATCATAGCACCTGTGTCCATCAAGGCTTTACAATGTTGTAGACCAATTAGTATATCAATAACGGGAAGTTCAACTATCCTTCCTCTCGGTTTCGTTTCTGGTTCAAATAGAAGGTCTTCGTCAGTAGCTTCAAATATTTCAAAAATCGTGATATCAGAGGAATGCGTGGCAACGTCAGTTATTAATTTCGCCCGGAAATTGGCGTTTTTTTTTCTCGATCCGGAGCTCTTTCTGAACTCCGACCTTCTCTGCTAGTACTGGGTTGTGACTTATCTAGATTTTCATCCTTTCTTTCCTTCGATTTTCTTCGTCCAACCTCCGTGGACTTATCTCGCCCTCTCTTGAGCCTCTCCTGTTGCACTTTTTTATCGGACACCTCCGTTCGATAATTGTTGTATCTTGAGTACCCTTGATTTTGTCTGTTATCTCTATTGTCTCGGGTATCTCTATCATTCCTATTATATCTGTTATCTCTATTGTCTCGGGTATCTCTATCATTCCTATTGTATCTGTTATCTCTATTGTTTTGATCATATCTGTAATTCCTATCATAAGGCGTTTCTCGATGATCATTCCGGTCTCGATCATTATCTCTTCGATAAAAATTTCTCTCCTCGTAGCGACGTTGCCAAGGCCTCTCCTGGGCGTCCCTACGTTGGTTTTCCCATCTCCTCTCTTCCTGATGGGTATTTCTAATAGGACCTATTCTATCATCTCTTCTTTGTTCGAAACGATCCGTCTGCTGTGTACGGTTCATCATTACCGCGTTTACAACTTTCGATTCCTGCCTGGCATTTTTGACTATAGTAGGTTGCGTCATCATACTCATGTGATCTAATCGACGTAACAGGTCATCTAACGACGTTAAAGACGATACTCCGGAAGAAATAATTGATTTCCTTACTTCCGCAGGCAATTGACGTGAGATAGCTTCAAGGAGTTCTTCCTGTGTTAACGGCGGCTGAAGAAAACGGAGCTTTGCTAACTGACACGCAAAGTATTCAGCGTAGCTGGTTGGTCCTGTACTGGAGTACTTGCGTGAATAGACTTCTGATCTCACATTCTGTTGGACCTCGATCGACCAAAATCTTTGTATGAAGGCTTCCGAAAACTGCTCAAAGTTGTCAAATGTGTAACGAAAAGCCCTGAACCATTGTAACGGAGCATCGGTGAGAAACCTTTCCACCATACGTAGCTCACGCTCACGTGGCACATGTGACTCCAAAAAGTAATCTCTTAATGTCCTGACAAATTCGATTGGTGTCATTCCATCCAAATTGCTAAACTTCCTAGGTTTGTCATCAAAATTTCGTATTATGGTTACATTCGGTGTCGTCCTTTCCAATGATTTCGAAGTATAATCACCCACGCCTACGTTGGGGTTCGGAGAACTAAAAGTTTCCCTGCTTGTTCGAATGGGACTCGAATGTTCCATTTGACTGAGCCGAACGTTGGGTTCGTTGTTGGAAGATTCCTGTATCATCCTTTCCCTACCATCAGGTACTATCACTTCAGGTTGTTCAACTACAACTCGAAAATCGGACTGTAAAAGTGATCGCAATTGATCTTTTAGAGTATCCAAACTGATATGCCCCTCTAGATTAATTTGCTCGAGACCCTTTCTAATTTCATTAATCTCGGAAGTTTTCTTCTCTCTGACCTCATTTAACTCTATCTTACTTTGGCCGACTTTAGTTTCAACACTGTTAATACGTTTCTCTAAATCGGATATGTTATTAACCTGAGTATTTTGAATTCCATCCATTCTTTTGCTTAGATCTTCCCTAACATTTATTATGTCTTTGCTATTAGTTGCAAGACCAGTGGCAAGTTTAGATTCTAACTTAGATTTCTCAACTTTAAAACATTCCTCATTAATTTTCATAATATCTTGACGAAATGTTACAATATTATCACTTATGATCCCTTTCAAGTCGATGTCAAAATCATCCCTGAGAAGTTTCGTATGATCAGTGACTTGAGCTCGGAGTGTCCCCATTTCACATTTCAACTGTTCCAGGCTATTCTGGGTCTGATTAGTGTCATGGGAAAACTGCAGCTGAAGTGCTTCTAAATTTTTTTTACTGAGCTTCACACTCTTTTCAAAGTCTAGTCTAATCTCAACTTGAAATTCTTTATTAGATTTTTCTAGCTCCATTAACTTAACCTCCGTCTGATTTTGACTAGATTCGATTTTTCGGACCTCTAGCTCCATTTTATTTTGACTGGATTCTATTAATCCCACATCTGTTCTTAAATCATTGATTTGGGATTGCATAATCCTTACATTAGAGTTTACATCCTTTACAGTTTCCTCAATTCCCCTTTGACTAGTCTGAATATTGTTAAGATCTGTTTGGATTGATGTTTGACTAGTTTGCATATTGTTAAGATCTGTTTGGATTGATGTTTGACTAGTTTGCATATTGTTAAGATCTGTTTGGATTGATGTTTGACTAGTTTGCATTGAAGTTTGACTATTTTGGATTCTTTCTTGGGCAACCTGTACCAGGCCAACATTAGCCCGTAATGTACTGATATCTAGTTGAGTTTTTCTATTATCATCCTGGATATCTTCGATATTAGATTCTACACTGGTAACCCTCTTTTCTACCCTTTTAGAACTGTCATTGATAGCCTTCAAGGAGGATTGCATAGTATCAATTTCCCCCCTGATACCTTCAGCAACTGCGCCCTGCCCAGTTTCAGACATATGGTCTAATGCAGATCTAGTTTGGACCTTAATATTGTCCATGTCCTGATTCAAATTGTCCATTTTATGTTGAAGAATTTCAAACATCTTCTTAACGTCACCAACAGTCACCATATTACCTTCAGACATGCTTCACTACACTTCACAAGAAATAAGAATACCACACCAACAAAGCACAGCGAGAACATCTACAAACAACCACCATTTACCATATATGCTCATTCTTATTGTCTGGCGTTACCTTAAAATAAACTTATGTCTAAACACAAAGTGCCCCATTTCATTTGGGATCGACCATATACAAGTGCGTGTTGGTTTATATCGGTGAAGGTCTATGATTCTACCATTACTTAAATTTTAAATTTACTACAAATACTTCTATTTTTAATGATGTCAGCAATGATCATCAGCCGGAAACAAGTAGAACAAATTATTAACAAAGCGTGTGGCACCACTCCAATACATAAAATAAAATAAAAATTAATAATGGTTGCAATACCACTTGTGGGTCAAGTAGCTCGAGTATCCTCGTAATTGCTTTGTTCCATAGGAATTCCAATAGTTCGTGCCAAAATATTGGTTCACCATTATTTTATCGCCTCGATTCATAGTCACACAAGAAACACGGTGTTCCAATTCGCGATCTGTGTTACATGATCATAAAACTAATTTCCACTTTGTACTTTCAGTTTCAATTTTGGCAGAATTATGGCATTCAACTCCCTGGTATTCGCTCTGGTATTCCAGTTTTTCGAAGCCCCTGAGCTGGGCGCCACCTAATGTACCCTTTTACCTACCAATACCTGTTGAATCCCTGGATAGCAGCTGGATCGTAGAACCTGAAAATGCCCCGGCTCTAAAGACCCCCAAGTTCTACCAACAGACACAGGGATAATAGGGCCACTCGAATACCTAACAGGATGTATTAAGACTGACCAAGGCTCAGAAAAAGAAAAGACTAGCTCAAAACACGAGAATTCTTCAAAAGGAAGAAAGAATCTCAAAGGTGTGGTAAACACTAAAATACCTAGCGATGGCCCCCTTAATACACCCTTCCATCACCTCTATAAAGCATCACGCAATAATTAAAACCAAGTAATAAAGTAGTTTATTGTAAGAATAAACAAGACAGAGAAATATCAATTTCGTCGATACCACGACCAATCAAAAAAAAACAATCTCATTGATAATATTGGATTATCTTTCAAAAAAAAATATTTTACCCATTGTCACAACTAACTTTTATCTGAATAAAATATAAGGCATATTAATAATAATGATGATCAATCCCATAGGGTAAGCATTTACAAAAAGAGAAATATTATAAGACTTGAATACATTAAATTAATTTCGGTTCCTTAACGGAAATAACATCTTATACAAAAATATCCTGGTTATAATTACTAATCCTACACGACATCTTCAGTAACTTTATATGTTCTTGTTATTGAATGAAGAAATTCATATGGCCTATTTACAGAATATAATTTACACAAAATTCCAGAATAATTTCAATTATTCTCTTCCTACTGACTTGAAGTCACGACATTCCTTTCTGTTTAATATTATTTCAATTCTTGTTTTAGGGAAATTCTGCCGAACAGTTAAGCTAAGCAAAAATTAATTGTAAAGTCAGTCTTAAATAGTTATCGGTTTTCTTTTTAAACATACATCTTATGACAAAATTGTTATATTGGTTTTACTGGAAATATTTAACCGAATATCCACTCAAGATTCCCAACAATACTGCTCAGAAAAATATTAATCTTCACACAGGCATTTTCACGATAACAGCGATAAAGTTAACAATGACCAATTATTAACCATACTAGGTTAAAACAACACCTCTCTGGGTTAAAACCCCAATCAATCTAATCCTGATTGGCACACCTGGCTCACTCCTCAACAAGAAAAATCTGCTTTACAAAGCATTGCATCAATATACTTAAACACAAAGACATTACTCATAGTACATGCCTCTCTAAAGACCAATATGCACCTATAATAGGAGCCTTACTGTTATAAATCCACAATTATGCAAATCAGCTGTTTATGGTAAAAATCCTGAATTCGAAAAATATGATCCCGTAACAGATTACCAACAAAGCCCAGTGGATTTCAGAAATATTCCCCCTAACTTTAAAAACTTGCCTTACATTGATTTATTACATGATCCATAATTCTTAAACGTATGACTTATAGTAAGTCGTCCCTGGGATTATCCTCGCAAATTTGGATGTCGTTCAAATACCCTCTTACTAAAGAAAAACTATTGCACTAAAGGCAATGATATCAATTTAATCCAGTGTTAACATCAAAAAAAATATAAACTGTATATAACGCTGCCCAACCACACAAACTGAGGTTGTAAAGTGATCTATAAAGATAAATTCAATCTCAAAATAAGATCCTCCCTGAATTTCCCGAACGCGAAAATGTCGATGGATTAGACCTACAGCATGGATCTAGGTTAGCAACAAAGGCTAAGCGACTAATGACCCATTAGGCAATCCATTTCGAAAATCACGCTCAGAAAACACAAGTTAAATCTGTTATTAAAAAAAAACTGAAGAAAATATAGTCCAAGGACTCGAAGTAACATTTAGAATAACTGGGTCCGAAAACTTCCTAGTATCTTAATCAAAATACGAAAAGGAAAATTCCCCTCCAAAGAATACGATAATCCAAGCGAAAGTGCTTAAAGAACAATGCACTAGAATATGAAAACTCAACCAAAGTTCTCAAAAGAAAGTTGTGTTACTAAAATGTTCTTACACAAGAAAAACTGTAAATCTTCTTCCTACTTTTGCTTCTCGACAAATAAGAATGAGCATATTAGTTAAATACTGTAAAATACTACTGAAATTATTAATTTATTCATCAAAATTACACAAAGGATGCACTCATTTTTATGAGTCAAAATCCTGGCATCATAGAAGGTCAGTTTCGAAATGAACATCGAACCTGCACTTTCTACTCAACCATTTAAACTACAAAATCAAATATGGCAAAGTGGTATTTATAAATGTCCACGCTACACTACTGTAACAAGTTGAAGTGATCAGTACCTTTGGCGAATCTAGATGAGGAAAAAAGGATATCGTTGGCCATAATCAGCTCCGGACCAACAGAAAATATGCTGGACTTCAACTGGGTTTCCATAGAACGAACCAAAGTCCTCCCAGGCTCGAACAACACCCGGTCGGTCGAAATAGTTCCAACTTATCCTGGCGATATCTTCCCATACATATTCGAACACCAACGGATAGACCGCACACAGTTTATCAACTCGTCACGACGCGAAGGTGAACTCGAACCGTCACTAACAGGTTCCAATATGAGAACGCGCGTGTGAACAAGTTCACGAGGGTCGACGCGGCCCCTCTCGACACGAGAGTCGCGTGCACACTTCATGCTAAATGAAAGTTGCCTTCGACAAGTCCCCGCTGTACCCTGCTAATGCAGTATTCTTAAATCAATTTAGCCTACCATCGTAGTGGATATAAGCTTCATATTGTCCCTTCCCCCTGACGCCTTGCTTGAGAATGTACTCTTTTCAAAAGGTATAATCACTGTGAAGAGTGAATCAAATCTAGGCTGCATTTCCACGACGGTTTATATGCAGAGTTTCGTGACACATCACGGCTGAGCTCGCTGTCGTGATTATAAAAATATCCATCCGCATGGCCCGTTAGTTGCTGTAGACACACAGTCGCAGAGGTAAATTATTACATGTTTAAGACCATGTCTGAGCCCTATTAAACACGTTTCTACTTCACGTAGAATGCTTAACGAACTAGAATACACTTCAGCACGGTCACACGTTTTTAAAACTCCCGTTAGCTGGCGATTTTACTTTCACTGATTTCCAGCTCAACCCTCTGCGCTGTCAAGTTCTATACACATTGCGCTCTGCACGAGGTCGCCTGAGTCTCACATCTGCTTCCCCCACTACCATACACGTCATGCCTCGATACGAAATATATCGCAGTCGAAACGTAATCAGCAGTGAGTTAACATATCATCTTCTGTTCTTCATACTTTCTTAATAATGGCTTTCTTAATAATGGCTTTCTGCCATGGAAATATACATATAGACACATGTATCTGCTTACATAAAGCGCTAAATATGCATTAAATTGTATTAATCACTCTCAGGTGAATCGATCGATATGGTGTTAGACACAGTCAACATGGTTATTATCGATGACCTTCGGGTTTCTCGTCGGAAACACGAGCTCTGCCGATCTCTTTCTTGATAGCATGGCTTTTTCTTGCTGCAGACCAGCTGTTATGATCGACTTCAGAGGCAAGTTAGGAAGTTACAGGGTGTTCCCAAAATACTGTAACCATGTCTGTACTTAAGCCCTTTATGAATAATGGTGCAGTACCACTTTTCAAATTTCTAGGCAGAGCCGGGAATCGAACCCAGGACCTCCGGGGCGGCAGCTAACCATGCTGACCGCTACGCTACGGAGGCGACCTTAAGGCATTTTACCATTTAAATACTGATACGAAGACTACGAACATGTACTAGTCTATGTGCTTTGTTTCAATCACTTGACACCAGAGTTCGCATGAGCGTTTTCCGTTCAGTATGTCATATACATTCCACATGGCCGAGAGTACGTCGTGGTATCAATTTCTGACACCGCGTTCTCATTGTTTCTCGTACCACTGCCAGCTGGGTCTTACCACTGCTCGCTGGATCGATCGATCGAGCGGGCAGTGCATACTTCCGTTGTCCACCACTGCCAGCTAGTACACTTCCGTTCGATCGATCGAGCGGGCAGTGCATACTTCCGTTCGATCCACCTCTGCCAGGTCGATCGTTCCGATCCACTTCCGTCCCCAATTTTCAAAATCACTCCCACAAAACTATCCAGCAACCGAGCGGAAAGATGTTACACATCAATAATGTAAAAGCTGTCAAACGTGGTCCATAGTTGGCCGTAACGAATAATAATAATAATAATAATAATAACAATAAAATTATAAGATATCAACAAAAATTGCTGACATACTTTTAGCATAGCGGTTACAGTCGGCACCATCCAAACCCGGGTGAGACTGTAGCCTGGTGTTGACCGACTGAAGAGTTACAACTGACAGTTTGTATAGCCAACACTGAAAAAATGGCTTCAAAACTTTACATAACAAAAAAAACATATTTTTACTATGGAATTTTTAGCCTACTTTTCACATTTTGCAAAAATGAGGAAAAAGTAGACTTATGAGATCGATCCGGGAAAATGTGTGTCTGTCTGTCTGTCTGTCTGTCCTTCTGTCTGTCTGTCTGTGTGTGTGTCCCCCCCCCCCTATCAAATCCTAAACGGCTGCAGCAATCAAAACCAAATTTAGTATTAGTAAAGATGTGCACCGGAATATCTCACGTCCATATTTGAAAATGATGTCAGTGCTACGAACTGCTGAAAATGCGCACTAGAAATTTGAGCTCCATGTTGGATATCTTGCAAGGTATGCATGGGAGCTATTCCAAAATTGGCACACATGTATATAAGACTATTTCAGTTTAATTTCCAGGAGGCCAACCATGACAGTGTTGCCAAAATAATTTTAAGCCTTCTGATAGGTCCAATGTTTAAATGCATATAACTTCTACACTATCAATTGGATTTCAACCAAATTTTGTATGCAATATCTGTACATAAACTGATATGACTGAGCGTATTCTTAAGAGCCACCAGGGCTGCCAACTGTTAATAAATGCTCTCTCTATTTTTTTCAATCCAAATACCAATATATCAGAAAGTATGCAAGCCAACAGCTTTAAACTATGCACACGTATATTCTGACATTTTAGATTAATTTGGAGTAACTTATATACGTCAGTTCTACCAACATGATTATAAGCCTGCTGATAGTACCAATTTTTAAATACATGTAACTTCTATACTATCAGTTGGATTTCAACCAAATTTCGTATGTGCTATGTGTATCATAACAGATCTGACTATAAGTATTGTTAAGAGCAATCAGGGCTGCCAACTGTTAATAAATGCTGTCTATATTTTTTTACCCTTATATCAATATATCAGAAAGTATGCAAGCCAACAGCTCTATACTTTGCACACGTATAGCACCTGACATTGTAGATTAATTTGGAGTAATTAATACAAGGCAGTGCTGCCAACATGATTCTATGCCTGCTGATATGTCCAATTTTAAAATACATGTAACTTCTATACTAACAAATGGATTTCATCCAAAATTGGCACAACAAGATATCATAATATTTCCGATTATTTCTGACCAGCACACGCTTGACATTGTTGGCAACATGCTTTTACGCGTGCTGATAGATCCAGTGTCTAACTGCATGTAACGTCCATTGGACTTCAACCAAATTTTGTATTCTGTATCTTAAGAGATGGAACTAAGAATATATTCAGTCACCAGGGCTGCCAACTGTAGTGCTCTATTAGGCTACATTATACCAGGTATATTTTGAACTAATTAGATATTTCGATATTACCAACTTTATTTCGTCATTATTCTAGATAGGTTCATATTCTGTAGAATAATCATTGGCATGAAAAGTAGGCTGTATAGTTCTTCACGGAACTTCTTGTTAATATTGTGGTGTAATTTATTATGTATGAGTAATAGGATTGGCCACAGTCATTCCTAAGGCTCCCAAAGCCGAAGTCATCGAATTTTTAAGAGCATTAACATCCTTCAGTATGCCTTCCTTCGGAGGGGAAATAAAGCCGGTGGGCCCATGACATGGATTTATGGCATGTAAAAGATCCTACAACTACAATTGGTAGAGTGTAGCCAAAATTTGTAGGTTATTTTGTTAGAAACGCTGTATCAAGTTTCAACGTTCGGCGATGGGTGTCAGTGACAGTGGCGTCTGGCAGCCATAGTTGGAACTACTTGAATTTGAACTTATTGGGGATCCTACGGGCGTTCAATTGAAATGCCCTACTATGGTCATTGGCTGCAATACAAATACAAATATAAATATAATTAAATTCCTTTCTCTTTGTGTTTTGTAATTATCCTTCCAGACTTGAATATATTCTTCATGATAATGCCGTCTCCTAATATCCCTCATAAGTTCTGAATCATGGTGAACAAGGACTATACAGAACTCTGTTTTGATGATTTATGTCCTGTTAAAAAAAAGCTAGATTTCATAATTGAATCTGAAATGCTGGATGCTAATTGAGTTTAGTTCTAACGCCATTATTTCTAAATTCATCAAGTTTTTGGGTAAAGTGAAACATATTTAAGACAAATTGCTGTTTGAGTCTTCAGTCTTTTGACTGGTTTGATGCAGATCTCCATGTCTCCTTGCCTGAGCTAATAGTTTCATCTCTACATAGCTACCGCACTTTACATCCGAGGCAATCTGTATAACGTATTCTAACATTGGTCTACCCTTACAGTTCTTGTCCTCGACCCTTCTTTCCTGGGTGTCTTAGTATTTGTCCTACCATTCTATCTATTCTCTTCATTAGCAGTCGCCAGAAACATAACTCCTCACCCACTCGTCGTAATCCTTCTTCATTTGTTATTCTGTTTTCCCATCTGATATTCATATTTCTCCTGTATTACCACATTTCAAATGCTTCAAGCGCCAACAGTCCATGTTTCGCTTCTATCGAGTGCCACGCTCCAGACAAAGGCTTTCAAAAATGACTTCCTAAATACCTAAATCTATATCTGATGTCAACAAATTTCTATTGTGTAGAAATACTTTCCTTGCCTGAGCCAACCTACTTTTTATTCGCTTCGTCCATCACTCGTTATTTTGCTTCGTAAGTAACATAAGTCTCCTACGTACTTTAGCGTTTCACCTACCAAATGGACGTCAATAGGGGTTTCGGATTTCTCGCGGCTGCATTCCATCATTTAACACAAGAAGACAGCTTTTATGTAATGTGCAGTACATACGACTGCTGTTGTTTCCTACATCGCAGTTATTTTGTTTTTATTTGGAGTTTGCTATGTGAGAGAAGGTACGGATATGTCAAACGTTCAATTAGTCCTAATGCTTCTGAAAGCAAAGTGATTCATTCGAAGCTATTCTGTACATATGAATGCAGACGCTTATCTACACCTCACGTGCTTTGGTGGAGAAAGTATTGATTTATTACGATGTCCGCTAGTGTAGGTTCTATCAATAACCATAGCATGTGAGCATTTATCTAGTGAAAGGAAGGCAACACAGTGGCATTTATACGAGTTGTATATAACGCATGAAACAAACGTATGACTACGATATGTGAAGCTATGTGTGTACGAGAGAGAGAGTGTGTACATGAGAAGGTCCCAATTATCGGGTATTGAACACCATTTCTGGATTATATACGCCTGTATCTCAGTGCATTAGTTAATACTGCAGTTTTTTGGGGTATTTAGGGTTGCTTATCGTACAGAAGAGATTTATTTATTAATTTATTGTCTTTTGAGTGGCGAAATTTGGGCTCTCTTACACTTAACCACATATTGTGTTAATAATTTGACATGTAGAATCATTAAAACATTTACAAGTAAATGACACTACATTCTAGTTTGCACAAACCAAACAAACATGTACTTCAATAACTATTGCAATATCAATGTATGTACTCGTACTTAGAACCTACAGATTGGGGCCGCAAACTAAAACTTGCCTACCAAGACTAGGGACCAGTATCTTTCCATATGCATGTAGTCTACACATACAGTATATACGTGTTTGGAAATTGGAGTGGACAGAGGAATAGAGATATGCTCGGTTGAGCATTGCAAATTACGCGGTATTGATTGCTAATAATGGCACCTGGAGTCTTGCAAGTCGAGCAGGGGGACACTTTGCAGGAAAAAAAAAAAAAAAAAAAAACAACTAAAATATTTTTAAAAAATCATGGATGTATGTATTATACAGTATGTTGAACAATACCATGCAGATTTAGTACATCAACACTTACGAGGTTTGAGATATAGAATAAATCACACACGATTCATTTCTATAAATTAACAGCCAAATTTTCAGTGCGTGTCACAAATGCATTTTCACTTCTACGCAACAGATTGCCACAACTCTGCACTGTTGAGTGTGGAGAGTAAGCTTTGTAAGTATCTTTGATAAAGTTTTCTTACTTTTCAGGAAACATGAAAGTTACCCAAAAACTGACGAAAATCACCTTCATGGTAACTTCAATAAAGAGTTACACAAAGGGAAACCTTCACAATTAGAACACAATTAGAGATAACCTCCTACGCGCACCCTGAAGGAACTATTTTATAATTTATAACAAGCTGTACCCGGCATGCGTTGCAATGCCAATAAAAAAAGTGTTGGCATTGTAATTTTTTTTCTTGAAGTGCTTTTGGATACACAATATTTTCTTCAATTTCCGTTAACTGCCTCAAAGCTATCAAAAAATGGATTTACTAATTTATAAGCATTTGTGGGAGCGTGCAGAACAACTCACCATTGTTTCATCGCAATCGGATGAATGGTATATGAACGCAGATGGAACTTTGTTCAAACGCTTCGCGCGTCGTCACTCATTTGTTGAATCAACTCGTGCGCTACCTATTATACAATGGATTTACTAAGTCAGAAATCTTCCCTGCAGTGTGCACAACAATTCACCCTAGTTTCATTACAATCGGATGAATGGTGTATGAACGCAGATGGAACTTTGTTGAAACGATTCGCGCCCCATCACTCATTTGTTGAAACTACTCGTGCGCTACCTATTATACAATGGAATTACTAAATTAGAAACGTTCCCTTATACACGGATCGTTCACACGTCTGTGACATTGTTGACATTATTATTTTTGAAAGAAGAGTTATTAATTGAAGAGATTGAGGGAATGGATGGTTTGAATAGCGCGCGGAGGAGACTCAAGAGTGCTGAGGGAAGCATGCATCGCAGGGGCGGGTGACATGAGTTTGTGACGTGGAGCCCGCATACGTCACGAGTTTTTTTTTTCTGGAATTACCTTTAGGAGAAGAGATGGACGCTAGGAGATTAGCGCACTTTACTGGAAATTACAAGAGAAGGCATTTGTGCTATCAAGCGTTAAAATCGGTCCAGTAGAAGCCGAGATACGAGATGGAAGTTTCTGGAACAATTTCTCGCTGGACTATATAAAGGGCACGATTCTCAAGATAGTTACATCATTACAACGGAGCATTTGCTCATGTGCGGAACTACGTAACGTGAAGTGACAGTATACACGCCGAGATTCTGACGGTCGAAGGACTTAGTCGCTGTACAAGTGGTCAGCAAGACTTAGTTTTTGTTCGAGTGAACAAACTTAACTTTTGGCAGCGAATGGACTTAGAATATCCACTGACTTTCAGGTCACATATTCTACAGTCAGGTGATGGTAGTGTCGAAACCATTCACACATAAGTTAGCCTACAGAACGATGTATTTCTTGTGGTGACTATACATCAGGCACTTCGAATTTCATCAGGAGAAGTTATTTATTTCATCAGTTCGTTTATGCAGCTAATAGGTGTTCCTATCTTAGCGTGCAAACGAAACCGCATTATTTGAATATGAGATTTATTCTCAAATCTACAAGAGTACTGTACCAGTCTATGACTGAGCAACTTTTCGGTTACACGGTACTGGTGATAGCGGGAGTTATTTAGAACGAGTGACTGCGAATATCAACTTGCGCCGTTAAACTACTCGTAGGATTGGTAGAACATGGAGACAAACGAGGTATACGGATACAGCAGATGGCCATGGGAAGACACTGTTGGAATAGTGTCCACCACAGGACACGCTCTTCCTACACATCAAGAATGAAGTAAGGCAACTATTCATGTACTATCCACTAACCTGTAGTAATAGAGAATTCCATATTTTTGAACAGTCACGATCAGAAATCAACACACTTTTTTCACCGTAGCTAGATTTTCGATTGTATTTGTCTGGATGACAAATGGAACTGCTGTCTGACAATTTATTTTTCGATCTACGATTTTGTCATGTTCCGACATGAAATATTTCGATTATTTCAAGGGATAGGAGTATTTTTCTTTAATTCTTATTATGAGAGCAGAAGTAATTGCGACTTGGATTATTTAAATAATTTGATTTATTTAATAATAATAATAATAATAATCAAGTGTGAAGTGAATAAGTTAATAATATTATAAATAATAACGATGCTATTTAAAGTTATGAATAATTAGGGGGTGATAATATCGAACATTAGGAACTAAATTAAATTAATTGTTAATTGTTTATTGTGATTAAATGATTAGTGCATTAAATAAAAATAATAGAAGATGTTAATAATAATCAATTACAGATGAGATTTAAATATTTATTTATTAAAGAAATAGGGCGATAATAATCATTTATGACATTGATGATGCCTAAATATTTTTTGTAATAATAATAATAATAATTTGTGGATGAATTTAATTAGTTGGAAGGACTTAAAATAAATAACTTTGTTTTTTTTGAATAAAAGTTTGGAAGTTTAAATACATTTAAATGAGTTTATGGATGAAGAGAATGAAGTAGTAAGATTTTTGAGCTCAGAATTATTTTTTCCAAAATCACTTTAAAAAAATCAGATGAAAAGAAAGGAAACGGCAGGTATTTTAATGTATCAAATCAGGGAGAATTTGTTGTAAATGGGAGGCAAGGAGAGATTGACCAGAATTTATTTTATTGGTAAAATAACGCTGAAGAACACAGTCTAGTAACTGACAGAATACTACAAGAAAAAAATATATATGATAAAAAAAAGAATAATATGATGTTATGTGTAGAATATTTTGGTGATGATTTTAGTGTGCGTTTGGCGACACTTAAAGTTGTGGAGACCTTGGGGGTCATCCAAGAGGGCTTTTGTTCCCGTAGTTGTGGGCAAACAAGGATGTGCGTATGTTTTTGAAAGAGCATGTGGGCTAAATTGTAAAAGAAGGGTTAGGCAATGTGGACCGCCCCATATTCTTGTCAGATTTCACTATTCTGTCAATCCAAATATTAATTTTTTTTTTCTTTTTTTATAGATCAACTCGAAGTTCCGATGGTATAAATAATTGAAGAACATGAATTTAGATTTGTTGAACCTGACCGAGAAAAAAAAAAGACGAAAAGTGCAAATGAATTAAAATAAATAATTAATGAATTTTTTAATAACAGTGGAAATGAGCAAATAAAATATTCATCATGTGAGTGGTTGAGAAAACTTGTTATAAATAAAGTGAAGGGAAATTTTGAAATTTATTAATTAATAATAATAATAAATCTTTTTTTTTTGAGATTATATGAAAATTTTGGTGATAGAAAATGTTGATGATATAACATGATGGTGAAGAGTTAATGATTTAATCCGCTGATGGTGGATAACAACAATTTATATTGTTTACAACAATTTTTGTAATTTTAATAACATATGGAAATAATTTAAAATTTTTGTGACATTTAAACAAATAAAAGTGAGAAAAGAAGAAAGTTAATTTTTCAAAATATTATGAAAAGTTTTTTGAACAAATTTTGTTTTTTGAAATTGAAAATCTCTATGAACAATTATTAACATTCGACTTTATGTCAGTCGAGTATTGATATTGTTATAAAACAACGAATCAGTGACATGATAATTTTTCCAAATATGTCTAATTTTGGAATAACACCGAATGAATCAAGTGACATTTTTTGGAAATGTTTTGCTACGAATATTTGAACAATCAAATGCAATCTTTCGAAAAGTGAACTGTAAATATTAGGCATCACTCAGAACTCTTTATTAAACTGTGATTACCAGCGTAATTTTTTTTAAAATATCAGAATGGACTAATTAATTTTCTGATTATCATATCTGCGACATTCTAGTAATAATTTTAGGGACTGTTGATTTCTCATGTGTGATTTGTTTTATCTTTGTTGAGGTTTTTGCCATTCAAATCATATTTTTATCTATAAATAAATTGAGATTTTAAAGGAATGTGCTAATTCAAAATAATTTCTCACCTTACCTTAGTTGTGAATTACCGAGATAAGGGAAGCCAAATTAGACCCAAGTATTCACCTAGATATACGCTGAGATATATTTTCTCGTGCTAATCTGATGTCGGTATTTTACAAAATGTGGTCGTTGGATCTCGGTCCAAACGGGCACACCCTGCAGTGTACAAAATAACTCACTCAAGTGTCATCGAAATCGGATGAATGGTATATGAACGCATACGGGATTTTATTTACACGATTCGCGCGCCGTCATTCATTTGTTGAATCTACCCGTGCGCTACTTATTGTACAATGGATTTACTCAGTCAAAAACCTTCCCTGCAGTGTGCACAAAATCTCACCCAAGTTTCAACGCTACCGGACGAATGGTATATGAACGCGTACTTTGTTGAAACGATTCGCGTGCCGTCGCTCACTTGTTGAATCTACTCGTGCGCTGCCTATTTTAAAATAGATTTACTAAGCCAGATACCTTCTTTGGAGTGTACTCAACATCTCACTCAATTTTCATCGCTATCGGACGAATGGTATATGAACGCATACGGGACTTTGTTGAAACGATTCGCGCTTCATCGCTCATTTAATGAATCTACTCGTGTGCTACCTATTGCAAAGTGGATTCACTAAGCCAGAATCCTTCCTTAGAGTGTACTCATAATCTCACCCAAGTTTCATCGCTTTTGGACGAACGGTATATGAACGCATACGGGACTTCGTTGAAACGCTTCGCGTGTCGTCGCTCATTTGTTGAATCTACTCGTGCGCTACATTTGTAAAATGGATTTACTAAGCCAGAAACCTTCCTTGGAGTGTACTCAACATCTCACCCAAGTTTCATCGCTATCGGACTAATGGTAACGTATGCGAACGCGTACGGGACTTTTCTTGAAACGCTTCGCGCGTCGTCGCTCATTTGTTGAATCTACTCGTGTGCTGCCTATTGTAAAATGATTTACTGTGCCAGAAACCTTCCCCGGAGTGTACACAACATCTCACCCAAGTTGCATTGCTATCGGACGAATGATATATGAACGCATACGGGACTTTGTTGAAACGCTTCGCGCGTCGTTGCTCATTTGTTGATTCTAGTCGTGTGCTACCTATTGTAAAATGGATTTACTAAGCCAGAAACCTTCAATGGAGTGCACACAACATCTCACCCAAGTTTCATCGCAATCGGATGAATGGTATATGAACGCATAACGGACTTTGTTAAAGCGATTCGCACATCGTCGCTCATTTGTTGAATCTACTCGTGCGCTACCTAAGTAAAATTGATTTACTAAGCCAGAAAGCTTCCCAGGAGTGTACTCAACATCTCACCCAAGTTTCATCGCAATCGGATGAATGGTATATGAACGCATAACGGACTTTGTTGAAACGCTTCGTGCGTCGTCGCTCATTTGTTGAATCTACTCGTGCGCTACCTATTGTAAGATGGATTTTCTAAACCAGAAACCTTCCTTGAAGTGTACTGAACATCTCACCCAAGGTTCATCGCAATCGGATGAGTGGTATATGAATGCATAGGAGACATACACACCCACACCCCCACATACTATTACCCTTTCACGAATTGATTGCTGGCGGTCAAGATGGGAACTATTCTTTATTTACTTGTGTCACACGTCAGCCTGCTTCGTTGACAGGTACAGTTGCGCGAGTAGAATATGACTCAGATCCAGTACCCTGGTCATCGTTTAACAACTTTCCATGGTGACATGAGCTCCTGTCAGGCTTATCTGATGCAATGGTGCTTGACTTATGTGCAGACCTCATTCTGTCATCACTGTGTCCTCCGCTGTACCACGCGGGGCTCCTGCTACAATAATCAACAAACACTGGCGCAGCCATGCTCAGTGGCAATCAAATGTTAAATGGGTAATATCTCGTAACATTGATTTTTTATATAAATAGACTAAGTCATCTTTATATGAGCAAACGTACATTTATTGATAAATGTGCGTTAATTCAGGCTAAATAATTTAAAAATCACAGATTTGACCCCTGTAGGCTACAAGGTCCCCATAAGATGTGTAAGATCCAAAGAAAATTATTACAAAGTAATGTTTCTGTTCTTTGGAAGAAAATCGGTACTTAAAAATGAGCTTCTTATTTCATCTTTGGAGCGTTCATAATTTTTTATTGGAGTCTACGTTTTTCCATTCTTAGTTTTTTCATTTAAACTAGGGAATAAGTTGGAGCAGCAAGCTACAACTTAACCTGTGGCGGATCATCACCCAGTACGTCGACCATAATCTCCATATCCTCATTCGAGGCCGTGGAGTGTGTCGACCCAGCGGAAGATGTCCGGGACGCAGTTCGCCGGCGGCGGGATCTCCGTGGGGAGCGCGCAGACCTGGGGACCGGACGTCCCAGGCGCAGCAGCATCTGCAGCTGGTGGGGCCAATGGCTTCCCCTTAAGTGGAGGAGTAAGGGATCGCGCGGTGTGGGCTCCCTTCTTAAAGGAAATGATGAGTGCACCAGTGTCCACGATTTGACCATTGACCTTGAGCATAATGTGCTGGACATCCGTCATGTGACGGTGCTGGAGCTCCTCGTCAGTGTTCAGAATCAGGTCACGGTGGAAAATAACTCCTCGATCCTGATTCAGAGACATGTGCTTTTCCACGTCGACGGGGATCACGCCAAAGTGGTCACACTTCAAATGTTGTTCAACTTGCTCACCAATCCTAGTCTTGAGCAACAAGCTACCGTTCCTCATCTTTTGCACTTTCTGAAGCTTACCATAGACACCTTCTATGTGGCGAGAAAACAAAATGGATTTAACCAGCTTGAAATCACACCATCTGTTCTGATTACCACCAGAAACTTGGGGATGTTAGCACCCAGATTTTCGTGAACAGACTGTTCCCAGGGGGTTGATCCCCGTAGGGAATCGAAACTTAAAGACTTGGGTGGTGTTGAACGACCCTGTTTGGGAATGTTTCTTTTAGAACCCATGACCATGTCTTCCTCCTCGAAATCCACCGATTTCCGATCACGGGCCATCACAGTAGTCGCTACCCAGCCAGGCCAAGACCCACCTAGCTTGGAAAGCATTGCCCGGGGGTCCGATTTTTTACGATGTCTTAGCGGCATGTACCCCTCGGCATATACTGGATTGTTCAGCTCTGACATTTGGCTGTGCGGGGACCTGCCTAGTCAGGCGGATATTACTGTACGGGTACATGGCGTACCCTCCTGTCGGCTTGGCCAAGACCGAACAGGCTTTCGAGCGTAGTCGCACACGTAAGCGGCCCCATAACAACACGCACTTATAGAAATGTTGAGTGCGAGACGCTGAAAACATTAACGGAAAGAAGTGCGATATAACCTAATGAGAGTCTTTAGTCGCCTTTTAAGACTGGCAGGGATTACTTTGGGTGTATTTGATCCCTCCCACCCACAGGGGGTCCAATTCACAAACCAACGCGGAGTCCTTAAATTATAGCCAAGGTCTCCCCCTTTTAGTCGCCTGTTACGACAGGCGGGAGACACCGTGGGTGTATTCTAAATCACTTGATGTGAGCCCCTGGGGGGGATTTCAGTTACAATGATGAAACGCAGCAAATAGGCTATGTAGTCTCACATACAAGGCTTTTTCTTCAGAAGGTGCAATATAGAAGATTCCATAAGTAGGAAATATAAGGCGGTTCTGGGGCAGTAGCTAATGGGCAAGATGGCCGCCGCGCGCAACCAGCCCTATGTTATTCTTATGGAGGGGTCAGTCAGAGCTGGGGCAGTGGCTAATGGGCAAGATGGCTGCCAAGCCCTGAGACCGTGAATAATGTCACAGGGGGAGTTCGACCGTGTAGTCGCTAAAAGGAATATTTATTATTATTATTATTAATAATATAATTAATAATTTTATTAGGTAATTATTGATTGATAGCTTGCCACGGTGGGTGAGTGGTTATCGTGTCGGACTACCAACCCCAAGCTTGCAGGTTCGCTCGTGGTCGTGGTAAGTGATTTTTGAAAGGCGGCAAAAATTAAGACACGCATGTCATACGATCCCACTTTGTGGTGTAGTGGCTAGCATTTTTAGCTGTTACTGTGGAGGCTCGGGTTCGAGCCCTGGCTCTGTCAAGAAATTTAATTCTAGGCTGAGGGTTGGAATGGGGTACACTCAACCTTGTGAGGCAAAACTGACAGGAGCTGGCTTTTTGATTTATACCGCAGCCAATCTGCCTTACCCAACTTCACCTAACCTAACCTAACCTAACCAAATCCCGCCTTACCCAACCTAACCTAACCTAACTTCAAAGTCAGAATGTACAATACATTTATTGTTTTTATACCCTCATAAATTAGATATAGAGAATGTCCACCACGATTTAGATCCTCAAGCACACTTTCTGACCTATCATTAAAACGTGTAGAAAGGAATGTCTGAAAATGTTCACTAACACATACAGTAGTACACGTTCACTATACATTGTGTCCACTTTTTGAATGTTAATGATACGGAAAAGAGTATGCATTGGTAATTCAGTGAGCTTTTTCTCTCTCTCTAATCAACAGTTCTGCCGCCCCCCCCCCCCCATAGCATTGAGAATATGTATTGTAGTAGCCTATAAAGAAACAAAAAAAATCATATCTATTACAGTTTAGCTATAAGTGACTAGAACCACTATAACATTTTATTCTAATAAGGAGATTTCCATAATGAAAAGAAAAAAAAGCTTACCATATTGATGGATTGTGTGCAAGTAAACGTCTTTCGCTGCATGATGCCACTGCGAAACTGATGTTCATACAACAGACAAGTGAGTTCATGTTACGCTGACGTAATCGTATGTTCCCACGCACTTCCTGTGTGTTGCACGCGCCGTAGTGACTAAATTTGAAACTAGATGAGATGGTTTGCTGACGTAATCGTATGTTCACCTGCACGCACACGCAAGCCCCTGTGAATGGGTCCTTGTGGACGAGTCCCTGTGGACGGGTCATTGTTGACGGGTCCTTGTTGACGGGTCATTGTTGACGGGTCCTTATTGACGGATCCTTGTGGACGAGTCCCCTGTGGACGGGTCATTGTTGACGGGTCCTTTTTGACTAATCCCTTTAGACCGGCCCCTTTGGACTGGTCCCTAATGCTATAATGAAATTAAACGTTGTTCCACATGAAACGCAAGCGAAGAGCCGATCGCTACTATGAATTAACATGTTTTTTTGTTTTGTTTTGTTTTTACACATGTGCACTTGGAGGGTTTTTGTAAGAGGGTGGGCTTTTTGAATACAGATTTATAGATGAGTTTTTTTTTAAATACCAAAAGATCCAAAACTAATAGGTCATTAGCTTTTTAATATCTCATGATCCAATAAGGCTAGGGACTTGTATGAGAGGTCGTTGGACTTGAGGTGACATTCTTTTTTTGAATGTAATATTTATTTTTATCAAAAGGGCTTAACTACACTTTTGTTAATATCTCGCTAACTAATAATCAGAGAGGGTTAAGTGAGGTGTCATGGGACTCAGGATGGTTAACCCTTTTCCATGGCCAAGGAATTTACCCAAAATACCCAATACATTAAGGTCATTGACCTGAGATTTTATAAACTAATAATTGGATACGAACATGTGAGATGTTTACCATGTGTGATGAAACATAGCTAGGTAGAGAAAGAATTAGTGTAGGTGACTGACAAGTCTTTTACCATTGAAACTTGTTTTCAGATCAAACTGCTGTATAGAGAGAGTATAGGTTGCAGGTATGGGTTAATAAATGAGAAACGGTGTACGCAAACTCTGATTTATCAAGAATTAAGAGTAGACTATCTTTAATTGATTGGTTAAAGATAATAGCTAAAACACAAAAATGCTCAGTGGTTACCGAGACAAAATGGTTGCTACACACAACAAGCTTTAAATACTTGAGGCTAATAATCTATACACACACACACACACACACACTCGCTTGTTGTAAACTAAACTGTGTTGCTGTCAGTGCTCAGACAGTAGGCTGATGACAAAATGCATTGCTAACAGAAATATAATCATTTCCAGTTGTCTAATGTTACCAGCTGTGTTGCAGTGGTAAGCACTTTTAGCTGTTGTACTGGTGGTCTTAACTCGATTTCCAGGTCTGAGGCCTAGAACAAGTTGAACTTAGAAACAAGGGCATAGTGGTGCAGTGGTTAAGCTGTTAGCCTTTCACTAGGGGTTCGATTTCAGGTTAATATGCATGTCATAAACATATTAAACAAAACAAAACAGAGATAACGTTTAAAACTGATTACATTTGTGTCTTTTCAAATTATTACTTGGATTACAAATACAAAGGTGAACTGGGTTTGATATACAGTTAATGCTGTCTATCACACACTAGACTGTAAGAAAGCCAAAAGAGCAAAAGGCGTAGGTAGAGCAGTGGTAAAATTGCTATATGTAGAGAACTACCTGGCAAATCTATATCGCATAAACAGTGCAGGATACAATCCAGTAATCAAATTTGTATCTTGTGGAACAGAGAAATGCACTTACGTGAGAAAATGTAAGTTCATGTGTAATATGACCTAACACACAAGTGTTCACCTGTGCACATGCATGATAAGAGCTAACAAGTCACATTCTGTTTAGTTCGTACGTAACGTTAGGTTAGGGCTAATGCACACACCCTAGTACACGAGGCACATGCCATTTGAGAGCAGGTCAAAGGATCTAACTTGGTGGATGGATGTGTTCTAACGAGTCATTTGTAGTTGAAAGAGAATAATACTTGTTCTTAAGATGTTAAAACTGAGGAAATGGATGTACAGTAAGACGTCTTGTTATTTCCTGTGTCATATTACAGACATGGCAGAGAGCACACGGTTCTGTTGCTATGACTACGCTGCAGTAATTTGAAACCCTACGTGTTCATTAAGACAATGAGTGATGATTATACAAAGTTAGCAGTCATTGGATATTACACAGGTGTTCCTTCCGGTGTCATGTTGCTGACATGGCAGGGAGCGCACAGTTCTATTGATACGACTAACGCTGCAGTAATTTGAAACCCCAAGGTGTTGATCAAGACAATGGGTGATGAATATGCAAAGTCAGCAGTAATTGGATACCACACATCAACATTGACTAAATCATAAACGTGTTGTCATAACCAGCAGAAACCTCATTTAAAGATTTTAGATTTTACATTTTAAATTTAAGTTTTTTTTGATCTTTAGATTTTACTTTTTTACATTTTCCTAAAAGAGTAAACAACAAGGTCACATACCTAATCTCATTAAACCTAACTTTACCAAACCTAACTTAAGCTAATCCAAAGGCTAATGCACATACCCAAAGCATATAAGGTACATGCAATTATTCTTATGCTAGTCTTACAGGTTACTGTACAACATGATCACTACCCCACTGGATTTTTTTTTCATTTTGTTGTTTACACATATGCCAATTTTCCAATTCCCCATTTTCATTTTTTAAAATATTAGTTTTAAGTTTTTCAATTTCATAATATGGAAACATGGATTTTGCATTTCGTTGTTTACACTTTTATCAATTTTACAATTTCCCCATTTACAGTTCTTAAAATGTCAGTTTAAAGTTTTTCAATTTCATGATATAGAAACATGGATTTTCCAATTTGTTGTTTTCACATTTATTAATTTACCAAATCCCCATTTACAGTTTTTAAAATTTCAGTTTAATGTTGTTTTTTTTTTCTATTTGTCAATATGGAAATAAGGATTTTTTTCCAATTTGTGTTTTACATGTTCATTTTGCATTAGGAGTGGAGAAAGGTGGGTAGTAATTAAAAATGTGCAAGCAGTGCCCCCATTGTTGACAGGTCATTGTTGACTAGTCCTTTTCATACAACAGACAAGTGAGTTCATGTTTAGCATGCATTACTAAAAATGTAATACCATGCAAGTGTTTAACATTTTTTACAAATTAGCTTATGTATTAGTTTATGTGTGGGGTCTTAAGTTGAGCATTTTGTATTGACTTATTTGACAAGTTATTTTTGTCATTGCATTTAGTGGATTTTTCTCTTGGTCTTGGAAAGTATATCAGTCCATTTTATCACAACATAATGCTTACTGCCATGTTTGTAAGCAACAACAACACACTAAACTTAAAAAAAAAACACTAAAGTACTCTAAGGTGCCTAAGATAACTAAAGTGCCTAGTCAAGAACATTTTTTTTTGCAAAAAAAAAGGTGAATGGGGAAAGTAGACTATATGTTTAAACTAAAAAAAAAATCATATAAAGTCATATGTTAGCTCTAACATCTACGTTTATTCCATTCTTAGTCGAAAAATATTATATTTTTTTAAATATTTCTAAAAAATATTTGGAAAGTAGGCTATATTTTGAAAACTACTCATTCTATAAAGTCATATATACACTCAAACCAATGGGTTTTATATCCTTAATCGCTAGAACAAAATATGGAATTATTGACATTTTTTTTCTCCAAAAATGATCATTTTGAAAAAGGGGTATATATTGGAAACTAGGAATTTTATAAAAAAAAGTGTGTTTGACATAAATGACAGGTATTTACCACTTCTACCCACAAGCCAAGTCCCAGATCTCTGGGACAACATCCAAAAAATGTTTTTATTGTGAAGAAGGCGATATTTTCAAAACGCATCATTCTAAAAAGTCATATATAGACTCAAACAAATGTTCTTTAAGTTATTTAACGTTAAAACAAAACTTAACATTTTTTTCATTTTTTTTCTAAAAAAGTCCAATTTTCAAAATTTTCTATGGTGGCTTATGTTGGTGGCTTATGGTGGCTTATGGTGGCGGCTTATGATGGTGGCTTATGATGGCTTATGATGGTGGCTTATGGTGGTGGATTATGGTGGCTTATAATGGTGGCTTATGGTGGTGGTTTCTGGTGGCTTATGGTGGCTTATGGTGGTGGCTTATGATGGTGGCTTATGGTGGTGGTTTATGATGGTGGCTTATGGTGGTGGCCTATGGTGGCTTATGGTGGTGGCTTATAGTGGTGGCATATGTTGGTGACTTATTTTTGATGGTTTACGTAATACCTTATTTGTAATGGCTTATTTGACAAGTTATTTTTTTGTCAATGTATTTAGAGGATTTTTCTCTTTGTCTTGGAAAGTATCTCAACTCTTTTTGTTATGGTAGCATAATGCTTACCGCCATGTTTGTAAGCAAAAACAACACACTAAAATTCCAAGAATCCAAAGTACTCTAAGGTTAATGATTGTCTCTCAACTCCTTTCAACGACTAGTCAAAAACATTATATATATTTTTAAAAATTTTCAAAAAAAGGTAAATTGGGGAAGTAGGCTATATGTTTAAACTAAAAATCATATCAAATCATATGCTAACTCTAACACCTACGTCTATCCAACTCTCATTCAAAAATATAATATTCTTCAAATTTTTTACAAAACAATATTTGGAAAGTAGGCCATATTTTGAAAACTAATCATCCTATAAAGTCATATATAGACTCAAACCAATGGCTTTTATATCCTTAATCGTAAGAACAAAATATGGAATTTTTGACATTTTTTTTCAAAAATGTTCATTTTAAAATGGGGGTATATTTTAGAAACTAGGAATTTTACAAAAAAAGTTTGTTTAACGTAAATGACAGGTATTTACCCCCACTATCCACAAACCAAGTCTCAAGTCTCTGGGACAAAATCCAAAAAAGTTCAATTTGGAAAGTATGCGATATTTTGAAAACTAATCATCCTAAAAAGTCATATATAGACTCAAACCAATGGCTTTTATGTCCTTAATTGGTAGAACAAAACTTGACATTTTTTTCAGTTTTTCCAAAAAAGTCCAATTTTCAAAATTGTCTATATTTTGGGAACTAAGAATTTTACAAAAAAGTTTGTTTAACGTAAATGAAAGGTCTTTACCCCCTCTACCCCAAAAAATACATATCAGGTCCCTAGGACAAAAACTGTGCAGTAGTGTGTTTTGAGGGGTTCTGGCCCCTCCTCCTCCTCCCCTCCTCCAATATGGCGGCCGTAGCTTAACTTAACCTAGCCTAACCTAACAATATGGCGGCCGTAGCTTAACTTAACCTAACCTAACCTACGAGGTGTGATAAAAAGTTCCAAAAATTTGGCTGCAACTTAACCAAACCTAGCCTAGCCTAACCTAACCTAACCTACAAGGTGTGATCAAAAAGTTCCAAAATGGCGGCCGTAGCTTTACCTAACCTAACCTAACTTAACCTAAACCTACGAGGTGTGATCAAAAAATTTTTCAAAATAGTGGTCATAGCTTAACTGAACCTTGCCTAACCTAACCTAACCTAAACCTACGAAGTGTGGTCATAAAGTTCCAAGATGGAGGTCGTAGCTTAACTCAACCTAACCTAACCCTACGAGGTGTGATCAAAAAGTTCCAAAAATGGCTGCCGTAGCTTAACTTAACCTTTGAGTCATTTTTTAACGGGTCCCGGGGGACGGGTCCTTGTGGCGGGTCCCCTTTAACATAATTTGGATAAAATGCAAGGGCCAGTCCATAGGGATCAGTCCAAAGGACCCGCCCACAGGGACCCGTCAACAAGGACCCGTCCCCCGGGACCCGTTAAAAAAATGACTCAAAGGTTAAGTTAAGCTACGGCAGCCATTTTTGGAACTTTTTGATTACACCTCGTAGGGTTAGGTTAGGTTGAGTTAAGCTACGACCTCCATCTTGGAACTTTATGACCACACTTCGTAGGTTTAGGTTAGGTTAGGTTAGGCAAGGTTCAGTTAAGCTATGACCACTATTTTGAAAAATTTTTTGATCACACCTCGTAGGTTTAGGTTAAGTTAGGTTAGGTTAAGTAAAGCTACGGCCGCCATTTTGGAACTTTTTGATCACACCTTGTAGGTTAGGTTAGGTTAGGCTAGGCTAGGTTTGGTTAAGTTGCAGCCAAATTTTTGGAACTTTTTGATCACACCTCGTAGGTTAGGTTAGGTTAAGTTAAGCTACGGCCGCCATATTGTTAGGTTAGGCTAGGTTAAGTTAAGCTACGGCCGCCATATTGGAGGAGGGGAGGAGGAGGAGGGGCCAGAATCCCACAAAACACACTACTGCACAGTTTTTGTCCTAGGGACCTGATATGTATTTTTTGGGGTAGAGGGGGTAAAGACCTTTCATTTACGTTAAACAAACCTTTTTTGTAAAATTCTTAGTTCCCAAAATATAGACAATTTTGAAAATTGGACTTTTTTGGAAAAACTGAAAAAAATGTCAAGTTTTGTTCTACCAATTAAGGACATAAAAGCCATTGGTTTGAGTCTATATATGTCTTTTTAGGATGATTAGTTTTCAAAATATCGCATACTTTCCAAATTGAACTTTTTTGGATTTTGTCCCAGAGACTTGAGACTTGGTTTGTGGATAGTGGGGGTAAATACCTGTCATTTACGTTAAACAAACTTTTTTGTAAAATTCCTAGTTTCTAAAATATACCCCCATTTTAAAATGAACATTTTTGAAAAAAAATGTCAAAATTTCCATATTTTGTTCTTACGATTAAGGATATAAAAGCCATTGGTTTGAGTCTATATATGACTTTATAGGATGATTAGTTTTCAAAATATGGCC